>OZ030010.1:9201962-9801962 GCA_964023405.1 Apodemus agrarius
TACCACATCTGTCACTAGCTTGAGCACGTCCCGTGCGTGACCAAACTTAAAACAGCAGGCTGCAACTTTTCATTCAAACCCATTCTTCTTTTTCTTTTTTTAATTAATTGATTAATTAATGTATATGAGTGCTCGGTTGCACGTTATACCTGCGGGACAGAAGAGGGCATGGGATCCCATTACAGACAGCCGGTTGTGAGTCACCAGGTGACTGCTGGGAATTGCGATCAGGATCTCTGGGAGAGCAGCTGGCGCTCTTAACCGCTGAGTCATCTTGAACAGGAAGAGTCACCCTTTATTTTCTAAGGTATTCGAAGAATTAAAAGAATTAAAAGAAGAATTTCCTGAGCCAGGTGGCAGTGTACACGCCCAGCACTGAGGGACTGGAGACAAGAAGACGGCTTGAGCCACTTAGCAAGATCTCTTCTTTTTTTTTTTTCCTTTTTTTTCCTTTTTTTTTTTTTTTTGAATTTTTGGATTTGCTTTTTTTGGAGACAGAGTTTCTCTGTATAGCCCTGGCTGTCCTGGAACTCACTCTGTAGACCAGGCTGGCCTCGAACTCAGAAATCTGCCTGCCTCTGCCTCCCAGAGTGCTGGGATTACAGGCGTGCGCCACCACTACCCGGCTCATCTTTATTTTTTTTTTTTAATTTATTTGTTGATTTTTGTTTGTTTGTTTTTTTGTTTTTTTCGAGACAGGGTTTCTCTGTGTAGTCCTGGCTGTCCTGGAACTCACTCTGTAGACCAGGCTGGCCTCAAACTCAGAAATCCGCCTGCCTCTGCCTCCCAAGTGCTGGGATTACAGGTGTGCGCCATCACTACCCGGCTCATCTTTTTTTTTTTTTTTTTTTTTTTTTTTTTTAATTTGTTGAGCTGGGCGGTGGTGGTGCACGCCTGTAATCCCAGCACTCTGGGAGGCAGAGGCAGGCGGATTTCTGAGTTCGAGGACAGCCTGGTCTACAGAGTGAGTTCCAGGACAGCCAGGGCTACACAGAGAAACCCTGTCTCGAAAAAAAAACCAAAAAAAAAAAAAAAAAAAAAGGTTCTTTCTAAATTTATTTGTTATTATATGTGAGTACACTGTAGCTGTCTTCAGACACACACCAAAGAAAGCATCAGATCTCATTACGGATGGTTGTGAGGCACCATGTGTTTGCTGGGGTTTGAACTCAGGACCTTTGGAAGAGCAGTCAGTGCTCTTACCCATCTCTCCAGCCCCCTAAGATCTGTTCTTAAATAAACAAGTGTTCGCCACACAAGCACGAGGAGCTGAGCTCGCTGCCCAGCACCCACATTAAAACCAAACAGTAGCCAGGCGTGGTGGCGCACGCCTTTAATCCCAGCACTTGGGAGGCAGAGGCAGGCGGATTTCTGAGTTCGAGGCCAGCCTGGTCTACAGAGTGAGTTCCAGGACAGCCGGAGCTACACAGAGAAACCCTGTCTCGAGAAAAAAAAAAAAAAAAAAAAACAGTAGCACACACCTGCAATTCCAGTCCTGGGGAAGTGCACACAGGAGACTCCTGGCAGTTTGCTAGATAGGCATTCTAACTAATTGATGAGCTCTACGTTCAGTGAGCCACCCTGTCTCAAAAATTAAGGTGAAAGAGGGCGGCGGCGGCGGGGGTGGGGTGGGGGATCAATTGAAATCCATTGTCAACCTCTGACCTTCGCACAAGTGCACATGCACGCACACAGGCAAACACATACGCACAAACAGAAAAAAGGGATGGCTCGCCCAGCTGCTGTGTTGTGTAGCTTTCTCTTCTCCCCAGGGCTGCGTCCATTGCCCTTTTGGTCAGTAAATGCACTGCCTTAACTCCAGTGTTTTATGTGCTGTTTATGTTAATTTTTTCCCCCCTGACAGGCACCAAAAGCGATCTGTATCCCACGGAGGTAAAGCCGGAAGCAGTAAGGAGCTCAACTAAACATTCCATCTCTTCAATCGCTGCACTAACTTTGGCATCTGGCTATGATGACGCCCTCCCCCATCCCCCCCACCCTACCACCCCACCCGGAAGTCTATCCTGGAAGCAGCAAACACCCCTTCCATTTACACCCCATCAGCAAGAACGGAACCACGGAGCTGTATTTAGCTGCAGGCAACGTTGAGAAGTATAATTTTTAACTTCAGGTGGCCATGCTACCCAGTTAAACTCAGCCTTTCAAAAACACTTTTTAATTTGTGCTATGTGTGTGTTGGGAGGTATCTATTTGCACATGTGCGGGGGCTGTGAATACACACACACACACACACACACACACACACACACGTACACGCACGCACGTGTGCAAGACAGTCCTCAGGCATGTGCACAGATGCATGTGTTCATGCAGGGACAGGGGCTAGAGGGGGACGTTACTCTTCTGCTTTTCTTCCCTTGACACAGGCCTCTCACTGAGCTAAGCCAGCACTCAGCAATCCCAGTGATCCTCCGGTCTGCCTCCGCCTCCCACAATCTCTCCCCCCCCACACAAACACACACTGGGCTTCTGATAGTTGCGCAGGTGTTTTACACGGTGCTAAGGGCTTCAATTCAGAAAGTGCTCATACCCACTAAGGTATTTCTCCAGCCTCCTCCCTCAGTCCCCCATCCTCCCGGAAAAAGAAAAAGAAAAGATTTTTTTTTCATTTTTTTTATTGGATATATCCTATATTTCCATTTCATTCCCCTTTTTCTGGTTCCCCGCCCCCCCAAAGGTAGATATTTTGTTTATATTGGTTTGCTCTTGCTACCTAACAATTCCCCCCCCCGCCCCCACCCCCACACACACCCACACACACCCCCACCTCCCAGCCCCCAGCAGTTCACAGCTTGAAGCAAGTGCATTTTGGTTTCTCAGAGTTCTTGCTAGGCCTCTCTGTCCCTTGTGGTACTATCTACAGGATCTTGGCCAAAGCTGGAAAACCCAAAATGGCCACCCTAACACAGCCAATGCCTCTGTTGGGACAGTTCAGATGTCCAGAGCTGACTGGAGAGAATGCTCCTCTCTCTTGGTGGGGTTACTGAAGCTCTTTAATACGTAAAGGACTTTGGTTCCCATCCAAGTGGTTCCTTTCTCCAACAGGATACCTTGAGTGTGACCTGAAAATCCTCCCTGGCAAAAAATAGAGGTGACGGGGGATCTTAAGGCCTGAGCTCGAGTGCACACGTGTGTGCACATGTGTGTGCACATGAATACACACATGCATACACAGGCATCACTTCTGTTTTAAAGTCAATCACCCTTGCAGTTGAGGATGGCATACTGCTATCATTTGGATTTCTCCCCTGAAAGACCCATATACCAAATGCTTTGTGTCCGGCTTAGCACTACTGGGAAACGTCAGAAGCTGTGAGGGTTGTAGGCCCTAGCTGGGGTACAGAAGTAAGTTACAGGGGAGGGGGCATGCCCTTGAAGGGGCTCCTGGTAGCCAAGCCCTTCCTCTTTTCTTGCTCGCTTGGCGGCACATGGTGGGCAACTTGGCTCCACCATGCAATCTCCGCCAGAAGAACTGTCCCTCTACAGGTCTAAAGGACCGGAGCCAACAGACTGTAATGGAGCCCTCCAAAACCATGAACTCAAAGGGACCTTTCCTTTTTATAAGTTGATTGGTTACCTTAGGCATTTGTTATGCCCACAGAACACACCTGAGATTGGATCTGTGATTTTATATCCGCTACCATGTCTCTTAGTTGGGAGTTTCAGTTACTGTGAGAAAACACCACAACCAAAGCAACTGGGGAGGAAAGGGTTTAATTTGCTTATGCTTCCACATGACTGTTCATCATTGAAGGAAGTCAGGACAGGAAGTCAAACAGGCCAGGAGCCTGGAGGCAGGAGCTGATGCAGAGGCCATGGAGGGGTGCTGCTCACTGGCTTGCTCCTCATGGCTTGCTCAGCCTGCTTTCTTGTACTACTCTGGCTTGCTGGCCCATGGATTTCTCCACTCACAATGGGCTGGGCTCTCCCCCCCCCCATCAATCACTAATTAAGAAAATACCTTACAGACTTGCCTATATCCCGGTCTTATGGAGGTATTTTCTCAACCGAGGCTCCCTCCCCTCAGATAAGTTTACCTTGTGTCAAGTTGACTTAGAACGATCCAGCCCACCAGTGCTTGTAAGCCAGCCCTGCAGACAGCTCAGCATTTCCTCTTCAGTTCCACCAAATCCATAATGGAGTCTTGATGTGCTTATATAGGGAAAGGAAAGAACCAATAAATAGCTACAAAATTATGCCCGGTACTTTTCATGCAGGAGGCAGGCCTTTTAGGCTGTTAAGGGCTGGTAAAAGCATGCCCCACCCCCACCCACCCATGGGACCATCCATAAATCGGAACTTTTAGAACTCATTAGAGAGATGACTGACGTCATGGCGCAAGCACCTGAACAGTATTCTCAGGAAAGATATAAGTGCCTCCCAAGAGAGACGCAATATCAGCACTCACAGGCAGCAAACGGGATGAGATGGGCATCGAAGCCGAGGAGAGACGCTGAACTATAAGGGGAATGTGATGCTTACTATTAATTGCCAACTTGACAAAGCCTAGAATCACCCGGAAGATGGGCCTCTGATTCTGCCCAGGAGAATGGAGAATCTTGATAATGCTGATTGATGTGGGAAGAGCCTGGGTGGTACCTTTCCCTGACTGGGCTCTCATAGCGCTCCGGAGCTGAGCTGAGCTGCAGCAGACATCCAGGACTCTGCTTTGTAAGTGTGGATGCGATGTGACCAGCCAGCCTCCTGGCACTGTGCCTTCCCTGCCTGCTGCTCTGTCTTGCTTCCTTTGAAGGACTTTATCCCTCTGGGACTATAACGCAAAACAATGTTTTTTATGTGTTTGTTTGTTTGTTTTGTTTTTGTTTTTGTTTTTGTTTTTGTTTTTGTTTTTTTGAGAGAAGGTATCATGATGCATCCGAGATGTCCTGAAATTCACTCTGTAGACCAGGCTGGCCTCAAGCTCACTGAGATCCGCCTGCCTCTGCCTCCCAAGTGCTGAGATGAAAGGTGTGCCACATCTGGCAGTAAGCTAAGACAACGCCCTCCCCACGCCCCATCCCCCAGGTTGCTTTTGTCGGGGTGTTTTATTACAGTAAGGGGAAAGACGCTAAGGTGGGCAGTCACATGGAGACGCTGGGGCGGGGGTGGGGTGGAGTGGGGTGGGGTGGGGTGGGGTGGGGTGGGGTGGTGGGGGGCTGAAGACATAAATACAGAAAGCTGGTGCCAGACCAGCAAAGCTCTGAGAAGCCCAAGCAGGAGAAAAACAAAATCAAAACGATTAACAGTAACAGCAAGACCAAATTAAATACATATCGTATTCAGATGGCTCAAAGTCAAAACTAAAGAAAAGCTCTTAAAGGTGACCAGAAATATAAAGAAACAGTCAGTCCCTTCAATAGAACCAAGACAGGAAATATGGAAGACTTCCCATCAGAAAGTATAAAAGTCAGAGGGCGACAAAACAGCTTTAAAATGCTAAAAACAGCAAAAGAACATCTCTGCCAAAAATTCAACACACACACACAAAATATAGTTGAGAAATTAAAAGGAATATTAAGTTTTGAAAAAGTCTTTGTGTCAGAGTGCTTGCATGCATGCATGCATGCATGTATGTACACCGCACAAAATACAGTGCCCGCAGAGGCCAGAAGGCGGCAGGGGGTCCCCTGGGACAGGAGTTACAGGGAGTTGGTCCTGTGGGTGCTGGAAGCCAAACCTACATTCTCTGCAAGAGTAGCAAGTGCTTTGGACTCATATGCACATGCTTCCTCACCTCCATATACATATATATGGAAATTACATATATATATGGAAATAATAAAATATATATATGGAAATAATAAAAGGAAATATATAGAAAGTTAACCAAGTAAGCTAGAGAGTGTGTCAGCAAGCAGCATTACCACATGGTTCCTGCCTTGAGCCCCTGCCTTGACTTGTCCCAACAGTAGGTGTGACCTGGAAGTATAAGCCAAATAAACCCTTTGCTCCCCAATTGCTTTCGGCTGGATTATTTTGCCATAGCAACGGAGCTCAAACAGAACATGCACTGGCCTTCAGGATCAAGGAAGGGATTCTCTGTAAAATTCCAGGCCAGCATGGTCTGGATAGTGAGGTCCAGGTTAGCCAGTATGACGTAGAGAGACACATACATGCACACAGAATAAGTATATCAAATGCAATAATGTTTTTTTCGAGATACCGTCTCATTGTGTATCTCAGGCCTGCAACTCACTAAGTAAACCAGGCTGGCCTCAAACTCAGAGATTCGCCGGTCTCTGCCTCCTGAGTGCTGGGATCAAAGGCGTGCGCCGCCAGGGCCGCCACCGCCGCCGCCAGGGCCACCACCGCCAGGGCCGCCACCGCCACCGCCACCGCCACCCGGCTTTTCTTTTCATTTCTTTCCGTGCTTATGATGGGACCTAGGGCCTCATGCAAGCAAGGCACAAGTACTACCAGCCAGCTCCACCCTAGTCCTCAAATCTCTTAATATTTTTTTTAAAGATTTATTTATTTTATGTATATGAGAACACTGTAACCGTCTTGAGACACACCAGAAGAAGGCATCGGATCTCATTACAGATGGCTGTGAGCCACCATGTGGTTGCTGGGATTTGAACTCAGGACCTCTGGAAGAGCAGGCGGTGCTCTTAACCTCTGAGCCACCTCTCCAGCCCCAAATCTCTTAATATATGAAGCTCTAAATTTCACCTATTTTCCTGGCCCAATCCAACTACGTTTCTCAAGAAAACAGACAACTTGGAGGAAATATAGATAAAAATATGAAATGTCCATCTCAGCACAAATTGTCACAGCTCAAGATTTGCTGGTAAACCTGGGTGTGACTTTATCCAAACTGAAGGACTTTACAAGTTAAGTCCCTTCAACCCTCTTCCTCATAGAAGGGTGTGTAATGACAATAGATGTCTTCCAGGGTCCCTGGCCACTTCCTATTTATATTTTCTAGGGTTTCCCTTGTCTTAAGCCATTGGGCCACTGTGAGTAGGACTTGTGTGCCGGAGGTGAGGTCTCTGCTTCCGGGAGCGGCCAGGAACAGGAAAAGACAGGGACTCAAGCTTAGTGGAGCCTCGGCCTGACCTCGCAGAGGTGCTGGAGTATAAATGGCATTTGAGTGCTCTTTCTGACCCCAGCCAAGAGAGCTGGGCTTGTGTGTTCCTGCCTAAGGAATGAGTCACTGGCTACAGACCACGTGAATTCCCAGGTGTGGCTAAGTGGCTCCAGTCACCTAAGGGCAGGCCCCCTAAAGCAGGTCACAGGTGCGGGCTGTCACTGAGCTGTCAGAGGAGAGGCCCAGGGCCATCAGGAGCAAAAGGGGTCTGCGTGACCCTTTCCTTTGGTGATTCATGGAGGTGGGACACCGGGAGACTGAACCTCAATACTAGGAAACCCCTGTGACTTGGTTTTAAATCCCAGGTATCAGAAGCTAAGGGATCCCTCCTGGTTTCTTAATATAGAAGCCCAGCTAGGGAGCCGGCTTGAGGCTGTCCAGAACACAAGACTCATTTCCCAGGCTCGAGCAAAGCCATGTGTGGCCAATGGGAATAAAGAGCAGTTTGGTGTGTGATTTCTGTGCCCTGGGTTTTGGGCTGTCTTGGTATTTGCAAAGCTGACAGTGGAGCCCAGGGCTTTGTTCATGCAAATGTCCCTCCTCCAAGCTACTTCTTCAAGGCTCACTAAGGGTGTTTGAAGGAAGAGTAGCAATTCCTCATTCCTTTGGCCTAAAGTCGTTCTTCAAGCGGGCATCTTGAGCCATGGGCTAGCTGTAGGTTTGCCAGATTTAGCAAACAAACAAAAAATATATTTCTTTTTTAGTTTTTACTTAACATTTTTACATTTATTTATTTTATGTGTAGAGATGACAAGTACATTTGCTGTGATGCTCAGATTGTCAGACTTGGTGGCCCACTGAGCCACCTCACTGGTCCCTTCACTTAATTATTTAATGTACATGCTGGGCAGTGGTGGCGCACGCCTGTAATCCCAGCACTTGGGAGGCAGAGGCAGGCAGATCTCTGAGTTCGAGGCCAGCCTCTGCCTCCCAAGTGCTGGGATTACAGGCATGTGCCACCACCGCCCGGCGGGGGGTGGGGGGTGGGGGAGAATTATTTAATGTACACAATATACTTACACCAAGAAGAATTCATTGCTTGATATCCCAATGGAACTGATAACCCAGTGCACATTCTTGTCAGCCTTGTGGCGCTGAGAGACACTAAGGAGCCCGGTAAAGAACACTTCTGGGCGTGTCTATGAGGACATTCCCAGAGCTGAAGGAAGTGGGCGTGTCTCAGCCCTGACTCCTTCTTGTTCCTCTTTCTACTTCCTAGTCGCCACGAGCTGACTTAACCTGCTCCTGCCACAATATTCTGGTGCTCCGCAGCCCAACAACAGCAGAGCCAGGGGACCTTGGACTAAAATGCCTGAAACCCAAATAAAGCGTCCCTCCCTTGAATTCTGTCTCTCGGGAATTTGTCCAAGAAGTATCTGACTAGCGTACAAAACAAGCTAGAAGATCCTTGGGTGGCTAATGAGTCACTAGACTACAGTTAGACTGCCTCTAAACTCGAGCTTTTTTATTGCATATTATTATTATTTACTTATCTATTTACTGTTTGTAAATATGGTGTGTGTGTGTGTGTGTGTGTGTGTGTGTGTGTGTGTGTGTGAGACAAGCGCACCATGGAGTGGAGGTGAGAAGAGAATTTGACTCTATCATTCAGAAACCTGGAATCGAACTCGGAACAACCGTCTTGGCAGCCAGTGCCTTTACCCACTGAGCCATTCTACTGGCCCCAAAATTTGCTTTTCTTTTCTTTTTTCTTTCTTTCTTTTTCTTTCTTTCTTTTTTTTCTTTTTTCTTTTTTTTTTTTTTTTGTTTTTTTGTTTTTTTGTTTTTTTGTTTTTTTCGAGACAGGGTTTCTCTGTTTAGCCCTGGCTGTCCTAGAACTCACGCTGTAGACCAGGCTGGCCTCGAACTCAGAAATCAGCCTGCCTCTGCCTCCCAAAATCTGCTTTTCTAAGAAAGAATATGGCCGGGCGGTGGTGGCGCACGCCTGTAATCCCAGCACTCTGGGAGGCAGAGGCAGGCGGATTTCTGAGTTCGAGGCCAGCCTGGTCTACAGAGTGAGTTCCAGGACAGCCAGGACTACACAGAGAAACCCTGTCTCGAAAAAACCAAATCCAAAAAACAAAAAACAAAAAAAAAAAAAAAGAAAGAAAGAATATGTACCTCATTTAAGTTTTGTAAGGATTGGTTGTCTCTTCCCTATCTCTAGCCACTAGTCTGATAACTTAGGCCCTGCCACCAACTTGTTGGATGAACCCAGGAAAGCTCTCTAAACCCCAAATCGCCATTTACAAGGTTGGTGTGGCAGTAACTCTTATCTCATAGGGCTGTCTGGTAAGCATTTCAAACAGTCAGATATAGCAAGCGGGTCTTGGTCAATGGTCTCTATCAGTGGAAATGGCTATCCCTGGCACATCTGCTCCTCAGGTAGCATCAACACACAGCACAGTGGCTTGTATCCTCACCCTTGAAGATTATATCCCTGCAAGACTATACCTCTGAAGGCTGGACACTCCCTGGTTTCCAGAAACGCACTTCAGCATCAGGGCATGTGCCCTTGGCAAGAGGATCCAGAGTCTGTTTGCTGAACTGTAACTAAATGGGTGCCGTGAAAGCTTCAACAGAGAAGTCATGTCTGCCTTTGCTCAGAACACGGGTGAGAGTTCACTAGGACATTCTCACCTCCCCTCTATATTTAGAGCCGAAAACATTGCTTGCTAGGCCAGCGATTCGGGACCTTCCCGGTGGGATGAGATCGGGAATGAAAAACTCAGTATTTCCTCAGAGGGGACAAGCATGGAGGGGACAAGCATGGAGGGGACAAGCATGGGGAATGAGGAGACATTTGGGGACTTAGAAGTCACAGCTTTTCCTTCAAAAAGGAACCAGTCAGTCCAGTGAAGGAAGGCAGGCTCCATGGCCTCTTGCTGTCGTGTCCCCACCCCCCCACCCCCACCCCCACCCCACCCCCACCCCCACCCCACCCCCACCACCCCCACCACCCACCCACCCCCCACCCCCCCACCCCCCACCCCCCACCCCGCAGCCTGCAAGCATCTGTTATTGAGATCTGTATCAGTCTCATCCAGAGGACCATTTAAAGTCCCACACAGTCTATACCAAAGGCAAGGAGAGAGTCCACCCAGGGCTGACAATTTTCATATATTCCCTTCTGTCCACATATTCTAATGACCTGATTAGCAATTCTACTGTATTTAATTTGCACCCTGGGTAATTTACTGTCAGCCAGAAGAGCCATCAGCTTGAAAAATGGCACCAAAATTAAAAACCAATAGCGAAGTTTCAGTTGGAATGAGCTCTCCTGGCACATTGATGAAGCAGGATTAGCTAGAGTCGATAGGTGTAGTTTGCAAGTGGCAAAAACGGTTTCCGTCCTAACATGCTGCTAGGATCGGAAACCTCTTGCCTTGCTGAACCGCAGGAAACCTGCGGCCAAGTAGAAACTGGAGAACAAACTGTGAACTGGTCCAGTTGGACAGTTACACGAAGCAGAGAATGCGGCCCACCCCCTGGCTCCTTGTGATGGTTTTAAGGGTGTCTGAAAATTCTGGACTTCAGTCCAGTCCCCCTCTTCTTGAACATATATGCTCCCCTTCCTCAAGGGGAAGAGGGACATAGTGAAAGTAATACGTCACCCTTCTTGGAAGGTCAGAGCTGGCATAGGAACAGTCCCCCTGCCAAGAGCAGCCATGTTGGGGAGCCATTTGGAGAGATCACAGAAAGACAGAGAAAAAGCTAAAGGGCTCCCGTTGATCTCCCAAGATCTGATGGAGTTGTTCCAGCCTAGGAACACACACACAAGAGGGAGGAGGCCTTTGAGAGGCTCCGGACCTGCCACCATGTCACTGTAGCCTACGGCCACCTCACCTGGCTGACTTTAATCAATCTTCAGATTACCCAGAAGCCCCAGCGACTGTCAGAGTTTTAAGCCACTATTTTATGAGTCATTCAGTAATAGACAAGGATCTCTCAGTCCGCCCGTTCCTGTGCCTTGCGGCCAGGCCATGTGAGTGGTCAAAGGCACCCACTCCACAGGCAGAAAGACCACCAGCCTACCCACCGGCTCACTAAATGTTCCGGGACTGGGTGAATGTCCCTGGTCTTACCAGAGTAAATCCACCCCCAGCAAACACACTCTGCCCCTTTCTAGAACCTCTTGTCATCTGTGTGCCAGGGACAAAGATTATCTTCCGCAGAGGCATTCCTTACTTGAAGAAACACAGGGCCTTACTCCCACTTAGAAAAGATAATGCTGGCACTGGAGAGTTGCCTTAAGAGTTGAGCATTGGTGCGGCTCTTGCAGGGGACCCAAATTTGATTCTTAGCACTCACATCAGGTAGCTTACAACTGCCTGAAACTTGTTCCAGGGAATCTCCTACCCTCTTCTGGATGCCAAGGGCACCTGCGCTTTTACATTCACGTACCCACACAGACAGATGCACGAATGGACACATAAATTCAAATTAGTAAGGATAAATCATTAAATAAGGAAAAAGTAGAGTTCTGTGCTGTAATCTCCTAACCCCAATAGCCAGGACCTGCCCTAGGATACCCCTTTGGATCTCAAGGCAGTCCCATAAAGAGGCAGGAACAGTGACAGCATCCTGCAGAAGTTGGCACAGGCCAGGCATGGTGGCACACGCCTTTAATCCCAGCACTTGGGAGGCAGAGGCAGGTGGATTTCTGAGTTCAAGGCCAGCCTGGTCTACAGAGTGAGTTCCAGGACAGCCAGGACTACACAGAGAAACCCTGTCTCAAAAAACAAACAAACAAACAAAAAAAGAAGTTGGCACAGAGTGCCAGAAAGTCCCATTCTTTGCCCTGTGCCTATGCATTCACCAGAATGTTCTTGGCTGGGAGCCCTGCTACCTTCCCGAATGTCTGACGAGTGTCTCATAGCCTTCCAGAATTCTTTCCTATCGGGGTCTTCCTACTGGCTTCAGCGATTTGACATCCATCTAGGACACTGGCTCAAAGAGCTGTCCCCTCAGCCTTACCTGCTGCGCAAGTCCAAATTCAATGAGAGCAGAGGGCCCAGGCCTTGCCAGGGAGCCTTTCAAAGCTGCTGCCCATTGCTCCCAGGCTCTGTTTACTCCAATGGCTTCGGTATGGAAGCTAACCAGAGGGAGGCTTTGCAAATGGTCTTTGTTGCTCAGTTATATAATATTACATAAGATTATGGAGAATAAAAGTCTGAGCCAGGCAGTAGTGCTACACACCTTTAATCCCAGCACTCGGGAGGTAGAGGCAGGCAGATCTCCACATTCGAGGCCAGCCTGGTCTACAGAGGGAGTTACAGGACAGCCTGGGCTACACAGAGAAACCCTGTCTTGAAAAAAACTGGGGCGGAAACGGTCTGTATTTTGTCTAGACTACGTCTTCCTGTCACTATATAAACCATAACACCCACTCCTTAGGGACACAAGCAAAGTTTACTTAGCTTCCAATCAGGTTCCTAAAATTTCTTTCTTTTTTTTTTTTTTTTTAATTTCGGTTCTCGGACCCGGGAAGCAGTGACCATTAGTTACCTCGGACAAAAGCCCTTCCCTCTAACCCCGCAATACCTTCCAGTCTGATGAGCCTTTGCCTCTCTTCACCTGCGCTCCCCTACTGGTTGCTGAAGCTAGTCTGCCTGCCGGAAGTGAACCGGGCATATAGGAAATATCAACCCCTGGAAACAGCTCACAGGACTGACTGACGCAAACCATACTTGGAAGTTTTACATTGTTCCCACAAAGAATGTCTGTGTGTGTGTGTGTGTGTGTGTGTGTGTCCTCAAGGGCATATCTGCAGGGCTTATATCACATTACTCTGGAATCTTGAGGGTTAGAATGTCAACAAAGTAATTTAGTGGGGCTCAATCTAGCCACCCAGCAGGAACCAGAGGTCTCTCTGGCTTGCTCCTTCAGCCTCCTCCTTCCTTTTGTTTTGAAAAAGTGGGGTCCCATGTTGCCCAGACTGGCCCTGACTTGCTCTGCACCCAGAGATGACCTTGAACTCCCAATTCCCCTGCCTCCGGTCTCTCCGGGAGTCCTGGGATTGCCGCTCTGCACCACCATAGTCTGTTTATGCGACACTGGGGCTGGAACCCGGGGCGTGCTGAGCCAGTAGCTTGCCCAGCCTCCTCCTGCAGCCTTCTTCAGCTGTCTCTCCTGACCCCCACAATTCCCCTGTTGCTGCTTTGTGCCCGCCTTGTTTCTGGAAAACTCCGACTAAGATAGCGTGATGGCTCCCTCCATCTGGACAGCAGTGACCCGGATTCCGGGATCTGCTACAAGAGTCTCTCCCCTGCAGCAGAAGCAGCATTACAAAGCTTGGGGGGGGGGGACGGGGAGGGGGGCCGGCGGGGGGGGGGGGGTCCGGGCTCTCATACTTTACCATGGAGAATTCTTTGCCTGTGACTGGTTCCCTTGGCAGGTTTTTTTCTCTTCACACCTCTGCTACAATTGGCTGCATGCAAATTAGCTAAGGCAGATATGTCTATCCTAGTTACGATTCCTGCACCAACCACTAGCCAGCCCTGCTGGCTGTATGATGGCTGTGGATATGCAAATTAAGCAACACTAATTTGTCGATGCTGATAAGATGCTGGACTCGGGCTGCCCTCCTGCATGGTGCTGATAAGGCGCAGAAACCCGGAGCGCAATTCATACGGTCACATAGTGACCATCCTAGCCCAGGAAGGAGCCAGACGCACTAGCGGAGAAACTGTGACAGTCAAGACTGTCTGGGGGCCTGGTGGTATTTCCTGCTTTTCTATCAGTTGGTTGGATGTCAGATCGCACCTAGGCCTGACAGAAGAACCCTACTGAACAAGAGACCTCATTCCTCGGCGGCTCACCACCGCCTCCCCAATATGCCATGTGATAATGCTCACAAAAACGCCTCCTCCTACCTCAGTGCCTTTGTGGCAAGCCTTCAAACTGATAGAATGGGAATTGTCACTGTCATCGTTGGTACATTTCTATTTAACTCCTGAGGGTTCAGAAATTGCCTCTGGCCTACCGCTCAATGGGTCTAGAGTTACTACAAGCTGCCTGAATGTCACCTACATATACTTTTTTTTTTTGGGGGGGGGGGCTCAGGACATACCGCCTTCAAATAGGACTGAAAAACAAAAGGCAGAATATACCACCCCAAAACATCCCTCTTTGGAATATTGATTGTTTGGAGCTGGTTATTTTGAGAAACTGCAAATACAGAAATAGCTCTGAAAAGCTTCAGTTTTCCAAAGGCAAATTTCATTACTGAAAGTGCCTGCATCAGGGGGAAAAAAAAAGCCTCCCACCTCTCAAGACCGGAGAGACTTGGATCTGTAGATCAAGACCATCTTTGAAATGGGTCACTGCCTATTGCCCCCAGCTACGTAGGTGACAGAATTGCTTGACCAAGGAGTTTAGGGACCCCTGAACAACACAGCAAGCGAGACTCCAAATAGTAAGAGGTGTGTGTGTGTGTGTGTGTGTGTGTGTGTGTGTGAGAGAGAGAGAGAGAGAGAGAGAGAGAATGCATGTGTGTAAATGCACACATTCCTATTACATGTATGCAGATGTCCTCTCACACAGAAGAGGGCTTCGAACTCCTGGAGCTGCAGTTACAGGTGATTGTAAGCCAAATTCTGTGGATTCTTGGGTCCTCTGCACACCTAACCACTGGGCCATCTTACTGATTCCTGTCTTTAAAAAAAAAAAAAAGTCGTATTTCAAACCTTTATTCTTTGTACGTGTCTTTTCCTGTCCTTCCATAATCTGTTTCCACTACTTGTAGAAGCCCCCAGACCTGTGGCCGAGGATGCTGGATGACTTTCAGTCATCTGGCCTTCTCCGACGCTTGTGGGGGTTTTGTTTGTTTGTCTGTCTGTCTGTTTTTGTGGGACTTGTATGTGTACTTACAGTAATTAAAAGGAGTTTTCAGCTGGGCGGTGGTGGCGCACGCCTGTAATCCCAGCACTTGGGAGGCAGAGGCAGGCGGATTCCTGAGTTCGAGGCCATCCTGGTCTACAGAGTGAGTTCCAGGACAACCAGGACGACACAGAGAAACCCTGTCTCGAAAAAAACCAAAAAAAAAAAAAAGGAGTTTTCATCTGTTAATCAGTTTTACATCCACGTAACGCAGAGTCCAGTCAAAAGCCCCAAGAAAACTTGTGGGGAGCTACTGCCGGCTCTCCAGGAGCCCTTCACACCCTGCTGTGACTCCATTCCTGGGTGGCAGTGTTTGGGTCAGCCTGGACAGTGGCCCCTCTGGCCCAGGCTCATCCGGGAACAGGTTCTGCAGGCTCACTCCCACCCCTGCCTCGGCCTGCTTGCAACTGTGGGGTTTGCTTTGATCCTGACCTTGGCTCTAAGCAGCCCAGCTGTTTCTGATTCCTAGAGCAGAGCTGAGGGGGTGCGCAGGCAAGGTCAGGTTCGCGCAGGCACCTCCCGCAGCCGGGGTGGGGGTGGGGGGGGTTGGGGGGGTGACGCAGGCCCCAACAGAGCCGTGCACGGAGCATGTCGGTGCCTCAGATGGGTTTATTCAAAGTTCATAATTACCCTGAAATCTCTTAAAATGAAAACATGATTGAAGAATTAAACCTGGTAAACAAATTAGTCAGAAAGAAAACCTCCGCATAGCAAATGACAAAATCCAAAGAGCCCAGCCAGCAAATGAATGGGCCTGCGCTATAATTGGCAGCCAAGGCTGCGGAGGACTCCCGGGGCCCTGGCAAAAGCAGCTCTGGGGAGCAGCCAGCACCCCAGGGGAAGAGGAGGGCCAGACCTGGGGTCCAGGGCTTTGTGGTCAGTCAGGTAGCCACCGCCTGGGGAGGGACATGGCTCAGGGCCCGAAGGCCTGAGCAGCTGGCGTGGGAGCTGTGGTTGCATCTGGCTCCACTGCTACCCACGGCCAGGTGCCGTGACCCTGGCTTTGGCAGAGGCTGGAGAGGAGCCGGGAGGAGGCCTGGCCTCTGACTACCCCCAGCGGAAGCTCTACGTACTTTCCTCCCACCAACTCACCTCCCCTCAAGTCCCTTCCATTCTCTTTGTCTTTCCTGAGGACCCTGGTCCTGATTCACGCTCATCCTCTCCCCTGCTACCCCCTCTCTCACCCCTTCCCCACCCCTTCTCTGACTCATACCTGTATTCTTAGAAACTGCTACTCTATGCTCACAGAGCGCGAGCTCGCCCTCCCCGCCCCGTCTCTCTGAATGAGAACAATGTTCCGACTCCCACTGCGGTGTGAACACCCACCCCCACCCCCACCCCAAGCCGGTATAACGGCACAATACCTGTAATCCCAGCAATTCCAGAACTCCTCAGGCGGCATCACCAAGTAGATCTGGAGTTCAGAGCTGAACACCGTGAGACTCTATCTCAACCAAACAAATAAAACACCCCAAAATTGAGAAGGAAGGCAGGAGAGATGGCTTCACCGTTAAAGAACACTTACTGATCTAGCCTAAGGAACTGACTTCGGACCCCTGCAAGTGCCTCGTTGGCTCAGAAATACCTCTAATTCTAGATCTAAGAGATCCTTCTTTGACCACCCTGGGCATCTGCATACACTCATGTGGATATACAGAGCCGGGCAATTCAGAAAATAAATAAATAAATAAAAGTCTTTTTAAAAAAAGCTTATTAGCAGCCACTATTCAAACTCACGGATTCCCTGGCTTCAGCCTCATCTTGAAAGCCCCTTCTTTAGGGGCTGATTAGACAGCCAGGGCTGGAATCATCTAGAGCCCTCTTTGCTCTGGTCAGCTAGGCCTTGCTGCCTGTAACTGGGACCTTAGCTAGAGCTGTTGGTCAGAACATATTGTATGATCTCCCCATGGAGCCTGGCATTTCTCCCAGTATGGCAGCCTGGGGACACCCAGTTTCCTAACTGCCCCAGCTATCTTAAGAAGATCTTTGACAAATCCATCTCCATAACCAGAGGAGGCCAACCGGTGACTTCAAAGTTCTGTGTACATGCAAACCCCTGGAAGTCCCGCATGCAACCTCGGTGCTAAGCAGGATCTTTGCATTTGATCCCACCCCACTCCCGGGGGCCGTCAGGGAGGGAGAGCCTTTGCTAGTAAGGATTTTGATGTATAGATTCTCTTGGATTATCAGATTTGGTTGTAACTCCTGGACAATTATCGTTGTATGAGACACCCTTGCCAGCCTTTCTAGGGAAAGGGGCTGCCTTGGTAGAGACGCCTTGGGATACCAGACTAGTGGGACAATGAGCCTTAAGAAATGGAAATTTTCCTCCCAGGAATCTCCTGCTGGGAGAGGGAAAAGGCTGAAGCCTGGTGTCAGCCAGAGGACCTGTCTCCTGGAAAGAGAGTTCACGGCTTTCTGACAACCTGTCAGACCACGGGGGAGACTGAAGGGGCTGGGGGGAGGCAGGAAGCTCACCTTGGCCAGGACAGCTTAAGGATGCATGTCCTTCACCCTCTAGACAAAGCTCATCCTCACATCCAGACCCCGAGCATGGGTCTCTTTCTTCCACTTTTTTTATTTTTTTAAAGATTTATATGTAAGTACACTGTAACTGTGTTCAGACATACCAGAAGAGGGTGTCAGATCTCATTACAGATGGTTGTGAGCCACCATGTGGTTGCTGGGAATTGAACTCAGGACCTCTGGAAGAGCAGTCAGTGCTCTTAACTGCTGAGCCTTCTCTCCAGTCCTTTTCTTCCACTTCTTAACATGACTACATAGAAGAAACCTCCTCTCATTGTTTCTTCTTCTAAACCTCCTCTCGTTGTTTCTTCTTTTCATTTTTTGAGACAGAGTTTCTCTGTGCAGCCCTGGCTGTCCTGGAACTACCTCTGTAGACCTGTAGACCAGGCTGGCCTCAAACTCAGAAATCTGCCTCTGCCTCTGCCTCTGCCTCTGCCTCTGCCTCTGCCTCTGCCTCTGCCTCTGCCTCTGCCTCTGCCTCTGCCTCTGCCTCTGCCTCTGCCTCTGCCTCTGCCTCCCTAGTGCTGGGATCAAAGGCCTGTGCTGCCACCACCCAGCTTACTGTTTTTCTTTCACAATTACTTATCTCTTTAATTGGCCTGCTGAGAATGAGCGGCCGAGTCTAGCCTGATAGATTGCTAGGGCTCTAACCCTAACAACTTTTGGTAACAAGGAGACATAGGAAAGCATCTATTCCTCCCAAACAGGGTACCAACAGACCAAAGAAAAGATTCCACCCGAGTCCAGCATGGTGGACAGATGAATTTATTGGGGTTATTTATAGGAACACGAATGACTCAAAAGCCACCCCAACCCCCCCCAACCCCGTGACAAAAGTCACCATGGTTAATAACTAATAAAAACTGCACAACTGCAGTCCCTTTTTCAGTCAGTCTCCCACTTGTATGCACTCTAACACACAGGCGAGCACACACACAAGCTTGGGCAGCTGGGAGACGGGAGAGAGTGGTGAGTGGAGCCTCAAATAAGAGTCTGGGGTGACCTTCCCCAACCCTGCTTTCTTTGAGGGAGTGCCATTAGCCCTACTGCTGTAGACTTAGCTCTCACTGTATAGTTCATTGCCATAACTGAAGCACAAGGGAGTCTCTAAGTTCTACATATGCATATATATATATATATATATGTAAAATTTATTTTTATTTTATGTGCATAGGTGTTTTGCCCATATGTACATCCGTGTGAGGGTGTCAGATCCCCTGGAGCTGGAGTTACAGGCAGTGGTAAGCCACCATGTGGATGTTGGGAACCGACCCTAGCTCCTCTTGGAAGAGCCAATTCTACCCTCTCAGACAGTGGGGTCGAACCCCATATCCGAGTCACACACAGACTGTGGGTGGGGTTGTGGAAAGATTTGGCAATGGTACAAGTTTTCTGAACGCGCAACAGCCAAGAATAAATGAAACACGAAACAGGGAATTCAAGGTGCCCCTGGCAATGTTCCCTACACTGTATTATGAGATTTCTCCAGAGCTTTTGGAGATGAAGCCACAACAGGAGCACTCTGCACCGTGCACGCACTTGATATACAAAAGGTTCTGTCTGCTCTTATCGAAGCATCGTGGTTTAATTATAGAAAACAAAGGCTTCCAATATTTTCCCACTGCTGCCATTCCTCATATAAGCATCAATTAGTATATCTTTAGATTGCACTGGCTTAGATGTTTGGTTCATTTTTTTTTCTGTGTGTGCAGAGTATGTGCACCTCTGGAGGCCCAATCTGTTGTCAGGATGAAACACCGTGACCAAGACAACTTACAGAAGGAGGGGCTTGTTTGGCCGGAGGGTTGGACGCACTATCATGGCGTGGCTGAGGCAGCAGGCGGCAGGCTCACTAACAGGAGTAGGAAGCTGAGACTTCCCATCTTGGACCAGAAGCATGAACAAGTGAAAGGTACCTTGAAATGCACAAGTCTTTAAGTTTTCAAAGTCTGCCTCCGGTGACGCACTTCCTCCAACAAGGCCACACACCCTTTCTAAGCCTCCCCAGTGTCAGCAAGTATTTAATACAAGCAAGTATTCAAATGCCAGAAACTGGGGGGGGGGGGAAGCAGCTCACTGATACCACTGCAGGGGGTCTCCCCCACCCACCCACCCATTTGCTCTCCATCCTGGTTTATTGGTGTTTTGGGTCCCCCCTCCATGTATGCACATGTGTGTGTGCACAGATGTTTGTATCTGTATACACACGCAGAGGACAAGACAATGCCCTGTCATTCTCTGCCTGTCCCCTTGAGGTAGGATCTCTGTCTGAGGGAACCTGGGCTTCCTATTTTCCTCGCCAGACTAGGAGCCAGCCCACCCCAGTGACCCACCCCCTCTTGCCTCTGTCTACCCCTGTTCAGAGTGGTGTGGAAGCCCAGCGTGCTGGGCTCGAATGTCCAATGCTCAGGATTTGAAAGCAAACTCTGTGGCCATGAAGCTATCCCTTCAGCCACTCTGCCTTGTGTTTTGAAATGGAGTCTCTCCCTAAGCCTAGAGCTCAAGCACTTAGACCACCGGGGATGAGCTCTGCTGGTCAGCTTCTCTCTCCACCCTTCAGCCCTCCCCGGCAGGACAGACAGGGAAGCCAGCAGGCCCAGCTTTTACAGGGGACACTGGGGATTCAAACTCAGGTTCTTAAGCTTGTGTGACAGACAGTTAACCGACTGGCCCCCAGAAGGTTTTGTTTGTTTGTTTGTTGTTTATTGCTGTTTGTAGGGCTGGCAAGATGGCTCGGTGGGTCAAAGTCTGGTGGTGTGTGTTTGCTCCTCAGACCCCACGCAAAGGCGAAAGTCTCCAAGGTCAGCCTCAACGTGCTGTGGCGCGTGCACCCGACCACCACCACCAATAATGATTGTTTTTAAATTGATGTTTGAGTCGAGACTCGGAGTTTCACTTTAAAATTAAGTGAATTTTGGCTTTGGACAGAATTTGCAACAATTCCTGAAGTAGCTCGAAGCATCCTTTCACTCTTTCCTCCTGCATATGTATGTGAAAATGGTGTTCTTGGCTTCAACTGTATAGCCAAAATTTTAATTTTTAATGGAAAAATAAATAGCACATCCATCTCACTAGTCTAATTCGCTTCCATCTTTAATAAATGGTAATGTGATATGTACACCAAGGACTTGTTTTTTAAAATAACTTGTTTATTATTTATCAGTAAATGTTTGATGTGTGTGTGTGTGGCTATTTTATACCTATACACCCAAGGCCATGCGTAGCAATTTCTCCGGCAAAATGGTGTCGTGAGTGGGAAAAGCTTAAGTAGCCTTAAGTGATGGTTATGGGTATGTCACACCCAGACGCAATAGCCACAGCAAGACAGACACCAAAAGAAAAGGGAAGAGTGACCCCCAGGTCCATCTTTGAGTTCTTGTCATGAGCCTTAGGTATAAATAGAGGGACTGGAGTATACAGTTCTCGCGCCGCTTCCTCCCTAACCTCCAGCGAAAGCACAGTCTTACACGGTGCGCCCTCCTCCCTGGGGTTCCGGGGCTGCTCTGCTGTTTCAAGCTCTCGGTCCTGTACGCAGGTCTTTCAGCTCTGGGAATTGCCCTTCTCTCTCTGTTCGCCTGCCAAACTCTCGCTCAAATCTCTCTCCAGAAAGCCTTCTGGTTCCTCTGATCCTGGGAGGCGCTGTGGTCTCTCCACCTGCCACCTCGGTGCTTTGGGTTGGCATTGTTTTCTGTCCTATTTTTAACACAACGGTGTACACACACACACACACACACACACAGCACCTGGAATGAAGAGGATGCCGTATGCCTACCAACCAGGACACACAACACCCAGCAGCTAGCAGAAACTCAATATTACAATCTTCACGGTTTCCTCCTTCTGCATGAGAATTCAAGTACATCCATACTAGAAACCCCCCTGTGCCTGGCTGGACAGTGTCACACGCCTGCGATTTTGGCACTCAGGAGGGAGAGGCAGGGACATCTGAGTTGGAGACGAGCAGCCTGGGGTACACAGTAAGATCCTATCTCAAAGGACAAACGATTGCAGCCAGAGAGCGGGCTCAGTGGCGAAGAGCTGCAAGTGCCTTCCCAGTGGACATGAACTATAGCTTGGTTTCCCAGCCTTCGCCGCAATTGTCACCTTCAAGAGGATTCTCTCTGATCACCCTATTCAACACAGTCACTGCCCTAGCAGCTCACTGTCCCCGCCCTCTGCCCTTTCTGGCTCTTTCCTTTTTCTGCAGCAATTCTCTAGTATTTGTTATGCTGTCTCCTGTCTGTGTCCCTGGGCCCCTACAGCGCAAGTTAGGAGAGTGTGGTAGGACTTTTGGTCTGTCCCATCTTGGCTCCTGGCACCTAAGGCTGGAGGTCCCACTGCTGTAGAAAGAGTCGCTCCCTGAACCCTTCCCTGCCTTTGCAAATGCTTTACAGCTGCTACTTAGGTGAAGTTTGTCTATCATCCCAGTACAGCCGGGGGGTGGGGGTGTGGGGGTGTGGGGGTGTGTGGTGGAGGGGGGGGGGTTGGGGGGAAGGAGGGAGTGAGAATCGAAAGTTTGAGGCCAGCATGGGCTACGTAGGAAGTCTCAGACCAGCACAAGGTATAGAGAAGTGTGTGTGTGTGTGTGTGTGTGTGTGTGTGTGTGTGTGTGTGTGTTGGTGGTGATACATGCCTTTAATGCCAGCACTTAGGAAAAAAGAGGTAGGCTGTCTTGGAGTTCGAGGCCAGCCTGATCTACAGAGTTCCAGGACAGCCAGGGCTACAAACCCTGTGGGAGGCAAGGTGGGGGTGGGAGCAGGGGTAGGGGAAGGGGATGGCGAACCAGCAGTTGCCAGGTGACTCCCTTTATCTGTTTCCCTGGAACAGGCTGGGGTTAGAGGGGCTCCCTGTCCTCTAGCATCGCTCTCTCAAAGATTTTCTCTCTCTGAACAGCTGCTTTCCTCTGGCAAGGGATATGTCCCCACCAGGTGAACTATGGCCTTTAGCAGGAGGGACCAGAGTCCCAGAAGCAAACTAATGGAGCTCGGTGGCCTGTTAGGAGCAGGGAGACCTCCTGGTCCCGATCGCCTCAACCACACTTTCCTTCTCACTGCGGGAGTGCAGCCGCCCTGCCCACGGAAGCGCTCACTCAGACCCTAGGGAAAATGCTTCAGCCTCTTCAGGTAAGCCCTCACTGGAGAGCCTATCCTCGACTGGGGTGGGGTGGGGTGGGGTGGGGTGGCGGAACGGAGATTACCCCAGCCCCAGCCTTCCCCGGGCCAAGGTCTGGGAGACTCAGCAGGATCTGCATCTAATTAGAGCCTGGAGGCCCGCAGCCAGTGTCTGCTGGCGCATCCTTCCTTTACAAACAGATTGGGATTCACAGTTTCTGTTTTTGTGGGGTTTTTTTTTCCTGTCTTTTTGTTTTGTTTTTCTTTTTGTGTTTGTTTGTTTGTTTTGTGTTTGGAGAGATCCTCACGTGGAACCTGCTGGGTTTCCCCAGCCTGGCCTCTTGCTGCAGTACACCGAGCGCCACCAGCTAACCTCCATAGCTGCTGATTCAGTAAACAGATGGGTCCCCGCCACAGGCACGGCTCGGCTCGCCTTGCTGGCCTGGCTGGGGAACAAACCGGAAGGAACGGCGAGGACTCCAGGGGGGTGGTGGGGGTTGAAGGCATGCTGGCACATCAAAGGGGTCCCCTCAGGCCAAGCCCATGGAAACGGCTTTGATCTCCTCATTACAGCTATTCATCTTGGGTCCAGCCTGAGACAAAAGGAGTACCCTGAAGGGGCAGCCTCGGAGGGCAAGCCCTACTCTGGCTTTTCTCTGTGGGCTAAAGACCTCAGGCAACTGAGGCAGGCGGGAGATCCCCTGAGCCCTAACCGGGTCTCGGCTGACCAAGACCCAGAGAACTGCCAATAAAGAGAAGAAAACAGACTCTTTTGGAATGAGACCTGGCCAGTGAAAAGCGGGGGGTGTGGGGGTGGTGGTGGTGGTGGTGGGTGTTAGCAGCAGCCAGTGCGGAGGAGAAAGTGCCCTATGACGTTGAGCCCTAGTCTCTTAACAACACCTTAGTGAGAACTCTTGCTCATCATTGCCAGCGTCACCCAGAACTCCACCCATTCGCCCTGTTTCCAGACAAGGAGACGGGCGCACAGAGATGAATACACTGCCACTCAAAACAAAAACAAAACAAAACAAAACGAAACAAAACAAAAACCCGGTGGGCTGGGAGGCTTGGACACTTCCGCTCCCTGTCACTTTCTTCCTTTCCCTGCTCCTTGTTGAGAGGTCAACAATAAACCCATCACTCAGCCGGAGCTGCTCTTTTCTTCGATCCTCTTCGCAGCTCCCTCGGCTCCCCGAGAGATCAAAGTTCTGAGAGGTGTGGAGAGGAAGGTGTTTGGGGAGCAGCGGGGCCAAGGTGTGGAAATGAAGGCCACTGGGGCCTTCTAGCTGGGGAAGGCTTGACAAACTGCTCTATTGGGACTTTGGGGGGAATCTCAGGACCCCAGGAGGCGCCATCCAATGGGCTATGGTGTTTATACTCCCCACCCCCGGACTTCACACACACACACACACACACACACACACACACACACACACACACGCCAGCTTAGGTAGAGAGTCGGGGGTGGGGGAGGTAATTTTAGAAAGGGCATTTCTGTCGAGGCAACAGTCAGTCCCAGTCCAGACCGCAGCACCACCCCACCCCCCACCCCCGGGTGCGGGGGAGCAGGAATCGAAAGCCCTGCGGTGTTGGGGGGGAGGGGGATGCAGAGAAAGGGCAGAGGCCGAAGGAGGGGTGTGGAGAAGGCAGGCCAGCGCTGGGGAGGCCCTGCCCCCATCCCCCAACCGGTTGGGGGAGGGAGACCCTGACCACATCAGGAGTGTGTGGTGAGGAAATGAGGCCTCCTCAAGAACGAGCTGCTAATGAGAACCGTATGGAGCCTCCAGATCCCCAAGGAACACAGGCAAAGAATACAGTGGCGGTGGCCTCCGTGGGAGCCTTATCGTCTCTCCTGAAGTTAAGCAGTCAGGAAGGTCTGCTTTCCATCTCCACAGCCTGGGAGCCCGGGGCAGGCAGCCCTGCGAGGTGAAGTACTTCTCAGTAGGACCGTGATCTGAGAGGGGAGTCCAGGACAGAGACGGGGGTTGCCCCAACCTGCCAGGCCGTGGGAAGGTCCTGTGGCATGGGGTTCGATCGATCGATTTCCTCAAGTACCCAGAAAAGCCATTGTTTTTCTGCCCCGTGCCTGCTCTGCTCTGGGAGCTGAGTAGGGCCACTCACTGTAAGCCTCCTGGACAGATTAGGGGACAGGAAAAAGAACCCACTCCCTTAATTCCCCTCAGGGGAGTAACTATCAGAACTGGAGACCTCACAAAGCTCAGTTCTCGCCTAAAATGCAGGGAGAATGGAAAGGAGTCTGGCAGAGAGGCCTGAGCCCTGGTGAGGACTTGGGCTCCAGGTGCTCAGGCCTCACAGATCTGCCGGTGACCTTTAGGGATAATTAATGTGCCGCCTCCCGCAGCAGTCTTCTGAGGTCAGATTTCAGGGGATCAAGTGCTCCAGAGCACAGGATGGTGCAGCCTGAGAATCCTGCCAAAGCAGGCACCCATTTTAAGGTCTCAGAGGCCTCCGCTCCCTCAGTGTGGGGCTGGCATTAGAGCCCACCCCACAGCTTCTCCTCAGACTCTCGGCCCGTGGCCTTCTGGAGATTTTCTGGTTCTTCTTCTAAAGGATTTTAACGGAGAAAAATGAGGGACTTAAGAAGGACCCTTCCCGCAATACCCTTCTTCTGGACAGAACTCATGTTGTCGCAGCTAGAGTAGGACAAGTCTCCTGAAAACCAGGCTTTGGCCCCAGGTCTGTCTCTACCAAACTATACAATTCTGAGATCAGTTCTCTCTCTCTCTCTCTCTCTCTCTCTCTCTCTCTCTCTCTCTCTCTTTTTTCCCAGAGTGATGTGAGTTACACTAGTGACCAGAATAGCTTTGAAGATTGGCTGATGAAATTCAATTCTCAGGAGGGAGGCACAAGTCTTTCGTTTCGCTCTTCCTTCCCTATCCTGGGTCAGCTCTGAGGGAACTTGGACACTGAGGACTAGAAGGGAGACAAGTTAGCATTTCAGGACAAGTGCTAATCCCAGACTCGACTCCAGAGACTTACCCATCTGCCATTCCAGAGGTAGACAGTCTAAAGCTGGAGGGGTCGGTCATCAGGGATGTGAGCTTTCTACGTTTCTAAAGCATTTGACTTTCCTCCAGGTCACAAATTGGCTACGCGGGGTGGGGTGGGGGGCGGGGGTGGGAGGCACTAATGCTGCTGCAAGCAGGACAAGTTTAGGAAGAAAAGGGAAAGGGACAAATGGGACCTCTCTCAGCTGAATGAGCCCCTCTGGAGACCTGCCTTTCTCTAGCATGGACCACTTCTAAGCCTCGAGAGGGACTGGGAATTCTGAAGACGGTGCTAGCCGCTAGCAAAAGCAAGAAAAGCAGAGCACGCTGAGCCGATGTCCTGATGACAAATGTCCCCCTTCAAGGCTCACCACCCAGTGGCCTTCCCTGACCTCTCTTCAGAGCTCCCCATATAGCCTAGAGACAAACAGGCCTGATGGCCACCCCACTGGGGCAGGCGCATCCGTGCTCTGATTGGCCAGTGTCATTGATGCTTCCCGGCAAAGTGTTTTAAACAGATATCAGAGGTGGTTACAAATGCAAATAAAGGCACGGAGTAACTGTTCCGGAAAGAGGAAAAAAGGGATCGACCACGCACGGGGGCATAGAGCGCTTCTACTGAGCAAGGCGGATGGATCTGCTCTCTGGGATAAAAAAGGATCTAGCGGAGTGCAGCACGATCCCAGCCCTAGAGCGACTAAGACAGGAGGGTCGTGAGCTCCAGGCCAGCCTGATCTATATTGAGAACCTGATTAAAATAAACAAAAATAAAATAAAAAAGAAATTTACAACTGGGCAGTCCGGCCACACCTGAGCATATGGACAGAGAATCCCCCCCAAACCAAAGAGAGACCAACCTGGGCCTTGTGCTCTTCTTTTGGGCATACACCGGGACCCTGACAGTCTGAACTCCCTGTCAGACAGACCTCAGCCCACTACCAGTGCCTGTTTAAGCCTTCTTCCCTGCTACTGTAACAGAATCCTTGAGACTGGATAGTTTATAAGCCACAGATGTTTATTCCTTTATTGCTAAAACCGTGGTTCTAGAAGCCAGGATGTCAAGGCACTTGCTAATTTCAGTATGTGGCGTGTACTGCTTTAGTAGGTCTTCGAGAGTTAGTACTGAGCGTGGCATGGGCGGCTTTAGTAGGTCTTTTCGGGAAGCCATGGCATCTCTTGTTCACCCAAGTGAAAGGGTAAATAGCTTCCCCCACGCGTCTCTGAATTTTATTCTGTTCTATTTGTTTACTTATTCTAGGACAGAGATCATGAGCTTGCCATGGGGTACGTGTGGAGGTCAGAGGACAATGTCAGTTCTGTCCTCCGTCCAAGTAGGTCTGCGGGATCAGGCTCTGTGTGGAAGCCTTTATCGACTGAATCACTGTCTGGTGTCCCCCCCCCATCTCTTTTATAAGGGCACAAATCCCATTCATGAGCTCTCTCTCTCTCTCTCTCTCTCTCTCTCTCTCTCTCTCCCTCTCTCTCCCCCTCCCTCCCTCTCCCCCTTGTGACTTAATCACCTGCAGACCCAGGCTCCTAATGTTAACACACGGACAAAGAAACTTTAAGGGAATAACTTGGGAGGAAGATCAGAGAGGTGGGCATGAGGTTTCTGTTGTCGGGGGAGGGCTGGCTGGGGGGAGGGAGGGTAGGACGGACCAGAGAGCAGATCAAGACAAAAACCTGTGGGTGGGATACACACGTTAGCACATAAGGCACCTTTTGGCGTCATCAGAAGAAAAGGACAGAGAAAACGGGATCGAGCCTGTTCTCTAGCACTTCAGTGCCTCAGACTGAAACAAACTCTGGGGAATTAAAAAGAAAAAGAAAAAAAACCTAAATTCATACCTGGCCTTCCCTATCACCAGTAAAGCACGCTTCGTGGGCATATTCTAAGAAACAGCCTGCAAGCTCTATTTACATTGTTAAATATTTACAGATATATGGTGTGCGGGCCTCTGTGTGTACACTTGTCCTAGATTCCCATAAAGGTGAGGGGCGATCAATAGTAAGCTTGGGCTCTGTCTCTTTGAGAAGAGGATTATGGGAGCACAGCACAGCCGGAGAGAGCCAGCCAGCTGAAGTCTCAGGAGGTAAGCCTGGGCAAGCGCTGTGCCAGGATGGCTCCAGCTTTCTGCCCAGGCTGTACCTTCCTGCCTGTTGTAGAAACCCTGGCTTCCTCGGAGTGGTAAGAAGCAGGAGTGTGGCTTTTGAGAGTCAGGCTGTGTGGGCTGGAGAGATGGAGTGTGGGTAATGGCCTTTGCCGCCAAGCCTGAACACCTGAATTGGATCCTTGGGACCAACATGGTAAAGGGAAAAAAAAAAAAAACCAAAAAAAACCAACTCCTACTGATTGTCCTTGGAACACACACACACACACACACACACAATACAATATTATTTAAAAGTCAGGTTGCAGGTTGGGGTAGCATCCCTGCTGGTGACATCTATTGAGCGTGTTATAGGTGGAGGGCGCAGTCACTGGCACCTGCCACTCACAGTGGAAAGTGAGTAGGGGTGTGCCAACCGTGAGTGCCCACCCTCAGGTCCACACCACAGCTACACTTGGGAGAGTGCTGCCTGGGGCAGGTACCATGGCAGGCAGATGGGAAAGGAACAATTCCACATACAGGAAGCACCCACCGCCACCCCTCCCCCACCCCCCCTGTTGAAGGAGCGGAGATCAGGTGCTTCGGTAGCAGCCTCAGGCCCACCCTTTCCTTTCAAGACCTACTGCAAGGAGCTATTTCTTCCATTTTCCTGGGCCATGACTGACAGACGCAGGCCTGTGACAATGACTGGGACAGACGCTTATCCACAGCCTGCAAGTAATCTCCACTCCTCTGGGCTTCCCAAGTGCAACTGATTCGTTCTCCTGCCGGACTGTAAACTTCTCCCGTCTCTAGAACCCAGTTCTTAGTCCTTGAGCTTGGGTTTCTGGAAGCAGAAGATCCTGACTGAGACATGGCCCATAAAGTGTGTTCTCTGTCTCCCAGGGACTACGGATCACTCCCCAAATATATATATATATATATATATATATATATATATATATATATATATATATAGAATATGTATATATGTATATATATATATATGTATGTATACATACACACACAAACACACACACACAGGGTTCATAAGAGCGACTGATAGGCTGTGGTCCAGCTAGTCCAACAATGCCTGCCTCTCAAAAAGAACAAAAAACCTGGTAGTGGTTTTAGTCTCTGAGGCTGGATGGCTCTGGTAGTGTTCAGTTTCTGTTGGAATCCCACAGCAGTATATTCTAATACCCACGAGAGAATACCTCAGCGACAGGATAGATGAACTTGCCATCCAGAGTGAGAGCAAGCAGGAAAAAAACCCACAAGCTTCCTTCTTCCATGTCCTTTAATATGGGCAGCTGTGAGGTGTGGAATTTAGGAATTTTTTTTTTTTTTGAATCTCTAACAATCCAATCAAAGAAATCCCCCACAGGCATACCCAGCTGCTTTGATTAGTTGATTCTTGATGTAATCAAGTTGCTAACATTCTTCAGAGCGTCCCCACTTTCTATGCATTTCCCAATAAATGCTCATAGTGGTTTCTAGTACCATACAGAAGATTGCTGTTTAGTATGTGTATATCCAACTACCATTTTTAATTTTTTTTAAAAAAAATCTCATTTTATGAACTTTAGAAAATGCTGGGGATGTAACTCGGGGACAGAGTACTCCCCTAGAATGCCCTAGACCCACGGTTTCATCCTCAGCACCACAGGGTGGGCCACTTTCCAACCCCTTTTCATGCCTTCAAATAAATGAAGTCCGAGAAACAAAAGAAAGGAGAGTGGGAAAGATATACAGAAGGAGGGAGGGAGGGAGAGAGAGAGAGAGAGAGAGAGAGAGAGAGAGAGAATGAATCACTCCTAAAAGACACTCTTAGTTAGGATTTGTATTGCTGTGATAAAACATTGAGAGCATTAGCAACAACTTGGGGAGGAAAGTGTTTCCGTGGCTAACGCGTCCACAGGACAGTCCATCACTGAGGGAAGTAAAGCCAAGGGCTCAAGGTAGGAACCTGGAGGTGGGAACAGTGAAGGAATCCCGCGTACTGTCCTGCCCTCCAAGGCCTGCGCAGTTTCTTTTCTTACCCAATCCAGGACCACTCACCCAGGGCTGGCACCGCCCATAGTGGGTTGGGCCTTCCACATCAATCACTAATCAACAAAAATGCCCCACAGGCTTGCCCATAGGGCAAGTTGAGGTTTTCTCAGGCAAGGGTCCCTCCTCCCAAATAGCTCCAGGTTGTATCAACTTGACTTCAGAAGTAGCCAGCAGACACTTTACCAACATCCCAAACAGCATCCGGGTCCTCTCTTTGCCTCGTGAGCAGCAGGCACTGACCCTTTCCTTGAAGCATTTTCTCTGTTGGGGATTACATATTTACTTCTAAAGTCATTTGTTCTCTGAGATTTGCTCTGTGCCTGGCTCATGCTCAAGTGTATAAAGCCTTCTTGTTAGATGAAGAAATAAATTCTTTAAAGAGGTGAGACCCAAAAGAAAGTTTAAGATTTTTGCAGAGGGATGAGCCAAGCTTCCCGGGACCTAAGCTGGAAGACCCGGAGGCTGGAGGCTCAGGGCTGGAGGCTCATAGTGGGTCACTGGGTCGAGTCTAAATTTATTTCCCTATCACTCCATGGACTGTGTACTGGGACTGTTTGGATTTGCTGGGTCCAGCCTGGGTCCTACAGAAGAACACTCCAGCCTCTCAGTCATGGCCTGTGAAGCAGAAGTCATGGCGGAACACGGCTGACTGGCTTGCTCCCCACAGCTTGCTGAGCCTGCTTTCTCATACAACTGACGACCACCTGGGCAGGAGTGGCACAGCCCACATCAATCAAGAAGATGCCCCCAGAGACTTGTCCACAGGCAGATATGATAGACCAGTGTTCTCAATTAAGGGTCCTTCTTTCCAAATGACTGAAACTTGTGTCAAGTTGAAAAACTTACCAGCACAGAGAACGACTTGAGCTGTGCCTGTTCATAAATGAATGCTGTAGTTCTACAAGAGCTTTTATATTTGGAGAAAATGAAAATCTGCCCCATGTCCAATACCAGGGTGCAATCCCCGGGCCTTGTCTATTCAGCTCTGCTCTGTGGTGCATTTTCTAGCAAGCCATCTCCATTCAGCAATGGAAGGTACTAGAAGAAGAATGGAGGACTGGCGGAAAGACAAAGCCAGGGTATCTCTCTTTTCATCATTTTCTGCCTCGGCCCTGCAGCTCCTCCGGGGCTCTAGATCTCTGTGGGCAGAGGCAGAGCATCTTCAGCCTTGGCTGTCAGAATGCGGTCACCTCCGGGCAGTGGTGGAGCACGCCTTCCATCCCAGCACTCGGAAGGCAGAAGCAGGCAGATGTCTGTGAGTTCAGATCCAGCCTAGTCTGGAGAGTGAGTTCCAAGATAGCCAGAGCTATCAAACCCCATCTTGAAAATACAAAGCCAAGCCAAACCAACCAACCAACCAACCAACCAACCAACCAACCAACCAACCAACCAACCTACCAATCAAGAAACAAACTAAAAAAGCCCAGAGTGCAGCAACCTAGCTCTTCCCAGGTCCCTCTGGCCTTGAGGGGCAGCCTGTGCAGCTGTGGCTCATCTTCTTACAGCTTTCTCATCTCCAATTTCACTCGTTTTTCCATCACACGTGGAAACCATTTTGTGCACCACACTCCAGCTGTTCAGCACACCTATGCCCGGAGGAGCTAGCGTCTCACACCTGGAGTCCCAAGTCACTTGAGAGATGGAGGTGGGGAAAGGTAGCTTGGACACCCAAGTAAGAGCAGTCTCAAAGAAAACCACACCAAAAGAAACGGCCACCGGAGGTTGTAGCGTGTGTCTGTAATTTCAGCCCTGTAACCAGGGCTAGCCTGGGCTACACAGCGAAAGCCCATCTTTTGTTTTATATTTCTTTCAAAAGCAGGAGCCATCTCAACCGCCCCCAAATGATGGCTTCACGGGACAGTTTATGGTCATCTCTCACAGTTGGCTGGCCACAGCTGGAAGCTTTCCTGCTAAGTCTCTTGTTTACGTCCAGGTGTTCTCTGCGGTGGTACTTCTCTAAGGCTTAGTGACACTGCATATCCAAGACGAAGGACCCACGAGCCTGCCAGCTCTTGTTGGTGGCTGGCTGGCAACTGACCCTAAGCCGTTGACTTAGAACAATGGTTCTCAGCCTTCCTAATGCTGCGACCCTTTAATCTAGTTCCTCATGTTGTGGTGACCCCCAACCATAAAATTATTTTTGTTGCAACCTCACCACTGTAATTTTGCTACTGTTATGAATCACGGCATGAATATCTGTGTTTTCCAATGGTCTTAGGCGACCCCTGTGAAAGGGTCGTTTGACTCCAAAAGGGGTCAAGACCCCATGGGTTGAGAAGCACTGGTTTACAGTACGTGTCCATCAGTGTTTAGTTGCTGTGGCAAAATAACAGGAAATAAGTTCGGAGAAAAGAGTTATTTTTTGAGGTGGAGGGGTGCTGGGCAGGTAGGGACAGAGCCAAATCAAGGGATAAAGGTACACTCTTACAGGGCGTGTGGAGGACCCTGCCACCTACAGTTTTCATTACTTCCTAATAGTCCATTCAATTACAAATTAGTCAATGAACCAATCCAGGAAGTAGGTTAGAGAGTACTCATGATTCAGTCATGTTGCAAGGTCGGCTGTGAATACTGTTAATATTGAGGACCAAGCCCTCACTCAATACAATGAGTCTTCTGGGGACATTTGAGATTTGAACCATGTACTGCCTGTGTAGACTTTGTATAGTATGGTTGCCCAGAGAGGACGCCTGGGTAGGAGCTGCAAGGCTTTCTGTGATCTTGCTTTGAAAGCACACAGAATGACTTCTGCCCTGGTCTATCAGACAGAACCCTCCTAGAACTCACCAAGATTCAAAGGGATGAGGAAATGCTGATTTCTGAAGGAGAGCAGGCACATTGTATGTCTAGTTATAGTAATCTTTTTGTTGTTGCTGTTTTGTTCAGATGTTTGTTTGTTTGTTTGTTTGGATGCAGGGTTTCTTGGTGTAGTCCCAGTTGTCCTGGAACTCAACACAATGTCTTGTACCTCATTTCATCAGTAGATGACAACCTAACATTTGACTTAGACACTTCGGAGGACTTAGACCTGTCATTTTGGAGGAAGGACTGGAGGATGAGGAGGGGGAACTTGAAGCTCTCAGGAAAAGTATTTCTATTCCATGCCTGCCTTGAAGGGTCTGTTGTTGTTCTTTTCTTCTCCATCTCTCTTGGTAGCTGCCACAATTTGCACCCAACCTGTCCTATGGTTTTCTATTCGATTCTAATTAAATGGTCCTCGAGCATAAAAAATTAATTAATTTTAAAAATTACATGTACCAGGGTTTGAAGTTTGATATACTAACTTCCACTCAAAAGTGTGTATGGTAGCTGTACTGAATGAGCTGAACAGAGTCTTCACAATATGTTGTCCAGTGGTCCAAAGTCCAAAGTCATTTTAGAGCTAGTCAACAAACACCGATGAATCCGCCAGTGTGTCCAAGGCATTCTGTTAGACCTTCAGAGTGGGTTTTGATAAAAGAAGAAATGAAAGTACCTTCAAGGTGCCTATGTGATAAATCTCAAGGCCACCATAAGAGTATTCGGTGATGGTTAAGTGGAACGGAACACTAAGGAGGACACAGGGAAAAGAGGGAAAGAGAAAACTGATACCCATCGGACACTGTTGGCCAAGGTAGGGAGGGAAGTGGACTGATGTGCTCCAGAAAAGCCACACCTCTATCTTAGTCACTGTTCTGTTGCTGTGAAGAGACCCCACAACCAAGACAATTCTTACAAAAGGAAACATTTAACGGGGAGCTTGTTTCCAGCTTGAGAGAGTCAGTCCATTATTGTCATAGTAGGAAGCAGACAGACATGGTGTCTGGACAGTAGCTGAGACCTTTACATTCTGATCTGCAAGGTAGAGAGACACTGGGCCTAGTGTGGGCTTTTGAAACCCCAAAGCCCATTGCACTGACACATTGCCTCCAACAAGACCACACCTCCTAATCCTTCCCAAGCAGTTTATCAACTGCAGGTTTATACACAAGCCTATGGGGGGGGGCATTTTCATTCAAACCACTACAGCTTGTGCAGAAGATTCTGCAGAATGACTCATTAGCATTCCAGGGCTATGCAGCGTCTTCTTAACAGCTTTGTAATGCCTTTCTCGGTACTGAGAATTTAGGTTTCCTTAGAAAATATAGAAATAGGGGGAAAAAAAGAAAATATAGAAATAGGAACGTGTTTTCATTTTATTCCCAGGTGAGGAGACATGGGGCCACTTCAGATTGTCCATGCCAGCTGACTAGGATTTGCCTCGTGCTCTAGCAGGGGCATGATTTTGCCAGCTGCAGATAGTTCCTGTGACTGTGTGATCTTTGGAATTCTGGAAACTTTCCGGAGAATATATACATGCTAGAACACATAGAGGCTGGGTGGACTCGTGGTTAGCTTGTTGTTGGTCTTGGTTTGTTAAGTAGTCATGAGCAAAAAAGAATCAAGAAGAAATTAGAAATCCTGACATGGGCCAGGCGGTGGCGGCGCACGCCTGTAATCCCAGCACTCTGGGAGGCAGAGGCAGGCGGATTTCTGAGTTCGAGGCCAGCCTGGTCTACAGAGTGAGTTCCAGGACAGCCAGGGCTATACAGAGAAACCCTGTCTCGAAAAACCAAAAATCCAAAAACAAAAAAACAAAACAGAAATCCTGACATGGAAGATCAATCTTGCCTCAAGGAACTCTATGCCCCTGATCAACAGGAAATAGTCTAATGATAATGTAGCAATAATCCCCCTCCCCCCCACACACACTTCCCTTTCTATCCTTCTTCCTCTCCTATCTAGTGTTAGGGGGTTGAAAGGGTGGCAAAAGGGTGGAGAAGGGTAGAAGAAAGAACTCACAAAGTAGCAAAGATAGCTACATACGTCTGTATCTGATTTAATATCCTTTTAACTATCAGGCAAAACCTGTGAAACATATTGCCACTAGCTCTCACAAAACCAGATTTGATCCTGGTATCAGATAATACTTTAAATTGTTAGCAGAAATTCACCCACCCACCCACACACACACACACATACCTCTTTCACTTTTGCTAACCTTCCTGGTGTCCCTACATCTGGTGAATGCACTGATTTTTAAGACTTTCTTTTGTTCTATGACAATTAAAAGAAAAATCCGCCGGGCGGTGGTGGCGCACGCCTGTAATCCCAGCACTTTGGGAGGCAGAGGCAGGCGGATTTCTGAGTTCGAGGCCAGCCTGGTCTACAGAGTGAGTTCCAGGACAGCCAGGGTTATACAGAGAAACCCTGTCTCGAAAAACAAAAACAAAAAATCCATGTACCTGCTTCCATGGTGGAACATGTCACTCAGGACAATCTGAGTCTGAGTTCCCAGGCCATTGGGCACACCCATTGGGCTCAGAATAAAGCACCACTTACTCCCGTCGGACTGAGAGTTGTGTTTTGTATTGATAAAACAGATGGGGGTGGAGTGGGGGAGACATGAACTGTAGAAAAAGATAGGCTTCACTAGCACAGGGAATGCAGACAAGTGTTAACACCAACAAACTGTTGTACCAACAGGAATCTCAGGAATTACTAGGCCCCAAACTGTTAACGTCTGCAGGGTCACTGTCAGCTAGAGAAACATCCAGACCTGAGCATGCCTCTGACTTCTGAGTTTGGGTTCTCTCCAAATATTGAGCAAATATGATGTAATGCAGGCAAAGAACACTGTAATTAGGCAACCTTTCCAAGGGGCAGCATCACTCCTTTTTATTTATTTGTTTTCCCAATCCTGCCAGGGATTGAGCCTAGGACCTCACACATGCTAATCAGGCGTTCTACCACTGACCAACACCTTCCAGCTAAAATCTCTCTCTTCTTTCATGGAATCCAAGTCAGTTCACTTCCTTGGGGGATCTTGGCAGATCAAGTCTCCTCTTCCAGTCCCTCCCATTCCCAGGCTGCTGTTTCCGCCTCCCAAATGCTGGGACTGCAATGTGGACATCACCAAGCCCATTTATGAGATACTAGGGCTCAAACCCAGGGCTTTGTACCTAATTGCTAATTACTTGGGAGGTTGAACCAGGAGAATCGGAAGTTCAAGCTCATCTTTGACTACATAGTGAGTTCAAGGTCAGCCCGAATACATGAAACCCTGTTTCAAAAAGGGGAGAAAGAACTGGAGAAATGTTATCAGCACTTAAGTGTGTGCTTACTGCTTTGCAAGCAAACCAGGGTTCAGTCCCCATCACTCACATAGTGGCTTACAACCGCCTATAACTCCAGATCCAAAGGAAGAAACATCTGCTTTTGGCCTCTGCAGGCTCCTGCACAAGCAGTGTGTGTGTGCGCGCGCACGCGCGCACACACACACACACACACACACACACACTCATATCCATACAAAAAAGAATGCATAAATAAGTAAATAATTATATAACTATCCTCATAGGTAGCATTCTGGTTTTATTCTATTGTCATAAAACATTGACCAAATGCAACATAAGAGGAACATTGTTTAGTTCAGCTTACGGGTTATAGTCCATCATTTAAGTAAGTCATGTCAAGGACTCAAGTAGGAACTTGAAGTGGAAATCACAGGCGATGGGCGCTAAGCTTAGCTCGTTTTCTTGCACAAACCAGGACCACCTGCCTAGGGATGGTGCCACCCACGGTGGGCTGCATCCTCTTACATCAATTAACAATAGAAACAATCTCCCACGGACTTGCTCACCGGATAATCTGATTGGACCATTCCTCGATTGTGATTTCCTTCTCAGAAAACTGTAAACTGTCTCAAGTTGACAGTTAAGGCTAACTAGGAGAGGTGGTGAGGACAAAGATGACCCCAAATGACCAAATGTCTCCAGTACCAAAGACAGGGATAATTATTCACTGCCCGCTTTCCCACTGAAATTTCAGGGCAATTTCTCTAAGCCCTAAAGCAAATTCTTTCAGGGACTGGAGAGGTGGCTCCCTGGGTAAAAAATACTTGTTGTCCCTGAGTTAAAATCCCTAGTGCCCATGGGAATGAGGGGAGAGAACCACCAAAATGGCCATTCGTGCCTGTAATCCCAGTACCTGGGAGCAGAGATGAGAGGGTCTCAGGAGCTTGAGGGCCGGGCAGCCTAGCTGAAGCAACGAGTTTTAGTGGGAGACTCCATCTGTCTCAAAGGAATAAGGCAGAAAGTAACAGAGGAAGATACCGAGCATCTTCTTGACCTCTACAATACAGACCCATGGGTGCATGCACCACGGATGGACACACATGTACATATGTGTATATAACACACACACACACACACATACACACACACATACACACACACACACACACACACACACACACACACACACGAGAAACAGCAAAAGAAAATTCTTCCCAAATGTCTGTGTCTCCTTGTACTCTGGGAAATGTTTTATAACTCTAAATATCACTTGCTCACACACACACACACACACACACACACACACACACACACGTACACACACACACACACACACACACTCACACCCAGGTCAATGAGCATGATCAGAATGTGGAGAAAACAGGAACGCATGTAGGGCGATGGCAGGCGGCCATTTTGCCAGCCAGCCAGCCAGCCCTGTTGCTGTTGCGCTCTGTGTCTGTTCGTTTGCATAAAGGATCTGCTTTTCCAAATGTGATGTTTAAACTGCAACAGAGCGAAAGCAAAATAAACAGAGAATGGTCGGCTGAGGGCCTGCACTTTCTAGGCCCCGGTTACAAAGTAAAATTAGCTAGCTGGTAGCCAGGGCTAGGAGATTTATTTTGGTCTGAAGTCAACCCACAGATTAACAATATTGGCAAGAACTGTATAGGAGAGGAAACTATTTTGGACAAGGCTGCATATGTTGTAGATACAAGTGTCTCCTTCTGCGTAGTGGCCAAGGTTAAAAAGAATGAGAGAGAGGAACTGTTCCTGGGAATAGTCACTGTCCCCTGTGTGTTGCCCAATCATACCATCTTGGATCGGTTGCCCCTTACACTGTATGAACAAGTAAAAGCGAACAGAAAAGGACACCCCAGCTATGATTTAAAACAACAACAAAAAAGAGAGGGCCTGGTCATTCTCTCCCCTGACCCTTATCCTTCCAAGGCCTACATTCCATTCAGAGAGTAATTTCCAGGCAGTAGCTATTTCCGGATTCTCAAGGGCTTGTCAAGAGCGGCATCAGACAAAATTATCCCAAATTAGAGCTAGGCAAAGGAGACTATTGGGTGTTCTTTTGGGTGCTTACACTTTTGATTGATTTCCTGCGGCTAGCCTGTTTCACAGCCCCTGCCCCCACACAACCAGGGTCAGAGGGTAACTTTGTGAGTTTTTTTCATCTGCTAGTAGAAATGGAAATAATTTCTAACCAGCCATCTCACCCATCTATTAAATTATATAGAAATACAATTCTCAGTCCAACCAGTTTTGACATCTTGTAGGTTCGCCTTGTGAATTAATGAGTCAAATCAAATCCTTGGCATATGATTGTTTTAATTTGAACAAGTTTTTTCCCCATGATTACACGTTTCTTTCTTTTTTGTGCATGTGTGTGTATGCATGCATATGTGTGTGGGCATGTGCAGGCATGTGTGGGGGAGGGTATCTGCATGCATATATGTGGATGTGTGTGTGCATGCATGTATTATGAGTGGGGGTATGCATAGATGCATATGTAATGTGCACGCTGAGCTTATCTGTGGAGGTCAGAGAACAATTTTCAGGTATTGGGTTCTTTCCTTCTACTCTGTGGATTCCAGGGATTGAACTCAGGTCCTAAGCCTTGACAGCAGGCACCTTTATCCACAAAGGCATCCCGCTGGACCAAGAGACCCCAGTTTTCTTTAACCTCTTGGAGATTCTACTTTAACAAAGAAGCACTTGTGTGTGTTGACATGACATTTTCTTCTGGCATCCTTGTCCCAACTGAATCCTCTAGCCCATGCCCCATACTCCCTGGGGTGAATCCCCAACTCAGACCTACCTCAGCTCCTGACCTCTATGAGAAGGGCTGCATGCCGATGAGACCCTTGCTTGGGTCCTTCCCTACACACACCACTGAAGTGTGCTAAGTCTCTGAGGAACCATCACAAGGGTCAAAAAGTATCCAGGACACACAGCAGTCCCAAACTCTCTTCTCTAAATGTTTGTGAGCTCCAGAAAAAAAAAAATCTAATTTTCTTGCTGGTTGGTTTTGTTTTTGTTGTTTTGGGAAAGAGATCTCCCCTTTGTAGCCCAGGCTGTCTCAAACTAGCAGCAATCTTCCTGCGTCAACCTCCCCAGAGATGGGATTCCAGGTGCGTGTCACCATAGGCAGCAGGTCATCAATTGCTTAGGGACACTTTCTCATCTTCAAATCGGAAGTCATTTTAACATCACATTAGATGCACATACCGCACTATAACGGGTCATCTGGAGGTCTCTTTCAAAAAACACTGGGATTCTAGAGGTCTAGTGTGGGTCTGAGGCTCTGTGTTCCTCAGGGCCATCCCAATGCGGCAGTTGCTAGCCCTCACCCCTCCTTTGAGTTTGCAGAGCTCTAAGCAGGAACCTTGTCTTGATTTTTGTTTCTGTTTGGTTGGTTGGCTTGTTTTTATTTTTAACTTCTAAAAACTGCATGCATTTATTTCTGTAGGGACGGAGTGGGTGTGTGGATGTACACATGCCACACCCACATGTAGAGGGCAGAGGACAACTTTTTTTTTACGATTTATTTATTCATATGTGTACAGTGTCGCTGTCTTCAGATACTTTCTTCTCTGTCTGGCCCCACTTGCTCCCACCCAGAGATTTCTTTATTTGTTATTATATGTGAGTACACTGTAGCTCTCTTCAGACACCCCAGAAGAGGGCATCAGATCCCAGTACAGATGGCTGTGAGCCACCATGTGATTGCTGGGATTTGAACTCAGGACCTTCGGCAGAGCAGTCAGTGCTCTTAATCGCTGAGCCATCTCTCCAGCCCCCAGAGGACAACTTTTAAGAGTTGGTTCTCTCCTTCCCCCATGGGGGCCCCAGGGACTTCGAACTCAGGTCGTCAGGCTTGGCGACATGCACCTTTACCCACTGAGCCATCGTGCTTGCCCGAGACTGCCCTTTGAAAAGAGCAAGGGGGAGCATTGGTCTACTGGGAGCTCTGATCAACACCGAAGAAGACGTCTCTCCCACAAGGCGCACAGGTTGGAATAAAGAGGAACAGGCAAATCCCGAGCCTAGAGAGGGCTAGAACGGGGCGTTCCATTCAGTCCACATCCCTGACCTCACTCCTCCAAAGTGGCTTGTGAGGAATGAAACTTACCAGCCCTGTTCACCAAAAACAAAAGTCAGACCCAGAGAGGGAAAATGGGCCAGCCCGTGCTAACTCCGCTAGCTCCATTCTGAGCACACTGCCCTACAGTTCCCTTCCTGCACTAGGTAGTAGAGTGCCCAGGGCTTGTATTGTGATGCTAATTCCACTCCTCAGAGGGGCTGGAGATGAGGAGTTGCCTTGTGAACCTTCTCCCCACCTTAACTTTTCAAATAAAGGCTTGAGCCAATGATTGGGCAGGAGGAAGTGGGAGGAGCTGAGAGTCTAGGGGAGGACCTACGGGGTATAAAACACGAGGAGGAGCAGCAACGGGAGATCAACCGAGAGGCTGCAGAGAGAGAGAGAGAGAGAGAGAGAGAGAGAGAGAGAGAGAGAGAGAAGCTGGAGGCCTGGAGAAACCGCAAGTTATATGGGATAATATAGATGGAAATAGAGTAGAGTGGTGGGAGATCTGCCCAATCTAGGCTTGTAGCTTGTTTTGTTAACTGATTGAGTTGAGCTTTCTTTTACCTGGGAATTGGGTTGGAAACAAAGTAGCACCACAGCACAACCATGCTGACTGCGCAGAATTTGAAAGGGAAAGGGGACGACTTCCCTCCTTTCCACAGGCCTCCAGTCCGGGGTACTCCCTGATCGATCGCTTCATCGGATCCCACTGAAGGAGACCGAGGGAGAAAGGAAGACAGGAGAGGGCCTTCCAGGTCCTTCCAGATGTCAACTCTCAAGGATGTTGTATACTCCGAGAGAAGCTGTTGTGTGTGTCCTCACCTCAGAGTCACTGACGCCTGTGAGGCCTGTTTCAAGGAGGCCCCGTGGTCTACTGGACAGGTCTGTCTGTCAGCAGAACTTTTGGTCTAGGAATATAACAGTTTTGAGCCTTTGTTTGTTTGAAATGGACTGGGTGTTGACCAAGGAATAAGTCAGGCAGCCCAGGAAATGGGTGGGGGCGGGGTGGGGTGGGGGAAGGGCAGCAATGAACAAGCACTTCAGTGGAAGGTGTGTGATTACCGGGACTCAAGGACTGGGTGTTCCTTTGCCCAAAGGAAACGTCACAATGAATGTTAACGTAGCATGAGAAAGTGCTGACTAGGGAGAAAGTTTGATGATTTAAAAGAGTTTGTCGCAGAGGCTGTGCGGGGCGTTCCAGTTACCAGGGACATGGGGGACAGAATCCAAAGAGTGGGGAGGTTCCGACTGCATGGGGGGAGCCAGCCCTAAGCAGCACCAGGAAAGTCACGTTCCTGAAAGTATGGCGCCAGTAAAGAGAGACGCAGAGGTGGCCTGGGGGTGTGGGAAAGGGCCATCAGGTGTGGCGCCCCGCACCTGTGATCGCTGTATTCGGAAGGTGGGGGGCAAGGGGATCGGTTCTGTGTCATTCACAACCACACGTGGGGTCCAGGGCTACCCTGGGATAGATGAGATTCTGTTTGAAGAAACCGAAACAAAAGCAGTGAGCTGGCTCACTAGGTAAAGGCACTCGCTGTGTAAGTTTAGAGACCAGACTTTGATCCCCTGAACCTGCATGTGGTCGGAGGGAAGTGACATTAACAAAGTTGTCCCATGGCTTCCACATGTATCTCTCTCCCTAAGAATACTTTTTTTAAAAAAAATTAAATATTAATATTTTTAAAAATTAGAAACTAAAACAAACAAAAATGTCCGTGAACTTGACACTTTGCCATGCCCAAGATTGTTATCATCTTTCTGGGCTTCCTGAGCTGGGCCCAGCCACATCAGCCTGTCTTTGGGGACCCATTTATCATCTCCCTATCTTCCGCCCCAGCACCTGCTTCCATCATACCATCTATACTTTTGTGGGGAGAAGACTGATACAGGGTCCCAATATGTAGCCCAGGCTAGCCCCAAGCTTGTGATCCTCCTGCCTCAACTGCTCACTCTTCTGTCAGGGCCTCCCAAATTTCAGACATGTTTAAACCTCAAATCCGCCAACTTTACTGCCTCACACAAACTCAGGAGAGTCCCTGCAAACACTCATGAACTTGATTCCCCGTAGGTAGTTTTGAGACTCGAGCGCAGGGGAGTGTTTTGGAAGAAGGCTTGACTACTGGTTAAAACAGGTGGCGCACACCTTTAATCCCAGCACTTGGGAGGCAGAGGCAGGTGGATTTCTGAGTTCGAGGCCAACCTGGTCTACAGAGTGAGTTCCAGGACAGCCAGGGCTACACAGAGAAACCCTGTCTCGAAAAACAAAAACAAAAACAAAACAACTGGGTCCTGGGAGAAGATAGTGGGTCTTTCTGAGCCCGGAGACCTCAGTTGCTCCTTCTATAGAAGGGGTTAATTCCCACAGAAAGAATTCAATGGGAAAGCATCCATGTCCAAGGCTTGCTAGCCTGTAAAGTGAGTCCCATAGATACTTTTTAGTGGCATAGGTGGCCTGACCCAGGCCATAGCCAGCAGCTGGGTCTCACCTTAGACTCTGTACCCCGCGCCCATGACATCATGACTCAAAATGAGCTGGATCCCAACCTCTCTGGGGAGTTTCTGATCCCAGGACACTGAACAGAGGGAGAGTTACTTGCTCACTACTGTCCCCAGGTCTTGTCCCTCTACTGTAAACTAGTCATCTAGCCGGGTCAAGTTCGCATCTCAGTGTCTCTCTGGCTTTCCTCCTCCTGCCCCTCCCCCTTTCCCAGATTTTTTTTTTTTTAAAGTAATAGCGTATGTGGTGTGTCTTACTGTTTCTACTGCTGTGATTCAAAGGCAAGCTGGGTAGAAAAGGGTTTATTTGGCTCACACTTCCACATTGTAGTCCATCATGAAGGACGTCAGGACAGGAACTCAAACCAGATGAGAACCTGGAGGCGGGAGCTGATGCCGAGGCCATGGAAGGATGTTGCTTACTGGCTTGCTCCTCGTGGCTTGCTCAGCCTGCTCTCTTATAGAACTCAGGACCAGCAGCCCAGGGGGTGGCCCCTCCCAGGATTGGCTGGGCCCTTGCGCATTATCAGGAATTGAGAAAAATGCCTCACAGCTGGATCTCATGGAGACATTTCCTCAACGGAAGCTCCCTCCTTTCAATTGACTTGTGTCGCACATTGACATAAGATTAGCCAGCACAGTGTGTGTGTGTGTGTGTGTGTGTGTGTGTGTGTGTGTGTGAGTGCCACCCGACATGTTGCCATGATGCGTGTGTAAAGGTCAGAGAACAATCTTAGATATCAGTCCAGACTTCCACCTTGTTTGGAAACAGGCTCTCACCTTTTGCCACTCTGTCTGCCCAGTATGGCTCAGGAGTCTGAGGAGTCTCCTATCCCTGTCCTTCATCTTCCCACGGCGGGGGTATTGGGATTCGAGCCGGATGGTTCTGAGGATTGGAGCTTGGGCTTTCTTACTTCCATGGCACTCAACCCTCGGAACTACAGCGTCGGCCCCTTCATGACTTTTCCCTAGATTCTTGCAGCTTTCCCTGCTCCACGGTCTTCACCCCCAGCTCCCTGTGGCTCCCTGCATTGCCCCACTATCCAGCAATGTCTTCTTAGCCTTGTGTTCCAACCTCCTCCCAAGCCCCACCCCTGCTGCTCAGGACTCTCCCTACAACCCTACTCCCTACAACCCTAGCTCCACCTCCCACCTCAGGGCCTCGACACAGCCTCTCCGTCAGTGACAAGGATGGCCAGTCTTTCTCCCCAGAACTCCTGGCCCCTCAGCTGTGTGAGACCCTCCCTGTAGAATCTATTAGGGTCTTCCGCAGTGTCTCTCTGCCTTGTGCAACGGTTTCTATGAAGTGGACAACTGAAGAAGGCCAGCAAGATGGTTCCGTGGGTAAAAAGCCCCCGCCATCAAGTCTCACAGACAAGTGTTCAGACTTTGGGTCCCATGTGGTGAAAAGAGAGAACCAAGCCCTGCAAATTGTCTTTAAACTTCCGCTGGACCACTGGTGTTTGGCTTTTGTGACCTCCCCGAACAGTCACAAAATCCTACATGACATCGTAAGCCACAGCTTTGGAAACTGGATTCTAGGAGATCCTGACCACGGCACGTATGGGACACCCAGGCCTCTGCAGCTGCTCCGGTATCCCGATGGCCAGCAGCAGGCTGCAGGCCCTGAGGCTATGCCCCTGGGAAGCAGGTGCCGCAGCCTGCCGCGTTTGCAGGTAGTTGAGCTTCGAATGCAACTGCTTGAGCACAACTGCCAGGCCAGGATCTGTTCCAAGTCACAGAAGAAGAAGAAAAGGAAAATAAATTCATTTTTGTTTTATTTGGGGGATTTTTGGTTGTTTTATTTCAATAAAAGACTTTCGTTGTTTTAAACCATTAAGTTTGGGGTGACTCGTTCTCTGGCAATCTATTATTAATGCCTTGCCACAGATGATTAGATTCAGGTTGCAGCAGGCAGAGGGAAATAAATACAATTATCATGATAATAGCTACCCGGGCTAGAGTGGGGCTCGGTGTTGGAGTGCTTGCCGAGTGCAAACTAGGCCCTGGATTTCATCCCTGGCACAGCAAAAACCAAAATAAAACAAACAGAAAGCTCCCCGAAGGGGCTGAGGAAACAGCTCGCTCGCTTGCTCGGCGGCTCAGCAGGGGAAGGAGCAGCATGAGTACCTGAGTTCTTCGCCGCCGCAGCACCCACATAAAAGTGGAGTTTAGCAGCTGCGTCTGTAACCTCAGTCCTGGGGGAGGGGGATAGGCAAATCCCTGGGGCTTACTGAGCAGCCTAGCCAATCAACGAACGCCAGCTGGCCTGGACAAAAGAACCTATCTCAAAAGGTAGTGTGGATGCCAGGCACGATGGGGTAAGTCATTAGTCCCAGCACTTAAGGGAGAGGGGCGGGCAGATCTAGCTCTGTGAGTTTGAGGCCAGTCTGGTCTACATAGAGAGTTCTAGGACAGCCAGGGCTACATAGAGAGACCATGTATCAAAAAAAAAAAAAAATCCCCCCAAAACACTAAACCAACCCCCCCCCAAAAAAAAAACCCAAAGAGTGGGCAGTGGTGGCACACGCCTTTAATCTCAGCACTTGGGAGGCAGAGGCAGCTGATCTTTGTGATCTTTGGAGGCCAGCCTGTCTACAGATAGAGTTCCAGGTTAGCCGGGGAACACAGAGAAGCTTTCTCCCCAAAACAAAAGTGAGGTGAAGAGTAGTAAGGGCAGACAGCCATTGTTAACCTCTAACCTCAGCATGCGTGTGAAACAATGTGCATACGCTCCCAGGTACGTGTACACACACACACACACACTTCAAGAACAGTATAACGGCTACCATCTTCTGAGTGTCCACTATGATCCAGGCACCACATTAGAACTGTAATACCTTCTGGAGATCTATTGCTCCTGATTGTCCAGAGATTGGGCTTGGCAATGCCCACTTAGACTGAAGACACACAGGTGGTAAGTCACATGTCCCACCCAGACAATAGGTGGCAGAGCTTGGGACACTGTGCTAGGGGCTCATCTCTTCCTCTCCCTTGTATATCACGAGCTCAGGCGGAGCCCAGCATCTTGATCCCTGCACCCTGTGACAACAAATACCATCTGCTGGGTGACCACAGAATGACAGGAATCCATTGCTTTCTACCCTAAAGACTGCAAGTCCAAGTCCAAGGCTCCAACAGATTTCACATCTGGCCAGAGTTTTCTCTTTCACAGATGGTGCCTTCTAGGTGTCCCCACATGGCAGGGATGAGACAGAGACAAAGAGGCTCCCTCGAGCCTCTTCCATAAGGGCACTAATGTGACCTGATGGCCTCCCCAGGGCCCCACCTCTTAACTCTACCATTGGGGATTAAAGGGACACAAGCAATCATGTGTGACAGCCAGTAATGGATGAGCATGGGGAGCACCTACCAGAGAAGCGAGCTCCAGGCATCGGGCCCAGGCTCCCCCAGCCTTCACCGCTGTTCCCTCCTTAAGACTTCAAGATCAGTGGCTGGAAAAGATGAGCCCAGCCCTTCTACTGAACCCTGGCAGCCGTGCGATTGCTTCAAGCAACAAGGTAGAAGTGAGGCTAGGTGACTCTAAGGCCACTATCCCACAATCCCCAGCTCCAGTGAAAGGGGAGGGGGGTGCATTTAGGAAAGAATTGCTTCTTAAAATGTGTAAGGAAAAGAAAGAGGAGAATTAGGAAGAGGGGGAGGGGGGAGGGGGGAGACAGTTGCTTCTAAGATGTGTGAAGACTAAGCAGGCTGTGGAGGATCGCTTTTCTCTATGCAGTCCCAGCCGGTGTAGAATTTACTCTGTACACCAAACTGAGCAAGAACGTGGGATGATCCTCCTGCCTCAGCCTCCTAAATGCTGGGATCAAGCCTGTACTCAATCTTCCAATGTAGCTCATCCCCACATTTAAATAAATAAGACCAAGCATAATTCGCTAGGACGCAGGCTGTTTGCCCTACAAGGCAAGCTAGGTGTGGTGGCATGGGCTTGTGATTCCAGTACTGAACCGGTAGAGAGGCCAGGCACACCACTATGAGTTCATGGCTAGTCTGTGCTCAAAAGAAAGAAGGGGGCGGGGAGGAAGGGGGAGGGAGAGGGAGGGACAAAGGGGAAGAGGAAAAAGGAAGGGAAGGGAGAGAGGAGAGGGGAGGAAAGGAAGAAAAGCTTGCTTTGGGAAGGTAGGGTTGAAACTAACAATAACAAACAAACAAAAACCCCACCATTAACAATAAAATCAGCCTGTTTCCAAGGCCAACACTAGTTCATCCAGGCCTTTGCCAGTCTAGAGCTGTTCTGCTGGAAGCTCTTTTGGGCCTAGTCAATGGCCCCATCTTGAAAGACCTGTCTGAGAAATCACCCAGGACGGGTGCCTGGATAGAGTTCAATAATAAAGCTCTTAGGGACATGTGCAAGGTCCTGGGTTCCAGCCTCAATACCAAGAGTCTGGAGAAATCACCCAGTCTGTGTTCTAAACTCTTATAAATGTCCTTCCCTTACACCGAGACATTCCAGTGTGCCCTCGTGGTGGGTGGGAGGTACTTACTGTCCCTGACTCTAGTGGTTCTGACAAAACTTACCTCTGCATCACTAAGACGTTCCTCTGATGGTTTGTTGTTGTTGTTGCTGTAATTTGGTTCTGACAGTCCATGGACCGCAGTACGGTCTTGAACAAAGGTTCTCATTTTAGAGTTTGTTCATTCAGCAACAAGTAGTTACGTGTGGCTACTTAAATTAATTATGCGGAGTTAAACTGCCCTATTGAGTTCTTTTGGTTACATCAGCCTCGTGGAAAGTACGCCTTATATGCTAACTGTGGCCAGCACTGTTTAGCACAGTCCTGTGATGCTTTTACCCCACAGTAAGTTCCTCCAGGGTAGCATTGCTCTCCCTGGGGAGTGGGAACTGTTTGCTTAGGAGTATGACTGTCCCAGAAGCTGCTGGGGCTGTGCATGACTACTGCAATGTAGTCTAAGCGGCTACAAAAGAAGACAGGTGAGGGATCACCAGTCACCACGCTGCTTCTGGCTGTCCAGCCTGCAGTATCATCAATTTTCTATTTTCAGAACTCACTGTGGCCTCCAGGGCTCTATAACCAAGTCTCCTGGATCCCTGTCATCCCCCAGGTTGGGGAGAAGTTTGGGAGTACCAAGGTCCCTGGAACTTGCTGTGTGACCAGGCTGGCCAAGCTTGATCTTACAGAGATCTGTCTGCCTCTGCATCTTAAGTGCTGGGGTCACAGGCATGTGCCGCCACACCCAGCTGGAGAATTTTCAAAAAAAAAATAAATAAATTTTTTTTCATACTAACTTCCTGGCTGTGGATGTGTCCTTTCGAGTAATTCTGTCCTTAAAAACTTTGTTCTGAGGGGGGGAAAGAAACCGCGTCCTCAGCAAGCAAACCAAACAACTAGCAATCTGCTGGAGAACTTCAAACGTGCGTGCTCAGGTCCAATTGCTTTTCATTTGGGGTGTGAATTGAGGAACTCTGGGGGAGGTGGCCAGGACGGAATGTGTCAGGGTCTATACTGCGGTAATGAACTGAGGTCTTTGTTCCCGGGGAGCCGGGCAGCCTACAACTGAGCTATTTCCGGAAGGACAGAGGTGCTCAGGAGTCCCCTGCCAGGTGGGGAGTGGGGACCGGGCGGGAAGCTCTAACTGCCACAAAGATAGTATAGGGTGGGCTTGGTTTTCTTCTTCCCTTTGAAAAATCGGAGGTTCAAGAAAGCCGGGAATGTGGTAGAGCATTTACTTACTGAATGGCATCTTCAGGCCACAGACTCAGAAACAAATCAGGCATGGCTGCTCGCACCTGTACTCTCAACTGCTCGGGGCAGGAAGGGTTGAGGCCAGCTTGGGTCACTGAGTGAGATCCTGTTTAAAAAAAAAAATATTTTCAAAATAAATGCATTTCCAAAGCCAACCAACCACCACTACCACCAAGGACAAAATCAGAGGTTTACCACAATCTGAAATGAACACTGGGGAACTGGGGACCTGCGGCCTAGGCTCTACGCGTCTTCTAAGGAGACCCACACAATCCGAACTGGGGGGATCCAATCTATTATTTCTAGCTTGTGGCACAGGTGTCGACCTTGATTCCTGTGGCACCGGGAGAGGTCAGGGCAGGGAGAGCTCATTAGCACCGGGCAGTGACTGCCTAGTTCTTATCTGTTCTGTTTTAATGACTTGGGGTTTGCTAGCTGGTGAGCACAACTATAACGTACTGGTCACTCTGTGGGCAAGATGGAAGGTTTTAGAACATTCGAGCCGGAAACATTAACGTTCATCTAGCACCCATTTGTCTTAGAAAGACCTCAGATCTCAGATCTGGAGTAAGTAGGAGTTAGTGGACTTCCAGGCAGGGGCGTGTAAGAGCGAGGCAGAGGCCCCAGATCAAACGCTCCTCTCCCCGTGCGCGCTGAGGCGCTTGGTTATTTGCGTATTATCTCATGCCTTCATGGTCCGTTTTCAAATGCAGATGTCTGGGGAAAGGTGACACATTTGCCTCTCTCACCTCCCTACAAAGCAAGCAAGTGCAGTCCTGGGAAGTGCTTGCCAGGGCACGGGCAGCTGGGTGAGATTGCCCTTGAGTCCGTGAGTCCGGAAGAAAAACTGCAGATGCTGGCGGGACCCCGCCCCCACCCTCCACACCCCCCCCCCCCAATGCTGGAGGTCTAGGGTGGAGCTCTAGCTTTCAAAGCTCCCCAGGGGATAGCAATAGGTCCCCGAGCTGAAGCCGGGCTTGCTGGCACACACTTAGAATCCCAGCACTCGGGGAGCTAAGAGAAAGGACTGTGAGAGGTTTAAGGCCAACCTTTGCTACAGAGTCTCTCCCTCTCTCCCTCTCTCTAACACAAACCCGAATGGAAATAAACAAAAAGTAAAAACCGCTAAATTGTGAACTCTTTTGAAGTGGAAAGAAAAAGGAGGGATAGGACAAAAAAAAAGACAAAATGTAACAGTTCTGGCCCTACTCGCTGGCCTCACAGTCCGTCTGGCTAGGGTTGCTCACCCCATCTGAACTTTGTTTGCTTGTGGGAAATCTGTTAAATGGAGATGATAAACAGAGGCCTTCAGAAGGCTTGTTAAAATAGATTCCCAGGGAGTAAAAGAATAGATTTCCAGGGAGGTGTCTGAAGCAGGATTTTCCGTGTGTTGGAGGCCAGCCTGTTTTTTGGATTGAGTTCCAGGCCAGCCAGAACTACTAGGAAGACCCTATCTCAACAACAATGGCACCCTGAAAAATAAAATAGATTTTCAGGTCCTATTCTGACCCCAAAGATTCTGACAGGCTAAGTCTAGAGGAAGAAATTGAACCTCTAAAATGTGCATATTTTGTGTGACCCCTGAAAATGTTGACAACATAACCTAGGGCTTGAGGCTTTAATACTGAGCTACATCTCAGCCCTTCAAAATCTTAAAAATGGACCATTAAGATGACCCAGTGGGTAGGGGGAGCCTGCCGCCAAGTCAAAAAAATGTGAGTTTGATCCCTAGGACCCACATGGTCGAAGGAGACACTTGATTCCTAAAAGCTGTCTTTGCCTTCCATACGTTCTCGTTCTCTCTCTCTCTCTCTCTCTCTCTCTCTCAATAAATGCTTTTAAAAATAAGAAAAGGAGCCGGGCGGTGGTGGCGCACGCCTTTAATCTCAGCACTTGGGAGGCAGAGGCAGGTGGATTTCTGAGTTCGAGGACAGCCTGGTCTACAGAGTGAGTTCCAGGACAGTCAGGGCTACACAGAGAAACCCTGTCTTGAAAAACAAACAAACAAACAAAAAAAAAACAAACAAAAAAATAAGAAAAGGAAAAGAAGAGCTGAGATGACTCAGTGATTAAAATACCAGCCACACAAGAATGAGGACTTGAGTTCTGATACCCAAAACCCACATAAAATCGTGTATTATCACTCTAATATTGGGGGTCAGGCCGAGACCAGCTGAGTCCTGGAGCTCACTGGGAAGCTGACTTAGTCATATTGATGCTTTCAATTAGAAACTGTGTCTCATAAAATAAGGTGAAGAATGACGAAGGGGGATACCTAAAGACAGCCTCCCACATACAACAGAAAGTTCAACACACCGGTACCAACACACACACACACACACACACACACACACACACAAACACAAACACACACAAAGAATAAAAGGTTCGTTTTCTCTATCCGTTAAAGAATTAAAGGGCAGGAAAGATCTGAAGCACAGGCAGCAGCAGAGAAACCTCTCAAACACTGCAGACAGAATCAGCAGTAGAAAGAAGGCGTTTACTGGGGTGAGGAAGTACAGCAGACACACACAGAGAAAGACCTGCTCCAAAGAAAGTGGGACTCACAGCCTGGTCTACAGAGTGAGTTCCAGGACAGCCAGGGCTACACAGAGAAACCCTGTCTCGAAAAACCAAAACCAAAATCAAAAAAGAAAGAAAGAAGGAGAAAGTGAGACCCAGAAAGTGAATTATCTTCTCAAGGGCTGCAGTTTTTAGTGTCTTCCTTCCCTAACTTAAGGTTGATCAGTTTGAAAACAGACAGAATGGTTGGTTGGCCCAGAACCATTTGTCCCATGTCCCCAACAGGCCTTGAACTTGTTGAGCCAGTCCATCAGCAGAAGGCCTGCCCATGAGGGACAAAGCCCCAACCAAGCCTTTGTTTTAAGCAGGCAGGAAGTCAGGAGAGTGAGGAAGAAGTCGGCCATCTTGGAAATTCTCCACCATTATTACCTAGCCATAGCCTCTGTCTGCTTCCTTACCCTGGAGTCTCTGTAACTCCTGGTCTCTCAGGTGTGACCAATTAACGCCTCTGTTTGAAGCAGAAAGGACCACCTCTGGACACTTATGCTCTCTTTCCCTTGTTCTGACGCCCTCTCAAGCCTGTCCTCCCCTCACAGCCTCTGTACTTCTGTAGAGGTCTGCCTTCTCTCCACCCCACGCTTCCTTCTCCTGGCAGGTGGCCAGTCAAAACGTCCAAAGTAGCGGTGAAAAGACAATAAGGAGAACCCAGCCATCCTATATTTGGATGCAGGAGTCTAGTGCTTTTATGAACCCTAGCATTTCCCCCACCCCAGGAGGGTGTGTGTGTGTGTGTGTGTGTGTGTGTGTGTGTATGTCTTTCCAACAGTGTGATCTGTGTGGAAGACTCCCTAGGACAAAGCGAGGGTCAGTGCACATGGGCTTAGGTCCAGTAGACCCTCCATTGAGAAAAGAGAAATTGAAGAGAAAGAAAAGAATACTGCAGGTATGGCTTTCATCTGCTACCTAACGATGGGTCTCATCCTGAGTGCTACAAAATCACCCATAGGTCTAGTTGCCCAAGGCAAGCCTAGGAGAGAGACTGGCTCAGACTCTTCAAGGTTGTCTTCTATGAAAGTCTTGAGGAATGTCTAATGAAACTGGAACATACCATTCTGCTTCAACAGGGCCTTCCTCCTATTCTACCACAGCTGGGCCAGATCACTTTCTTCCCAGAGCTGGTCGGCTAAGCCCACTCATGGTGCACTTAGTCTCAATTACCACTGAGGTCACCTCTGCCACATGGTGCCAGTTTGAGATTACCTGCTTTTCTAGGCTTTGGGACCCGTGATGATCATAACCTGAAGTTATTGGTTTAGGAGATGTCTTAGTCAGGGTTTCTATTCCTGCACAAACTTGACCAAGAAGCAAGTTGGGGAGGAAAGGGTTTATTCAGCTTATACTTCCACACTGCTGTTCATCAGTAAAGGAAGTCAGGACTGGAACTCAAGCAGGTCAGGAAGCAGGAGCTGATGCAGAGGCCATGGAGGGATGTTACTTACTGGCTTGCTTTCCCTGGCTTGCTCAGCTTGCTCTCTTATAGAACCCAAGAATACCAGCCCAGAGATGGCACCACCCACAAGGGGCCCTCCCCCCCTTGATCACTAATTGAGAAAATGCCCCACAGCTGGATCTCATGGAGGCATTTCCCCAGCTGAAGCTCCTTTTCCTATGATAACTCCAGCCTGTGTCAAGTTGACACACAAAACCAGCCGGTACAGGAGATTTTGTTTTGTTTCCTTGAAGTAATTTTAAAAAGATTCATCGTATGTACTTGGAAGCCATGTCAGTTGCTAAAATGTTGTAAATAGCTAGGCAAGGTAACACATAGCTTTTTTCCCTAGGTAGCACCTAGGCAAAGGTGGGTGGAACTCTGTGAGAACAAGCCAGTCTGATTTATAAAGTAAGCGCCAGGCCAACTGGACTGTGTAGGTGGTGGGTGAATGGATGGCTGGGAGTGGATAAACAGAAGATAGCGGGACAGATAGATGGAGGGACCAATGGGTGAGCATGTATGTGGGTGGAGGATCGACGGATGGACAGACAAATGGATGGATGGATGGACTTGTCCACTGTGCTAAGGTTCTTCCTCCTACCCTGACACTTAGACCAACAGTTCTCAAAGGTTTAGGCCTTAGGTCCTCGTTATGTCTTCCTTTATTATTAAGGATGCCAAAAGCGTTTGTCAGCATTAGTCCCATCTCTCAGTATTTCCTACATTAAATGTGAAAACGAAGGTTCTGGAGAGATGGCTTGATGGTTAAAGAGCACTTGCCGTTCCTGTAGAACACCTGGGCTCAGTTCAATCTCCAGAACCCACACAAGGGCCCACAAGCCTCTATCTGTAACTCTAGTGCCAAGGGGCCCAATACCCTTGACCTTTTGATCTCCCTGGGCAACAGGCACGCACCGCCCAGATATGCTTGTAAGCAAAAACCTCATACACACAAACCAATCTAAAAAAGCAACAAACAAAACACAAAGAAAGAAAAATAAAATGGAAACCCGTTTTCAATGTTTGTATATCTGATTCTGTCTTCTGAACTTTGCGGGTGGGTACCTGTGCTCATATGTGCATATAACCACACACACACACACAAAAAAAAAAAAAAACATCTTTAGGACCAGAAAGATGGATGGCTCAGTGGGTAAAGGCATAAAGATGACTGTATGACTGACAGCCTCTAAGATTGCCCAAAATCCCTACCTTCTATTGTTGTCTACCCAGGGGCTGAAAGCAGCACTATCCCTTCTCCCGGAGGAGCTCTGAGATAGATGACTGTAGCCCTGGACCACACCTTTGTTACCCTCTCCAGAGAGGGTGTACACGCCCAGACCACGCCCACCCAGCAAGGCTGCTCCTGTTTCAGGGACCCCGAACAAAACCATGTGAAAGCAAACATATCTGTTACTTTCAGCTACAAAAATGCTGCTCTAATTTGTAACCTAACAACAGATCATTAAAGTATGCAGTACCATCAGCAGCACACTTTGATTTAAAAACAAACAAACAAAAAAAATGCAAATAGGAGTTGGAGAGATGGCTCGGTGGTTAAGGGAAGCTCTTGCTCTCCTAGAGGACACTGGCTGTTTCCCAGCGTGGAGGGTGGGTCACTCACCGTCATTCCAGCTCCACGGAGGCTCTGTGGAGCTCAACTAAAGTGTGGTTCCCACCTCTGATCTCAGCCAGCTCTTGGGAGGTGGAGACTGCTGGGAGCTCTAGACCAGAGTTACATAGTGAGTTCCAGGACAGCTTGGGCTACAGAATGAGATCCTGTCTGAGAAAACCCAAAACTAAACAACAAACCGCAAAAAATATAAACAGACCAATGCAAAAAAAAAAAAAATCTACAAAGTAGCACAGTTGTACATTTCATAAACCTGTTTGGTATCCGGGGTATTTATTTATTTATCATAAATAAACACACTTTTTTATTTTTTATAAATAAACAAATAAATTTATTTATTTATCATAAATAAATAAACTTGGCTGTACTGAGGATGAGCCCGGGCTTTGGTTTTGTTCCGTTCAGTCACTAGATGCTGGTATAATTTATAGCATAACAATAGGTAATTAAGTTACATAGTAACCTTCTGTCATCCGTCTAGATTCCAGCTCCTGAACTTCTTAATTCTAAAAATTACACTTATGGGAGCTGGAGAGATGGCCGCGCAGCTGAGAGCACTGTCTGCTCTTCCGGAAGCTCCGGGTTCCATTCCCAACTCCCCCTTGGCAGCTTACAGCTATCTGTAATTCCATTCCCAAGGAATGGGACACCTTCTGGGCACCTCTGTGCGGGCCAAGCATACATGGAGTACAGTCATATATGGAGGCAAAACACCCATGCGCATAATGTAAATAATGCATACATGTTATATGTATGTGTTTGCGTATGTGGATCTGTTTGTGCTCGCATGCCCTGGCAATCAGAAGATAACTTAGGGAAGATGCTTTTCTCCCTCCACCATGTGAGTCCCGTGCATGGAAAGAACTCAGGTCTTCCTTCTTTCCTTCCTTCCTTCCTTCCTTTTCTTGACAGCTGCTGGGGCAGCCACTAAGTTGGGATACTGACAAGTGGCCTTGGTTAATGAGAACCCAGCCTCCTGTAGGTCTGCAATCACAGAAGCCTTTTCAAAGGTCCTGGATCTCCGGGCCCTGACTATCAGTGGGATCCTGGAACCATGCGGTGGGAACTACCGACCTAGATAACCAGCCCCCCCCAAAGTCTCTAGATCCTTTACCCGCCCCTCCCCATTCTAGTTTCCTGTTGGAGATCTTTGTTACTTAATGACTGGATTGTGACTGATGTCACCCGGGGAGGCATTGTCCCCAGTTAGAAGGCACGATGAACAAGTCCCCAATCTTGCCTATGTGGTCTCCAAGATAATACACAAAAGGAGGAGGATGTCCGCCTTGAAGACCTGTGGTGAAAGCTGGGCCCTCTCCCCACCCCTCCCGCGTCACCTCCACACCGCCCTCCACCACCCCCACCACCACCCCCGCGGAAAGTTTACACTGTTTTCAGCCAGGAGAATTGTCCCTGACTAGTCCGTCAGAAAAACGCACGCAGCTGTAGCAAAGACTAAAAATAGTCCCCTCCGTGACTAGTGTCTTCCCACGTCCTTTTCTCCACGCTCGCCTCCTTCTCCGCCCCCACCTTCAGCGGAGGCAGGAAGGTCCTGGGAGGGTATGAGCCCGCCGGGACCTGCCAGACTCCCTCCCAAGCAGCACAAGTTCCTGATTCTAGTTTGCAGTGCCCTCCGCCTTGCCACGCCCAATTCCGGGAGCCTGGATCTCCCACAGCGGGTGGAAGGCTAGCCCGCTTGGGCCACAGAATCTTCTAGCACTTTAATGGTTAAACGGGAAGCCTGGGGTGGGAGGGAGAGCCGCCCGGTGCTATGCGCGCAGGCTCCAGGCGGTGTCCCCAGCGTCGCTCTTTCTCCGGGAGGCAGAAGATGGAATCCGAACGAGACGGTTCGTCTTTCCAGTTAGCCGTGTTGAGCTACCCAGCCTGCAGCGGCTCAGCTCGCCAGAGCCAGAGCGTTGTCGCTTGCCTTCCGGGAGGTGGCTTTTTTTTTTTTTTTTTTTAGCATCCACGCCCCGCCCTGCAGAGTTTGATGTGTGGCCAGGACCTGCCTGGCCTCTCTCTGCCCTGCTATCCTGGGACATGCTCCTGACAAGACCCGCCACCTCCTGCATTTCAGGGGTAGCTTGTGGTGTCCAGTAACCTTTGCCACTGTGTACTGCTGCAGTTTCGAAACAGCAAATAAGGAACTTTGCCAAACCACACAAAACTTCAAACCGCACCAGTTCCAACTGGGCACGCCCGGAGAAAGCTGCCTTTATCTGCCCCTCTCTCCTCCTCTGTCTCCCGCAGTTGACTGGGGCTGGTGAAAACCACTGGAAGACTTTATCCCTCCCGCTCGTCCTCCAGCCCCCTGAAGATCCTGGATTGTTCTGGAAGCCAAGCCCAATCCGGCTTCCACCCAGCTGGGGGATCTGAGAGCCACCTGCCAGGCCCGTCACTTCACAATGAGTTTCCATTGTGTAGCAGAAAGCTGGGTGGAACCGAGCCAGCGCTAGCGGGAGAGGGAGAAGAGTTGAAAGGTTTGGGTCCCACAGAGTAGTGAAGGGGAGAGTTGAAAGATTTGAGCTTTGAGGAGAAAGGAGCAATCTGCCCGGAGCACGGTGGGCCTCTAAGATTCTACACAAGTCTGTTTTTCTCCCACCCGAAGGACTTTCTGCTCCTCCCTCAGTGGCTTGCAGAGCCCCCAGAGCCCCTGTGCCCGAGACAGCTGCTCCAAGCCCAGCATTGCGTTTTGAAGTCCCTCCCACCCCACCCCACCCCACCCCTCCGGGCAATTCCGGGACAAAATTGTCTTTCTCTCCAGGTTTTTCTCTGGAAAACTTTGGTTTAGTTCACTTAAGACCAGAGTCTCACGTAGCCCAGGGTGGCCTCAGTCTGGCTACAATGATCCTGAATTTCTAATCCTATTCAGACTACAGGCAACTACCACAGGCTAGCTTCTCTGAAAACTCTTAAATGCCAACCCCACAGCTGTGAGCATGTTTATCCTTCCCCACAGAAGGAGATCCTTCTTTAGGTCGATCTTCAAACCTCGTGGCAGAGGGACAGAAGGGAAGGCGTCACAAATATAAACGTCTAATGGTGAGGTAGTAATACTAGTGTCAATGGTGCGAACACAGCCACGGGGCTGGGGGAGTCCTTTGGCCGCCCAACTTGACTTTCTCTCCTCCAGGGAAGCTTGTCATCTTCCCCAGGTGTGTGTGGCACCTCTGTGGTGCCAGTCCTCACTCTGCAGAGGCGGGATCCTCGCTTCCAAACAAGCAAACAGCAGTTCAGCCTGAGGAAGCCGGTGACCCACAGGAATAATCTGAAGTCGTTCAGGCTGCTTTCTGCCTCGGTAACTCTATGTAAAAGGATCGACTAGGAGCTGGTAAAATGTGGGGGTGGCTCCCCACAAGACGTTCCACTCACATCTAGTCCTGGGTGCAAACGGACATACCCTCCCTTGGAAACTGCCAACCGTCTGCAAGGGGCTTTATAGACAGTGTACTAGGCAACACCCGCTATCCCATGGCGTTCCGTCAACACCCAGCCCACAAGCATGGAGGTGTCACCAGTTCCCGCAGCTAGACTCCAATTGCAGGGAACAGAGAATGTTTCCAGCTATTTTAAGCAAGAATAGGAAATTACTCCAGGAAATTAGGTGCTCACAAAATTCCTGGAAGGCCCGAGAGGAACAGTCTCTGAACTCACAAACCACCACCATTGAATTGGTCCCCATGATTGCTGCCCTCTCTGCCACTAGCAGGAAGGTGAGAAGGGGGGAGTGGGGGGGGGCGCGGGGGAGCCGCCTCTAAAGATGCAGATTGCAGCTGAGATCTAATGAGTAGGATCCCAAGCCACCACGATCTCTGTCAAGAACTCGCCTGTGGCTCTATCCACAAGAACCAGTGGCTGAGCAATTGCCAAAATATCGTCACACATAACCCCCCACAACCTTCCCCACCACCACCACCACCACCACACAACGTGTCCAGCAACTACAGCCAGAGCAGAAGACAGCCTGCTTCATTTGGAAGGAAGGCTTCACCCTTCCTTCCAAACCTCATGCAAGTGTATCTAATTGTCAACATTGAATCCTCATCCACGACCCCAGCTGCAAAGGTGTCTGGGAGATGTAGTTTTAGGTTCCCATCCTTCGGAGTAAGAAGGCTTCAGAGGACAGGGTTACAAAGGAGATGGAGTACCTAGTACCACACATCCATTTTATAGCTAAGGAAGCTGAGGTCCCAAGTTGTTTAGGAATGAACCAGGGGCACATGGCTGGTGAACAGGGTCTTTCAGTTTCTACACTACAAGCCCCACACTCTTATGCAGTACACAAAACCAGTGGCTTCAGTGTATTTGGAGCTTTGGCAATCTTGGAGCATGTCTTGGCCCAAGAACCCAGAGCAGAGGCCACCACACAACACCTTGCCACAAGCTCAGAGGCTGGATGGTAGGCAGTGCCATACAACTGAGACCCAAAGACCATGAACAGCTCATGGAAGGTTGCTAGGAGAACGGACTGAAAAAGGAAACCCAAGGTTTCTAATTGCAGCTACTCTCCTATGCCCCAGGAGTCGTTGGACAGCCAGCCACCATCCAGGACTTGCTGCCACATTCATGGAACCCAACTTATCTGTCACCCATCAGAGTTAAAACTACCAGACAGATACTCTTCCAGTTGTCTTAGGCTGAGGATCAACCAATCAGATGCCCCCCCATCTAAGACCTGGGAGTCAGGGGCTACTGACACAGAGGCTTCAGGAGCACCGAGACCCACTGTGACAGCAGATGGCACTGGGGCAACAGGGACCATCTCCATGTCCACACACGACAATGTATGCCAGGGTTTTATAGACTTCACTTGAGATTTGTCACCCGATTGGCCAGACTTGGACCACGATCCAGACTGCTGTGTGACTGACTTCCTTTGTTCCGTCTGCTCTCCGCACCACTCGCCAGCCCTCCTGGTTATTTTTTCGAGTTTCTCCAAGATCACTTTGATAAAAGTCCTTTTCTGCTTAAATAAGCCAGAATTGCTTCCTGCCGCTTAGAGCCAAGAGCCCTGGCTGTTGGAGCTGAGTCGTCAGATTTCGCCTGGCTTCCCTCAGTGAGACCACACAGAACACCACTAATTCCTAGATACCTCAGGCATCCCAGACTACTTCCTGAAAGCTCCCAGTCCCAGGACCTTTGCCTGGTGATCTGACGTCAAGAGTTCTGGCAGGGCATGCTGGAGCATGCCTCTAATCCTAGCCCGCTGGAGGTGGGGAAGAGAAGGTTCAGAAGTTCACGGCAGCCTCGGCTCCATACCAAGTTCAAGGCCAGACTAGGTGAGGTACGCGAGACCCTGCCTCAAAATAGCAAGGGGATGGATACGCAATCGGTTAGGCAGGGCGCTTACCTAGCATACTCAAAACAACTCTGGGTTCAGTGCATGAGCACTGCAGAAATGATCTCAGGTTCCGTATTATTAAGAGCACTGCAGTCTGTTTTTAGGAGGCTGTGTATGAATGGTTGTCTTGAGGCCTTAAGAAGAGAGGAGGTGAGGGTCCAGATAAGGTCCACTGAGCAGTGCTCCTTAGCAAGGCCAGACGGGGAATGGGGAAGGCTGGGGAGAGCCTGGGAAGGACAGGGAAGGCTGGGGGCGGTGGGGGAGGGGAGGGCGTGCTGGGAAGGTCAGGGATGGGTGGGAAGGGTCTGGGAAGAGCCTGGGGAGGGCACAAGAAGATCAGGGATGAATGGAGGAGGGCCTGGGCAGATGTGGGAAGGGTCTTGCACAGGACTCAGATTTTGTTCCCCTGCATCCACATGGTGTCTCACAATCAGCTGGAACTTCAGTCCCAGGGGATCCAAAGCCCTTTCATGACTTTCATGGGTTAATACACATAAGTACCTGCAGGCAAACAAACAAACAAACAAAAAAAACAAAACAAAACAAAAAACAAAAAACAAAAAACACCAAAAAAAAAAAAAAACCAAAAAACAAAACCCTCATACACATAAAACAGAGGAAGTTTAACATTTTTTAAAGTAATTTAATCAAGGCCAACCAGTGAACAAGCTCAAGGTTCACTAAGGCCACAGCGTGCTACAAACTTGGGCTTATTTCTGCGACAGTCCCCTCAATCCGTATTTTACCACTAAAATTTTCCTCAGTGACATTGGAGAGAGACTCTGCAGCTAGGAGCGCTACTGCTCCTTCCAGAGGACCAGAGTTCCACACAGGCAGGAAGATCAGCCTCAGTGGGTAGATAGGAGGACCAGGAGGAGCTCAAGGTCACAGTCACCAACATACTGAGCTAAAGGCCAATCTGAATTCCATGAAATCTTGGGTACACACACACACACACACACACACACACACACACACACGAAGACCCGGGTATGGAGAAGCTCAGGCTGTAGAGGGTCTGCTCCATAACCCTGAAGACCTACATGCGATTTGCTTGTTTTGCTTTGTTTTAATTTAAAGCTTCTGATTGGGCTGCTTAAGAGCACTGACTGCTCTCCCAGAGGTCCTGAGTTCAAATCCCAGCAACCACATGGTGGCTCACAACCATCCGTAATGAGATCTGACACCTTTTTCTGGGGTGTCTGAAGACAGCTACAGTGTACTCCCATACATGAAATAAATAAATAAACCTTGAAAAAATAAAATAAATCTTAAAAGAAAAACATTTGTAATCAAAGGCAGCAGGCCAAGTGAGAGTCTGTCTCAAAATAAAACACAGAAAAGAGGAGGATGACAATGACAATGACAACAGAAGCCACAAAAGGCCTGGAGGAGAGGAAAAGGTGAGGAACAGCCAAGGAACAACACCCGGTGTCGACTTCTGCCTTCCACACACACGGAAGCACATATACAAATTACCACCAAAATGCACAGAAGAAAAGAAAAGAGAGAAAATGAACTGAGAGCCGAGGAGGAGAATGTGTCTTAAAGCCAGCCGTATTGAAAAAAGCCACTGGTTCTGCTGTGGCCCTAAGAGACCAGAAGTGACAGAGCCACCAGCATCCTGGCTGGCTGGGACCCCACAAAGAAAGATGCTACCTTCTCCTCTAGAGCAGGCAGGCCTGGACTTCCCATTAGACCCAAGTTGGGAACGCCCCAAACACTAACCCAGACTATGCCTTGAGGAAAGCTTACGGACTTTGTAGTCGGTCCAAGCTGGGTTTGAATCTCAGCTATGACAGGCAACGTCTGTGGGATCCTGGCCAAGCCTTTTAGGTTAACTAATTACAGAGGTGATGCCCAAGGAGCTAGATCTCCGAGAATGTGTGTCCTCTTGTCTCTAAGTTTGTCTATTTAACTTTCTTTGGCCAATTTAACTTCTCTTGTTATTAGAAAGCATGATGAGAAGCAGGGGTTGGCATTTGTAGAATGAACCTTAGAGTCTTCTCTCCTGGACTCCAACTGCCATGCTCCAGGAAGCTTAGTCTATCTGTGTCAAAATATCCTCAGGGGTCAGCAAAATGGCTCAGTGTGTTAAAGGGCTTGCTGCCAGAGCCTGATAATAGGAGTTCAATCCTTGGTAATTCAGGTCAAGGTGTAAGGAGAGAACCAGTTCTACAAAGCTGGCCTCCGAGTGCTCCACAAACACACTATGGTACACATCCCCATATCACACACACACACACACACACACACACACACACACACACACACACCCCAATAGGAACAATAATACATTCGTAAAATAAAGGTCGTGAGGCTAAAAGCTTAGGCCTCCAGCCAACAGCCGGGACCAAGGCCCCGTTTACGGGAGAACCCTGTGACTTTCCTCCAGTGTAGCTACCAGTTGATTATGCTCACCTGAGATTCCGTAGCTGCCACTGCACGGAGTTTGAGAACCACCCAGTTAGGAGTTCGAGAACCACCCAGTTAGCCTGGGGAATCTTGAGAGAGAATTGTCCACTTCCTTTTCAAACCTCTAAGGTTTGAGATAGTTACAACATCATAAATAACAACAGAAGCCCAGTTAAGGCCCTTCTGAGCCTCAGTAGACTTTCTATAAAATGGGATGATAGTTACTGCTAAAACCTCTGCGGGGAAGGGAATGTATGTTTGCATGTATGTATATGTTGGGTATGGTGGCATGTTAAACATATGATCCCAGCTCTGAGATGGAGAAATGCTCCCAGATGGTACATCCTGGGGCTTTGTTGGCCAGCCAGTCTAGCCTACTTGGTTCCAGGACAGAGAGAGACTCCATCTTTAAAAACAGGGTGGACTGGGGCTAGAGAGATGGCTCAGCGGTTAAGAGCACTGACCGCTCTTCCGAAGGTCCTGAGTTCAAGTCCCAGTAACCACATGGTGGCTCACAACCATCTGTAATGGGATCTGATGCCCTCTTCTATCATGAAGGTGTAACGTGCAAATAGAGCACCCATACACATAAATAAATAAATAAATAAATAAATGTTAAAACAAACAAACAAACAAACAGGATGGATTGGCTGGGCAGACCTGAATTGGATTTCTGGGACCTACGAGGTAAAAGGAGAGAACCCATTCCCAACAAATTGTCCTCTGACTGCAGCATCCCCCCTCCCCCAGTAAAAAAGTGTACTTTTAAAAATTAAGAGAAACAAACAAACTAGACAGCATCTGAGAAACAAAACTTGAAAGTTGTTCTCTATAGATGGGAATACACATTGTCTCAGTCAGTGTTCCATTACTGTGGAGAGACACCATGACCAAGGCAAGCCTTATAAAGGACAACATTTCATTGGGGCTGGCTTACAGGTTCAGAGGCTCGGTTAGCATCATGGCGGGAGCACAGCAGCGTCCAGGCAGGCATGGGGCTAGAGAAGGAGCTGAGCGTTCTGTGTCCAGATCTTCAGGCAGCAGGAAGATTCAAGCTCTGGGTTTGGAATTAGCTTTTTGAAAACCCCAAATCTGCCCCACCCCCAGGAACACATTTCCTCCAATAGGGCCACACCTCCTAATCCTTCTAAGTAGTGCCACTCCCTGGTGACTAAGCATTCAAATACATGAGCCTGTGGGGCCATTCTCATTCAAATCACTAAACATATGCATATGCACCTGCACACAGATGTGCACTCCTGCGCATGCACCAATGTGTATACTCAGACACAGACCTATGAGTAAATTCAATCCATAGCAACGATGATCGTCTACTGGGTACGTGTTGGGTTTCAGGCGCTGTGGGAAATGTCTGATGTCTTCTCATCGTTTAAAGCAGAATTCAGAGAAGTTGAGTAACTCAGGAGCTAAGCTGTGCTAGGCTCTGACTCTGACCAGAATACTTGGGAGTACAACCTGCCAAAAGGAGAGATGTATTTCAGCTCAGTTTCAGTCCACAGTCCTTGGAGCCACTGATCTGGGGTCATGGTAAGGCAGAACATCATGGCAGCGGGGACATATGGCAGATCTGGGTTGCTCCCTTCACAGCAGACTGGAAGCAGAGGAGAGCTATAACAGAAAGAAGCCATCCCAGGATAGAACCTCTAACGGGGTCCCCACCCCAGCCACCCACTTCCTCTGACTAGGCTCCGCCTCCTATTTTTGACCACCTCTCAATCATGCTACCTTACTAGGAATCATGAAGGGATTGATCTGTTGACTACATCAGAGCCTTCCAGATCCCCTCCCAGACATGTCGTCTGGTGTGCTTTACTAACCTCCACAAGTCTTTCGAGCCAATCAAGGTGACAGTCAATGTCAACCATTTGAAATACCCATAGCGGAACTGTCCATCGGGTCCAGGGGCTGACTGATGGAAGGTAGGCGCTCCGGAGGCCAACTTGGATAGGAATTCATGTCCCCTTGAGGGAGTATAAGCGTGGTTCTGTTTTGTGGCCAGTCCTGTGTTCTTGGCCCTGTTTCCGTATGCTCCATATGTTCTAGTGTCAAAAGAGATGACAGAACTTGAATCAAATCTATCGTCGCTTCTAGGAACACTGCTAATAAGGGTTAGCAGCACCTGGTCAAAGCCAAAGAGCGGATTTCTCAGAGCAGGAAAAACCTCTGCTTAAGCGACTATGCTCTCAGCTTCAGAGGATCTCAGAGATCAGAAGCTAGCCCTTTCTGTAACACACACACACACACACACACACACACATGCATACACACATACACGTACACACACACAGGAATGGATGGGTTGGCGTGGGACCTGACTCACAGACGGGGGTGGGGTGAGGCGTGAGTAGAATTCCTGTCACATAGCCAGGTGCTAGCTATTAAGTGGCAGAGAGCTCCGTCCTCATGCCAGAATCCTTTTCTAAGCCAGGCAGAGACCCAGGTGGTGGGGTAGAAGACCCCAGCTGCAAAGCAAACCCCACCGCTCCTTCCGCTGTCTCCAGGAGGGCTTTGTCTCCAGTGGAGTCAGCCCCTCCTCCTCACCACTTCTGAGACAGAATCTCATTCTATAGTCCCGGGGGTCCTGGAACTCACTCTGTAGAACAGGCTGGCCTTGAACTCACAGAGATCCTCCTGCTTCGCCTTCCTCGGGGCTAGGGTTAAAGCCACGCGCCACCACGTTCGGCTACGACCTTGAACTTGGAAGACTGTCCTGCTTCCACTTCTCTGACCTTGCGATTACAAGTCTGGACCTTGTCTGGTCTATGAGGTAAGGGAGGGTGGAATCCAGGGCTTCGGGCGTGCGAGGCAAGCCATCTCCCACGGAGCCATCGGCCCAGTCCATCCCTGTTGTATATCTCTCTCCATGAAAACGGCCGGCCGTCTGCTTTCATGTCAGGGCAGAGATCAACAGCAGGTGCCCTTGTCTTCCTCTACCACCTGCCGCCTTTTTAATTAATTAATTAATTTTGATACAGGGTCTCACTATGTAGCCCTGACTAGGCTAGACTTCCCTAAGTTCACCACACTGGCCTAGAACTCAAAGATTGACCTGCCTTGGCCTCTGGAATGTTGAGAGCAAAGTAAAACATCACCATTTTGGCTCCACCTCAAGGGTTTTGTTTTTCTTTAAAAAACAAACAAACAAACAAACAAACAAAAACAAACAAAAAACCAAAAACCTTTGTCTCTCACTGAACCTGGCTGGAACTTACCAATGGCTAGTTGGGCTGACTGGCCCGGGAGCTCCCGGGAACCTTGTGCTTCGGCCTGCCTTCCTGGTACTGGGGTCATAGAATGGCGAGGGGGAGGTGGGAAGCCAGGTTCTCAGAAGTCTCCCGGATCACACTGGGCCCCACCAGTTACACAGATGGGCCCTGCCTCACAGAGCTTAGTGCAGTCTTGGACGTTGGGTACATGCAGTTCTGATCAACACAGTCGTCTTCAGGTAAGCTTAGCACCTCTGTCATCCCAAGCCAGCAAAGGACCTGGCTGTGCCTCACCCTCACCTGTGCCAGCCAGCCTGTGTTTTTGTTCCTTGTTCAGATCTGTTCTCTTCACAGGCAGACGACGCCCTCTCCCCCCACCCCCACCCCCCCAAGAGTTTCTAGGATGTGCCACTTTGGCCTAAAGCAAGCCTCTTGTTAGCGCCGGGTTAGGGATGTCCAGATGATGCACCAAAGGCTATTAAATAGGCCCAGATGGTTGAGGGTGTTTGTTTTGTGTCCCGTCGACTTTCCTTGGAGCTCTGCCAGCCAGAATAGGAGCCCAAGTGTGCAGAGAAGGCCCGCACAGCTGGGTACGGCGGAGTTCCCTCAGGCAAGGCAGTGAGGCCCGAGTCCAGAGGTGCCGCTCTCCTGTCCTTCAGGCCTACCTCATCCAATTACTCTGTCTGTCCTGACTGGAGCTTATCCCAAGGAAGGGGTTTGAGGCCAGTCATTTACATTTCAGTCTGAGTGTAAGTGTTCCTTGAGCCTCTTTATTGTGGGATAAAAGACGTCATTTTCTTCGGCGGGAGTTCTAGCTTGTGTGAGGCCTTTGGCTTTAAGCGAGTAACGGAGAAGAGGGTAGGGGAACACAAACAAACAGAAGGAAAGGCAGATAAACACCATGCAGAGTTTCTCTGCATCCTTAAAATAGAAGGATTCAGAGAGTAAAAAAAAAAGGGAAAATGATGCAAACTGGCGAAGAGAGGGAAAAAAAAATGATGCGGAACTCCAGAATCCAAATGGAAAAGATGGACTAATATAAAAATCCAAAGCCCTCTGCAGTAAAACACAGCACCAAGCAGCGGCTGCGAAACTGCTGGCTTGCACATCCAACCTGGCCCGAATAGGTCTTTTACGAAGCCTAACATTTTTCCCTGGAGCGTGTAGCTCCGATGGTAAAGCCTTTGCCTACGGTGAGCAAAAGTTCAGGGTTCATTCCCCAGCAGTGCAGAGACCAGCTGTGAGCGTCCATGCCTACAATCCCTTCCCTGGGGAGGTGAAGGCAGACGGTTCAAAAGTTCAAGGTTAGCCTCAGCCACACAGTGAGTTCAAGGCCAGCCTGGGCTGCATGAGACCCTGTCTCAAAACAAAAACAAAAACAAAAACAAAAACAAAACAAAACAAAAAAAACGAAAGGAAAGGAAAGAAAGAAAGACCCAGAATTTTCCTCATAAAAAGTCAAATTTCCGGCATCTCCAGGGAAAAAAAGATATAAGATACTCCAGGAGACTGTTTACGGTACATCCAGCTGAAAGATCTTATCCAGTCTATGTAAACAGAAAAGCGACAGTTCAATAGAAGAATGGGGGCGGGGTGGAAACAGGTCCTTCGGAGCCGAAGAACTTCAAATAGCCATGAACGGGAAAGACTCAACTTCCTGGCAAGCAGGAAAAAGCAAACGAAAATGAGAAGATACTTCCCCCCGCGCCCCCCCCCCCCAGAGGCTGTCAAATGGCACAGAATCAAAAAGCTCTCTGACACTCGCTCTTGGTAAAGGCATGGAAGCTTCTGGGTGCTGTTGGTAAGGATGCAGGAGCGCGTGGGTGCTGTTGATAAGGGTGGGGGCTGTTGCTGGAACTTCCCTAGAGGCCAGTCTGGCTGTTCTTGTCCATCTTTTTGTTTGCTTGCTTACTTATGAGGTTATTTGTTTATTGGTGTTTTTGAAACAGCGTTTCCTGTGGACCAGGAACTGGCTTCAGTTTCACTTAGTAGCCTGGGATGATTGTAAACTTTCACTCTCCTGCCTCCACTTCCCAAGTTATTTATTTTTTTATGTATTTTTTTCTAGGGTAGCATTAAGGGAAAAAAATCATGTGTTTGTGCATCACAGCATGTTGGTGGAGGTCAGAGAATGACCCTAAGGAGTTGTTTTCCTCCGTTCATTCTGTGCCCCCCCACACACTGAACTCAGGTCTTCGGGCTTGATGTCCCATGCCTTTGCTTGCTGAACTATCTCCCTAGGCCCCCAAGTCATTCATTCATTCATTCATTCATTCATTCAGTTATTTATTTATTTGTTTATTCTTGATCACTATGTAGATCAAGCTGCTCTTTTTTGGTGGGGGGGTTTCGAGTCAGGGTTTCTCTGTGTAGCTCTGGCTGTCCTGGAACTCACTCTGTAGACCAGGCTGGCCTCGAACTCAGAAATCCGCCTGCCTCTGCCTCCCAAGTGCTGGGATTACAGGCGTGCACCACCACCCCCGGCCGATCAAGCTGCTCTTGAATTTGAACCCTTTCTGCCTCTACTTCCCAAGTGTTAGCTTGGCTGGAATGGGCCAGCATTCCTTCCAGCAGTCATTGCCTTTTTCTTTTCTTTTCTTTTCTCTTTTCTTTTCTTTTCTTTTCTTTTCTTTTCTTTTCTTTTCTTTTCTTTTCAGACAGGGTCTAACATGTGATCCAGGCTGGATTAGAACTCAAGGAAATCTGTCTGTCTGCATCCCTAGTGCTGGAATGAACGTGTTTTAAAAACAAGTTTCAAACCATTGCAACAGGGAGCCCCCAGGAGATGGCTCAGCAGGTAAAGGGACTTGTTGGCAAGCCTAGCAACCTTAGTTCAATCCCTGGGACTGACATGGTAGAAGGAGAGAATGAGACCTTGCAAGTTGTCTTCTGATCTTCACACACCACACACACACACACACACACACACACACACACACACACCGTAAATGTAAAAGTAATTAGAACAACAGTGCTGCACTAGTAAATAGTAGTGTGCACACTAGTTCTTTGGAAACTATGTGCACACTCAGTATGGTGCACAAAGCTGGTAGGACACTCATAATGAGGGAGTGGCTTCTAGTCACCTTGCACTTGTACATCTGGCTGAGTAGACAAAGGCTTGGTAGAGCTCTCCGGATCAACAGAGTAGGAGAAGGGAGGTTGGGAAGAACCACTCTGGCTGTCATGACAAGTATCCCACACCAGGAACTTCAGTGATACATGTGATATGGTCCTTCACTTATTCCCCATTTGTGGTGGTTTGGATAAGAATGGCCCACATAGGCTGACATACTTGAATGGTTAGTAATCAGGGAGTGGCACTATTTGAGAAGGATTAGGAGGTGTGGCCTTGTTGGAAGGAGTGTGTCATGGGGGTAGGCTTTGAGGTTTCAACAATCCACTGCACACCAGATCCAGTCTACCCCTCCCCCCTTCTTTGCCTGTGGCTCAGGATATCACCCTTAACTACCTCTTCAGCTCCATGCCTGTCTGCATAGTCCCATGTGCCCCACCATAATGATAATGGACTATAACCTCTGATATTAGAAGCAAACCGCAATGAAATGCTTTCTCAGAAGAGTTGCCTTGGTCATGGTCTTTTCAAAATAGCCATCCTCTTTGTTGTTGTGGTGGTGGTGGTCGTTGTCGTCGCCATCGTTATCATCATCATGTGTACATGATATGTGTGTAGGGGGGTGTTATGCATGTCATCTCGTTGAGCCAGCTCTCTCCTTCCACCTTTACATGGATTTGAGTTCATGTCCCCAGGCTTGTGCCATAAGAACCTTCGGTTTCTGAGCCATCTCTCTGCCCCCTTCTTCTTCTTGCACACATACTTCCTCCAAACATACTCTAAATCCCGTCCACTGCTTCACTATGTTTCATGAGACCCTCACCAGAAGCCAAGCAGGTGTCAACATGATAACCTTGGATCTCCACGAAAGAGAATTAAAAAAAACAACAACAAAAAACTTCTTTGGTGGCATATGCCTATAATTCTAGTGCTATGTAAGAAGAGGCAGAGGATCTAGAGTCCCAGGCCAACCTCGGCTATATAGCAAGACTCTGTCACATACTCATAAAACGAGAGCCGTAGGTGGTAGCACATGCCTTTGAAACTCAGCCGTCAGGAGGCAGAGGCAAGCGGGTATCTGTGAGCTCAAGGCCTGTTTGATCTATATAGCTACTTCCAGTGTTAATTTCACCGGGGCAAGAATAAGTCCACCACCACAAATTTCAAGGCAAATCTGAAGCAACCCTTAGATAATACTGGCCAGGATGATGGACACTGGCCAGGCCCATAACCGACATTCCTTCCCGGAGTATGGCATCAGATTACATTAGTCAGTGCAGTTGGGGCAAGCAAACTTGTATACAGAAGGGGAAACACGGAGCTTGTTATCTTACCTGAACGACAGCCCCCAGCATTCCAGGAAGTTATCTGTCCTTGGGCCAGTGGGGCTCACAGGTCAGAGATTTTTGTTTTCTAGCTCTCTTAAGTGCAATAATTTAAACTTAAAACCTAACTTTTGCCCTCATACCAGGCCAGCCAAAGCTACATAATAACGCCTTGTCACAAAGCAGTAAACAAGAAGGGACAAGGGAGATGACTTCGTGGGCAAAAGGTTTTGCCATGCAAAGGTGAGGATTTGAGTTTGAACCTATGGAACTCGGTAAAAGCTGGACACATAACTCCAGACAACTCTCTGGATGGGAGGCAGAGACAGCATGCCTGTATGCTCCTAGGCACGCTAGCTTGGCATAGGCAGAGATGAACAACAGAAAGGCTGAATCTCTTAGTTGCAAGACAGCAAGTCTGGACAAGTAGTGCCAGAAATAGTCTTCTGGTGTCTATTCCCTCTACCTACCACACCGTGAGCACGTACACACATTCACATGTACACACTCACACACATAAACACACATACACACATACTCATACATACTCACACATTCACACTCAGATATTCCCAGTGGCACTTATCTTTATTCTCAGTACTTAGGAGGAAGAGGCAGGAACATCTCTATGAGTTTGAGGCCATCCTGGTCTATATAGTGAGTTTCAGAACAGCCAGGGCTACAATAGTGAGACCTTGTCTCAAACCAAAAAAACAAAAACAAAAACAAAAACAAAAACAAAAAAAAAACCAAAAGTAATTATGAAAAAGTAAAATGAGAGGACACTCAATATCAGCTTCTGGCCCCCATGCACACATGCAAGCACATACATCTACACACATGAATACACACCAAAATGAAGAAGAGGAAAGGGAAGAAGGAAAAGGGGAATTTAATAGGGTCTGATGTATGGCTCGATTTTAGAGTTCAGACAGTAGCATGCGTGAAGCCCTGGATTCTATCCTTACTAAAAAGAAAAAAAGCGCCAAGAAATTGAAAATAAGTAGTAATGAATTGAGTATAGATAAGGGCTGTAGATACAGTTGGATGGGAAAGTGCTAGTGTAGTGTGCTTGAGCCCAGGGCCAGATCTCTCCCACTGCAAAACAAAACAAAAGATAAGACACAATTATGGTGAATAAGTGTGTGCATTTGAATATTAAGCAGATCCTTTTGCATATGAATAGGTGGCATTGATGACCCCGGAAGAAGGAGGACTAGAGTTCCCAGAAAGGTAGAAAGAGGATTTTAACACTTTGTGCATATGTCATACGTATTTCATATATCAGTGCCCTACCCCCGGGATGGGATGTGTGAACTGCCCAAAGTGGGAAGACTGGCTTCCAAGTGACCAAGAGGGCTAGAAAGTGTGTGGAAAAACTGGAATCTGTTTGTGTTGTCCCTGGGAATATAATGCCGTGGAGGGTCCAGGCAGAAAGGGCAAATGGGTCATGCTCTCCCCGAGGGGAGACATCCCAATCCATCCAATGGACAGATGAGTTCCTCGTAGCCTGGGTTCCATAGGAAGATTTCTCCTCTGCCCTTTGTCCACAAGCGGGTGAAAGGACACAGGGTTGAAAGCTGAGGATACCCAGAAACCCAGGTGCCTCCCTCCACACTTCCGGCCTCTGCTTTGCCTCTTCCTGTCACTTCCTTTGCAGACACCCCACCCCCACCCCTACCCCCAAAGCCCCGTACTGCAATGGCTATTGTCTAAAGCCTTTCCCCAGGCCCACCTTGCCACTAACATAGTTAGTTGAGTCTATATGGGACTGTGTCCCCACCCTGCCTACAAGCTCCTTAAAGGTAAAGGTACCCACATATACTGTCTCAACTACTCCAAAGGCAGAGGCTGGAGACCACAGGAACCTAGGAGTTAGATACAGTCTCAGCAACACAGTGAGACATTGTAAAAAGAAAAATAAATGAATGAATAAACAAATAAATACAAAGAAGCGGGGAGTTCCTCAAAGGTAAAAACTGATTTTTTTTTTTTTCCCGAGACAGGGTTTTCTCTGTGTAGCCCTGGCTGTCCTGGAACTCACTCTATAGACCAGGCTGGACTCGAACTCAGAGATCCTTTTGCTTCTGCCTCCCGAGTGCCACCATGCCCCACTAAAACTGATTCTTAAACCTATAACCTGAGCAGAGTTTTACGTGTTCATGGGTTACACAAAAACATCTGTGGAAGAAGGAAGGAAAGGGAGAGCAAAGGACAATTTGATTCTCTCTGTCCATCATGTGGATTCTGGGAATTCAACTCAGGTCTTCAGGCTTGATGATAAGCACTTTTACCCATAAATCTGGTTTATTATTATTATTATTATTATTATTATTATTATTATTAACATGGCTGTTGTTGCCTGTATGCACGGAAGTGTACCACTTGCATGTCTGGTACCCTTGGAGGGCAGGAAAGGTTGTTGGATTCTCTAGAGTTACAGATGGTTGTGGGCTGGTGGGTGCTGGGAATCCAATCCAAGACCCCTAGAAGAGCAGCCAGTGCTTGTGACGAATGTGTCATCCATCTGGCCAGCCCACACTTCTTTTGTTTAAGAGTCTCACTTATGTAATCTGAGCTAGTCTGGAACCGGTGATCCTCCTGGTTCTGGATGCCCAGTGCTTGCATTACAGATGTGTGCCACCATATCCGGCTCTTTTATAGTCCCCCACCCTCCCCCACCCCCGACACCCATTTCTAGGAACCAAATCCAGGGCCGTGAACATGCTAGACAAGCACTCTATCACTGGGCTGCACCCCTAGCCTATGATTGTTGGAACCAGTCTCGCCATCTAGCCGGAGCTGCCCTTGAACTCATTATGTAGTGTAGGCTAGCTTCATACTCACTATGTAGTCCACACTTGATCTGAACTTGTGGGAATCCTCCTGCCCCAGCTTCTTGATAATAGGGATTATAGGCCTATACCCCACATCCTACCTGGTTAACAGTTTTTTTTTTTTTGTTTGTTTGTTTGTTTTTTACAGAGAAGCCAAATGTACTTCATTGCATTTAACCTCCTCTTTCTAGACTTCGACAGCCCCTTGTCTATAGTTAGCCTGGCTGTGGGGCTCCCGGATACTGGCAACCCTTGGCTTGCTGTATATGGTTTGGCCTCCTTGGAGAGTTAAGAAAGGGGGTTAAACCGGGTAGTGGTGATGGAATACACCTTTTATCTCAGCACTTGGGATGCAGGGATGTACAGACAAATCCTGTTTCAAAAAAAAAGAAGAAGAAGAAGAAGAAGAAGAAGAAGAGGAAGAGGAGAGAAAGAGAGAGAGAGTTAAGGCCAGACAGCAGCACTGCCTGCCTGCAAAAACAGCTTGTGGAGAGTGTCCAGGGAGGCACAGTGCAGAGAGAGACACAAAAGCTTGCCTGCCAAGAGATATTTATCAAGAAACAGCTTGACCAAAAGGCAGTGGGGTGCGACAGCCATTTCTGGAGGCTGGTTTGTTTCCACGGCAGACCAGGACAGGCACCTATCACAGACACACATCAGCGCCTCCCGTCCAGCCGCGAGCTGTAATCTGCGGAGGCAACGGCTGCAAGTCCGTCCTGTCCCTGCCCTGTTTCATGGTGCACCAGATGTTGCCAGATTGCCTTTCCAGCATCTTGACCTCAGGGTGCAGGCATGCGGCAGTTTAGTGTCTCCAGCCCTGGGTGGGGTGGGGTGGGGTGCATGGGTGAGTGTGTGTGTGTGTGGGGGGGTTGGTAATCCTCACCGCTGGGCTTAAGAGGGTGCTTCCTGCTGTTCCTGGCTCCCAGGTGACTGTTTAGCTTGGCTGCATGCTGCGCCGCCACCACCCCCTGTTTCATTTATCATCCTTTCCCTCTGATGCCAGCTTCTGATTAGAGGGCTAGAAAATAAGCCCTGAGAGAGAACTAATTACTTAAGTGGAGGACAGAGAGGCAGGCCAAGGAATAGCTTGGTAACAGCTTCCTTGGGCCACCAGGGTTATTACCACAGACTGAGGTGACCAGCATTGTCTTAGGTCAGGTTCCCTGGGAACAGAGCCCCAGACAGGGATTCTAGGCCAACCGACTCACTGGGGTGGGGGGAGGGGGAGGGGGCTCTCAGAAGGAAAAGATAAGCACCCGGCAGAAGCCAGTCAGCAAGAGAAAGATGCAAAGTGGAGTGGATTCTCTGAACCTTAGCCTCACCTGGGAGTGTCTTGGGGGCTGTTCTGCATTGCAGATGGTAACACATACCACTGCCCCATGCTCGGCACAAAAAGTCCAGGCTTTTGTACCCCGACTTGGACCAGTCATTGATTAATCCCCCCCCCATGGGGACCAGGGGACATATCAGCCCCAAGTCATCATTTTTTGGTGGGCTTGTTCTCCTAGGGTTAAGCTAAGGGTCACTGTTTGGAGATGAGGCAGTGGTCAAGGCTCCAGGGTAGCCAGCAGAGGACATCAACAGCATGAAGGGCTGACTTCGGGAATAGTAGCTGGCCTGGTGTGGTGATGCATGCCTGTCATGCTAGCACTTGGAAGGAGAGGTAGAACTCAAGGTCCTAGGCGACCTGGATGCCAAAGTGAGACTCCCCCAGACCCCCACCCCCCAGCCACCCCCCACCCCCCCACCCCCCCTCCCCCGGCCTCAGTACACAGGGGCTGAGAGCGCAGCTCAGTGGCGGAACATTCGTCTAGCCTGTGTCGGGCTCTGTATCCGTTCAGTAGCAGGTTCCAGTATCATAAAAGGAAGAAAGGGGGTTAGAGAGATGCCTCCGTTGCTCACGTGTTGGCCACGCAAGTAGGAGGACCCAAGTTCAGATCTCTAACACTCGCTTAAAAAGTCAGGCGTGAGCTGTGCACTTCCAACCCCAGCCCTGGAGAGGCGAAGGCAGGATGATCCCAGGACACACTGGCCAAATGGTCCGTCGAGTCGATGAGCTCAGGTCATTGAGAAGCCCTGTCCCCAAAACTCACAAGGACAATGGGCCTCAAGATGGCTCTGGGAATGAGGGCGTTTTTTTCCACTGTGCCCATTGATCTGAGTTGGATTCTAGAGACTCACGTAATAGGAGACATCCCACCCTTATGTTGTTCTCTGACTATCCCAGGTACACTGTAGCACATTCAAACCCACTTACTTATACATAATAAATAAATAAATAAATAAATAAATAGGTAAATAAGTAAATAAAGTTTTTTGTTTGTTTGTTTGTTTGTTTGTTTTTTTCGAGACAGGGTTTCTCTGTGTAGCCCTGGCTGTCCTGGAACTCACTCTGTAGACCAGGCTGACCTTGGACTCAGAAATCCGCCTGCCTCTGCCTCCCAAGTGCTGGGACTAATGGCGTGCGCCGCCATGCCCGGCTAAAGTTTAAATTTTTAAAAATGAAAAGGTGTGCCAGGTTGGCGTATGCCTTAAATCCCAGCACTCTGGAGGCAGAGATGAGTGTATATCTGTGAGTTCGAGACTGACCTACATACAGTTCCAGGGAAGCTAGGGCTACATAGTGATACCATGTCTCAAAGATCAATCAATCAATAAATCAATCAATCAATCAGGTAAAGAGGGATAGAGGAAGACACACAACTTCAACTTTTGGCCTCCACATGTCTTTGCACACACGTGCATGAACACCCATACATACACGAATATGTACTCACACACGCAGACACACACACACACACACACACACACACACACACACACATCAAGTAAACAGAACAAGAACACTCCAAGCAGAATCTATGGACGTGTCTACATGGTTAGAGCCTAAGAACCCCTCTCCACTGCCTGTTGCCTTTGTAAGCAGTCATCAGCAGGATGTCTGGCCAGGGGCCTTGCCAACATGACCCAATACGAGACTCACTGGAAACCGCAGCTTGTGACCCTACGGTCAAATACTGATCTGACACACCTCAAGGATTCCCTGGGAAGCATCCAAAAGTAGGTTAGCTTTAATAACCGCAGCAAGGGAAGAGGTTCCTCTGTCAGGTGCTATTCTGAGTGCTGAAAGTCTCATTTAATCCTTAAAACAACCCTCTAGTGAGCTGTCCCCATTTTATAGATAGAGAGACTGAGGCCCACAGCGTTCCTTCATTTGCTCGTGTTGTGCAGCTAAGAATAGCTGTTATTTGGCCTTCACATGTACCGTGGAAAGTGCGTACACACATGAATAAATCAATGTAATAACAAAAATGTATAGGGGCTGGAGAGATGACTTAGTGGTTAGGAGCACTAACTGTTCATCCAGAGAACCTGGCTGGTATTCAATTCACAGAACCCATATGAATGGCTTACAAGCATCTGTAACTCCAGTTCCAGGGATCTAACTCTCTCTTCTGATTTCTGTGGGCACTAGACACACCCATGGTTCACAGATAGACATGCAGACAAAGCACCCATGCACACATGATAAGATAGCAACACCACATTTTTTTTGAAAATATTGTCAAATTTGAATGATGCGCCACTGTATACGTCGTGCACTCCCATATAGAGCTGAGAACTCTTCACAAATCGCTGAGTTACAGACAATAATGAGCCTCCATGCAGATGCTGGGAATGGAAGCCAGGGCCTTTGGAAGAGCCGCCAGGGCTTAACCCCTGAGCCATCTCTCCAGCCCTTAGTATTTTTTGACTTTACAGAACTTGGAGTGTTGATTCAGATTTTCCTTGGGCGAGTGATGAGGGTCCCATCCTCTGTCGTGATGCCAGGAGCCCACAGTCAGTCCCATGATGGCACCGGAGGGGCCAGAGCCAATGTTCCACAGCATGCTGGGTCACTGTGACACCGTCATAGACAGTGGGCGGGCTACGGTAAATGGGTTTTCGTCTAATCATATTTCTAACTTGCAATGGATTTATTGGAATGGAAATAAAGGAACATCTGTATATAACTGTATCTTAGGGATGTGTCAACATAAGATAAAAATCTCATAAGCCAAGTTAAGTTCTTAAGGACAGAGATCTCTAGAAATAGAGGTAAGGTGTCAGTAAAGATAGTGGGGCCAAAGAAAAGATTACATTTGTTTGTATTCTGTGTGTGCACGTGTATTATGTGCATGTGCCAGGGTTTAATGTGGAAGTCAGAGAACAACTTTAGGGAGTTGGTTCTCTCCTTCCAGCATGTGGGTTCTGGGGACTAAACGGGGGTCATCAGGCTTGGGAGCGAGTCCCTTTAATCTGCTGAGCAAGCTTGCCCGCCATCAATTTTATTTATTTATTTATTTATTTATTTATTTTGAGAAAACATTTTATGTAGCCTAGGCTAGCCTGGAACTGTGTACATCGCCAAGGATGACCTTAAACTTCTAATTCTTCCGCCTCGATCCCCTCAGTGCTAGGATTACAGGTGTAAGCAAGTGCTATACTTGGTGTACATGGTACGAGGGCTATGACTCGCGGGGTTTCCTGAATGTCAGGTAAGCAAGCGCCCTACCCACCAAGCCACACTCCCAGCCCTCTGCACTCAGTTGTGACTTGTTGTTTGTTTGTTTTCCGAGACAGGGTTTCTCTGTGTAGCCCTGGCTATGCTAGAACTTGCTCTATAGACCAGGCTGGCCTCGAACTCTTAGCGGTCCACCTGCCTCTGCCTCGGAGTGCTGGGATTAAAGGCGTGCACCACCACTGCCCGGCTCAATTGGAACTCTTTACAAAGAGAACATTTTAAAGTATCATATATATATATATATATATATATATATAAAATACTCTAATACAAAACAAAATTATTTCAAACAGGCTCACCTTTAAAACATGCCTAGGACACGGCAGGTATTTAATTAACAGGAACCGCCAGAAATATTATGATCATCCATAGCCCATTCACAGAGTACCTATTATGTATGTGCAAGTCATATTTAGTCTCCATCAGGAGGCACAGAAATGCGAGACAATGTTCTTGCTCTGAGAGAGAGAGAGAGAGAGAGAGAGAGAGAAAGAGAGAGAGAGAGAGAGAGAGAGAGAGAGAGAGAGAGAGAAAAGGGGGGGTGAGAGCCAAATACCCCATGGTAGTGTTTATTTTGTATCTAATGAGTATCTTATTTTGTATCTAATGAGTGCTATAGACAATGGGGCAGACACATTTCCAGCTGGCCTCTTTAGAGGAAGTAGGGCTGCCGGGAGGCTTTTAAAAAGAAAAGAAAATAATTCAGCAAGAAGAGAAAGGGGAAAGAGCAGAGCCATAGCCCAAAAGAACTTCCTTGGACGAGCAGATGGCCTTGCTAGGCCTTGGTCGCGGAGGCTAGGTGGACACGTGACTTGGGCTGGTCAGCTGTGCGGGAATCCGGGAAGCAGAGGTAGGTGGGCTGCAGCAGGCCACTCCCAGCTCGAAGATTTAGGGTTCCTTTTAATTATGTGTAATTATGTGTGTCCATGTGTGTCCATTAGTGTAGTTTCTCAAGGGTGCTAGAAGACAGTGGTGCCTGCTTTGTGAGCATGCGCATTGTGACGATGCGTGATGGTGTGATTTCTGCTGGGTTGAGATATGAGTGCCGGGCGTGCTGAGCACATTCCCAAAGTCAGATCCTTCCGAGAGACAGCAAAGGAGGTAGATAGAGGAAAACCAGTAGTCCGCAATGTGTGGATCCCTAGACTGGCCTCTGAGAGTCAGAACTGGGTTGCACCAGACAGTGTGGGGTGATACCACCAGACAGTATGAAATGAAGTCAATTACTTGAGCTACGTACGGAGGATGGGGATAAATACTGAAGAATTTCTGACGGTCTCCGGCTTGTCGTGCCATCAGCAAAGTGCCATCCCATAGATGGCCCAGCAAACAAACACATACTTCGGACCCTAGCAAAGGTTCCGGCTGCTAAGTCTGATGACCTGAGTCTGATCCTTGGGGCCCACATGGTAAAGATGGATCATACTTCCCCAAGTTGTTATCTGACCATCACCCATGTGCCACAGCATGCACCCGGGGTGCACACACATGAACATACCCCATAGGCAAACAAACAAATGTAAGAACAAACAAACCGCAAAGATCAGCCTGCCTCTGGCACCTAGGTGTCTGCATACACAGCATGTATGGAGATAACGCTTTTTTTAAAAAAAGAGCCGGGCCGTGGTGCTGCACGCCTGTAATCCCAGCACTTGGGAGGCAGAGGCAGGTGGATTTCTGAGTTCGAGGCCAGCCTGGTCTACAGAGTGAGTTCCAGGACAGCCAGGGTTATACAGAGAAACCCTGTCTCAAAAAAAAAAAAAAAAAAAAAAAAGAAAGAAAGAAAGAAAGAAAAAAGGAAAGAAAGAAAGAAAAGTTACAACTTGATTAATTAACCACAAGGTCCTGGGAAATTGAGTTTAAGAAAAATGTCGCTAATTGAGCCAGCATATAATATCAAGAATGTTAAATACACAAGCCAGCTAAGCACGCAGCGTTTACGGCAAGCTCTGATTAAAATGAAGTTTCTAATAATCAAAGTTTTAATGGCAGAGACTCATTTGAATTTCTTCTGTATAAAAGGGAGATTGGATAGGATGTGTGCAGAATATCTTGGGATAGTTTTTCCATTCTCCTTAGTTCTCCTTAGCTAAGTCACAGAAATGCTTTCTTAGAGTCTTCTTTCAGGAAAATAAAAGGGGACGGGGCCAATCCCTTGGTCTGTCCCTGGCTAGCCAAAACAGGACTCGCCACAGATGTGTTTACCAGATTGCTCTGCAAATTGCAAGAGAGGAAAAGCCTGCCTGTCATCTAAGCCCTTTCAAAAATCAAAGCCACCCCCGGCTCACCAGAAGCCTAAACCAGCCAAGAGATAGGCCAAGTTTATAAACGTCCATAATATGTTTATTGCAAGGATGTCAATTACTCAATATCCCTACCCTCCTGGGTCTGAGATCGGAATATTTCCACAAAAAGAAATCTGCGTTTTACTGCATTTACTCCACCATAATTCCAGATGTCTGTAAGATTCCAGTGCCAGGCTTGGGGTTGGGGAGGGAGACAATGACGCTGTGGATAATTCTATCACACTCTAGTCCAACCGAGAGGCAGCAGTGGCCGCGGGGGTGGTGTGTTTCCGGCGGCGGTGGCTTATTCTTTCTCTGCTTCTCCGTGTCGGGAGGTACAGGAGCCGTCATTGCAATCAGGGGAACTGGCTGTCCCCAGCCTCAAGCAGACTTTCCTGTCTGCCTCTGGAAACCTGACACGTCACACCAGAGACCTATTCCTTAATGAAATGGCTGCAGTGTGCCTAATTTGCACCAGGACAAAAAAAAAAAAAAAAAAAAAAAAAAAAAAAAAAAAAACCGCCAATAGGGCACAAAGGCCACTTGTTCATGCTGCGGTAGGGAACACATATGGGCCACATCAGCCACAAAAGAATGGGAGCAGCTTTGCAAGGTAGCCTGCTCAGAGAATTGCCTTCTTTCTCACTGGTTCCTATAAAGCAAGAGATATTTACTGTGTGCTTACACGTCGGCCCATTCAGCCCTGTTTATTGGAACAAGAAGTTGTGCAAGCATTTCTCCCAGGCCTGTTTATGAGCAAGTGTGTAAGAAAAGCAGGTTATGCTGTGGAATTGTCAGTGGGATTTATTCCCTCCTCTCCCCCCCCACCCCCGCCCCCCAGGCTCTTCTGGCTAACATTGTCCAGAACAGCAACCCCATTAAAGAGGGCCAGAATATTCTCTTCACATGTGCTGGGTCAGGAAGGTTGCTCTACAGGTTTGGCGGCCATGACACTGGACAGCCACCGAGGTAGTTTTTTGCCTCCCATCGGACTACATGTGAGCTGACCTGGTTTGTGAGCAAGGGCTGACTTGGGGGTGGGGGTTGGGGTGGGGTGGGGAACATGGCCAGGAAGGTCAGGGCTAGTCTTAATCATACAGGTGCTCTTCAGATTTGGGGCTTTGGCCTCAGGTCAACACAGTCATGGCCAGCAGTTCAGGGAGTGAGGGCAAGAGCACTTTCTTCACTGGTGTTTATGCCAAGACATCTCTAAAGTGGGGGAACACACACCCCACTAGTACAAAAACAAACAGTTTAAAAAATCTTGTGGCAGGTACCCCCGCAGTTCAGGCTAGCTTCAGACTTGCTGTGTTATAGAAAATGACCTCGAATTTCTGATCCTCCTGCCTCTCATCACCAGTGGTGAGATTAGAGATATGTCCCCCACCTCCAGTATATGCAGGGTGCTGGGGATTGAACTCAGGGATCTGTTCATACCCAATTGAGCTACAACCCCAGCCCCACAAAATAATCCTTTGAGGGATGATGTGAATGACCCTACACACACTCACACGCAGACACAAATATACTCACATACACACAGAAATGAAAACACATGCTCACACACATAGACACACACATTCACACACACAGAGAGACATGCACACAGATGCGGCGCGCGCACACACACACACACACACACACACACACACGTGGGGGGGTGCCTCAGAATACTTCACTGAGAAATCAGACTGTAAAGAGGAGATCAAGGTAAAACAGACAACAGGCTGAGAGCCCCAACCCAATCTGACTACTGGGTTTCCTTCTCAGAAGGGGAAACAGAGATGGACAGGGAGGTGGACAGAGAGAAGAGAAGGTAGTTAGAGACAAAGAGTGAGCCATCTACAAACCGAGGAGAAACCTAGGAGAGATGCTTCTCTCCGAGCCCCTAAGAAATTAACCTTAAGCCAAGTGCCATGGCTGCGGACTTTGTCTCAGGAGCTCTAGCACAGGCAGGAAGAGAGTGTCCCCACGTCAGAACTCCCATGTGTGCTACTCAGCTAGGAGAGAATGTTGTCCCTTGTCTTGTGCCTCTGCAGTAACTTCACTCTGGGTAAGAATTACTGCCGCGACCTCCCCCCTCCCAAATGAAATTGGTCTTGATAACGTGCTTTTTGGAACACTGGCAGGTTTGGCTTATGAGCACACATCTTAAAAAAGATTAATTTTAAGTGTGTGTGTGTGTGTGTGTGTGTGTGTGTGTGTCTGTGTGTCTGTGTCTGTGTCTGTGTCTGTGTCTGTGTCTGTGTCTGTGTCTGTCTGTGTCTATGTACAAGAGTATGGGTACCGTTGGAAGCCAGACGGGGGTGTCTGAGTCCCTGGAGCTGGAGTTAAAAGGTGGTTGTGAGCCTAGACATATGGGTCCTGGGCACTGAACAGAGGTCCTCTTCCACAGCAATGCTTTTAAGCACTGAGCAGTCACTCCAGCTGCATGAGCACGCATTTTAAGCCCACCATGCTATGGCCAGACATTGCTAAGCCAGGCCAAGAGGAACCAAGTCACAGCCTTTCAGGATGGTAGCCAGAAAAGAAGGTGTCTGTTGTTACAAGCCATTGGGCTCTAATGTGTGTTTCTCAAGCAGCATTATTAAAGCAACTGCAAACTACTACGGCATCAATAGGAACCATGCAGATGACTCTGGTCCCTTATTCCAGCTGTATGCAAGCACTCAACACGTAACAAGGCAGATGAGGAATCTTGTGAAGCCTCTTGCCCAGGTTCTGGCATTGACAGGAGCCCCTCCCAGGCTTTTGCCATGACTGGCAAACGGCTGCTACCTGTACCACGTTGAGTGGATTTGTAGGTCATAACATATAACTAAACCAATAGTCACAAGGCAAGGGCCTTAACAGAGTCCTTCTCAAGAAACATGGCAGAAGACAGGGAAACCCACGTAGGCAAGAGGGACACTTGAGAGCTCCTTAAGCCACGTGAGTAGCGAGGGCTGTCACCAGCTTTGACAAGGTGTACATTTTAAACATTTTTAAAGCACTGATTAATTTTATGCGCATTGGTATTTCACCTTACATGTATTTTTGTGTACCGTGTGACTGCCTAGTCTTCAGGGGGGCTAGAAAATGGAGTGGGATTCCCTGGAATTGGACGTACAGACAGTTGTGAGCCTGTTCTATGGGTACTGTGAAGCTGACCCCTGATCCTCAGGGCTAGTGCTCTTAACTAAAGTGGAAATTTCTACTTTCCCTGGAGACTCAGTTATGTCATATGATATTTTGCTGAAGCAGCCATGTGAAAGAATGTTGAAGCAGACAGGGGAAAGAATGTTTTTTTGTTTTGTTTTGTTTTTTGTTTTCTGAGACAGGGTTTCTCTGTGTAGCCCTGGCCATCCTGGAACTCACTCTGTAGACCAGGCTGGCCTCGAACTCAGAAATCCGCCTGCCTCTGCCTCCCAAGTGCTGGGATTACAGGTGTGCGCCACCACGCCTGGCTTGAAAGAATGTTTTGCTGAAGAAGATACAGGTGAGAGGATGTTTTGCTGAAGAAGATACAGGTGAGAGGATGTTGTGCTGAAGCAGACATGAGAGGATGTATGAGGTTTAGAAAAGAACATAAATATGACCCCACAGACAGTAGGAGGAAGCTCTGGCGTTGGTTTGCCTTGCATCGCATTGCTGATCTTTGCTTGTCATGACTTCCTTTGGAGAGAGTAACTTGCCAAAGAACTTCTAGTGATATTCCACGGACTCTGGCCATTGGATTGGTGGAGCCTCCGCTGTTTCTTCTGGATTGAACTGCCATTGGTGATTAGTGTCTGGTGCTTGCCAAGTGGACTGGACTGCTGCTGCTGATTCATGTTGGTGTTTTGCTAGTGGACTGGATTGAGAACAACGATTGGAATGGCCCCAAAGAACTATTTCTAAACGCGTCCACAAACTCCATTTCCTATTAATCTTTCATGTCCACCTACCTCTGGTGATTGATAGGCTAGAAAGGAGATTGAAGCATTTAGGAATGGTTGTTAAAGTAAGTTTTGAGCCAGGCAGGGGTGGTGCATGCCTTTAATCCTAGCACTTGGGAGGCAGAGGCAGGCAGATTTCTGAGTTCGAGGCCAGCCTGGTCTACAGAGTGAGTTCCAGGACAGCCAGGGCTACACAGAGAAACCCTGTCTCGAAAAAACAAAAAAATAAAACTTTAAAGTAAGTTTTGAGACATCTAAGTTTACACTTAACTGTTGAACTATCTCTTGCAAATTAACAAGATCAACCTCTATTGTTAACAAAGCACATCCCTTTAACCCCAGCACTTACTTGGGAGGCAGAGGCAGGCTGCTCTCTGTGAAAGTTAGGTCTGTGAGAGTCAGTCTGCTCTACATAGTGAGTTCTAAGACAGTCCCAGGTACACAGAGAAACCCTGTTTCAAAACAAGCATTTGTTGTTGTAAGCCAAATACCTATCATATATATTTATATTTCATATAAATTCATATATTTCATATATATAACAAATATAGTCCTTCCCAGGACTATAGGAATGAAGCTCTAGGACCTCTTGTGGACACCAAAATTTGTAAATGCTCAAGTCCCTTGTAAAAAATGTGCCATGGGGTACTGGAGAGATGGCTCAGCGGTTAAGAGCACTGACTGCTCTTCCAAGGGTCCTGAGTTCAATTCCCAGCAACCACATGGTGGCTCACAACCATCCATAATGGGATCTGATGCCCTCTTTTTGTGTGTCTGAAGACAGCTACAGTGTGCTCACATACATAAAATAAATACATCTTTTAAAACATTTTGCTGTTGAGGTTGAGAGCGCTTGAACGTGAAGCCACCATGTCAAGTGAGTAACTTGTCTGGTGCCCTGACTTTGTGCTCTTAAGGAAATATTACAATGTGGTCATTGAAGTGAGAAAGACCCAAGCTCTGGAAGCACAGTGTGAGGAGCCACGGGCTCTTTGGTGTGTCTTTTGTCTTGGAGCTGTTTCTAAAGCTCGAAGGGAGAAAATGATCTCATAGGAAAAGTAAGGACTTGTGTTAGTTGGGAAGCTTAAAAGGAACCATCTGGAGCCTGGAGAAAGGCACGAAGTGGGGAGGGGGGCCGGGACACCCCCCCCCAGGGAGCAAAGGTGCTTCTTATTGTCTGGAGGCTTCAGAAATGTCTAAACATAGCATGCCCCTTCCTGACACAGAGCCCAGCAGCACCGTGAAGTGCACGGGCCATGTCCCAGGCTAAGCAGGAAGGCCTGTTTTGCCCATTGCTTATCCTCTGTTGTTGTAAGTCTTGCTCGGGACACCAGATACTGAGTGGCCAGGCTATGTCCAGTTCTGCTTCAACAAAAGTGTCAAGTAATCCTGACCACTGCTTGCAGTCTGGGAGAATAGTTTCTACCCTAGCATCTGTCTGTGGTTTACCCATAGCCTAACATGCACACGTATTGTCCTCCATTGAGGATCTGGGTCACACACACAGCTCGGGGAGGTGAGGCAGAACCTGTGCGGGAAGGAAAGGGCAGCCCTGTCACTCTGGTCCTTTCCTCCAAGGTTTCCCAAGGCTGCCAGAGTGCTGGGTGGCTCTGTGTGTGTGTGTGTGAGTCGAAGCTGGAAAGGGTGGGAAGCCCTGATGACCCTGATGAGGATTATGAAGAATTGTCATATTCCCAGGAAAGCTCCTGTACCTGGGAATCGCTGCCGAGAGACTTAAGCAGAGAGGATGAGGAGGGTTGGACCAGTCAGGGCTCACACACTGAACATCGTTTATGAGGAATGTGGAGCAGAGGATCCGAGAGGAGGAAGTAGCGTGTCTAAGAAGGCACCAGCCTGCCTGCCCTCCTTCAGGGTTGAGTGAGGCCTCAGAAGGACCCCTGGAGAAAGGAGTCCCCAGGAGCTCTGGCTCCAGGTCTGTGGTGGCTGTGGCTGGGTAGGGCTGGCAGTGGGAAGAAATGCGGCCTACAGAGTGGACGGGAACGGGGGAAAGCTGGCATCTTCTGTGCACATCACCGCTAACCAGGAGACCAACTCAAAACAGTCCTGGTAACTTGGTTGACCCCTTCCCCCAGGGAGACTGCCACCTGAGAGGCAGGGACAGAAGGAAGCTAGAGGCTTACGGGACATTCCCATACCCCACCACAAGCACAGTCCACAGGAGGACATTGAATCTCCTGCTTTATTCCCTTGAGACATTATCTCTCACTAAACCTGGAACTAGGTTGGTGGCCAGAAAGCCTCACCAGTGCTCCTTCCTCACCACACCTCGCTGGGGTTACTGGCACTCAGGACTACACCTGGCTTCGTACCCAGGCTCTGGGAATTTGAAGTCAGGTTCTCAACTCGTACAGCAAGTTCTCCTACTCTCTGAGCCATCTCCCAGCCTGTGATCACATTCTCCAAAGTTCATGGTGGTGGTTGGAGCCCTAACTGTCAATATGATTGTATTTGAAAATGGAGGTTACAAGGGAGTGAGTGTGGTTTAACCAGGACTTGAAATTGGAGCCCTAAAGGAACGGGACTGTTACCCTAATTTAAAAAATAAATAAGTAAAAAGGCCACTGGGCAGTGGTGGTGCACGCCTTTGATTCCAGCTCTCTGGAGGCGAAGGCAGGTGGATCTTTTGAGTTTGTGGCCACCTGGGTCTACAGAGTGAGTTCTAGGACAGCCAGGGCTACACAGAGAAACCCTGTCTTGAACCCCTCCGAGAGAGAGAAAGAGAGAGAGAGAGAGAGAGAGAGAGAGAGAGAGAGAGAGAGAGAGGACATAGTGGGGGCACTTCTATAATCCTAGCATTAAAGGCCCAGGAGTTCCACCTTTATGAAGCCACCCCAGCAATGCCTTCTAGAGGGAGCAGAGGCCCATGGAAGTCTTGGACTTTGCCCAGGCTGGGAACAAACTAAAGTACCCTGGGAGATGGCAAGGATGATCGGCGGTTCTGCTTGTGGGGTTGGCTTATTGTGTAGCAATACAGAGCAGAGCAAAGGTCCTCAGAACAGATTCATCCGGAAGACCACCTGAGCAGAAGTAAAGATGTTAGGCTCCGCAGGCTTTGTGTGAGCTTTTGGTTGTTTCAGACCATCAAAGTGGGGGGGGGGGCACGTCAGTGCAAGGCTACAAGCCACCAAATGAGTACTTCTCCAGTGGTCACACCCACATTGACAATCACACCCACATTGACAATTTCTTTCTTTCTCTTTCCTTCCTTCCTTCCTTCCTTCCTTCCTTCCTTCCTTCCTTCTTTCTTTCTTTCTTTCTCTTTTTCTTTTTTCTTTTCTTTTTTTAATGCAAGTCAGGGTTTCTCTGTGTAGCCCTGGCTGTCCTGGAACTCACTCTGTAGACCAGGCTGACCTTGAACTCAGAAATCCACCTGCCTCTGCCTCCCAAGTGCTGGGATTACAGGCGTGCGCCACCACCACCTGGCTCACATTGACAATTTCTATTCTTTTGGCCTCTCTGGCAAATCTTCCTGGAAAGATCTCTCTCTCTCTCTCTCTCTCTCTCTCTCTCTCTCTCTCTCTCTAATATTGATCAACCTTCGGACAGAGTTTAAAGAGGGTACGCAAGCAGAAAGAAAATGGTGGGATGGCAGAGGCTGAGCTAGAGGCTAGAATAATTAAAGGTTAAATTCCACGTTTGCATTTGGTATTTATAGAACTTTCCATGCTTGGCATGAGGGTTTTAAAACCAGGCTGCATAGGGAAGCTCTTTCAGGCCTGAAAGGAGGGAAAAGGGATTTCTGCACAGGATACTGAGCCTCCCTAGTTCAAAGTTTTCAAAGGCAGTATAATCAACCGGCTTTGTTGCTTCACGTGAGTCTGGGAAGGGGAAGAGGATAGCAAGAGAGAGACTGTGAGTACAACAGAGGCAAAGAAAGCACCGTGTCCAGACCAGGCACCCAGAGAGTCCTTGGGTCCTCTAAAACAGGTAATTTTTTTTTGTGTGTGTGAGGTTTTATTTTGTTTATGCTTATGTAGTGTGTGTGTGTGTGTATGTGAGAGAGAGAGAGAGAGAGAAAGAGAAGGAGGAGGAGGAGGAGGAGGAGGAGGAGGAGGAGGAGAGGTGGGAGGGAAGGAGATCAGCCTATAAAAGCAGACTTTTGTTTGTTTACTTTATCTGGGCTTTGGGACTGGGAAATTGAACATAGGGCCGTGAATGTACTAGACAAATGCTCTACCACTGACCCCCATCCCTAGCCCTCCTGAATTTTTTTCTTTCTTTTCTCCTTTTTGGGGTGAGGGTGGGGGTGTGGGTTCTGAGACAAGGTCTCTCTTTGTAGCTCTGACTGTCCTGGAACTAAGCCTGTAGCCCTTGCTTCCCGAGTGCTGGGATTAATGGCGGAACCATCACCGCCCAGCTGCCCTCTTTCATTTCATTTTATCATTTTATTTTGTTCTGTCTTGTTTTGAGACAATCTTGCTAGGTCACTTAAGCTAGCCTTGTTGTCCTTCTGTGTAGCTCAGACAGGCCTTCAAGGTAACAATCCTCTTGCCTCAACATTCTAAGGAGCTAGGATCACAGGAGAAAGCCACTACCATGTATTTTCCTCATTGTTGTCTGAAAAGTGATGTTGCTTACGTCACTTGTCAGGAGAAGAAATAAGTGTGGAAGGGGCTGCGTTCCTATACAGGGATGCTATGTCTAAATGAAAGGAGAGATCGGGAGGCTGGCCTTCCAGGGATCGGCTGGAGCTGAGGCCCAACGTCGGAACTCACTTCTGCTTTTTTATAAGTTTATTTTGCCCCCCCACCCCCACCGGTCGTTTTAGCACTAAACTTCAAAGAGACTCTTGGGTCTTTTAGCTCCCTGATATTTGGTTTCAGGACACTGATGGGCCCTGTGGCTTTCTGGAAGCTTTGTGGACACTGGGGTGGGGGGAGGGAGCCAGAGGAAGAAAGGCCAAGGGCATATGTGTGTGGGTTCCGAGCAAGCCCCACCCCAGCAGGTTTTCTGAGTGTGGGCTCTGCATTGCTCTCTGATGGCCTATTAACAGGACCATTGGAGAAAAAGGCTTGGAGAGATCACATGGTAAGTGGGAAACAGATGGATGTGCTGGGACTTTCAACACATTTCCAAACTGCTAGTGCTGCTGGCGCTCAGTTGAGGAAGACGGATCTCTATAAGGTCGAGGCTAGCTAGGGCTACATACTGAGACCCCCATCTAAAAGAAAAGAGGGGAAAAAGAAAACACAGACTAGCACCCAGACATGGTGTTGTGTAGCTGTAATACCAGTGCCTGGGAGGCTGAGGCAGGAAGACTACCAAGAAGTCAAGGCCAGATTGGGCTTCATAATAAGTTCCAGTCCAGCATAAGCTACACTGTGTGATCTTGTCTGAAAAACAAAAAGACAGTCAAAATGGGCCATTTGAACAGATCTTATTGTAAACCACGATCTTCTTCGAGACAGCTCATTCACAGTCACCCAGATGTGGAAGCAACCCACGCATCTACCAGCAGGCGAGTAGATAAACAAGGCGGGGTGCAACCACCGAGCCGTGGAGTAACTAAGACTCCATGACTAATGGAGCATTAGTCAAACCTTAATAAAGAAGGAAGTTCTGGGTAGGAGAGACAGCTCAGAGGGTAAAGCACTTGCCAGCCAGCCTAAAAACGTGGGTCCCTGGGACCTACACTGTAGAAGGAGAGAACCGGCTCCAACAGGTTGTCCTCTGATCTTCACAAATCCTACTGTGGCACTCACGTGTGTGACCACACAAGAAATAGCTCTTTTTGGCTGGGATGGGCGGGGTTCTAATATAGCCATACAACCTTGTTGAACCTTGAGGACATTATGCTAAGTGAAATGAGCTAGACAAACAAACAACTGAAAACAAAACAAGCAACCAAATCCTGCAAGGGTCCACTCATCTGAGGCCTAGAGTGAGCAAATTCCTACAGACAGAAAGTAGAGTGAGAAAAAAAGAAAAAGAAAGTAGAGTGAGAATCCCCCCCCCAGGGGGGGGAGATGGCAAAGGGGCGGATGGTGGGTGAGGACAAAAGTTTCAGTTGGAAAAAAAATTTAAAAGCCCTGTACATGGATGCAGTGATGATCACACGGTGACCGGCATATAATGCCTGTGCACAGAACACTTCGGAAGTGTGGTCCTATTGCCTTGATGCATACCTGTCATTCCAGAACTAGGAAGGCAGAGCCAGGAGGATCAATACAAGTTCCAAGCCAGCCTAGACTCTGTGAAGAGTGGTCATCTCAAAACAAAAAGACAAAAGAAGAGAGAGGGAGGGAGGGAGGAAGGGAGAGAGAGAGAGAGAGAGAGAGAGAGAGAGAGAGAGACTAAACTGGTAAATTTTATACTTGACATATTTTGCAATAAAAATTAATTTATTGAAATGAGGATCAGGTGGGTTGGCTGTGAGGAGGCAGGGGAATGAAGAGCAATAGCTTAATGGACCAGGGTGTAATTTAGGAAGATGAAAATGTTCTGGAACTAGATAGAAGTGGCGTTTGCACGGCAGTGTAAATGTACTAATGCCACTGAAGTGTTCGTTGGAAAATGGCTAATTTTGTCTCTGTTTTTTAAACAGCAGATTAGGAGGAGGTTGAAAACGAACATGAAAAAGTAAAAGCTCTTTAATGCACTACAGTTAAGGACGGTGGGGGGGGGAATTCATTTTGGTTTCTAAAAACAAAACAAAACAAGAGAACATTGCTCCAGCGGTTTGGACAGAACATGCTTTTATGTGTTTAAGGAAAAACCTGTCTGATAATAAATATTGCCATAAAAAAAAATGATTGTTAAAGAACCGAGCCAAACCTCTGCCCTTTTCCGGGGACTCATGAGACTAAATTGTTCCAGGAGAATGAAGGCTAGTTTTTAAAAAGGAAAAATGTACTGGGAGAAAAACAACAAGCAAAGAGAAATTGGGGGACATTGCTTCTCACTTTTGAATACATATTGCACACCACATGGGAATATGTTGATAATAAATAGCATATATTAATAAATATATAAGACACGATCAGAGTATGGCTTCAGTGATCAATCAAAATGATATATTCAAGGGTTTGGACTGTAGCTCACTTGGTAACGGGCTCACCTAGCATGTGGAAAGCTATGGGTTCAGTCCCCAGCACCACATCAAGCCAGGTATATGGGGCCAGTGAGATGACTTAAGCAGGTAAAGGTACCTGCCACCAAGCCTGATAGCCTGAGTTCAACCCCTGGGAGCCACAGGGTAAAAGGGACACAACTGGTTCCTGACAGTTGTCCTCCGACATGTTTATAGGCACCCACAAACTCAATGTAAAGAGCATCATCGTCCTAATTAACACGCCTGCCATCTCAGAGCTGCAGAGATAAAGGAGTGGAAGGAGTTCAAGGCCATCCTCGGTTACACATTAAATTCAAAGGCAGCCCGGGATGCATGACACTCAGTATCAAACACAAGGAAAGCCCTGGGCCTGGAGAGACGGCTCAATAGTTAAGAGTCCTGGCTATTTGTCCAGTGGCTTGGCTTCGAGCACCCACATGGTGGCTCCCAACCATAACTCCAGTTTAGGGAATCTGATGTCCTCTCCTGGCCTCCGCAGGCACCAAGCATGCACGTGGTACACATACATGCATGCAGGCAGAACACTCCTACACATAAACTTTTAAAACATCTAATTAAATAGCTAATTAATTAGTTAATTAAAGTCCTGGCATGATTGTGCATTCCTTTCATCCCAACGCTGGGAAATTAGAAGCAGGCAGGTCGCTATGCTCTACAGAGTGAGTTAGTGAATTGCTGGCCAGCTAGGGCTACATACTGAGACCTTGTCAGATAAGTCAATATATAGATAGTTCTGGCAGCAAGATGGCTGTTATGTGACAAGACTTTTCCTGGAGAGATGCAACACGCGTGACTACTCATCACAGAGGAGGAGCTTAGGACTGAGCCAAGTACTTTACCACCAAAGTCCATCTTGGTGAACCAACGAGTTGAACTGGTGGTCACTCGTAGGAATATGGGTGAACGGTTACTTACAGGAGCAGAAAGGACTCAAAGACAACTGCAGCATCAAAGGCCACCCCAGCTCGCAAAAGCTGGAGCACAATACACAGCGTTCAGACAACTCAACAGGCTGGAGGATGCCCTTTCTAAGTGACTCCGTTGATCTAAACCTCTTCCAGACAGCTTAACTGGTTTCTGCTTCTTCCAGGAAGCTGGTCTGTTCTCGGAGTCTTCTTTGCACTCGGCTTGTCTGAGAGTAACCCTCGATAGTCTTTATTGTTTACTTTTGGGAGGGAGGGGGGGTCTAAGGAATCTGGTCAGTTTCGGGGACTTCCTGTAGTTATTCTGAATCATTTATCGTCTTTCTTAAGGAGGGTGGAATATTTCAATCTGGGAGGAGACGATTACACAACAATGGCTCGGTGGGTAAAGGGCTTGCTGCCATGCCTGCTGGCCTGAATTTGATTCCCGGCACTTAAAGGATGGAAAGAGAGAAGGAATTTCTGTATGTTGTCCTCTGACCTTCGAACGCATGCATGTGTGTATACACACACAGATAATAAATCAATGAGAAAAATATAAAAGATAAATTGTGTGTGTGTGTGTGTGTGTGTGTGTGTGTGTGTGTGCATGTGTGCTACAACTTACCTGTGAAAGTTGGAGGACAACTTTGACTGTTTTTTTTTTCCTCTCCTTCTATAATGTGAGATCTAAGAATTGAACTCAGGCTGTCAAGGTTGGCAGCAAACACCTTTACCAGGTGAGCCTTCTTGCTGGTTTCCAATGAAAGAAATCTGAGGCAGACCTTTCCATGGGGTAGTCCTGCTGCTGACCCGGGAATCTCGCTCGGCAAAATGATCACCTCTGGGGCTAGTTTTATGTCAACTTGACACATGCTAGAGTCATCTGAAAGGAGGGAGCCACAATCGAGAAAATGCCTCCATAAGATCGGGCTGTAAAACATTTTCGTAACTAGTGATTGATGGGCGAGGGCCCAGCCCATTGTGGGCGGGGCCACCCCTGAGCTGGTGGTCCTGGGTCCTATAAGCAAAGCAGGCCGAGCAAGACACAGGGAGCAAGTCAGTGAGCAGCATCCCCCCCCCTCTGTGCTTCCGCATCAGCTCCTGCCTCCAGGGTCCTGCCCTGTTTGAGTTCCTGTTGTGACTTCTGCCAATGATGAACAATGATACGGAATTGTAAGTCAACTAAACCCTTTCCTCCCCAACTAAATTTCTGGTCATGGCAATTCATGTCAACAAGAGAAACCCAAAGACACTACCATAGTAGGAAGTCTGCAGTTGGCAAACACCATCCACGCCAATACAACTTCTAATAGCTTGTTAGTTCTCTGCTATAAAACATGGACGGGGGCTCACCAGGCATCTAAGGAAAGCCTGAGTGGGCAAGCCAAAAGCAAACAGATCAAGCAACCAGGAGGAAACAGGCTACACTGTGAAATGTAAGCTGCATGCTTAGGAGCTCGTACGGACACACATTCCATCTACCAGTGCGTGCCAAGGGAGGCATTATTTTGATAACAGTAAAAAGGGAGTATCCCAGGGGCTGGAGATGTGGCTCAGTTGGTAAAAGGGCTCAGCTAGCACGCACGAAGCTCTGAGTTCACTCCCTAGCACGACATAAAGCTAGCCATTGCTTGCAATCCAAGCACCGGGACTGTAGAGGGTAGACGATGATAAGTTCAAGGTCATCCTTGGCTACATAGCAAGTTCAAAGCCATTCATGGAATTACTATTTTTAAAGATAATTAAATGGAACAATTAGAAATTAAAAGTATGATTTTGTAATAAAAAATTAAAAGGATCAGTATGTGAAGATGGGCACATTTCTGAGGTAATAGAGAAAAGAAAAAGTGATAAGAAATATTTTTAGATTTACTTTAATTTATGAATATGGGAAGGGGGTGCCTGTGAGTGTTGGATCCTTAGTGGCTAGGCGTATCTAATGCCCCTTAAACTGGGATTCTAAGCAGTCGTGAGCTGCCCAAGGCGGATGCTGGGAACTGAACTCAGGTCCTCAGAAGAACAACAACATGCCCGTAAGCACTCCTTTTCTTTTTTCTTTTCTTTTCTTTTCTTTTCTTTTCTTTTCTTTTCTTTTCTTTTCTTTTCTTTCCTTTCCTTTCCTTTCCTTTCCTTTCCTTTTCCTTTTCCTTTTCCTTTTCCTCTTTCTTTCTTTCTTTCTTTCTTTCTTTCTTTCTTTTTTGTTTTTTTTTCTTCTTCTCACAATATAGTCAGAGAGCCTTGAACTCCACATCCTCTTGCTTCAGCTTCCCAAAGGCTGGCTTTTCCCCCACTGGCCTTTAAATAAGAAATGATATCTTACTGTGTCACTCGGGCTGACCTTGAACACAAAACTTCCCTGCCTTAGGCCTTTTTTTTTTTTTAGGTTTTTTTTTTTTTTTTTTTTAAGTTTTTAGAGACAGGGTTTTTCTGTGTAGCCCTGGCTGTCCTGGAGCTCACTCTGGCCTTGAACTCAGAAATCTGCCTGCCTCTGCCTCCAAAGTGCTAGGACTAAAGGCATGCACCACCACTGCCCGGCATAGATTTATTTATTTATTTATTTATTTATTTATTTATTTATTGAGTATACTACACTGTCACTCTCTTCAGAGCAGACCAGAAGACGGCATTGGATCCCATTACAGACGGTTGTGAGCCACCATGTGGTTACTGAGATTTGAACTCAGGACCTCCGGAAGAGCAGTCAGTGCTCTTAACTGCTGAGCCATCATCTCTCCAGCCCTGCCTTAGGCCTTGTAAGCACCCAGATCACTGGTGTGCACCACCATGCCTCATAAGAATGCAAATGTTGGTTTCCTTTGAATCTTAAGTTTTAGCATAAAGACTAGCAGGAAATATCATGTAATAAATACTAGCAGACTAAAGAATAAGTACTTTCAAAGAATGTATGAATGAATATAAACCAAGGGCTTTAAAATGCTACATAATTTTTATTATAGCATGTGACCCCCAAAATGGTAATGCCAAAGGCACACAACTGTCCCAAGGGAGTGGGATAGGTAGACAACTTTTCAACTTTAATTTCTAGCTAATTCTGTAGGGAAAAAAAAGTATGTGGAAGCCTGGCATAGCGATGCACACCTTTAATCCCAGCACTTGGGGTGGGGGTGGGGCAGAGGCAGGCAGATCTGTGAGTTTAAGTCCAGTAGAGTCTACCTAGCAAATTGTAGGACAGCCAGGGCTATACAAAGAGACTTTGTCTCAGAAACACACACACACACACACACACACACACACACACACACAATCCTAAAACCATATGTGGAGTTGAAGTACAAACATTAGTGGCCCAGATGACTGTAAGTCACAGTCACCTCTGTGACTCCCTCAGAGAAACGGTGGACTCCTCCCTCCTCCCTGTCTGTGTATTGTGACACACCACAGCTGACAGGGGCCAACTGAGATGACATTTACTCATCAGATGACCTACTTGTAACCTAACTCCCCAGTGAGGCACCAGGCTTAAAGAGACCTGCAAAGACACCACACACTTAGAAAGAGGATCAGGGACGCAAGTTCTCCCAACCAAGAGGAAAGCAGAAGAGACATATTGGAGAGCAGGAGGTCTTTGTCAGTGGCATTATGGAGCAAAACCAACCACAGGCCAATCAGATCTGAGATGAAGCTGGTCTTCCAGCTGGAGACAATCAACAGGCACGTGGAAACCTGCCATTTTCAGGATAAACCTGGCCTTGAATGTATGTTGTATGTTGGGAACGGCAGAAGCCTCCAGAACAGAGAGTCCTTAACTATACAGGCTCAGATCACCAAGGAAGGCAAGGATGTTGAAATCGTTATCAAACTATTAAAATGAATCTGTGATGTAGACATTGATGTCCGTGTCAACTAACAAGAAGCTATGGCCGGGTCTAAGAACACCCCTCAGGTCAGAGCGTTCATCATCCGTGATCGTACTTAATATCTGCAACTTTGGAAATGTGTTGTCAACTGGTGACAGTCACGGGCAGTGCTGATGCTACCGTGGCTTGTTGTCTGCAGTCATATTTGAAGGAAATGCTAAACATCAGGGAGAGGCTGGGGAATCAAGACGCCGTTCGTTTTATATCCCCATCAAATTCTCCAAGTCCGAATTCTATTTGGGTGTCCAGTTGGGTAAGAGTCTTGGGGTCTAGAGTCATGACCTCTTTAGCAGGTGTGCTGTTCAAATCAATTTTTTAAGATGAGCTTGATGGTGAGCATCTGTAATCCCAGCACTAGGGAGGCAGAGGCAGGGGAATTGCTAGTTGGAGGCCAGACCTTGGCTCAAAAACAACAACAGGGCCAAGGACATGGTTTGGCTGGTAAAAGTACTTGACACCAAGCCTGAAGACCTAAGTTCAATTCCCAAGACTCTCTTGGTAGAAGGAGAGAACTGATCCTCATAAACTGACCTCTGACTTCCTTATGCCTCTTACAAAGAAATAAATGCAATTAAACATCATAATAATAGAGCTGGAGAGATAGCTCAGCTGGTAAGATGTTTGCCACACAAGCATGGGACTGAGTTTGATCCCCAGCGCTCATATGAAAAGCTGGGCAGAGGGACTTATAATCTCAGAGCAGACACAGGCAGGTCTCCTGGCTTCACTGGGCAGACAACCTAACCTAATGGGCAAGTCTCAAGTCTACGTGACAGATCTGGTCGCAAAACACAAGGGAGACAGTACCTCAGGTAGATAGCTCATCATCTGGTCTCCATGTGCACACAAACACACACATACACACACACACACACACACACACACACACACAGCAGCAACTGGAGAACAACAACCCAAAGTTATCCTCTGGTTTTCACATGCACATGTCCACACACACACACACATACATGTGTATACATGAACAAACACATGAACAGACATGGTGAACAGTGCCAGGGGAATAACACCTGAGGCTGACCTCTGGCCTCCACACACAGGTGCACATGCATGCATGCACACAAACACACACACATTAAAAAATAGTAATAACTAATAGCAATAAAGTTAAGGGGTCTAGGAATGTGGTTCTGTGAAAGGCCCTGGGTTCGATTTCCAGCACCACACACACACACACACACACACACACACACACACACAATAATAGTAAGCTTTCAAATCATAGCCAGTCTCGCCTGGAATCATACACCGTGGCATTTATTACAAGCAAGCATGAGTAGAGTTGGGCATTGTACTCTTCTAACTCGGTGAGCTGCCAAGTGTCTGCCCTTAGGCATGCCAACAAAGACTTTGCTTGAAAGGTACACCAAGCATAGATGTGACAATATTCAAGTGTCAGGATTCAACTATCCCTCCAGTCAGAACAGACACGGTGTCCTCTATTGAGTCGCAGGCACCGGGACCGAACAAAACCTATAGCCTGGGGCAGTGCACTCAGGGGCATTTGTCTTGCCAGACCTGTGGCTCTCACTCAGGCATGGGTGCTCATGTGATGTGTCTTAATAATCCCCATGTCCTATGTTTATTTGTTTCGGAGGACAGTTTCACTATGACTCCAAGTCACCCTCCAGACTCAATCTCTCAATTACCTGGGGCTGCAGATGTACCTGGCCAACCCACACATCTTGAATACCATCCATTCTATTAATAAAAACATACTTATTTTTTTTTCTTTTGGCCTGTGTATGTGTGTGTATGGTATGTGTGTCTATGTGTATGGGTGGTTTGTGTGTGAGGGGGTCCAGATGTGTGGGTGGGACTGCGTGCATGTAGAGGCCAGAAGCTTGATATAAAAATGTCTTCCTCAATCATGCTAGATTTCCAGATGCTTCGAGAGTCTGTCACGTTAACAATTACCACTAACCGCTACACACCCAAAAATAGCACTTCTAGTTAGAACCAAACAGTGAACACACGAGCCTGAGAGGGACATTCTATATTGAATCCTTACCAACCACTGGACCCTGGAAGTTAGCCTTTACATACTTTGCAGATGCCAGGCCTTTGTCACTGGTTTATTTCAAATGTCAACCCACCTCTTCTAGTAAAGCTTAAAACAGTGAAAATGTGCACATATGTTATATCTTTCATGAAGTACTTAGACCTGATCTGAATTATGCCCTCCCACATGCATATATTAAAGGCCTCACTGGAATAGTGGGTCTTTAGAAAGGTCATTAAAGTTAAATGGGGTCATAAGGATCAAGGGCAAATTCTAGAAAGCCATGGCCTTCAAAGAGGAAGGGTGACCAGGGATCTCCCCCTTCACATACACTGCAGAAAGGCCATGTGATGGCCCAGCAAGGATGCTGTCTACACGCTGGGTTGTGGCGGTCCATGCCTTCAGTCCCAACACGCAGGGAGGCAGAGGCAGGCAGTTCCCTGTGCATTAGAGGCCGACTTGGTATACAGAGAGAGTTCTAGGACAGCCAGGGCTACAACAGAGTGATACTGTCTCAAAAAGCCTTAAAACAAAACAAATCAAATCAAATCAAAACAAAAAACACTGTCCACAAACCAAGAAGACACCTCATCAGAAAGCAACCATGCCAGTACCTTGTCCTAGGACTTCCAAATTCCAGCACCGCAGGATGTATCAATGCTGGGGGGTGGGGCTTGGGCACAAACAGCACTGTGTATGCTGTGATAGCTTTAACAGGCTTAGGGCATCTATCCCTGGGGGATAGGACACTAGCAGTGTAACTTCCATCAACCAAGAGCATAACTTCCGAGCAAGAGAAGGCCGTGGAGATTCTGCCTGGTTTAGGAGGCTGCGCCTTCTTTACCTCCCAAGTCACTGTATAAGAAGTCCTTGGTGGCCCAACATGGTGGTACACACTGTGAATCCCAGCACTAAAGTGGAAGAGGAAGGTGGGTCTCTGTGAATATGGAGCCTGTTTGGTGTACAGTTTAAAAACAACGAGCCGGGCGTGGTGGCACACGCCTGTACTCCCAGCACTTGGGAGGCAGAGGCAGGCGGATTTCTGAGTTCGAGGCCAGCCTGGTCTACAGAGTGAGTTCCAGGACAGCCAGGGATACACAGAGAAACCCTGTCTCGGAAAAAAAAAAAAAAAAACAAACCCACCCCCCCAAAAAAAACAAAACAAAAAACAACAACAAGAACAACAACAAAAAAGACATGATGGGTTGAATTGAGTTTCTAAAACCCAGTGAACTTGAGTAAACAAATTCCAGCGTGTGAATTTATTTAGAAATGAGGTAAGGACAGCTGTGATGTAGGTAAGTTAAGATCAAGTTATACAGCCATTGTGGCAACCCACACCTTTAATCCCAGCACTCAGGAGGCAGAGACAAGTGGAACTCTGAAAGTGTGAGGCCAGCCTGGTCTACACAGTGAGTTCTGGGACAGCCAGGGCTACTTAGTAAGGCCTTGTCTCAGAAAAACAAAACAAAACAAAACAACAACAACAACAACAACAAAGAATGGCTTTATAATAGTACAGGGAGAGGCCGTGAATCCGGTGTGACTGGATCCCATCAGACAAAAGAATTGTGGGCTGAGAGGCTGGAGGAGAAAAGAGGCAAAAAGGAAAGGAGGAAGAGGAAAAGGAAATAGAAGATGCTGGAGGAGAGAAAAGAGGAGGAAAAAAGAAGAGGAAAAGAAAGAGGAGAGGGAACCGGGCGTTGGTGGCACACGCCTTTAATCCCAGCACTTGGGAGGCAGAGGCAGGCGGATTTCTGAGTTCGAGGCCAGCCTGGTCTTCAGAGTGAGCTCCAGGACAGCCAGGACTACACAGAGAAACCCTGTCTCGAAAAACAAAACAAAACAAAACAAAAAAAAAAAAAAAAGTGGAGAGGAGGGAAAGAAGAGAGGAGAAGAGAGGGGAGGGGAAGGGAGGAAGGGAGGGGAGGAAATTACAACGCTCTTTACAATTCAAAAGTTATACACACTACATATCTGTGCAGGTCTGTGGGTCAGAGCGGATCCAGTGGAGTCACCCCAATTCAGGGAAGATGTTACCAACACAAAACCTGGCTCACCGGGACTCCGTTGGAGATAGGATTATCTCATGGCATCTTCTCTGTAAGGGGATCTGCTACCCATAGCTTTCGAGGAAGGAATAGAAGCATCACCTGAAGAGACTAAGGAATGCTTTCCCTTCCCGGGTGCATCTTCTGTGGCTCTGCACTTTTTTTATCACCAAAAGAAAAAAACAGAAGCTAAGTGTAGTGTTGCACACGTATAAGCCCAGTACTTGGGAGGTGGAAACAGGAGGGTAGTGAATATGAGGCCAGCCTGGGCTACACACTGAGACTCTGTCTCAAACAAACAAACAAACAAAACAAGAAAGCATCTTCAAAATTCAATTGCTGAGTATTGCCCTGCACAGCAGACAGTGTTAGGGACATCTGGAGTTGGGGGGATGAGGGACACTGTAGCTTAGCTGGTAAAGTACTTATCTCACAAACATGACGACCTGAGCTCCATCCCCCAACACCCTCATGAAAAAACGGAGGGGGCTGAAGAGATGGCTCAGTAGTTAAAGCATGTATGGTTTTTCCAGAGTTCCTAACACCCACGTCAGGTTGATCACAACTTCCTGGAACTCCTAGCTCCAGAGGACTCAAAGCCTCTGCCTGCTCCGCCCCCCCCCCCAGGCATCTATCTGCCCTCGTGACTCACACACATGCACATAATTCAAAGCTTTTAAATGTAATTATCCAAAAAAAAAAAAAAAAAAAAAAGGCAGGTATGGCAACAGTCAAGCTCAATCCCAGTGCCTCGGATGCAAGAAAAGACCAGCCCTAGATCTCACCGGTCAACCGTCTAGCTAAATCTGTGAGCTCCAGGGTCAGTTAGAGAGACCCTGTCTCTGTCTTAAAATATGAGGTAAAGGGGGACACTGAGAAAGACTCTTGATATCAATCCTTGGTCTACACACACACACACACACACACACACACACACACACACAAATACACACACAAATAGCAGCAGCAGCAGCAGGCAAACCCCCCCCCCCCAATGAGACAAGGGACAGGATTTGTACCCTGGGGCCTGGAATTCTCTAAACAGGCTGGCCTTGAACTTATATATATCTACCTATTCTGATCTCCAAAGCACTAGGATTAAAGGTGTAAACCTTCATGCCCAGTTAAGAATCATTCCCTTAGCCTGTCATGGTGGTACATGCCTTTAATCCCAGCACACCAGAGGCAGAAACAGGTAGATATCTGAGTTCAAGGTCAATCTGGGCTACAAATCAAGTTCCAGGACATCTAGGGCTTCACAGAGAAACCCTGTCTTGAAAAACCAAAAACCAACCAAATAAACAAAAACATTCCCTTACATTTTTTTTTAATTTTTATTTATCTAGGAAACAGGCACAGGCAGCACGTGAGGAGATCAGCAGACAACTGCTGGTGAGAGACAACTTCCCTTCTACTATGGTGGGTCCTGGGACTCAGTCAGGTCGTCAGCAGACATGTGCTGACAGTTCTTTTTAATACTTTCAGGATACCAGGTGGTGGTTTTGCACGCCTTTAATCCCAGTACTCCAGAGGTAGAGACAGGAGGATCCCTGTGAATTTGAGGGCAGCCTGGGATACACACACACACACACACACACACACACACACACACACACACACAGAGAGAGAGAGAGAGAGAGAGAGAGAGAGAGAGAGAGAGAGAGAGAACTTACAGGGCCTGGGGCTTCTAGCCCTAGTGCCCCAAAATACTTCCTACTTTCAAGAAGCTACATGCTAGGCTTCTACTTACATTTCATTGGCGAGGATGTCATGATATAGCTACATCCAGGTGCAAGGAAGGCTGGGAAATAGAGCCCATCTTTCTCCAGGAAGACATGTGCCCTGCTAAAATTCTATTGTTTCCGATAGGAGAGCTATCTAGGAACTAGTGGTTTCTACTGTGGGACTCTTTCAGTTTTTAGGAACAGGAAACATGTCCATGTATAACTCATGCCTGTCTTTTCCTCTGAGTCAGGGGCAGTCTACACAGTATAAATTGAATGTGGGTCCTTTTGAAGCCCGGGGGGGGGGCGGGGGTGGAGTCATTGTCTGTCTAGCCCGAGACCCTCATTCTCTGTATTCATGCCACACGCTACGGATGAAACTGAGACTTGGAAAGCAGGCCTGAGCTTTTCACTGGTTTGCTTAATGTCTAGCCCACGAACTGGCGGGGGGGCTTTATTTGCCTCTGGAAATCTGACAAGAAGCAGGCTTCAGTGAGTCTGGGGGCTGTGCTCTTGAGGAAAGATCTAGAATTCCAGCAACACACAGACGTGCTCCCACTCTGTCCTAGAGAGGACATGGGCTAAACAAGCTCCAAACAGTCTTGTGACCGTGCCCAAGTAGACGGCTTCACACCAACCAGTTCTGGGGTCCTTCGTGGACTCTGCAGCTAAATGGAGAGGAAGGAAATCACCAGACAGGCTTTTTGGAGAGTCGGGCGCTGCTGGGTGCGCAATGTTTTCTTGGACATTTTCTTCAAATGCTTGACTCCGCGGTTGAAGTTTTTAATTCATCAAGGGTTGGAAGAAGAAAGCTGCAAAGAGAAATTGATTAACACCGGGAGCCACCTGGTACCACCATTAAGCAAAGAACCAAAGAGCTGTACTCCGGGGTGAGGATGGGGGGGGGGTCCCTGATGCAAATAGCTTTGGCAAAGGAGGAAGCGAAAATGTGACAGAGACCAAAAAAGCTTCTGTGTGTAAACATGCCGTAGCTGATCCCAGATGCCTTTTCTTTCCTGCCTCTCAGCTCTCGGCCAATGGGTGTTCTGACCAGATACCTGACACCCTTCCCTTCCCTGCCAAAAAATAAAAAAAATAAAAAGTAAAGGAAATTTTATTTTGGCTTCTGGTTTCGGATACATAGTCTATGAGGCTGAGCAGAGCCAGCTGGTGCCAGTGCATGGGAGGAAGGAGGCAGGCTACTATGACTGCGGGGACTCAGCACACTTTCTCTTCTTTATTCAGTCCGGGACCCCACCCCTCCCACCCACCTCGCCCAGGGGCTGGTGCAGCCCACGTTCAGGGATAGTCCTCCTTCCTCAGTCAAACTTCATTGGAAACCGCCGCACAGACACACCCGGAGGTGAGTGTCAACGGGACTTCTAAATGCAGTCTACCTGACAGTGAACATTGAAGGCAGCGGGCAACGACCACATACGTTTGCCTGGAATACCTACTCTTTGATCACTCTCTTCTCCTTTTGTTTATTTTTTTCTTTCTTTTGATTCTTTAGGTTAGGCTTTCACTCTGTGACCCAGGCTGGCCCTGAACTCCTGGCCACCCTCCTGCCACCTCTCCCTCCTGAGTGCTAGAATGATGTCATAACAGATAACAGGCTTGGTTCTCTCTGTCTCTCTGTCTTTGTCTCTGTCTTTGTCTCTGTCTCTCTCTCTCTCTCTCTCTCTGTCTCTCTCTCTCTCTCTCTCTCTTTTTCTCTTTTACCAGAGGTTTTGTTATACAGGCCAGGCCACACTGACCTGAAACTTATGACAATGCTCCTGCATCAGACTCCTGAGTTCTGGGATTACAGGCATGAGCCACCCTGTATGTGGCTTCATGCTGTGTGTGTGTGTGTGTGTGTGTGTGTGTGTGTGTGTGTGCGTGCGCGCGTGTGTGCGTGTGCGCGCGTGTGCGCGCACGCGCTTTGTTTCCATGCTGCCTACGGAACCCAGGGACTTAGAAAGCACTCTTATCACTGAGCTAAATCCTCAAACTCCTTTTCTCTTAGTTATAATTTATTTAATTTTTATTTATTATCTATTTGTTTATTTATTTAATATCACAGTATCACCCCTTCTTCCTAGTCACCCCTCATACAGCCTCCCTCCCCCCTCTCCTTCTCTTCTGATACCCCTTGGTATCCCCCCCCACCCTAGTACATGAAGTCACTGCAGGACTAGGTACATCCTCTCCCACTGAGGCCAGACATGGCTGCCCAGTTAGTGGGACAGGATCCATAGGCAGGCAACAGACTCAGGGACAGTCCCCGTTCCAAATGATGGGGTCATAGGAAACCTGCATGAAGACCATGCTGCACACCTGCTATATATGTACGAGGCAGCCTATGTCCAGCCTGTGTATGTTTCTATGCCCAGCCTGTGTATGTTCCTATGTCCAGCCTGTGTATGTTTCTATGTCCAGCCTGTGTATGTTCCTATGTCCAGCCTGTGTATGTTTCTATGTCCAGCCTGTGTATGTTCTTAGGTCCAACCTGTGTGTGTTCTTTGGTTGGTGGTTCAGACCCTGAGAACACCAAGGGTCCAGGTTAGTTGACTCTGTTGGTCTTCCTGTGGAGTCCTTATCCTCTTTGGGTCCCTCCGTCCATCCCCAATTCTCAAACTCTTAGCTCAATGAAGAATCATAGCATAAGCAATGCTTCCAAAAGTATATTATCAATGCACCTACACACATGAGCATACACTCACATACACAAATTTTACTATGTTTCCTACAGTTTCTTACACCTCTTATGACATCATTCCAATACATTCTACTGCTCAATAGGTTCACAATAATTTGTGGATAATCTCATTGTGAATAACAAATATTCATAAAGGGACTCATATAAGCCTAGGGCTCAGAAGTAGAAAAACAAACAGGTTTCCTCCCAATGGCTGTTGTGTGCATTCCATTAATGAAAATAGAACCTTATATTGCAAAATGAAAAGTAAGTGTGTAGGCAAGGGTAGTCCAAACTCCAGTGATCGCCAGATTATTGCACTGTGATAAAATACGTGAGGCTGCTGCTAACTTACAAGGTAGAAAGGTTTGTTTTGATTCACGATTTCAGCTCATGATCAACTGGAACCATTGCTTTGGGGCCTGTGGGGACCTAGCGTATCATGGTGGAAATAGATACAGAGGAGGCCTGCTCCACTCATGGAAACCAGCAAACGGAAGAAGGGAAGGAAGGAGGGAAGGCAGGCAAAGTGCTTACTTTTCTATCGCTGTGATAGAAATGCCAGAACCTAAGCAACGTATAGAAGAAAGAGTTTATTGGCGTTGAGATTCCAGAGGGTCAGAGTCGATGATGGTGAAAGTGGAGGTGGGGGATGGCCGAAGGAGAAACCGAGAGCTCAGAGCTCAAACCCGAAGCCCCAGACAGAAAGCACAGAGGGCCAGCTTGAAATGAAACAAGTCTTCTGAAACCTCAAAACCTGCCTCCAGCGACATAGTCCTCTATCAAGGTCACACATCCTAATCCTCCCCCAAATAGCCACCAACCGGGGAGCATGCATTCCAATGTCCAGGTCTTATGGAGGACCTCTCGTTTAAACCACTACAGGGGTGGGAGCGGGGACTCAGAGATGAGGTGACCCGGAGCTGCAATCCCAGCCTTGACAATATAGCCAGATCCCATCTCAAAAAGAAAACAAGCAAACAAACAGAAACTCCACATCTTACTGGAAACAACTCAGCCACAACGTCGTTCACATCGGGACCTGTCTCATTGAATACAGCTTGGTTCCCGATCCTAGCACACCAGAGCCCCGCCCTTCTTGCTATTTCCTGGAGGAGGAAATAGTGGCTTTGGACTCAGCACCCTTCCTTCTAGGCATGGCCTGGCTCTGCAGAGCCATCTCAATTGAGGCAAAGGCTGTGGGCTCCTGGGGCCCAGCCTTAGGATTTCCTAAGTGTCCCCTAGCCACAGGGAACAGTTCCCAGAAGGACAGGCCTCTGCTGGCCTTGCTTTGGGGGCAGTTTTCCTTCTCTACTGCGCAGCACAGCTTAGTCATCTGTCTCCCCTGAAATCTTGGACTGGAATAGAGCTGGACAATGCTGACTCCCTGAGGGCAGGCTTCCAGGCAGGGAAAATTGCTCCAGAGACCGCCTAAAGCACCAGGGGAAATGGCAAGGGGAAATTAATCTTCCATTGCTCATCTTCCCTTGGGTCTGTGACTGGCAGGAGACGGTCACCTGGCTCCTCCTGTACAGTGGCCCCGGATCCCTCCCGGCCACCTTTGCGAGTACTCTAGGCAGAGGTCAAAAGGAAGCTGCAGTCTGTTTAGCACACCTTTGTTTGCTTTCCATGATGCCCCGCCCACCAGTGCTGGCCAAATGATCTGTTTTGACAGTGGCCCTCTATGGGGCATCCTGTCCAGGTTCAGAGGATATATCCTGGCTCTCCAGGTTCCAATAATCCACTCCTTTGAGTAGTAAGATCCTGACCTTGGCCTGACTCTCTGCCTAGGATACTTGTTTGATACACACACACACACACACACACACACACACACACACACACACAATGACTTTAACGCTTGTGATCCCAGTAGGCTTGGAAAATGGACACTTTACCTGTCTTGTTTGCCACTGAGCCTCGGAATCCTAGCACTGCTCATGGAACCGACTAAGGACTCCCACATTCCCTGTCCTCTCTGACCATGAGCTCTTTCGGGCCAGATGAACTGTGTCCTGTTCTGGACCACAATAGGCCTTTCATTTCCCAGGTATTCCAGGAATCAATATCCTCAGGTCAGAGATAGAAGCACTCATTCACAGGTAGGCACAGCTCAAGTCACAAGGAGCCGGAAGCCAGGCCTCATGGCATAGGCCTGGAATCCTAACTACTTCAGAGGTCAAAACTGGGGCATTGAAGTTTAAAGGTCTGCCTGGACTACTGAGTTCAAGGCCAGGCCAGCCTGGGCAACAAAGTCTGAGGGCGTGGGGTGGAGGTGGGTACTACCTGACCAAGGACGACACCAATAGACATGCTGATGTTTTAGAAAGAGAAAAACCCACAAGGCCTCAACCCTAGACAAAAAGCTACAGGCAACTAAGGAATGCTGGGAACAGGAGAAACAGGCTTCCTTGGAGAAGAGCACACCAATTGGTTATCCAGTACCAACTGGTCAACCCTGAAATCACATATATAAACACACATGCATGCATGTATATATATGTAACATTCTATCAACTGAGCAGGTTGTATTTTTATATTTAGGAATGCACATATACATATATAACAAGTTTTTAAAAGACACTGGATTGGAAAGAGAGCAAGTATATGGGCAGGGTTGAAGGGTGAAAGGGGAAATGGATATCTATCTATCTATCTATCTATCATCTATCTATCTATCTATCTATCTATCTATCATCTATCTATCTATTTATCTATCATCTATCTATCTATTATCCTGAAGAAATTAGAAATACAACATACCTCAAAATAATAAAGCTCTATATGAAAAATAAGGGCTGGAGAGATGGCTCAGCGGTTAAGAGCACTGACTGCTCTTCCAGAGGTCCTGAGTTCAAATCCTAGCAACCACACGGTGGCTCACAACCATCTGTCATGGGATCCGATGCCCTCTTCTGCTGTGTCTGAAGACAGTGACAGTGTGCTCACGTAAATAAAATAATTCGTTTAAAAAAAAAAGAAAGAAAAATAAGTTAAAATTTAAAACAAAATAAGAAAGAGTATTATGACAAATTAAAATGTTTGAAAGGACTAGGGGCTAGGACTAATGTAGTCAGCGGAAGGGCACATACAGGAAGTGTGCCCTGCATTCAGGCACATAGAAACACATGTAAAAAGGGGGCAGAAGCGCCATTATCATGGGCCTGCATCCGGAGACAAAGCAGGATAAAGTAAGGAGGAAAGGCCAGTTGTAGGGAGGCCGAGGCTGGCCCTCCAGATGGCAATCTGCTCTTTTCTGCTACTTTCAGAGCTTGGCCTCTTTGAGAGCCTGTGCTGGAAAAGCAGGAAACAAGGCAGTGGCATAAGCCTCAGCCCCAAGCCTCACCTGTCCTCCTGAAGTCGCCTGTGGTCCTTGCCTGAGGAAGCTGCTCTAAGCCATGGCGGATCTCCAGTCCTGTTCACCACCCGTGGTGCCGGTCTTCCTGCAGGGCCTCCACCACCTCACCTGGGGAAGCCCTGAGGAGTTCCAAGAGAGGAGAAAGGAGAACAGAGAACTGGGAATTGACAAATATGAGGCTCTTTGTGTGTGTTTGAGACAGGGTCTTATTTTGTAGGCCAGGCTTGCCTGAAACTTGCTACCTAACCTAGGCTGGCCTGAAACCTGTGGGGATTCACCTACTTGAGGCTCTGGGAGTGCTGGGATTCCACGCATGTGCCATCACACCAATTTCTTTTTCCCTGATAACTTCCCATTGCTCCCCGAACACGTGGTTTGCCAAAAATAAAATCTTCATTTTACAGTAAGATGTAGCCAAATGATAGAGGTTTGGGCAAATAAGTTATGAAATTGTCTGAGACTGCAGCTCAGCGGGAGAGCATGTGTTTAGCATGCAGAGAGCCCAGGGTTCCATCCTAGCACTGAAGCGGGTGGGAGCTGAACTGGTTGAGCACAATTTGTCACCAGTGTCCCTTGAGAGATCCATCTGCCCTTCGCTGATATTTCCTGCTGGCTGGGTATTGGAAGCTGGGGTTCCAGCAAAGGGAAGAATGGGTGTTTGCACAGCACAGAGTGACATCTCACACCCATCTTGGAGCCAGGACCACAGCGCAAGGACAGCCAAGGACATCTAAGGGCAGCTTCCTGGCATTGTCAAGCCCAGAGAAGTGGAGCTGTGCACACTCCTCCCTGCCCCCAGGAGGCACAGAAGCATCTGCGAGGCAAGGGAATCAGGTCACGTCCAACAGGACTAGAGACCAAGGCAGATCTGAAAGGTCAATGATAATTGTAGAAAAAAAAGAGAGAGAGAGACTGGAGTAGATTGGTCTACAAGTGGCCTCAGCACTGTTTACAAGTTCACCCATGGTTCCAGAACCTTCCTCCACCAGGTCTGTTTCACCCTCCTCTTAAAATTGGGCATGCCAGCATGGCCAGGTGCCTCATGCTTCTAATCTCCACATGTGGGAGGTTAGTGCAGGAGAATGCAGTGAGTTTGATGCCACCCTGGGCTACATAGCAAGAAATACATAAATAGACATCTGTATAGTCGCAAAAGATGAAATTGACTGGAGGAAGAAAGAAGCTGATCAAGCCCTAAAAACAATAATGTGGTGGTTTAAATAGGTTTGGCCCATAGTGGGTGGTACTATTAGGAGGTGTGGCCTTGCTGGAGGAATTGTGTCACTGTGGGGGGTGGGCTTTGAAGTTCCATCCAGTGAGGAAAAGTCAGTCTTCTCTGTTTGTCTTCGGAACAAGATGTAGAACATCTCAGCTCCTCCAGCACCGTGCCTGCCCGACACTGCATGATGACAATGTACTGAAGCTCTGAACCTGGAAGCCAGCCCCAATTCAATGTTGCCCCTTACAAAAAGTTGCCTTGGTCATGGTGTCTATTCACAGCAATGAAACCCTAACTAAGACAAATACCAACAGCAAATTAAGCAGCTCTTTCTGACCACTGTGGCAAAAAGAATAGGATGAAAGGCATACTGTTTGGTTTCTGAGGACTGGGGACATAAAAGGCAAATTGACTTCCCCTGCTGTCCCCCACTTGCCATTAGAACCCAGCTGCTATGCTATGCTATAAAGAAGTCTAGGCCACAGGCAGAGGCCATTAGCCCCAACGGAAAGCTCCAGATGAAGTTACTAGTGACAGCATTATCTACTGTCATAAACACCCCATAGATGATCCTAGCCCCTGTCCTTCCAGCGACCCTAGCTGACACCAAGTAAAACAGAGAGGTATATGCCCCCTGACAAGCCCTAGTCATATCACAGGCTTTATGGGGGAGAAAAAGAAATACTTTTCTCTTTTCAGGCTGCTAATTGGAGGGATTAGGCAAGCAGCTGGAGACCTGGTGGATGGCCATGTGGGAACTGTCCTCAAACTGGGACTAGAGAATGAGCAGGACAGAGAGGTAGGGGTGAGGGAGAGTCACCCTGAAAGTGACTACCATAACAGTGCCAATGCCTAAGATGGGTAGGGGTGGCACATCTGCCTTTCCCACCACCAGTGGAAATAGGGCTTAAGAGCCAAGATCAGTCTAGTCTGGGAAAAGCAAGAGCCCCGATCTTTGCGTGCCAAATTGTGACCAAGAAAAAGTGACTATCCACTGTATAATTCGGGGCTTCAATTCAGCCTGACTCCAGTCCCCTAGCAGGAACTAAGTGGATACACTAGAGCTACACCAGTGCTCTCCAGCACTACTAAGAAGTTGTGATTTCTCAGCTAAGAGCCCTGGATCCTGCAACCAAGCACTTTATAACTTCATTCATCTACTGCCCCTAAGTCATGTGAGGCTTCCGGACAGTTGAAGGGGAAGTACCAGCCTGAGTCAGGGCCTGATCCACACAGACAGTCCCCACCCCCACATTCTTCACAGCAGTGGCCACACTGCAGGGGCTGGGCGGTCGCTGGCTTGCCCCAGATGAGGTGGACAGAAACTGTACAAAGAGTCTACTGATTCCTTGCCACACGCTCTTGCTGTAGCTGCCCAGTTTGTTTCCACAGCTTCTTCGTAGAAAATTAGAGAATCACATTATTTCGAACTCCCAGACACATCTGATGGATGATTCTACAGTTTGAGCAAAGTGATTTTTTTTTCTTGTGGTTTTTTTTTTTTTTTTTTTTTTTTTTTTTTTTTTGAGGCAGGGTTTCTCCTTGTAGCCTTGGTTGTCCTGGAACTCACTCTGTAGACTGGGCTGGCCTTGAGCTCACAAAGATCCACTTGCCTCTGCCTCCTGAGTGCTAGAATTAGAGTTGTGTGCCACCACTGCCCAGCTCAAAGGTGACTGGTTTTTTTGTTCTTGGTTTTTTTAATTAATTAATTAATTAATTAATTTTGGGTTTTTTTTTTGAGACAGGGTTTCTCTGTGTAGCTCCGGCTGTCCTGGAACTCACTCTGTAGACCAGGCTGGCCTCGAACTCAGAAATCTGCCTGCCTCTGCCTCCCAAGTGCTGGGATTACAGGCGTGCGCCACCACGCCTGGCTGTTTTTTTTTTTTTTAATTTTATGTGGTTGCGCACGTGTGTGGAGGCAACGTGCTGTCTCTGTAGAGTGTCTTCCATCATCACTCTTCCTCTGAGGTGGGGTCTCTCCCTAAACCTGGGGCTCTCTCAGTTGGGCTGAAAGCCAGAAAGCCCCCATGTTCCTCTTGTCTCCAAGCCCCTCAGAACTGGGGTTATAGTCCTTTGGTTTACAGAGACTCCGAGCTTCTTACGAGGATTTTACGATCAACTGCGTTAGTTCTGTAAACATTAAGACCAACATCTACATTCGTTACTTTTCTGATGCTTTGATAAAATGCCATAACCAAGGGAACGTAGAGAAGGACGAGGTTATTTGGGTGACTGTTTTAGAGGGATAAGGATTCATCATGAGGGGAAGGCGTGATAGCAAGCAGACACGGCTACTAGAGCCTCGAAGCGATCACACCTCAACTGCAAATATGATGTACAAAGAAAGGGTGTGTCTTAGCTAGGATTTTACTGCTGCGAAGAGGCACCAGGACCATGGCAACTCTTCTAAAGGCAAACATGTCATTGGGGCTGGCTTACAGTTTCAGAGGTTCAGTCCAGTATCATCATGGCGGGAAGCACCGCAGCGTGCAGGCAGGCGTGGTGCAGGAGAAGGAGCTGAGAGTTCTCCATCTTGATTCGCAGGCAGCGGAAGGAGACCGTATGCCACACTGGGTGTAGCTTGGGCATATGAGACCTCAAAGCCTGACTCCATAGTGACATACTTCCTTGTGGCTTTGGGGGCCACACCTCCTAATAGTGCCACGCCCCGTGGCCAATCGTTCAAACCCAGGAATCTCTGGGGGCCGTTCATGGTTTGGCCATTCAAACCGCCACAGGGAGGAAGGGAGAGAGGACAGGAAGGAAAGAGGGGTAGGACGGAGAGAAGTGACTAACGCTATAGAATTGCAAAGTCCTCCCTCAGAGACTTACTTCCTCCCGCAAGGCCACGCCTCCTAACCCTCCAAATAGTACCACCAACTCTGGATGAAATACTCATATGCCTGAATTTCTTGGCGACATTTCACATACAAACCATAATATTCCACTTCCCAGCCTCCATAGTCTCATGGCCACATCATAATGCAAAATGCACTCAGTCTCATTACAAAAGTCCCTATAACCTTTCATAGTCTCAACAAGGTCTTCATAATTGAGGAACGAGTGCTCTTCTTGAAACTATTATTTCATTTCATTCATTCATTCAATCATTCATTCATTCTATTGCGAAGTGCATATGAGAGCAGATGCCATAGGGCAATGAAGGCTCCAGGGGTTAGATCCTCCTGAAGCTGGAGTTCTAGGCCACTGTAATCTGCTCAGCCTGGGGAGTAAGAATTTTACTCAGGGCCTCTGTGCACTATGCACTGCTGACCGCCGAGCCATTTCTCCAGCCTCAGAACAAGAGCTGTTTTAACTGTGGAGCCATAGCTCGACGCCTTGCCTTAACTATCCCTATTACAGTCTATAGCTAATGTTTTCACAAGAGGAATTCTTTACTCTGATACACCTGAAGCAACTATGCTATTTCCCAGATATCTTTTTTATACAGATGTCTGTCATGCTTCTTTGGTTTTTGTTTTGTTTTTGTTCCGAGACAGGGTTTCTCTGTTTAGCCCTGGCTGTCCTGGAACTCATTCTGTAGACCAGGCTGGCCTCGAACTCAGAAATCCGCCTGCCTCTGCCTCCCAAGTGCTGGGATTAAAGGCGTGTGCCACCACTGCCCAGCAAGAAAGCCATTTCTAAGCTGAAAAATTATCCCTGGGTTTTGGGAGGAGGTAGATGGTTGGGCTATATTTAGTATATATGAAAAGTGTGCTTAGTTAGTCATGGTAGCAAGAAATACTTCATATGTGTGGCACATTATATGTGACAGGTATGTGTGTATATAATTTCTATATAAAATGGTGGGACTAGAAAGATGGCCCATTGGTTATAGATGCTCACCATGTAAGCCCGGGGACCCTTGCAGCCCACTGGGCACCCACGTAAAGATGAATGGCGAGAACCAACTCCAAGGCGTTGTCCTCCGGCCTCCACCTGTGTGTATGTGTATGCACACAATACACATTAATGTGTTTCAAAGACAGGAGGTAGCCAGATGGCGGTGGTACACACCTTTTTTTTTTTTTTGGCATTTTTTTATTGGATATATTCTATATTTACAATTCATTTCCCTTTTTCTGGTTCCCCACCCCCAAAGGTCCCACATGTCCTTTTCCTTCCCCCTGCTCTCTCATCTACCCCCTCCCACCTTACTGTTCTTGTACTCCCCCACAATGATGTTTTGGTTCATTCTAGCACCAGTGTCCACTCCTTTCTTCTTGTGAGACATCACTTGATATGTGATTTATGTCTTTGGTGTTCCAAGCTTCTAGGCTAATATCCACTTATCAGTGACTGTATACCATGGGTAATCTTTTGAGACTGGGTCACCTTACTTAGTATGACGTTTTCCAGCTCCATCCATTTCTCTAAGAATTTCATGGATTCATTGTTTCTAATGGCTGAATAGTACTCCATTGTGTATATATACCACATTTTTTTGTATCCATTCCTCTGTTGAGGGACATCTGGGTTCTTTCCAGCTTCTGGCTATTATATATAAGGCTGCTATGAACATAGTGGAGCATGTATCCTTATTGCATGCTGGGGAATCTTCTGGGTATATTCCCAGGAGTGGTATGGCTGGGTCCTCCGGAAGTATCACGTCCAGTTTTCTGAGGAACCGCCATACTGATTTCCAGAGTGGTTGTACCAGCTTGCAGTCCCACCAGCAGTGGAGGAGTGTTCCTCTTTCTCCACATCCTCGCCAACACCTGATGTCTTCTGAGTTTTTAATCTTAGCCATTCTGACTGGTGTGAGGTGGAATCTCAGGGTTGTTTTAATTTGTATTTCCCTAATGACTAGTGATGTTGAACATTTTTTAAGGTGTTTCTCAGCCATCTGAATTTCTTCAGGTGAAAAGTCTCTGTTTAGCTCTGTACCCCATTTTTGGATAGGGTTATTTGGTTTTCTGGGGTCTAACCTCTTGAGTTCTTTGTATACATTGGAAATTAGCCCTCTGTCGGATGTGGGGTTGGTGAAGATTTTTTCCCAATTTGTTGGTTGCCGATTTATCCTTTTGACAGTGTCTTTTGCCTTACAGAAACTTTGTAGTTTTATGAGGTCCCATTTGTCTATTCTTGCTCTTAGAGCATAAACAATTGGTGTTCTGTTCAGGAATTTTTCCCCTGAGCCGATATCTTCAAGGGTCTTCCCCAGTTTCTTTTCTATTAGTTTTAGTGTGTCTGGTTTTATGTGGAGGTTCTTGATTCACTTGGAGTTGAGGGTACACACCTTTTAATCCCAGCAGTCGAGAGGCAGAGGCAGGGGGATGTCTGTGAGTTGGAGACCATTCTGGTCACTGCAAAGTGAGTTCCAGACTAGCCAGAACGGTTACACAGAGATACTTTGTGTTGCAAACCCAAAATGCAATAAGATAAGAAAAGAGAAGGTAACAGTCCTGTTCAAACTATCTTAACCCTCCAAATAAAGGAAACAATGTATTCTCAATTCAAACCATACAATGCAGCTACTATGTTATTCTCCCCAGAACATTATCAAGCCATTTCTGATAACCACTGTCTGCCTGAAACAAGGCCAGCCAACAGGGCTCCGATGGAGCTGGAAGTACACACACACACACACACACACACACACACACACACCACACGACACACGCACGCACACTGCTACCTCGTTATATAATCACATATAACTTAAGCTACGTGAGACTGGAGACATGGCTGTGGGGACTCTTGCAGCAGACTATGAATCGCCAGCACCCTGTGACCCCAGTGTCGGAGGTGGGCACAGAGATAGAAGGCTCAGTGGGGCTTTCTGGACCCCCAGCCTCCCTGAAAAAACAGTGAGCTACAAGCTGGAGGAAAGACCCCATCTCAAGGGGACAAGGCAGAAAATGACAAAACATCAAGTGCCCTCCTCTGGCTGGCCTCTAAATACATGTGCATAGGAATATGCATTTATATACACATGAATATACTACATGATGAATAATAAACAAATGAACAAATAAAATTTAAGCCATTGGGTTTTTCCTAGACAGACTATATATCCTAAATCTACCTAGATAGAGACCTTACCTTTTTTTTTTCTGAGTATCAAAGGAAACGTAAAGGCTCTGGCCAACAAATCCCTGAAACCCACAGAGTAGGAGAGACCAAATGTCCTCTGATTTCCACATGCGCGTGGTGGCACATATATACAAAAAAAAAAAAAAAAAAAAAAAAAAAAAAAGACGAAGAAGGAAAAGGAGGAGGAGGAAGAGGAGGAGAAGGAGGAGGAGCAGGAGGAGGAGGAGGAGGAGCAGGAGCAGCAGGAGGAGGAGGGGCTGGAGAAATGGCTCACCAAACAAGAACTCACATTGCTTTCCAGAGGGCCCGAGCACCTGTGTCAGGCAGCTGCCAATTCCGACCCCAGGGATTGGACGTCTCTGGCCTCTGAAGGCACCCAAACACATGTGGGATACACGCACAGAGGCACACACACACACAAACACTATCTCAAAAGATAAATCCTGAAAAATAAAGTGTTGTTTTGTTTTTTAAGAACTTTTTAGGCCAGGTATGATTGGCATGCAGGTTTAATCCCAGTGCTCTGGAGGCAGAGGCCGGCCTGGTCTACACACCAAATCCCAGGCTATCTGGGTCTATATAGGGAAACCTTATCTCAAAAAGAACATTTTTCCTTTTTGATAAAAAAAAATTGGTAAGTTTACTGAGTGTAACCATAGGTACACTTTCTTCTTCTTCTTCTTCTTCTTCTTCTTCTTCTTCTTCTTCTTCTTCTTCTTCTTCTTCTTCTCCTCCTCCTCCTCCTCCTCCTCCTCCTCCTCCTCCTCCTCCTCCTTCTTCTCTCCCTCTCTCTCCCTTCCTCCCTCCCCCCTCTCTCTTTCTTTCTTCGGTTTTGTTTTTCAAGACAGGGTCTCACTCACTGCATAGTCTTGGCTGTCCTGGAACTCACTCTGTAGACCAGGCTGGCCTCGAACTCAGAAATCCGCCTGCCTCTGCCTCCCAAGTGCTGGGATTACAGGCGTGCGCCACCACCTCCCGGCTCATCCACCTTTTCTGCCTGAGCCATGTAAGTATTGTGCAGCCACTTGCACCGGTCACAGATCAATGGCACCTCTCCATTTGAGGAATGAGTATCAGAGGTCCAGGTGGGGGCTGGGGAGATGGCTCAGTGGTAAAGAGCACTTGCGACTCTTTCAGAAGACCTGAGTTCAACTCCCGGCACCTACAGGGAATCTTGCAACCATCTGTTTACCCCAGTCCCAAAGATTCCAATGCCTTCTTCTGGGCTCCTGGTGGGGGTGGAGGGTGGGGGGTGGGGGGTGGAGCAATACGCATATGTGGTGTACAGATATGCATGCAGGCAAACCCGCAAAAAGATAAAATAACAAGCACATAAAATGAAAATGAATATGTCTTTGAAAGACAAGCACAGAGAGCTGAACCTCTGGAGTAGAGCTGATGAACACCTGTGGAAAATATAACTTTTTAGTTTTAGTAGCCACGTTCTTCTAAAGATCAAGGCCAGCTGTGTCTGTGAGTGGCTATGGAGAGAAGAGCCAGCCAGGTATTTGGTCCCCTGTGACGCCCTGAAGACTGGGGATTTTATAATCAGTCTCTAGAGGTCAAAAGCTATTTGACAGCTGGAGGTCCAGCTTGACCATGGAGTCCTGGCCTAGTGTGTTGTAGCAATAGGTTCCAGGGGTCCCTGCAACACCGCAAACAAGAAACTACTGTCGGGCTGGGCGTGGTGGCGCACGCCTTTGGTGCCAGTGCTTGGGAGGCAGAGGCAAGCGGATCTCGAGTTCGAGGCCAGCCTGGTCTACACAGAATGAATTCCAGGCCTATACAGAGAACCCTTGTCTCAAGGAAAAAGAAAAATAGAAAGAAAAAAAAGAACCACTGTAGAATATCCTCAGCTGTCTCACAAAAGCTGTTATTTTTCTGGGGTGTTTGTTGTTGTTGTTGTTGTTGTTTTGAGACAGTTCTGGAACTCTTTCTGTAAACCAGGCTGGCCTGGAACTCACTGAGAGCCACCCAAGTGTTACACACCGCCACATCTAGATTTTACTTAGATAGACTTGGACAGGATTCTCATACTTTTGATCATGAATTGTGACTGGATTTTGAAATTGCAAGCAGATTGCATATATTAATTCCACAAAGACATGGAAATATTTACATGAGGTAACATACTGCCTATATGAGGAGAAACACATAGGAAACATTGGCCCAAAGGGCTTTTCAGGATGTGTTAATCTAGTCAGGCTACTATAGCAAAATGCCACTGACAAGGTCTAGGGGTTCAGGAGGGAGTGGTTGGATTAAGAATGGACCTCCTAGGCTCATATATTTGAATGTTTAGCTACCAGGAAATAAAGTTCTTAAATAGGATTAGAAGGATTAGGAGGTGTGGCCTTGTTGGAATAGGTATACCTTATTGGAGGAAGTATGCCACTGGGTGGGGGTGGGCTTTAAGGTTTCAGAAGCCCATGCTAGGCCCAGTCTCTCTCCCCCCCCAAACCCCCACCTTTCCCTCTCCCTCCCCACCCTCTTCTCTCCCCCGGGTTTTGCTATGAGATCCTGGCTGGTCTCAAATTTCTCATGTTGGTCAAACTAGCCTTGAACTCATGATCCTTGTGCCTCAGCCTCCCGTGCTGAATTCCAGGAGATGATTGCCTGCACGGTGGCTCATTCTCTTCTAGGTCAGATCCCTAGAGAGCAAAAGGCAGGCCAGATGGGGCAGCCATGTGTAAATCCTTTCTCTGCTCAAGCATCTGCTCACCGTCTATTGCACTAAAGCATGTCCCACAGTCGAGGCCAAAGTCCAGGGACAGGGAAGCACACACCTCAAGAGGGAGTGGAGGGGAGTGAGGATTTGACGAGCTACGCTCTGTCACCTGCACTTCTTCTCATCCCTAATAGTCTGTGTCCACCCTCCCCTCCTGCGACTAGAGGTTCTGAAACACTAACCTCAGATTGTGACCACAGTCGGAAGTAGAGACGCTCAAAGGATGGTGAGTGCTGGGACGATGGCTCAGTAGAAAAGCGCTTGTTGGGCAAGCGTGAGGACCAGAGTGAGGACCAGAGTTCGGATCCCCGGAATGAATGCAAGAGTCGGGGAAGTAAGTATGTTGGTTGCCTGGAATCCCAGCACTCTGAGAGGCAGGTAAGATTCCCCAGCACAAGTTGGCTAGCTAGATTAGCCAGAATCAGTGAACTTTGGGGTCAATGGGAGACCTTGCCCTCCAAAATGGTTGCTAGGTAGGGTGATACATGTTTTTAATTCTAGCGCTTGAGAGGCAGAGGCAGATGGATCTGTGTGAGTGTGGGGCTAGCCTGGGGTATGTAATTAGGGTTAGGATAGCCAACGCTGTGTAATGACACTGTCCCTAAAAAATAGACAGACAGACAGACAGATAGATAAATACATACATACATACATACATACATACATGTAGATACATAAATACATAGACATACACACAGAGAAAGAGGGATAGGCGAAATAGAGAGCTACTTAGGAAGACGTTAATTTAGGACCTTCATACACATGCTCCCAAGAGTGCGTGCAACCTGCACATATACATATGACCACACATATGAGAATACACATACATGTCATCCATACCACACAAACACACACACACACACACACACACACACACACACACAAGAAATAAAAATATAAAGGTTGCGAAGTGAATGGGGATGGGCTGGGAGGTAGATCCTAATTCAGTCTCAGTAGAATGCTTGTAAGAGGAAGGAATTTAGACACACAGAGACACTGAGAGATGCCGCGCCCAGAAGAAAGAACGCCTAAGGGTGCAGAGAGAAAGTGGTCCATCATATCTAAGGCCTCAGGGGGACCCAACATAAGCAGATGTATTCCCTGTCCGACTCACTGTTCTGTTGCTGTGAGGAGACACTATGACCAAGACAACTCTCATATAAGGGGGCTTGCTTACAGCTTCAAGGGTAGTCCAGTACCATGCCAGGGAGCATGACGTTGGGACAGGAGCTGAAAGCTACATCCTCAACTATAGGATGGGAGCTAGAGGGAGGGAGGGAGGGAGAGAGAGAGGGAGAGGGGGAGGGGGAAGGAGAGGGAGAGAAGGGGGAGGAAGGAGAAGGGGAGAGGGAGAGGGGGGAAGGGAGGGGGAGGAGATAGGGGAGAGGGAGAGGGAAGGGAGGGAGAGAAAGAGAGAGAAGGTGTTGGCCCAAGATGAAGAAAGACAACTGTGCTGTGTTCAGCAAGCACCCCGCCTCCCCCCTCAACTCTCCCACAACCAGCAACAAGAGATCTAAGGCTGAGTTTAGCTGTACTGAAAACTTCTGATTTGAACCATTGTTGCCATAATAGCTGACTAGTCCGGTAAGTACTGTTAAAGTTAGAGAATACCGTGTAGACGAATCTAGACTAAACTGTATCTCCCTAAAGATTTAGGAGAGAAGTATTACTTTTTACCTTCCCCCTTATGGCAAAAACAAACAAACAAACAAACAAACAAACACAAACACAAACAGAGCAGGCACAAATTCTTTTGATTATCTAATGTAAGGAACAAGACAGGGAGGGGAAGCTTTCACCAAACACAGTAGCAAAGATTTTCCTCTCCAGAGAAGCAGCCCGATTCTGCAGGAGTCGCAACGTGCTAAGCGCTGCTGGGTCCCCAGGAAGTGAGGTTTGTACCCACAGAGTCACCTAAGGACCAAGGAAGCACATGAGGTCACAAGCTAAGAATTTCTTCAGAGCCTGAAAGGATCGTGAGCAATTATGTAATTATGAGGCTAATTAGAAGTCCTGGCCCACATAGCAGCCATGACAGGTATGAGTTTCTACAGATTTCCCAACTGAAATGCCTCAGAGCCTGTGTGGCCCTGGCATGGCCAGTTTCTGATTTCTAACTCCAGGAATCCGATCTGAGAGTTGGAAGCATGCCCTCCGTCCCACAGAGTTCAAATCTAGTAGCAGCATTTAACCATTCTTAGTTTTTCTGATAACCTGCCAGGAGGCAAGATTTATAATCAACCGCACGGTATTTTCAACATTAGTTGAAATTACACTTGATATGGGCTCCAGGTCATGTTTCATTCAGTCGGGCTCACCCGGTTCCATTGCTTCGAGAAGCAAAGGTCATGACCTCTTTCGAAAAGGGCTCGACGGAAGGGAAAATAGCAAGTCTCCGTGTTGAAGTAAAAGAATTTGGTTCATAAAATAAAACTCAGGCGACAGAAGGCAAAGGGGGTTTCCGCTGTTTGAAAAGGGGCTTTCTCAGCACAAGCTTGGGGAAAAAAAATGTTGATGATTTATGCAAATGAGAGAGGAAATGTGCCCCGAGGGATCTTGGCATGGAAGCTCAAGTCGGAATTCTGGTTCCGAGGCTGGCTGCGTGTCTCATTCACTGGGGGACTGGGGCTGAGCCATTTAACCTCTCTGCTTCAGAGTCCCCCCATCCATCCAATAATGCAGCCTAACCACGCTGTTCTCCTTGCCCCCGAAGGGGAGGCAGTAAAAATGAATGAAATGTCGGGGAATTACATCTAACAGCCATCGATTAGAAATAGAGCATATGGTCTTAATGACTGCTTGTTTCTGCCACAAATTTGACTCCGTCTTGGGCTAGCTCTGGGGGCCACTCCCCACATGGGCAGAGGTCTGGAAGGCAGTGTGAGTGCTCTGCCCACTCCAGGGGTGCATAATGAGGCCCTGGTCCTTGGCTCCCCCCACCCCGTCCCCCACAACCTCCACAATGGAACCGCACTGCCCAAATCTGCCCAGTCAGTGGGGGGTTTAAAATATTCCATCCCATGTGTTAAAACATGTGTCAGATCACGTGTCCTGGTCGTTGCTTCAGAAAATATTGTCACTCACACACCTTCACAGGAAAGGAAGCACCTGCTCGCTGCCTAAAGTCCTTGGGAACGGTTGGAAATAGGCAATAAAGCTGGAGAGGCCCACTGATTGATTGAGAACTGGGTAGAGAAGGATGAAGCTGTATGTGGGGGTGGGGGGTGGGGGTGGCGGTGACTTATCTACTTATAAAGCACCAATGTTCATGCCAGGGACTGAATGAAACTCTGAGGGTTCCCCCGTGCAAGGGGTTGGGGGTGGGGGACAAAAAGGACAACATTCCTTGGTGGCCTTGGTGGCTTTGCAGTCCAGTAGGGGACAGACAGGTTACCAAGGCAGCGGTGGGCTTTTGTGCTGTACCGAGAACAAGGACAGCTTGTGGGATTCAGGAATGGTTCCCAGGTCACAGTGCCGCCGTCACCGAGAATTAAAGGATGACCAGGAGTCAGGGGACAAAGAAGGACAGACGCTCAGAGCAGACAGAAGATGGAGGCAGGGGCTGCGGACGGAACTCCGTGAGCAGAGTACTGGTCCAGAATGGAGGACGATGTCCTGGGTTCAATTCCCAACGCTGCATAAACTGTGAGTGGGGATTTCAGCGCACACAGGAGGATCACGAAGTGCAGGTTATCCTTGGCTGTACAATGAGTTTGTGGTTAGCCCCCACTGCATGAGACCCTGTCATAAATAAATAAGCCGTCGTTTAAGAAGATACATGAGCCCTGGTGGCAGGAGTGAGGGTGAGCTGGACCCACCACTAGGCTGTTGTTGTACACTGGCATGGGCAAGGGAGGGATGCCCTCCCCTTCCTTCACCCTCACCATCTTCAGCAGGCAAAAGAGCTAGCCCTGCGGTCATGAGAGCAGGAGAGCTTGTCTTCTCCTTCACCAGCCGCACCGTTCCTTCAGGAGAGCAGGCCCTCTCCCTTGCCCGGGCAGCACGGTAGAGCCGGCTCTGATGGCAAAAGGCAAGGGCGAGCCTGGGGGAGCTAGCCAGAGCAGTGTTGGAGAGCTCCTCCTTGTAGAGTGGGTACAGGAGAGCTGGCGGGCTGCCCAACTCAGCTAGCTACCAGCCAGGCCCAGATCTAGGGCTTGGAGTCGGCCCACCCCCCAACATCCACCCCATCTGTTGAACTGCAGGAGTTCATGAAGGAGTCAGTCCTACAGAGTCAAAGGTACAGGATCCCCAGGACACAGGGCAACAACGGGATGATCTCTGACAGGGGTCCAGGTGAGGATCTAGGACTAATACAGTGTAGCACAAGCTGGGAGGCCTTGAACCAGACCAAAGACTCATTGCGGTGACCATGTGCAAGTGAACATGGGGGTTACATGGGCAAAAGGGTATACTGTGAGACACACCGGGACACAGTGCAACTTCCACGAGATGGTTTTTTGTTTGTTTGTTTTTGGTTTTTCGAGACAGGGTTTCTCTGTGTAGCCCTGGCTGTCCTGGAACTCACTCTGGAGACCAGGCTGGCCTCGAACTCAGAAATCCGCCTGCCTGTGCCTCCCAGAGTGCTGGGATTACAGGCGTGAGCCACCAACCACGCCCGGCTCCACAAGATGATTTTTATGCTTTGGTTTGTTTGTTCTTCTGTTTTCTTTTGTGGGGAGGTTGCAAGGGTGGAGAGCAGATATATAGGGATAGAGAGATCAGTAGGATTGGGGCAAAATCATGTGAGACTCACGCAGCCTTTAATCCCAGCACTTGGGAGGCGGAGGCAGGCGGATTTCTGAGTTTGAGGCCAGCCTGGTCTACAGAGTGAGTTCCAGGACAGTCGGAACTACACAGAGAAACCCTGTCTCAAAACAAAACAAAACAAAACAAAACAAAATTCAAAAAAGATTAAAAAAAGCCGGGCGGTGGTGGCGCACGCCTTTAATCCCAGCACTTGGGAGGCAGAGGCAGGCGGATTTCTGAGTTCGAGGCCAGCCTGGTCTACCGAGTGAGTTCCAGGACAGCCAGAGCTACACAGAGAAACCCTGTCTCGAAAAACCAAAAAAAAAAAAAAAAAAAAAAAAAAAAAAAAAAGATTAAAAAAGCAGCAACAGCAGCAGCAGAAGAACAGGAAGAGGAGGAGGAGGAGGAGGAGGAGGAGGAGGAGGAGGAGGCTTACTGGTTAAGAGCACCAGGCACTCTTGCAGAGGACCCAGGTTCAATTAATTCCCCACACCCATGTGGCAGCTCACAACCGACTATACCTCCAGTTCCAGGGCTCCAACATCCACGTATGGCCATACACATAGATAAAATTAAAAGTAAAGCACATATTGCCGGGCGTGGTGGCACACGCCTTTAATCCCAGCACTTGGGAGGCAGAGGCAGGCGGATTTCTGAGTTCGAGGCCAGCCTGGTCTACAGAGTGAGTGCCAGGACAGCCAGGGCTACACAGAGAAACCCTGTCTCAAAAAACCAAAAAAAAAAAAAAAAAAAAAAAAAAAGTAAAGCACATATTTAAATTATATCAAAATACATGAATACTATTGAAGAAGAAGAAGAAGAAGAAGAAGAAGAAGAAGAAGGGGGAGGGGGAGGAGGAGGGGGAGGGGAGGAGGAGGAGGAGGAGGAGGAGGAGGAGGAGGAGGAGGAGGAGTGGTTGAGTTTGCCTTGGGCCTGTTAAAGATCCCATGTAAGGATAAAAGGGCCTGATAGGCCAGAGCGGTTCACAGTTGCCTGGACTTCAAGTTGTCTCCTTTTTGCCCCCATCCCCGACCCGTGGCCCTAGTCTACGCGACTGATGTCATCCCCACTCAGGATGCTGAGCCTTCCTCCCTTAGTCCTCTTCCGAAGCACCCTCAGAGACTCCCCCTGGAGGCGTGTTTTGCTGATCTCTTAGCCGCTTCTCAATCCGATCAAGTTGATTGGTCAAAAGGATTCATGCAAGAGGAATGATGAGGGTGACTAAACAAAACAAAACAAAACAAAACAAAACAACAACAACAACAACAACAACAACATAACAGTTGAGGATTTAGCCCACTGGTAGAGTCCCAGGTTCAATCCCAGGAAAAACAAACAAACAACAACAACAAACAAAAACAAAAACAAAACAAAAAAAGCCACACACACACACACACACACACACACACACGCACAACCAAATAAAGAAAACATTAGATAGCTGGTCAGTAAAACACTTCACTCAGAAGCGTGAAGACCGCTTTGGATCCCCAGAACCCATGTAAAAAGCCTGACCCAGTGCCCAGTGGCCAAGGCCTATACCACCAGCAAGAGTGAGACTGGATGGTAGAGCAAGTCATACTCTGGAAGCTTCTTTGTCAGTTAGACTGGCGTATATGGGAAAGTTCCAGATCAACGAGAGACTCTGACTCAAAACAAAAGCTAGAAAGTACCCGAGGACTGACATTCATGGTAGTTCTCCGACCTCCACACATGGGCCCCACATAGGAGTGCATCGCATATACCTGCATGTTACACACACATCATGAACACACACAGACACACACAGACACACACACACACACACACACACACACACTGGAGGTGACACATAAGGACATAATGCAGCCTTGCTTGTACACTGAGCCCCGAGCACAGTGACTTCACAGGAGTGGATATCTGGAGAGAGGACTGGGGGGAGAGTCCTAAGGAAGAGGAGAAAGCTGGGCAACTAGGGAAGACAGCGTTGTCTGGGAGTTGTATCACCAAGGTCACAGGACAAAGAGGTGGCTGTGAAAGTGAACCAGGCGGTGGCTTAGCATCCGATACAGACTTCTCACTGAGACTTCACCACAGAGACCGTGGCTAACAAGGTCCACCTGGGAGCCAGCTTTATTAGCAAGCAGGAAGCCCGGGCTCCACCAGGGCGCCACATAAACAGTGTGGTAGCGTATTTGGAGAAATAGAGGCAGAAGAATCAGAAATCCAAGGACATCTTGTGCTATATTTTGAGTTCCAGGCTAGCCTGGGCTACATGAAACGGTCTAGAAGAAGGGGAGGAAGAAAGCTTATAACAGCTCTATATTAGACAAGTGATCTTGCTAAAATTACTCTTAATTACATGTAATAATAATGCTTGGATTGCAGTTTCTTTGGGATTTTCATCATATGTAATATAATCCTGTCAGCAAGCAATTAATAACTTTCATCTCTTCCAATTCAGGTGGATTTTGTTTCTTTTTCTTGCGGAATTGCAGTGGCTATGACGGCTACTGTCATCGTGAATAGAAGTGATGACAGGCCTCTTAACCTAGTTCTTGATCTCAGAGAGAAAGCATTCAATTTTACCATCCGTTCTACTGTTTGTTGTAAGTTTTGTTTAGGCATACATTATCAATTTAATGGTTTATCAAATAATGAATCCTTGTTCCCTTTTTAAGTCTGCTAAGCATTTCTACCATGAATGGGAGATGATTTGTTTTTTTACACTTGATCTTAGCCAAAAGGCTGAGAAGCGATGATGATTTGTTTTTTAATGGTCTTTCTGTGTGACCTTGGCAAAGTTACTTTAACTGTAAAATTTTAAATGACCCGGAATTTGGCATTAAAAGTACAACTTTGTGTGTGCTTGCACACACACACACACACACACACACACACACACAAAGGTAGGCATGGTGGTGCAATCCTAGGACTGGCAGGCAGAGGCAGCCAGATCTTGTGAGTTCAAAGCCATCCTGGTCTACAGAACAAGTTAGTTCCAGGACAGTCAGGGCTATTATATATTACAGGCCCTGTCTCAAAAAGCTTTATATGGCCGGGTGGTGGTGGTGGCGCACGCCTGTTGATGGTTTAATGTTGTTGCTTAATGTTGTTCCCGTGTTTCGGCACCATATGATTGATGGGATATAAAAGAGAGAAAGGGTATTAGGGAGTGTGGCATGGCGGCGTGGGGGAAGGGGAGTACCTAGGCGGGCCCAGGCCAAGGCACCCCTTCCCCCTGAAGGACCACGCACACACCGACATGGTATAGAATAGAGTTTGTTCAGGGAAGGGGATGGGAGTTAATGGTATAGTGGAGGCAGAGAGAGAGAGAGAGAGAGAGAGAGAGAGAGAGAGAGAGAGAGAGGAGTGGAGGCCAGCCATGCCCAAGTAGAGAGAGGGGAGAGCCCAAGAGGGGCAGAGAGGTAAGAGCTAAGAGAGAGCGATGAGAGAGAGAGAGAGGAGGGGCAGGCAGCCCCTTTTATAGTGGGCCAGATATATGGGGCGGGGCATACCTGGCTATTGCCAGGTAACTATGGGGTGGAGGAGCTTGGACAGAATGCCAACACCTGTAATCCCAGCACTCTGGGAGGCAGAGGCAGGTGGATTTCTGAGTTCAAGGCCAGCCTGGTCTACAGAGTGAGTTCCAGGACAGCCAGGGCTATACAGAGAAACCCTGTCTCGAAAAAACCAAATCCACCCCCCCAAAGCTTTATATGTATATGCGTACGTGTATGTGTATATATGTGTGTATGTATGTATATATGTATGTGGATGTATGTATATGTATTTTTTCAGTCTCCGGGTGTATCATTTCTGAGCTTTATACTCTGGGAAACTTAATTAAATTATCTCATATAGAAGATGAAAAAAATAATTTTTGTTTTTGTTCTTTTCTAGACAGAGTCTCTCTGTGTTAACAGCCTTGGCTATACTGGAATCTGCTCTGTAGACCAGGCTGGCCTTGAACTCAGAGATCCATCTGCCTCTGCCTCCCAAGCTCTGAGATCCAAGGTATGTTCCCAACACACCCCGGGCCTAGAAAGGATAGTTTTTTAAGATTTAAAAAAAAAAGTTCCATTGTATGTATAATGAGTGTTTTGCCTGCATATATATGTCTGCGTGTCAGACGCATCCTTGGCGTCTCCAGAGGCCGGAAGAGCATTTCAGATCCTCTGGCCCTGGGATTACAGCCCGTTATGAGCTGCCACATGGGAATTATGTAGTAGTAGTTCTCAACCTGTGGGGCGTGACCCCTTTGACAAACCTCTATCTCCAAAAACCAAAAACCAAAACAAACAAAAAAAAAATCTGCATTACAATTCCTTCATACAGTTATGAAGTAGCAACAAAAATAATTTTATGATTGGGGATAGAAGGAACTATATTAAAATGTCACTGCATTAGGAAGGTTGAGGACCATTCACGTATAGCAACCCCCACATAGGACTCCGAGACATTTCATAAGTTCAAGAGGCTGGATTTGAACCATGACTAGAGGCTTTGGTTTTATTTGAAACAAGGTATTAGCTCGGACTAGCCTTGAACTTATGACCCTCCTCCTTCCTCTGCCTCCCTGCACTGGGATAACAAGAATGCACCACCACATTTGTCAAGGACTAGGGCTTGACCTTCAAAGCCTCAGAACTTCTGTCTCCAATATGCTGGAGATACTGATGATCTGTTTCTTTCTGTATCTTGGACTCAGCCCAGGGCTTCCTATATCCCTTGCAGTGAGGACCAGGGCTAGGCTCTCCCTCTCATAGTATCTCTCTGCATTTGTTACAAATACTGTAATTGTATCTCTTTCCCCCCTTCCCAGTGCTAAAGATACAACCACACACGATTGCTCCGCTCTGCAAGCTGGAGTGTTCCCAAGGGTGACGCCTGCCACTCGCCTGCCAGTCTCCCTTTTGTGGTTCTGCTTTGGTGTCTGGGTTTACTTGTGAGTCTCCGAGGGATGTCCAAATCGAGGATCATATATAGCATCGGTGGAAGGTACTGCTCTCGAAGATCAAGTCATGCTTCTGGCAGCGCTGCCTCTGGTGGAAAAGGCCTCCTAGACCCGTGCTAGGTGATTAAAAAAATGGCCTGGTCACTCTGCAAGTAGTTGGTCACATGCTGGGAAGTAACTTTCCTGTTTCCATAACTGTTGCTGAGATCCAACTCCCGACAACAGGGCGGGGAGGAGAGAATAGTCAGGATGGGGAGGAGGAGGTGAAGGAGGAAGAAGAGGACACAGAAGCAGTTACATCGATGGGAGGCACGGATAACGAGGAGGCCAGGCCAAGTGTGACTGCTACTTTGTGATGGTTGCGCCCACCGTTGGCAAGAAGGGCCCCCGATGCTGATTGCTAAACCCTATGTAATCCTGGCTTTTCTCTAATATGACCGTGTTGCCCAAGCAAAAGACAGAGCTAGGGGACATGGCGGGAGGGAAAGAGGGAGGAAGAGAGGAGTGAGTGGCCAAGCCTGATACAGTGGCTTGGTGCAGGAGCTCTCCGGAAGCAGAGGCAGACAAATCAGGCAGGTGACGCCTATTTACCTAGCGGGTTCTGAGACCAGCTAGAGCTACACAAGACACTATCTCACAAACCAAACCAACAAATCTTTCAACGAAACTAACAAGAGAAGGCAGTCGTTTTCACTTTGAAATCTCTGAAGGCCTTTGTGCCCAGAATTGGACACAAGCAAAAACAAGAAACCAAAGAGGAAACACACAGAAACAAAGAAAGAAAGAAAAGTGTCCTTTTGTTTCCTTTTGGTGAGGTGCTAGGGAAGGAGACTGGGGCTTAGCGCAGGGGAGGCAGGGGCTCCGCCACACAGCTACAGCCCAGTGCCAGCACCGGTCTAAAGAGGCGAAGGCTCAAACAGTGTGGTGGCGGCTCATGTTTCCAGTCTCATCACTTGGGAGGCTAAGGCAGGAGAATCATCACAAGCTACATAGCGAGTTTTAAGCCAGTCAGGGAGAGACATCAGACTCTGTGTCAAAAATTAAAAATTGAAAACAAAAACTCAGAGACTAACTTGCCCAATATCACACACCAGGCTAAAGGACACAGGTGGCCCTTTAGCCCAATGGTATGAAGTGCAAATCTACCTTTTTCTTATTTTGTATAATTCTTTTTTCTATCTATCTATCTATTATTTTATTTTGTTTTTTCAAGACAAGGTTTCTCTGTGTGATGCTGACTGTTCTGAAACTCCCTTTGTAGACCAAGTTGGCCTCGAACTTAGAAATCGGCCTGCCTCTGCTTCACAAGTGCTGAAATTAAAGGCGTGCGCCACCACTGCTAGGCATACTTTTACGTTTTAAAACTCTTCTCTGAAGCTGTTCCCAGGTGTGTGTTCTTTCCCTGAGCATTCACCGCTGGTAAGGTTAAAATTCCTTCTCCTTTATAAAATCATGCCCCAAAGCACCTAAAATTCCTCCTCAAACAAACAAACAAGCAAACAAACAAAAGAACAGGTTGAAAATTAAGATGGAGAAATACAAATTTGAGACAAGCATGGGATATACACATCCTTGGATATACTGCAGAGTTCTGGGACAGCTTGGGTTATATATTAACAAAGAAGTGGGTACTGTATTTAAGAAGAGCCAGGTGGAGCCTGGCGGTGCCTTTAATCCCAACACTCGAGGTAGAGACCCGTGGATCTCTGAGGGTTGCAGGCCAGCCTGGTCTACATAGCGAGTTCCAGAACAGCCAGGGCTCCATAGAAACCCTGTTTCTAAAAACAGATGTAAAATAAATGGGTTCGGGTGGAGGGGAGGTGTGGTGGCTCATATCTACACTCCCAGTCGGTACCTGGGAGCTAGAGGTAAAATTGCTTAAAGTTCAAGGCCAGTTTTAAAGGACAGAGTCTCCCTTTGAGACCTGCTTGGCTGGGAACGCTCTATGCAGACCAGGCTGACTTCACACTCAGAGAGCCACCTTCTTGTGCCCCCCTCAAGTGCCAGGACTGAAGGCAGGCGCCATGATCCCCCTCGAGCCCTGGCTGCAGAAGAGAAAGGAAAGGGGAGAGGAAGAGGAGGGAGGGTTGGTGAGAGGGGGTGGGAGGGGGCGGGCAGGAAGATGAGAGAACCCACTCTTAGTTGCCTTCTGATCTCCACATAAGTGTTGTGCTCTACACACACACACACACACACACACACACATACACACACACACACACACACACACACACACGCATACACGCATACACACACACACACACGCATACACGCATACACACACACACACACTGAAATAGAAATTTTTTTTTTTAAAGAGACTGGAGGATTGGTAGTGGAGTCGAGGGTGTAGCCCAGTGGTAGAGTACTTCATAGTAAGTACAGAGTTCTGGCTCCTGTCTCTGGCAACAAAATAAAGTAAAATACAGAAGGGAGAGATTTATCCATTCTTTCACCCTCAGCAGCGAATTAAAGGAAGAAGAGGAGGAAGAGGAAGAGGAGGAGGAAGAGGAAATGAGTTGGAAGAGAGGATCAGATACCAAAGCAGGAACGCATGAAGGATTTTTATTTAATTAATTAATTAATTAATTTATTTATTTATTTGTGGCTTTTCGAGACAGGGTTTCTCTGTATAGCCCTGGCTGTCCTGGAACTCACTCTGTAGACCAGGCTGACCTCGAACTCAGAAATCCACCTGCCTCTGCCTCCCAAGTGCTGGGATTACAGGCGTGCGCCACCACCGCCCGGCACACAAAGGATCTGAAGGATTTGTTCGGCAGAACTGTAACCTGCATCTTCTGCCACAAGCACAGGGACGGTGTGGCATCTGCTCGTCACTGCACACCCAGGCCCCGTGTAGTGAGCAACTAACAAACGCGTACCAAGTCAAGGGGTGATAGAGTGACAGCGTGCTCTTCTCTCATGGGCAAGGGGCCATCCTCAGCACCACAAACAAGACACATTATAAAAACCCATTTAGAGCTGCAGAGATGGCTCAGCAGTTAAGAGCACTGGCTGCTCTCGCAGAGGGCTGCAGTTTGTTTCTCAGTACCCATGTGATTGATGGCTTACAACTGACTAAAACTCAAAGTTCCAGAGGATCTAACACCTTCTTTTGGCCTCTGAGGACGCCAAGCATGCATGCATGTGAGACGTAGTCATTTACATCCAGGACAAAATGTCCATACCCATAAAATAAAAATTAAAAAAGAAATATATTTTTGAGACAGGGTTTCTCTGTGTAACCCTGGCTAGTCTAGAACTCACTCTGCAGACCAGGCTTGGCCTCAAATTCACAGATATCCGCCTGCCTCTGCCTCCTGAGTACTGGGATTAAAGGTGTGCGCCACCATACCCAGCACAAATAGTTCTTTAAAAAACAAAACGAAACAAAACCCAGTTTTTTTTTAAATGTTATTTATTGGTCTGTCTACAAATCTGACTGCTTGTCAAGTGTATTCAAACATGTGTGTGCGTGGGCGTTCACATTTGTGTGGGAATGTGGAAACATCGCAGGGCACTGTGTGTGCTTTCTGAAACCCTGCCCATTTCTCTGAGGCAAGTTCTTTTCCTTAGCCTGGTGCTTGCATCTCAGCTCAGTGGGAAGGTGGCAAAGCTCACGGGGGGGGGGGGGGGGAATCCCTGGTTTGTAACAGAGGTGGGTGGGAGAGGGGAGGCCTGGGGTCTGAAATCTGGTCCTCATGATCGGGGAAGCAAGTACTCTTCTGAGACATCTCTCCAGCTGCCATCCCCACCCCCACCCCCCCAAAGATTGTAAAAGAAGAGTGAATGAAATGTACCCCTAAACCCACTGCCAGCTTTGTGCCCTCCCTAATCCGAACCAGACTCAACAGCTTCAGAAGCACCCATAGGACCTTGGGAACCATTGTCCCTGGGAAAGAATTTCCAAGTATGGCTTCTCTTGCTTCATGTCAGCTGTATGCAACCCCCTCACCCCTGTAGAACAGGGGTGTATGCCAGCTGTATGCACCCCCACCCCCCACCCCATGCTCAAAGCCGGCTGGAGTTTCCTGGGGCCTGGAGCAGTACAGCCCTAAGAGTAGAGCTCTCGGAGTGCCACCACCTTGCCTGGAGCTTTCCCCAACTCCTGTCCCGAGTGGTTTGCTGGCCAAGTCAATGCTACTGTTTCCACAACATCACTTCCTCCGCATCCGTGAGAAAAGAGGAAGAAAACTGCCTCTGTGACTCTCCTCTTCCCCCCAGGGAAAGCACAAAGCTCTTGGAAACAATCAAAGCAGCCCTGTGTGCAGGGGAGACTTTTGTCTGTGCAGTCAGGGGTTGCTGAGCCTGCGACTTCCTGCAGGGACGTTCAGCAGCTCTGCAGATAAATAAATGCTCGCATTCAGAATGACCAGCCTAGAACACTTTTATGAGCCTTTCTCTTCCCCAGGCTGTACACATATAATAAATCAAATTAGCATCTCGAACCTCCGGTTCAGTGCTCACCCGTGTCAGTTCTGCTGAAGGGATGAGTGAGTTTCTGAGAGAGAGAGGCTGTTTCCAACGATCATCAGCTGGTGAAGCTGGAAAATTTTTGGACACTTCCAATGCTGGATAGGGCTCAGGCTGAGGATACAGGGTCCTTTTGGCCATTCCAGACCAGACTGTAAAAGAGGCAGCCAGAACCCCAGCCTTGGAATCCAGATTGGGTTGTAACTTAGAGAGAAAATACACATTTTCATTTCTCGGTCAATAATCATAGGAACATGAGCCAAACTAGACAACTGTCAGAAGGAGAGGGAGGGGTGGGAAGGGAGGGTGAGATGCAGAGGAGGGCGCAGGATTACAGTAATAATCAGAAACAGAGCAGGCGGCTTGCCCACTCCCTGCCGCGTCTCGTCCATGCTCGCAGGATCCGACTGAATAAAGGTTTTTCTTCAGGTAACCAGAAGTAAAACCTGCTCTTATTCATGATCACCAGACAGCAGAACGAAAGGGTTAACTGCCAAGATGTAGGGCTCCGATAGGGTGTAGAATGTCTTTTGGACTTGTACCCTGTCTTGGGCCACTGGAAGGAGCAGGAAAGCATCGATGTGATCACGGGTGTCGTCCCACAGCCGGCGAGGGCTGCCTACTCGGAAGCAAGCTGTGTCCTATGGTCCTTGAATTGCTAAAAATAAAATAAAATAAAATAAAATAAAATAAAATAAAATAAAATAAAATAAAATAAAATAACCATAGGCTAGAGAGACAGCTCAGCAACCGAGAGCTCAGAGCACGAGGAGCAGAGTTCAGCTCCCAGAGCCCATATTAGAAGGCTCACAAGCCGGGCGGTGGTGGCGCACGCCTGTAATCCCAGCACTTGGGAGGCAGAGGCAGGCAGATTTCTGAGTTTGAGGCCAGCCTGGTCTACAGAGTGAGTTCCAGGACAGCCAGGGCTACACAGAGAAACCCTGTCTCGAAAAACCAAAAAACCAAAAAAAAAAAAAAAAAAAAAAAAAAAAAAAGCTCATAAACACCTGTAACTTCAGCTCGGAGGACCTCTGACCTCTGAGGGTACCAGCACTCGTGGGCACATCGACACAAACACACAGAGCCACACATACACATAATTTAAAACATAATGCAATGATTCTCAAAAGAAAACCAACACCCTGTCCAGAGGGCTAGTCCATACCTATATGTAATCCGGACACTCTGGACAGTGAGGCAGGGGTGTTACCAGGAGTTCCAGACCCGCCTGGGGCTACATACAGAGATTGAGACAGCCTCATAAAACCAACCAACCAACCAACCAAACAAACAAACAAACAAATAGCCACAGAACTGTAAACACTCAAGTGGATTTCCCAGCTCCACCCCACTAGAAGGAAGTCAGTGAACCTTGTTCAGCCCGTCTCTCAGCTTGGAGCGTCTATACAGTAAATAATAAAGTGTGTGTGTGTGTGTGTGTGTGTGTGTGTGTCTGAGACCAAGTAGCAGCTTTTCGAATGTGCCCTCAATTGCTTACAGAGATAACTGACTAGGGTAGAGGTGGAGCTTGTAAGGATAGAGATGGGAGGTTAATATATTTTTGAATAAGATTTCCTGTTATCTGGAAACATTCAAAAAGAGAGACAAAAAAAAAAAAGACAAAGAAAAACAGAAAGGGGGAAAAGCTATATAGGTTTTATTCAACCAAGACAATCCTCTTAGGGTGAGCAATGGTTAGTGCTTTCTGGAAACCCACTTGTCCTCAGTGAACTGGCCAATCATCTGTCTGGACCCTCGCTCTCTCAGTACTTCCCGAGCGCCCACTCTATGCTAACCACAGTACTCCACGCAAATAAATAGGCATCAAGTGAACACTAGGTTTTCTAGATGAGTCTGTACTTTGGACAACACGGTGACTGCTGCTACGGGCTGTTTAACCAAGCTACACTTGGAGAGCCTTGGGTTCACATCCTCACATAACTTGCAGGGCAATTGAACCTGCGGTATAATTACTTTTTTTTCTCTCTCTCTCTCTCTGTGCCTCAGTTTCCCGCTCTGCCAAGCAAGGCCCTACCTAGCCCAGAGCACGAGAGAGTGAGAGGCCTCGGTAATTAGCACAGTTATCTCACCCCAGGACTCCCGGGTGCACAGACCACGGGCTTGGTGCTATTTGCTAAGCTGCCTAGGCCCTCTGCCGCTGACCCTGGAAATCGGGTCACGGTAGACAAGGCGGAGTGTGCAGAGGGAGGGGTCCTTTGCGCGCGGCTACTCGGGTTTCCCTAGGGCCGCCGGAGAGTCTAAAAACTCACTTCGGAGGAAGGGAAAGGGCGTGAAGTGGCTCTTTCGATCTGAGACACCCCCCTCCCGGAGACATCACCCCCTCCTCCCAGCCAGGCGCGGAGCGAAAGCTTAGAAGCCGAGGCTGCTGGCTTGGAACAGAATGCCGGAGTCGGTGGAAGTCGGCGCTAGTCCCCCCCGAAGGTCAGCGAGTTGTTTTGAGTTCTCGTCCCCGGAAGGGGGGAGGGGGCGAGCCGGGAGGAGAGGACGCCAGGGCCCGGGGGACCCCCGCGTCAGAGCCGAAATTGTTTGTGCTCCGGAACAGGCAGCTCGGCGGAAGCCGCGACGGGGGCGGGTCACGTGCGGCGGTGGCCGTGCAGCTGCCGGGGGAGCCGGGCTAAGACAAGGGCCCGGCGGGGCGAGCGTGGCGCGGGGCGGCGGCTTTCGCAGCCCGGGGCTCCGGGAGCACCGGGGTGTGTGTGGGGGGGGTGGGGGGGAGCCCGGAGCTCGAGCCCCGGAGGCGCACGCCTTATGGAGGGGGTGGTGTGGGAGCTCCGCGTGGTGCGGCGCCGGCGGCAGGAGGATGATGGCCCCGGGTGTGTGTGTGGGGGGGCGTGCAGTTGGGGGGGGGGACAGAGGGACGTCAGCGGGGCTCCCTGCTAGCAAGAGGCAGATCCACGCGGAGACTGCGGGAGTGGCTGAGACCCGAAACAGGGAGGCGCCGCTCTTGCAGTCCTCGGCCTTGTTTTTTCGTCTCCGAGGCAAATCCCGGAACGGCCGGAACAGCAGAGCGATCCCTGCCCGAGTCCCAGGGGCGCCCCACTACGCATGGGGGAGGGGTGCAGGGTGCATCCTGCGGGGTACCCCAGTCGGAGGGCGACAGAGCAAGATGGGGAGTCGGTGGCGCGCACGAATTCACACCCCCCCTTCCCCCGGGAGAGAGAGCTAGCCACTCTGGGCCTCCTCGGAAGTGTTAGGGTCGGGGTGGGGGGGGTGGGGGGGACCGGAGAGAAGCCACCTGCACCACGGAAGCTTGTGATGGCTTCGCGGCCGGTGGATCGGGCCGCGCACGTGCACAAAGTGAAGCGGAATACTCCCGCGTGGGAGTGGGGGGTGGTGGAAAGGACACAGACTTGGCCACCTGCCAAGAGCCCTTAGGAACTCGAGTTCACTTTGGTGTTGCCCTCGTTCTCCACTGCCCTGGAATATTCCCACTCCCCTTTCTATAGGGGAGTCCACGATGCTCAGGCCTGAGGCCTGGACAGAGTGTAGTAGTGTGGGCTAGCCTGGGACGAGAAAGCCACCCCCCCCACCCACCACCCCCGTTCCTCTCGCTCTCTCGAAGGCACAGAACAGTTGTCTTGCAAAGTTTCCTGTACTCCAACCCCCACACAGCCCAGTTGAGGAAGGGTGGCTCTTCCGGAGGTGGAGGGAGGAGGGAATAGTCTCTAAGCTAGGCCTGGTGCATTAGCTCCTTCAACTGTGACCCTGGAGCGCGAGGGACACCCGGGTCCCCCCCGCGTGTTGGCGTGCCTTCCAGACACCACAGTCCGCCGTAGCGTCTGTTTATAGTGTCGGTAGTGGGTGCTGAGCAAAGTCTGGGACAATCGGAGACGCCATTTGCACACACACACACACACACACACACACATACACCCCGCACCCCTGCAGGTTGGCAGGGGGCGGGGGTGTCGCCCTCCACGGAAGCGCCTTTCTGGCAGTGACACTGATTAGATGCCGTGCCGCTACGTGCACGGAATCGGGGTGGGCCTTCATCTCTCGCGTTCACCACTCACTCTTGTTCTGGTGGGAAAGTTGTGGGTTTCCCCCACCCTCCCCTCTCGCCGCACAGCTGCCGTCTCCGGGGGCGGAATTCGGAGAACACGTTTAGCTCAGCCTGGAGAGGGAGGATCTCGCCGGCCCCGGGGAAGCCGCCGGGCCCGGGCCTCGAAAATCCAGCCCTGGCTTTGCGTCGAGCTGCAGAGCGCGGCGCTTCCGCGCGCCGGGCCAGCCAGCCGAGGCCTGGTTTCCATCTGCCCCCTTTTGCCTCCGTGTTAACTTCGCCGGGGAAAACCCAACGATCCGTGCAAAGCCCCTTGGAGGAGCGCTACCCCCACCCCAGCCTGATCCTGACCGATGGAAAAAATGACAGTATAGGTCAGAACAGGCTGCCCGGGAGGTTTAATGTGGCTGTCTCTGTTCCCGGTGCTAGGGGAGGATGGGCGCCTCGCCAGGAAACCGCCGAGGGAGGAGCCGTGAGGGCCGCCTGCCCCTCTTGAGGCTAGAAAACGTGGATTCTCACAGGGACCAAACAAATGTGCTTAGACAGCTACGGGAACTTATCCCAGTTAAATACGGAATCGTCGTGTGTATTTCAAGCGACACCCCCCCTCCCCCACAATCAAACACACTGATTCAGTTACAAATAAGATGGAAAGAGGTTAATCTGTAGATGCGAGCCTTGCAGTCTCCTTATCATGAAACCTGTCTTCTGGAGGATCTGACCTGAACCCAACCATCTCGGTACAGACAATGTGTCCTAAGGTAGAAGAGTCCCCGCTACGCTACACCTTTGAGAACCTTGAATTAATAGAACTCGAAGAGCCTATTTTAGTTGTAGTTTCTATTTGACGCCGCTTACTCTTCCCTGCACACTCCTGCAAGGTTGTTTGTGCGGAGCTTCTACAGCCCACGTTTCTCTCCTGCCTTTCTTTTCCTGCGTTCGTGCCGCAGGGTGCCCGCAGGAGGAGGCCACAGATCTCTGCTGGGGCCAAGGCCGCCGCCCTCGGACTCTCACTTGCGCCCCACGCGGCCTCCGAGGAGGGGGAAATGTGAACTCTCCGGGTGGCGCTCGAGAACTGAAATTCTGATTTGGGTCTGCGGAATTTGTTTCCGAGGCCGCTCGGCCACAGCTTGGAGGTGGGGGGTTGGGGTGGGATTAGGCAGAGGCTGTACAAGGGCAAGCCCCAGAGGAGACCCAGGCTCTCAGGAGCAAATCCTAGAAGCGTCTGTGTTCTTTGTCTCTCTCGCGCGTGCGAGGGTCTGGAAGCCTGGCACTCACAGCTCAGATAAGGATCTACTCAGATCCACAGCCCATCGCCAGCACATTTAAGTGATTAGTCTACCGCCGGTAGCCACTTAGGAGAAATGTCTTGTCTGAGAAAGAGGAAAGGAAAAAAAAAAAAAAAGCGGCCTCGTGTTATGAGCCCTTCTTTGCGGCCTGCACACGTCTTCCAACCGTGCCAGACATAGTAAGGAGACCCTTTCCTAAATAGGAATCTGGCCAATCCGGTTCACATGAACATTATTTATATTTGGGTGTCAGTGAAATGTAGGCCACTAATGACGGGGGGGGGGGGACTTGCCTTCTCCCCCAGCCTCACCAAGAACAAGGTAGCCTTGAATCGTCTTGAGAAATCACCTTGAGAAAAGGTGGGCTGTAAGAGTATTCTGAAAGACCCCTGCTGTGTCCTTCGAGACCACGGGGGGGGGGGGCCGGGAGGGAGGGGGGAGAGTGGAAAGATGGCCTGTCTGACCCGTGCCTGGAACTTGACAGTAATCCAAACTAAACTAAACGAATGCCAGTAGAGAGAGAGAGCCCTGGCCTGGGCCTTGCAAACTCTTCCTCACAATCCTAGCACTCGGGAGACTGAAGGCCAGAGCCACCTGGGATCCAGAGTGCGACCTGTGAAGGAAGGGCTGACGGGAAGTCATTCCTCCACCAAGTCAGGCCTTCAAGGTAAGGAGTCAAGAGATAGTTTGAGAACATTTTGCTTAACTATCTTGTGAACAACAACAACAAACAAACAAACAAACCCCCCCAAAACAAAAAACAATGAATGTACTTTCCAGTTTGCCCAAACATGCCTCCCAACAGACCTGGGGGGTGGGGGGTGGGGACTTTAACATGGGAGGGTGTTTCTTACCCCCTCCTTACCCATAGGAAGGGAATGCGATACCTAGCAAGCATATGTAGCACTGGAGTGGTCTACACACCAGAAGCATATTCTCCTCAGATCAACTCTATTCTGAGGTGGACACTGAGACTGCTTTCCTGGCCTTAATCGTGACGGCGGCCCTGGCTTGCCCGAAGCCCTAACGTTCCGAATAGGCCCCGGATTGACTAGAAAGAGGCCTGTGTGGCCTCTCCCACGCTGTAGCTTGTGTGATTTATTTAAGGGGTGGGGGAGGTTTTCTAAGGGACTGGCTGGACCCCAACCCTCAAAAAAAAAAAAAAAAAAGTGGCTTGAGACGCCCAGCATCTTTGGCTGTTTGTTTGTTTGTTTGTTTGTTTTTTCAAAGGAAACCTCCAGACTAAGGTAATAGAATCTACCGTGACTCGGCAGCACAGAAAGGGCCAAGGGAGGCCGTGCAGAGGCCCCTAGCCCACCTAGCCACATAGCATCCGGCCGTCACGTCCGCCGGAGGTGACTAGGGCCTGGGAGTAGCCGATTGCTTAGGAACTCCTTATCGCCTATCTTCAGTGGTCCTGTGCGGCTTAGGTAAACGGCCACCCTGGTTCGTGCAGCCTCCCCACCCCCCACCCCCCACCCCACCCCCCCACCCCACTCCCTGTCTCCAGGCGCGCCCCTGGGCTCCTCCTCTGGCTAGATGCCTACTGGTGCCTCCAGAAGCTCTCGGCTTCTCTCCACTTGAGGCGCCAGCCCTGAGCTAAGCTCCCCTGCTTGGAGCGGGAGAGCCCAGTTCATTAATCCAAGTTGGGACGGCTGGATCCGGTTGTTCGCCCTCGGTTCAGCCCGATTACCACCAGCTCCCTATTCCCCCAAGCGCGCGCACAAACACGCTTTCCCAAGCGCGCTCCAGGCCTCCACTTTCCCTTCCTCTTCCTGGCTCGCTCTGGTGCTTCGAAAGCTCGCGGCGATTGTTTGCTTCTGAGGCCAGGTGGGGAAGCCTGTGCCCTCCCCCCCCCCCAGCCCGCATTTGTGCACACGCTGTTAAAGCCTGGGGCGCACAGCCAGGCCTGTGGACTCCCTGGTCCCCCGAGAAGTGGCAGCTGCTGGCGAGGATCTATTCTATCCGTGCTTCGGAGTGACCCAGGAGGAAAACTAGGAGACCTAGCCAGCAGGGCCTGTGCCTGAATTTGGGGTTGGGAAGAGTAAATCCTATCTCCCACGAGGGCTAGTCGGTCTGCCCCGGCACAGCTTGTGTTGACCACGGTGTGACATCCCTACGTGTTCCGGAGAGCCTGAGCTGCCTGGGCGCACTTGGGAGCTTAGTGGTTTTGGGAGACCTGGAGAGGCTGGCTAGGCGGGAGGGTGGGAGGGAGGGAGGGAGGGAGGGAGAGAGAGAGAGAGAGAGAGAGAGAGAGAGAGAGAGAGAGAACCTCGCTTCTCAAGGCAGCCTTTCTTGGAACCCAGAAAGCCAGGGGGACCTCTGCCTTCTTCGAGTGCTGAGTAGCGAGTCGCTCGTGATTGTTTCTTTCAGGCTCCTTCCCGGGTTGCACCTCTCTCGCTTTCCACCGGCTGGAAAGATAAAATCCAGGCCGGGGTTGGGGGGTGGGGTTGGGGTCGGGGGCTGGCTCACAGAACGGCGCTCTCGACCAAGTTCACTGTAGTCCCAGAGTGTACCCCTCCTCCCCAGGCCACACCCCGCTGGGGCTGAAAGGCCTCTGTCTCCTTCCTCATTGGCATGGGGAGAGGGCACATACTGCCAAAGTCTCTAAGCCCCCCCCCCCAAAGTCCCATAAGGATAACCTAAACACAGGATTCCCACACCCCGGACTAATCCTTCCTCGCCTCCTGGGATTAACTGGACTCACAGGTCCATAAAACACTTCCGGCAGGGCTAGAGGGTCTGTCTGCAGAAACACTTTAAAATAGTCCTCCGTGGCCCGGAGTCGGAATTGACACAGACAATCCCTGAGTTTTTTCTTTTTTTCTTTTTTTCTTTTTCTTGGGGGGGGGTGGCGGCTGTGAAAAGAAATCATCTGAAGCGGGGGGGGGGGAAGGGGTAGGGCACATTTCAGGAAACAAAACAAAACAAAAAACGGTGCAGGATTTTAACCAAATGACACTGACCCGGGGGTAGGATGGCTACCATCAGGACAGACAGGTTGTACCTGGCTTCTGAGCACCCTTCAATGGTGAACACTGTGAAACTCGGGGGGGGGGGCTGGTAGAGGCAGCCTCCTCATCTGTAAGTGGCAATTGATGCGACCTCTGTCCACCTTAGGTAGGGTTAAGAGGCTGGAAGTGTTAAAGTGCTTTGCAAATGCAGCTTGGGCCTGTCCATTTCCCTGCGGCCAGGGTCTCTCCCACACGTGGAAAACACCAGTGCTTTGTTAATTAAGACAGTAGAACTAAGCCCCTCCCCCCCCGCCCCTGCTAGGCCATGGAAGATACCGTCGGTTCCAAATGCACGTTTGTATTATGAATCCCTCCCTTTCCTCTATTTTACATCACTTCAAGTTAAGTTTCTGAAGAATGGGAGAATCTTTGGAATGTCCTAAGAAAATTCACCATTAAAATGCGAGGTTAATGAGAACGAGAAGAGTCCTTTAAAATGGATTAAACCACATTTTAAGACGGAAAAACCGGAAGAATATAAATTCAAAGTAGCTTCCTGGCCTTGTCCCCTTCTGTAGGTCTGGAGAGCAGATGCTGGTAGAGAGCCCACCCACACCACACACACACACACACACACACACACACACAACCTGGGACCCGGAAGTAGGGCTGGACAGTTTTGAACAGCAAGGTGATGCTAGGCCCGAAGACCAGGAAACAAGACAACACTTGGTTTGAAATGAATACGAAAGGAAAGATTTAGGCCTGATGGTGTTTCCTGAAGGCCTGGAGCTACTCAGGGAGGTGAGGGGTGCCCTGTAGTCTTCTCTGAAGGGTTCGAACAACCCTACTGGCCTGGGTTGGTGGCCAGGTGGAAAGGGGATAAAGAAAGGCCTAGGATGAGCGTTAGCCTGGCGCGGGGTGGGGTTAGAGGTGGTGCAGTGGAGACGCTCGGCCGGAGCTCGCCAGGCCTCCCTCTCCTCTCACTTTCTTGGCTCTGTGGCCTCTGGCTAGGGCTAGCCAGCCTCCAGCTCACTGCCCTAACCTCTAAGCCCTTCCCGCCCAGATGCCTAAATTGGATCTCAAGCTTTCCCCCAGCCTGGCAGCCAGGGCTCTTCCCCTTCGTGATTGAACCGACGTTCAGAAAGCGTGTTTACCGCGGCAGCCTTGGGCGACTCGGTTTGCGTCAAAAGCCCCTACGCCAGCGCCGACCAGTAGGGGGGGATTGTCTTACAGATTATTTTCCCTCCTGGTTTTTGTTTTGTTTTGTGTTTTTTAAACCAGAAGGCGAGGTTGGAGAGGGGGGTGGGGTGGCGTGTTGCTGCTGTTTTCGAGAACACTGTATTTGAAAGAGAAACAAAAGCCTTTTTGGAGGTAGCGAGGCTGTTTTTACATATAAAAAAAGCGCAATGAATACCTAGGGGCCCCCCGGCCGTGATAAACTAAACGCTCGGTGGATTCCAGCTATTAGCAGTTAATCTGTTATCTGCGGTCACCAAACAAGTTCTAAGGCTCCCAGGATACTGAATTCCTGTTCCAATTGAGCCCAGATCTGTTGGGCACATCCAAGGCCCATAGTTTCTCCCAGTGCAAATCCAGTTTTGGAGAACTGGGTGTTTCAGGTTGGGGCCCTGATGTAAGATCTCATTAGATTCTTTTTTTAGACAGTAAAGATCTGCCTGCATCTCCGCTCGGACTCATGCCCTGTCTGTTTGATTCAGAAGTGTCTTTAAAATGGTTACACACACACACACACACACACACACACACACCAGTTTCTCAGGCCTCTGAATTTTGCACGTAGTAGGCCTCCAAAGTATTAGCAATGTACGATAGAAACTAAAGTGAATCTCTGGACAGCTTCGTCCTCGGAAGCCTATTCGGGTGCCCAGATCTCCCCTTGGGCCGCTGCAGGCTGCGGTTCATCTTCGGCCTCCGCGGGCCAGGACGGGCGGGCGGGGTAGGCCAGAAGGCGCTAAGCGCCTGGAGCCAGCACGATGATAAATATTGCGCAGACAGCCCATAAATAATTTGCATTATGTTCAGCTGACAACGCAGGGCGATTAATTTTAATAGCTACATATTTGCCTGGGCTGCTGCTTTCGTAGGCCCGGTAATGAAAGGCGAGAGGCCGCCCTGGCTCCGTGCTCATGGTCCCGGAAGGCAGCCGGCAGGAATGGGAAGAAGGCCCGATGCAGTTTCTCCACCAGGCAGTCCCCAGGGATCCCCGTCCCTGCCACCCCACCCCCACCCCGCCCTCTGCGCAGTGTAGAAGTGGGGTGCGCGCGCGAAGCCCAAGGAACCCCCGAGGCCCCAAGCAACAGAAGCCACCATAATGACGCTGCAATTTGTCCGGGTGGGGAGAGCCACTTGTGGACAGATTCTGCGGTGTGTGTGTGTGGGGGGGGGGGGACACGTTCGTCACCCAGACCAAACCCAGAGTGAATCTAGGGGTGTGGGGGGTCACAGTCCACTTTGGTCCTCGGGAAGTGCTGGTGTTTTCCAATGCGCCTGCCTGTCTGCCAGTGGGTCTTGAGCTTGGCGAGGGCTTTGCCGACCTCAGGAGCAAGGGGCAAAACAAAGCTGTGGGGTCCACGCACCCTGACCTCTTTTGGGGTTCAGAGTCCTCTTAGCCCATCCCGCACCCGGAGGGAAGCACACACACACACACACACACACACCACACCACACCAATGCTACTGGTTGCAAAGCACCGCCCATTGGAAAGGATGGAAAGAAAAGGGTCCCCGGGCAGCTCTTTTAAAAGAGGGGGGCGGGGAGCAGAACGAGTCGAGCAAGGCCACAACCCGGCAACCCGCACGGTCCCCGCGGTGGCCCGGGGCGTGCGTGTGCGTGTGCGTAGCGAGGTGTGCGTTGCGATGACAAAGCCCCGCTGCCGTCAGCAAGCTCCAGGCTGCGAGAGCGTGGGTGGGGGAGGGGAAGGGAGAGTAGCAGGGGGTGGAACCGGCGCCCGCGTAGGTAGCGGGGAGCCGAGGCTTCTCCGGAGAAAGAGTTCATTCATGAGCCACGGGAGTCTCCCCGGCCCGGCCAGGTGGAGCTGGCCGAAGCCAGCACCTGTGTGTCTGCCTTTTTGGAAACAAGCAAAGCGCATCGATCATTACCATATTTTAATTGCCTTTCTCAAAGGTCATCTCTAATTATGGGTTACGAGGAGGGCTGGCAAAGGGGTCTGTAACCCCTTAGTGCTTGTGTGTGTGTGTGTGTATGTGTGTGTGTGTGTGTGTGTGTGTGTGGCCTCGGAGACAATGCTCCCAGCTCAGATCGAAATGCCATTCCGAGGGTGTCCGCGAGCGCCTGCGAGACTGTCACGACGTGCTGGCTCCACGCAGCCCCGGCTGCGTGCACAATAAGAGCCGAGCAGGCGGCCGAGGGCCGCGCAGACCCACGGGTTTTCTTTTTAGAAACGGTGGTGCGAAGAGACTTGACAATAATAACACGCAGCAGGATTAAACCGAGTGCATTTTCGTTTCTAGGACTGAGAGGGTGTTTAACCCATCCGGTCCCCCAAGAGCTTTTTTTTTTTTAAATTTTTATGGTCACATAGAGACAGGTGCGGGGCATATTGTGGTTTGGGGCAACCTATTTTTCATCTTAATCTGTTCCCTTCTTTAAGCATGGTTGTCCATTACAGTGAGAGCGAACATTTTTTAATGTTTATTCTTTTGTTTTATGGAAAATAATATCAGACTAGCTGAAAAGAAAAAAAAACCCGATTGAGGTGAGGTGGTCTTTTTTTTTTTTAACTTTTCGAAAGTGTGCGTTTTTTAAGGTGCTTCCTCTTCGTCCCCACCCCCATCCCCCTTCTTAAATCACTTTCAGAAACTCTTGAGGCAGAAGGCTGTACTCAGAGGGAGCGGAGCAGAGGGGCCTCGGGTTCTTGGGCCAGGGTTGAAGCGGGTAGACATCGGGAAGGAGCCTTTGGGTAGAGGTGGGCACCCTCCGGCCGCACGGAGCTCGGCTTTCTCAGAAGGGCCGGCTCTTTCGTGAGTCACCGGCCTTGTTTCTGGGAATGCCGCTCGCCGCAGCCAGGGCCTGGCTCGGGCGGGCGTCTTGGAGGGCTGGAGGGTCTTGACTGCCTCTGCTTCCTGCCTGCCCCCCACACCTGGCCTCCTGGCCTCGGCAGCAGCCAGCTCTGCTGGGAGGAAGGCAGAGCCAGATGACTGGTCCAAAGCCCCAGAGACCGCCTGGCTTTCTCCTCCCCTGTAATCATAACCAGATGCACTTACACGCCTTTCGTCAGAGGAAGCCCAGAGCCCTTTAACGGGCGGCAAGGAAAACCTCGCGAGGGCCTAGCAGCAGGCGTGCTGGGGCCCCTGAGCCCATTTCTCAGCCAAGTCAGCCTGAGGTTGCCAGAGTCTATGCTTTCCCCTCCTGTACCTCTGAGGCCAAAAAAGTTACCCAATCAAGTCAGTTGGGGGGTGCCAGGACTGCTGGTAGGTGTGTGGGTGCAGACCCCATAGAAAGAAACAGGCATCCAGGGAAGCTAGCAGCTAGGGCTTAGTAAGGTGGAGGTGCTCAGAACAGTTTCTGAGGTACTCAAACTGTCCCGCTAGGCCACTGCTCCCTGCTAAACTCTACGGAGTTTAAGAGTTGCAAGAGCAGCACCTCTTTTATTTATCTGTATAGACCCTGACACAAAGTAAGCCATTCAAATGTTTGGGCAGTAACAGCTGTGGTGGGAAAGCAAGATATATAGTTAGGTTTAACCTAAGAGTTCTGCACCAAACAGTGTTTAATCTCCCGGGACCTCAGTTTCCTCATCTGTAAAATGGGCATGAGGATGCATGTGTTCACAAGGTTGGGAAAACATCACATGAGGGAACTGCACAGGAAGTTCTAGGAAGGTTGTAATAAACTCTCAGTAAATATCCTGCCTTTGTCCTTTAAGAAGGATAGGGAGGACTGGGACAGGGGTTTGGAATGCAGCCTGGGGAAGGGGCAGGGATTGTAGCCCCTAACCGAGTCTAAGTCTTGCTGCCTTGGCGTTTGAATTAGAAGGATTGTATGTAGGACTGGGTGCTTTGGGGCCCGCTTATAGGTTGAGGGGGTGTTCTGTAGCTAGGACCACCAAAAGAGGGGGACGAAGAGGGGGAAGGAGGAGGAACTGTTTCCAAACGTGCACCCACCGAGTGTGGTGGCTTATGGCGGAATCCCTGTACTACATGAGCTAGCCTGGGTTATATAGTGAGCTCTAGGTGGGGTACAGAGTGAGACTATGTCGACCCCCCTGAAAGTGTGCATTAGAGGCGCAGGCAGACCACCCCAAAGCGCTGAACAATTGGAGGAAGCCGTTCCAGCCTTAGTTTCTAGGGGGGGGGGGCTAAGACTCCTGCCCTGAGGCCAGGCTGCCAGAGGAGAGCGGCCGGAAGTTGTGGTCTAAGACATGTCCCTTCAGTCTTGACCCGCTTGTCTATCATGGTTGTATGGAATCTATGACACGTCCATCCCCTGGCATTAGGCAGGGAAAGGGTTGGGTTATGGCCGGTTCTCGCCATTGTTGTTCCCAGTTCCGGCTTGTTCTAGAGCTCCCAGTTCTTAGCCTCCCCAACCCTGTCCTTCCCGAACCCCCACAATTCAGCAATTTTTTCCTCTGCTTATTGTAGGGTGCATTACTTGCAGCCCTGGGGATCAAACCCAGAGCCTTACGAATGTCTGACAAGAGCCTCCTTCTTGCGTCTGTTACTCACCGAGCTGGGTGTCTTCATCTGGCCCAGAACCCGCACATATGGCTATTCAAAAGCTAGTTCCTGTCATCTCCTCCCTAGGAGGCTAGACTTACAGGTGGGCCTGCAGGCCTACTGGGCATTTCTGTGGCTTCTGAGGATCTGAACTCTAGCCCTTAGCACTAGGCCGGTGAGAGCTTTAACCTTGAGCCGGCTCCTGGTATCCACCCCTCACCCCCACTGAAAAGACCTTTCTTTCTTCCTTCCTTTCTTCCTTTCTCCCTTCCTTCCTTCCTTCCTTCCTTTCTTTTACAGATTTATTTATTTTATTGTATGTATGTGAGAACACTTGTAGCTGTCCTCAGACACCCCAGAAGAGGACATCGGATCCCATTACAGATGATTGTGAGCCACCATGTGGTTGCTGGGATTTGAACTCAGGGCCTCTGGAAGAGCAGTCGGTGCTCCTAACCACTGAGCCATCTCTCTAGCACCCACAAAAGACCTTTCTAGGTAGCCCACGTTGCTTTTGAACTCCTGGCATCAAGGGATCCTCCTGCCTCAGCCTCCTGAGTCTCCTGCTTCTTATTTATCCTCGCTCCTTAGCCAGTGCTTGTGGTATTTTGGGGGGAGGGGAGATGACCTTCTCCTCTTTAGTCTTTCGCATTCTGGGTCAATCTCTCCCAGGAGGCCAGCCTGAAGACTAAGGTCAGTGGGGAAGGGCTGGTGGAGGGACAAGGCTCCCCTGGGGGGCGGGATTCAGCAAGAAGGCCCAGCACTGTGAATGAAAACTCACTTGACTGGGGTGTGACACAAGTTGGACTGTCTGGGTCAGGGAGTCCCAAAGTATAGGTTTGTAAAGGAATGAGGAAGAAGGAACTGTTGTGACCAGGGTTTGCCTGCCTGTCCTGTTCATCCTGGAACCACAGAGACAAAGGTCTTCATCCTACAGGAGACAAGAGAAACGCAGGGGAAGAAAAGAATAGGTGGGGAAACAAAAGCAGCAGAGGGAAGGACTCGCTCTCCTGCCGCTTGCCTGAACAGCCAGTGTCAGTCCTGGAGGGAACAACAGGGTCTTCAGTGACTCGGGGAGAGGGAGTGTGCAGTCCCTCTCAGGAAGGCGTAGGTCACTGTGCTATGGGGGTTTTGTGAAGATTGCAATGGTGTGAGCTTCCTCGTGTCTGTAATCTGAGCACTTGGGAAGCATAAGCAGGAATTTCACTCTATAGTCCAGGTTACTTAGCGATGATGAAGACCCCATCATTTTCAAACAAAACCTTTTTATGTTTATGAGGTTTTTGTCTATGTGTATGTCTGTGTACCAACTGAGTGCTTGGTGTTGTCTTAGGGCAGAAGAAGGTGTCAGACGGCCTGTTGTGAGCGGTCCTGTGGGTGTTGGGAATCAAACTTAGATCTTCTGAACCATCTCTGTCTCTGTCTCTGTCTCTGTCTCTTCTCTCTCTCTCTCTCTCTCTCTCTCTCTCTCTCTCTCTCTCTCTCTTAGTGGGGTGGTGTAAGTGATATAGAGACAGTTTCACTGTGTGTAGCCCTGGCTGTCCTGGAACTTTGTAGACCAGGCTAGCCTCAAACTCATAGATCCACCTGCCTCTGCCCCCACAGTGCTGGGATTAAAGGTGTGCACTGAACTTTGTATTATTGAAAGTAGAGGATTTGTGATCTCAGATGTCCCGCCCTCCCTCAGATGTCCCACCCTTCCTCCTCTTCAGATCTCTTCCTCCTTTATCTCTTTTAGTGCTAGAGATAGAAACTGGGGCTTGGTCCATGCCCGGTAAGCGCTCTACCACTGAGCTACACGGCCAAGAGCACTTCCCAATTTTAAACTGCATTTTTATTGTGTGTGTGTGTTTGCACTCACGAGTGCACATGCCTGCACGCACGGTCACTCCACGGTAAGACGTCGTGAAGGCAGAGGACAGCTTTTGGGTGTGTTTCCTTCTTCCACTGTGAGTTCTAGGGATCGAACTCAGGTCTTCACGTTTGCGTGGCCCGTTCTTTGATGTGTAGAGCCCTCTCCCTGGCACTAATACTTTTGTTTTTATATTTTTAGTGCTCACACACATGCAGAGGTCAGAGGACAGCCTGCTGGGAGTCGTTTTGCCTCCTACTATGGTCAAGAGAATGGAATTTGGGTCCTCAGGTTAGGTGGCAGGCGTCTTTATCCTGTAGGTGAGCTGTTTAGCTGGGCCCCCCACTTTTATTTCTACCCTATCTCCCCTTTTTGCATGGATCTAGCAGGGCTCTGTGTAATGGCTCTCTCCCGCTGCCACATGTCAGTTGCAGGGAAGAAGAGTCGAGTTCCGGGCTGGAATCATGTAGGGGCATCTCGGTGCCTCCTTATGTCTGGCTGTTGGCTGGGCCCTGAGCTATACACCCCATAGCAAAAACTCAAGGCTCCCCTTGAAGCCCGAGCTTCCTCAGAGTCTGGTGACCAAAGGAGTGGTAGGTTAGAATTCCCCGAGCAGCACCTTGCATACCAAGAACAAGTACTCCAGCAAATAAGGCTGAAACTTGACCTGGCCCTGGAAGTCGTGCTGTGTCACTCCTGGCATAGCCACTAGTTGCCATTGGGGTCATAGCCCATGAAAAGTCAAGGGGAAAGGACATACACCGCGCCCCTCAGGAACAGTGGCAAAGGACTTGTGACCGTGGGGGAAGGGGCAATGTCTCGGCAGGCACTCTAGTTCTTTTCTTTTTCTTTACAATCCAGCCCCCTCTCCCAGCCCCCTTTCCCACAATCCCTCATCCTAGTCCTTCTTCCCCCTGTCTCCAAGGGCCAGACCAGGCAGATCTCTGCTGGAGTCCTCTGACCAGCCCATGTGAGCTCCTGGTTGGTGGCTCAGTCTCTGGGAGCTCCCTGGGGTCTGGGTTAGTTGAGTCTGCTGGTCTTCCTATGGGGTCGCTCTCCCCTTCAGTTTCTTCAGTCCTTCCCCCGATTCAACCATAGGGGTCCCCGGTTTCAGTCTAATGGTTGGGTGTAAGTATCTGCTTCTGTCTCAGTCAGCTGCTGCTTGGGCTTCTCAGAGGACAGCCATGCTAGGCTCCTGTCTGTAAGCACACCATAGCATCGGTAATAGTGTCAGGCCTTGGTGTGCCCCCCCACACACCCCATGAGATGGATCCCAAGTTCGGCCAGTCACTGGATGGCCTTTCCTTCAGTCTCTTCTCCATTTTTGTCCCTGCAGTTCTTTTAGACAGGCACTCTCGAGAGGTAAGCTTAATTAGCAGTGGCTCTAAACAGAATAGTCTACGTTCTAATAGATACTTATACCCTCCAGAGGCCTCATAAATTATACGGGGGGGGGGGCGCAGGGGGAAGCAGAGAGCTAAAATTAGGCCAGGGGAAAAAGAAATACGGCTATAAGGTAAATATGGATTTTATGAAAAATAGAAAATATCAAAAGACAGCTCAGCGCTGTCCGTGAGCTCGTCAGGCGCAGGGAGGATGGAGGGAGGATGGAGTGGTGGGCCAGACAGCTTTTTGGCATTTCAGCCTTGAAATGGAACTAGGTAATGGACAAGCCTGCCCAGGTCTGCTCTTCTCTTCCACCTGCCATTTGGGGTGCGTGTGAAGCGGCGGTCCTCCATTGTTCCAAGCAACATTGTCGAGACTGCCTTACAAATAATCCTCCACACACCCCCCCATATATAGATAGCTTTATGGTCCAAAGCTAGGAGTATCGTCAGCACATTTTCTAAAGTAAGTGTGGAGGGGAAAGAAAAAAAAAAAAGCAATGACTTGAATACTTGCTGTTTGTGCCCCCCCCCCAATGTGGTTTTAAACACTCAGCACGGATAGCGCTGTGACTGGAGGGGTTGGGTACATCTCCAGGGCCCCAGGTTCCCATTATCCTTGTCTCTAACCCCTGAATGGAGAGTTTGACTTCTAATTTCATGCTAGGGGTTTCAGAGGCAGCATAATTGTATTTGCCTCTGCCTTTGATCTGCTCTTTCATTGTGGTTCTGACTAGGAGACAGAGATAAAAATGTGCTGGAAAAACATGATTTTGTCTGGCTTCGGAATTTGTGGTTATTATTTTCTCGGGCTCCCTTACGATGACACACCTTCCCTACATTTCAAATCAGAATCATTTCCACCCCATCCCCACCCCCCCTTTTTGAACATCCCAAAGTTCTCTCTCTGGGCTGTTGTCCCTTGTCCCCAGTAAAGCTATCATTTAAAACATTGTTTTTCTGTGTCCGGGTCTTTTGCCTGCAAGTGTGTTTGTACACCATGTGCATGGTGCACCTGCATAGGCCACGAGAGGGGGGGTCGGAGCCCCCCCGGAAGTGGAGATACAAAGGGCCACGAGCTGTGGATGCTGGGAATAGAGCCCAGGCCTTCTGGAGAGGCAACCAATGCTCTTACCTACTGAGCCATCTCTCTCGCCCCGATAAAGATGACATTTTTCAGCAAGGATTTGGGGTGCACCTTTTGCTGCTCATGTTTTAGATCTGAGTGGAAGCTGAAGTCCCTACTGAGTAGAGAAGCCACAGGTGACGCCTGATTCCCCCTTTGCTGTCCTTGCCAGTATGTATCTGCTTTTCCACAACTCCCTGAAGGTGACGACCAGGGTCTGCAGGCCTAGTTCCTACAGCGGAAACAAAAGAGACTCAGATTTAGCAGGGACCGTGTGGGTCCGAGCTGAGCGACACTTGGGTGTAGCCCCTGAAGTATCTGGCTCCTCAGGCAGGGGTCATCTTATCAGGTTGTGTAGTTTGTGTGTTGCACAATGATCCCCCAGCCAAGCCGGAGAATGTGTGCTAGAATGCATGATGGGCGCCGTTTGCTAGTTCTTACAAAGGTAACAAATAGGCTAGAGACGTGGAACAAAAGGAGAACCCTACCCTGCCTCTGATCAAGAAGAAAAAAGGTGATATAAGGCAGGATGGAAGGTAAAAGATGCCCTAGGAGCACAGTGCAGTAGCCTAGGGTTTCAAGGCAGTGTTGACCACCTCCTGGAGCAGTAGGCCCCTGCCTTGGCTTTTTCTTCTTTCTTTCTTTCTTTCTTTCTTTCTTTCTTTCTTTCTTTCTCTCTTTCCTTCCTTCCTTCCTTCCTTCCTTCCTTCCTTCCTTCCTTCCTTCCTTCCTTCCTTCCCTCTCTCTGTCTGTCTCTCTCTCTGTCTGTGTCATCTCTCATCTATAGGCTCTGGTGTTCTTACCTTACTGGAACCATTCTCTGTTCTGGGTTAGAGCGTGGGGGTGGGGGTGGGGGTGGGGGTGGAGGGTAGTTTTGAAAGTACAGTGGGATGATTTGGGGTGAGGAAGAGAGTTTCTTTGGTTTTGAACATGTGGCCTCTCAGGTGTGCTGGAGGATAAGACCTTCCAGAGTGGTGCAACAGAGCGCAACATCCTTATGAGTTTCCTGCAAGCCACAGGCCACACTAAATGAGCTGGAGCAGCTCAGAGAGCGCTAGCGTGCCTAGCATGTACGAGGCACTGGGTTTGAGGCCCCAGACACTGTTCCATACACAAATGAACTTTGGAAGGAAAGCTGTCAATCTGCTTCTTTCCAGAGAAAGGCAAATTTAAACTTAAGTTCCTATTCTGCCCTTAGAGCCAGACAAACATAGACCAGGAACACAGAGTTCATCCCTTTCATGGGTTTCCTGTGTGACTGTGTATCTGAGTGTTAAGCAATGTTTGTATCTCTGAGCCACATGCCGAGGCTGCTGGCCTGCCACCTTCTACATTGTGGTCACACCCTGCCCCGTGCCCTCCCCCCCCCCCCCCGTCCTCACCCCTGCACAAGAACTCTGAGCAAGCCGAGTGTAGTGGAGTGTTGAATGGACATCAGGTCTATCGTGCTGACTGGGAATTCTCAAACTTTTACTATTCTAAGTCCTTAAGGATTGCTCTTTCCCACCTCGGGGTTTCTTTTGTTTGTTTGTTTTTAAATAGAAGCTTACAGCAACTCATCCTCAAAGTCCTATACAGCCAAAGATAACTATAAACTTCTGATCATCCTGATTCTTACCTCATCAGAGCTGGGATTACAAGCATGTGCCACCAGGACCTGTTTTATGATATGCTGGGGACTGGACCCAGGGCTTCGTAAATGCTAGGCAAGAATTTCACCAACTAAATTACCTCCCCAGGACTAAAATGTCAGCTTCATCTACTGATGTCTTAAGATGGTAAAGGAAGATTTGAGGTGTCTATATTTTTCCTTGTCCTCATTGTGGTGTGAGATCTCAAGATATTACATTTGTTCCCATATTTTATAATCACAATCACATCTTATTACAACATAGAGGTTGTTCATTGATCAGACAAAAGAATTTTGGCGATTATATTTCCTCTTTTTTTTTAAATTTTTGAAATAGGGTTGCCAGGCGGTGGTGGTGCATGCCTGTAATCCCAGCACTTGGGAGGCAGAGGCAGGCGGATTTCTGAGTTCGAGGCCAGCCTGGTCTACAGAGTGAGTTCCAGGGCAGCCAGGGCTATACAGAGAAACCCTGTCTTGAAAAAAACCAAATCAAAAAAAAAAAAAAAAAAAAAAGAAAGAAAGAAAGAAAAAGAAAGAAAGAAAGAAAGAAATAGGGTTTCTCTGTGTAGCACTTGCTGTCCTGGAACTCACTCTGTAGGTCAGACTGGCCCTGAACTTACTGAGATCTGCCTGCCTCTGCCTCCCAAGTGCTCTGCCCTATTTCCCTGTATGTGTATATTTCAGTATTTGGTGCTAAAGAGATAGCTTAACGGTTAAGAGCAATTGCTGCTAATCCAGGGGGCCCAAGTGTGAGACTCAGCACCCACATAGCAGCTCGCAACCATAGGTTCAAATTCTAGGAGATTCAGCTCCCTCTTCTTGCCTCCACAGGCACCGGGCATGCGCATGGTGCACAGATACACGCCCTTACAACACTAGAAGACACATCTGGGAAAATATCTATTCTATCCTCCCTCTCTCTCTCTCTCTCTCTCTCTCTCTCTCTCTCTGTGTGTGTGTGTGTGTGTGTGTGTGTGTGTGTAGGCATGTGGGTTCAGGTGGCCAGAGAGGGCATCAGAACCCCTTAGAGTTGAAGTTGAACGAACTGGGCAAAAATGAGTGCTGGGAATCGACCTCTAGTCCTCTGCAAGAGCAGCAACTGCTCTTAAGAGCTGGGCTGCTAGCCGGGCGGTGGTGGCACACGCCTGTAATCCCAGCACTTGGGAGGAAGAGACAGATCTACACTTCTAGAAAATAAAGGCGATTTTAAAAATAATTTAATGGGTTCTTCCCCCACACCTTTGATTTACGTCGACTTCGCATTCTTTTTGCGGATGTCGATTTCACAATTCTTTTTATTCCTTTCTAGACATTTGCAATTCTGCCCTTCCAGTAAGATTGTAAATTGCTAGAAGTCCCAAGGTGTCTTTAAAAAAAAAAAAAAAAAAAAAAAAAAAAAAAAAAAACCTTTGCACTTCTGTATTCCCCTAAGTCCTGAGCAAGTTTTCCCTCAATGCATCTTAAAAATACATCTTTAAAAAAAAAATGGAAATACATCTTTAAAAAAAGAATGGAAAGCCGGGCGGACGCTTTGGCTGGTGGCGCACGCCCTGTAGTCCCAGCACTTGGGAGGCAGAGGCAGGTGGATTTCTGAGTTCGAGGCCAGCCTGGTCTACACAGTGAGTTCCAGGACAGCCAGGGCTACACAGAGAAACCCTGTCTCGAAAAAAAAAAAAAAAAAAAGAATGGACACATAAAGTTACCTCCTTCTCCAATGCAAGGCCCTTATAAACCAAGCTAACTTTCAAATCCTCGCTTGTCCTGGGAAGCCCTTGAATGCTAGGGACCATGCTGCAGGCCTCGCCACCCCCACCCCCGACTGCATTTGAGGACAGAGACCCAAGTTCCGGGCCACGGGGACCAGCCACTCTGTGGCCGAGTCGCCACCGCGCTGGCCGGCTCTGCAGTCGGAGACCAAGAGCCTGTTGGCCGGAATTACAACCCGCACTGGCGACCCGGGGAGGGGAGCTCGCCAGCCGCGGCTTCCCTAGGGTCGCGGCTCTTCTGTCGCCCGTGGGGGGGGGGAGGGTGGACCGCCGTGGGGACGAGGTTCCAGAGGGAGCGCGGGCGGCAAGCTTCGGGAGCTTGGGGACCGTCGCCGGGTCCCTTCCGCCAAAGCCTGTGGCTCAGCGGAGCCACCGCCGGGGGCAGCGCGGCCTGCGCCTCCCGGTCAAGATGGCGGCGGGCGCGCAGCCACGCGGGCCACCGGCGCCCGCGAGAGGTGGCCGCGGTCCCCCAGGCCGGCCCCGCCGAGCGCGCTGTCCCCGGGGCGGGCGGCCTGGAGGCGGGAGCAACCCAGGGGCTCGGTTCCTCCACTTCTTCAGATGGCCTCCCGTGCTCCACGTCACAGCAGACCGCTGCCTGACACCCCCAGCCCGCCGGGGCACTCCGGGGACCAGGAGGTCGGGCCCGGCCTCCAGGGACAAGGCGTGTGTGGCTGGCTCCCGGGTCCCCCCGCGGTGGACAGAGGGCGAGGGGCAACGGGCACGACTGGGTGCAGGCCTTGTCACAGCCCAGCACAAGTCCACAACAGTCGGAGCCACTGAGGAAAACCCTTGCATAAGACACAGAGCCCAGAGCCGTTGAAGTCGCCAGCCATGTCTTGGAGAATCCATAGTGTTATCTAGTAAAAGCTACAGAATAAGTGCGTGTCCTCCCCACCCCCCAACACACACACACACACACACACACACACACACACACACACGCAGGCATACACAGACATTTGCTCTGACATCGAAGTAGGCTGCCTTCCTCCTAGAAACCTTAGGACCAATTTACTAGAAATGGCATTGATGAATGCCAAGCATTCTGAGCGATCTCCGGCTGGGCTCCTGGGCTCCGATTGAGAGGTCAGGACCTCCCCCCACCCCATCCCACCCCACCCCTCGAGCGCGCGCGCGCGCGCACACACACACACACACACACACACACACACACACTAGGGAGAGCCTGGTGTAGGTAGTATCTCTATGGGGGAGGGGGGGGATGCGGGACAAGTACCCAGAAAAGCTTCCCTATTACCTTTTGTAAATTGTTGGCAGACACCTCCTACCGCCTCAAAGTTCTAGCACGTCGTCGGCTCTGGAAAAAGAGGCTGAATGCTTAGTTTTGGGTTTTGTTTTGATGAAGAGAAGTCGTTCTGCATAACATTTGCACTGGCTTGTTATGCTGAAGGAAAACACTTCCTCCACCCACCTCCGCGGCCGCCCCACCAGCCACTCTTTTTCCTCCCTCCGCTGCTCCCCTTTTAATTGCCTCTCTCTTGCCCGGGTTTAGGCAGCCCCTCAGCACTTTGCTCAAGTACAGCCATAAACCCTAGGCTAAGCCTAATCCTCTGTGGTCCTGACCTTCCTTCCCACCGTGGGCCTGGAGTCAGGCCGGCCCGCGGGGGTCTCCTACCTACTCCATTAGGATCAATGCTTCAGTTAGTTGTATTCCAACCTGTGCTTTCTCTCCTCTGCGCACTTGATGCTTTCCAAACGTACCGTTTCACCCCAAAACAAAAATAATTCAAAGAAATCAAAGAAAAATAAACAAACAAATCGTATACAAAAGCAGAAGTTCAAAACCGCCATGAACGAAAGGACCTGGGCTCTGAGTATGACGGTTCATGCCACCGTTGAAACCAACTGTCTGGAAAGAAAGAAAAAAAAAATTTTTTTTTTTGACATGAGGTCTATGTAGTCCTGGCTGCCCAGGAACTCGCTCTGTAGACCAGACGGGCCTCAAACTCAGAGGTCTGTCTGTCTGCCTCTGCCTCCGGAGGGCTGGGATTAAAGCCAACCCGGGGAAGGCTCAACCATTCTATTTCTAAAGCTTTCACAGAGCCAAGACTTTCCCACTGCCCTGGCACCTACCTAAAGTCTCTCCAGGTTCCTGGAGCTCCTCACCTGCATCACCCCCCCCCAGGCCCTGTCCAGCTCACACCCCCCACTGGAAGCACTGTACCCTTAAACATCTAGACAGGCTGCCTGCTGAGCTGCTTTCCGTGACGACTCCCAGGAGACAGCAGCCTGGAGCAGCAGGCCCCATCTGCCGTGCAGCTGAACGAGTTAAACTACCCTAAGCTTGGGTCTGGGGTGAGGCCTGGACCTGAGAGAACCGCGGGGGGGGGGGGGGTTGGGCAACCCGGGCCTTGGGGGTCCCTAGTTGCAGGGTCTGAATTCTTTCACAAGTGCTGTTTGAGAGTCCCAGAAGACTCATTCCTTGGGGGGGTCCCTCCTAAACCTACCCTAGAGGAGGTTAAGGGCCTCCCTGGACCGTGAAGAGGCTTCTGTACCTAGCTAAGTTCCAAGCCCCGAAACGTTTGAACCTCTGGCTCCAGGGCCTAGAAGGGGTCACGATGGAGGCTCAGTTCTCGGTGTAACCCCTAGGTGAGCTTAGCTTACTCTAGACGTCGCAGATAGCGCCCCCCCTCCCCCAAGCAAGTGCCAGAACCTAGGGCCTCATAGGTTACTGCTGCCTTAGCCCGACCGACCCCGCCTGGGCCTCACAAAGGCTTTGTGGGGCCCGGCCGACCAGAAGCGGCCACCATTCCCAGATCTTTAATTATGCTCGGAGACCCTACCCTTCCCCCACCCCATCGCCGGCTTCCAGTCCTTTAATCAATTTCACGATATTAAATATTAATTTCCCGCCAGCCACGCTTTCTCAAAGGAGGGGGGGAGGGGACACACAGGGCAAAGCCAAGAAAAGGATGGCTTTGCTGGGTGTGACCAGGGTAACTGGGCGTGGAGGACACGCGGGCTCCTAAGTGACCGTGCCCAGAACTCAGGAGTCACGGTGTGTTTGCACCCTGCAACTGGGGGAATTTGGGGAGTTATGAACACTTAAGGTGCATGTCTTCAGGAGAGGCAGCCAGGTGTGCAGAAGTCGGGTCTGTTGGGTGACCACCTCCTGCTCTGCGGGGGCCCCCTCCCCACCTCCAGAGGCGAGTCAGGCTCACACGGGCCTGCCGCGCGCTGCGGTGATGGATCGCGCCTGGCGGGGGTGATTTGGTGTTGATCGCACATTATCACTGGCAGGTTGGACTGGTTGCTGATGGACGACTTCTAGCGGCGGCAGCGGCGGGCGTCTTCAGACACCGTGCGGTGATTCGCTCGCTCTACAAGGGTCTTCCCCCACCACCCCCACCACCACCCCCACCACCACCACACACACCACCCTCCTCACCACCTACGCATTTCTGGAGAGTCTAGGAAAGAGAGTGGGGGTCTCCCCGTCCCCAAGGCCACCCACCTCGGTCCGGGACCGGGTGTGGGCCGCAGGCCCAGAGAGGAGGGGAACTGAGAGGGCTATCCCACTTCCTCCCATTTCTCTTTCCCTTACAGCCCACCTTCCGCTTCCCCATCGGAACACGAAGGGCCTAGGTCACTTGGCCGGCGATTTCCTCTGTGCCCAGCCCAGTCCTCTGGGGTGCAGTCTCCCTCTCCCTGCCACCCACGACCCTCTCAGGGCTCCCAGCAGTGGAGGCACTGGGGGGTGGGGGGTGGGGTGAAGCCCCTCCTTGCTTCGTTTTCTAAAGTGGCTGCAAATACAAAAGCGGTTTCGTAATGCCTTCCGTCTGCGAGAGCCGGAGGACCCTGGCTGACCTTTCGGAAACTGATTGCAACTGCCTGTTAACAGCCCGTACTGACCGCACTGAGCGGAGCGGAGGACAATCATTTAAGTGACAGACGGCGAGGTGGCCCCGGCTCAGTCGAGCGGCCTGGTTAAGCCCGCCCCTCCCCCCCCCAGCTACTCCCCCAGCTCAGGGTGCACTGCGGGCTGTGGTCAGCTCTCTGGCGAGCGGGGAGGGCGCACCGTGCGCGCGTGTGAGTGTGAGTGCATGTCTGCGATTATGGGCCGAAGGGTTAACCCTTCGCGGAGCGCCGCCGGGGTCCTTTGAAGCCGAGCGCTGCCGGCTTAATCTGCCATTTGCAAAAGAGGAATAAAGGGGCTGCCTTGTCCGGCTATCCCTAATGGGTAAACTGTACCCTCTTAGCGTGACCCCTGGCACTGTCCCTGCTGCTGCCGAAGAAAGATCTCGACCCTTGGATCTTCTCTTCGGCCATGGCGCTAAGTAACCTCCCTGCGCTGCCCTCCTTTTCCTCCGAGAAACAAGGAACAGCGCGGGGACAGCGCAAAGCGTCCAAAGGCTTCGAGGTTCGCGATGCAGTGGACGTGGGTGTTCCTGGTGTTTTCTGTTTTGGAAACTGGAAAAAGGGGGAGGTGGGCTCACAGCGGGAAGGGCAGGTGGGGGAGGGGAGGCTGGTGACAGGGCACCTCGGGCTTCTCTCTCTGTCTCTTCTCTCTCTCTCTCTCTCTCTCTCTCTCTCTCTCTCTCTCTCTCTCTCTCTCTGGAGAGATCGCCAGCTGCTCTCCAACAGGCAGCGCCCTGAAATCTATTTAAAGAGAGGGAAAGGGGAGGAGAACAAAGGGGAGGAGGGGGCGGCGAGAGAGCAGGGAGGATCCGCCGCTCCGCGGGCACATCAAGCGCTCACATCTGTACACTCCGCGATCGATGGGGAGAATGGATAATATTTGTCAGCTGCAGACCTTTCTCTTCCCGGTTCCCAGGAAGGGGAGGGGGCAAGGCAGGGGGAGGGGCGGGCGGGCCGACGGGGGGGGGTAGAGAGAGAGAGAGAGAGAGAGAGAGAGAGAGAGGCCGAGTCAAGGACAGCGCGCCTCCCGCTGCAGCCGCACGGAAACCCAGTGCCCAGAAAGCCGGCAGATTTTTTTCCCTCTTATTATCATTATTAATTATTTTTTATTATTCCACAGCAGCCAGCGAGCGCTCAGCCGCGCCCCTCCCCCGCTCGCCTGCCGCCTCCCTTTGTTGATTTTCAGCTGCGAGCGTGGCGGGCCCGAGCCGCCGCCGCCGCCGCCGCCGCCGCCGCCGCCGCCGCCGCCACCGCGGAGCACGATTTGCTCTTGCGCCCTGGGTCGCAGCTGCGGCCCAGGAAGTCAGGGCTCCGCCCCCGCCCCCGCCCCCCGCGGCGCGGCAGATCCTGTCCACCAAGCGCGCGCACACACACACACACACACACACACACACAAACACACACTCACACACCACACAGACACACACACACACACACAAACACACACTCACACACCACACACACACATACACACACACACACACACACACACACACACACACACACACACACACACACAGTCATCTGTGGCCGACCAGGCTATCCTAGCAGTACTTTGCTGACGCTTTGCGTCCCCCAAAGCCCGGGCGCTGGCTGCCTCGACCTGGAGCCAGCCGTGGGCTGCTCACCGGGTCGTCACCACCCCCTTCCCCCGGCCACAGCACTGTGATGCCGCCACCCTCACACATGGTCTTCATTTAGCACACCAGCGGCTGGCTTCCTCTCTGTTCTTCTCCTCGGGGCTTTTCGGAGCGAGGAGGGAGGTTTAGAGGAAGTTAGAAACCTTGCGAGCCCACGGGGGAAGGGGGAAAACCCTCGTTCGCAGTCTGAGCTTCCGAGACGGAGGGAAGCGTCCCACGGGGGATGGGACAGTGCCTAGGTGCCCTCCCCTTCCTTGATGTTGCCAAGGCTGAGAGGTGGCGGTCAGGAGAAAGCAGCTTGCACCCATTCGTCTTTTCGCCTGCTATACCTTATGTCGCTAACCTAGTGGTACCCTCAGCTAGGTGGAGACAGGGACGGGGTAGGGTGGACTGGGAGCTGGTGGCAGTCAGCGAATGAGGCCTAAGATATCTCAGACTGACCCAACCGTAATGGCTAGCTCACTGAACCTTTCCCGTTCACCCCAGGTTGAAAACCTAAAACGGGTGACCCACCAATTGGCCTGGGCCCACTGTGTTGCGGAGGATGGGGGAGGGGAGCGGTGCAGATTCGGGGTTTATTTGGATTACCCTCATCCTCCTGCGCTACCAAGCCTGCCAGAGGTGGCGTCGCCGACTGCTCTGCGGTCCTGGGCAGGGCAGGAAACTGGCGCGGCCGCGGGCTGGGCAGGCACCACTTGGCCTAGCCGGCTGTTCGCTGGAACTCGCGAAGCGCCATCACGCTGAGCTGAGTTCCCGAGACTCCGGCCTGGTCCCCCTGAGCTGTTTTCCTCCCACACTGTCAGTTGGCCTGTCTCGGAAGTCTCCCGATCTCCCCCCACCCCACCCCCCACCCCCCGCCATCTGCTTTCCCCCTTCTTTGACCGATCTCGGGAACTTCGAAATGCATTCAACCGTCCTTTCCGAGATTCAAAAAGTTTTGTGTTTCCCTGGGGGTTAGCAGCCTAATGCTTCCCCTGTTTCCCGGAACAAAGCGAGTATTCAGTGGGGAGGGGACAGGCCGAGAACCCCCTCCCAGCGGCACCTGGCGCTTGTGCAGGTTCAGAAGGCTCTCTTTTGAATGCAGGTGTCCTGGTGTGAGTGTGTGTGTGTGTGTGTGTGTGTGTGTGTGTGTGTTCCTTTCCTCCGTCTCCGCCACAGAAATCTGGCCGGGAAGCCCGAGAGGACGCTTGTGTTTGGGTGAGGTTCTCACCCGGAGTTAGGAGGGCACACACTCGGCTGTTTACAGTGTGTCTGCAGCTGGAGATGACTTGCCCACACTTGACAGCGGGGGCCACCCTCGGGCTGCCAGACCCTCGGGCACCTCGCCGGAGGCTTTCTCAGCGCTGGGGTCAGGGTGGGCAAGGAAAAGTGAGAGGTCGCTTCGAATTTTTCGTTTTTTTGCAGTCCACAGATCCACACCACCACCACCACCACCACCACCACCACCATCACCACCACCACCACCACCACCACCACCATCACCACCACCACATAACAGTCTGGATCCGGTACCTATCAGAGGAGTTTAGAGGAGGAGCGAAGAGCTCACAGTGGGACTCAAAACAGTCCTTGGGTTCCCATCAGACAGCCTACCTACACCCTACTCCCACTCCCACCCCCATCCCGGGTGCGCCTGGACTCCACTCGCGACTCAGAGGTGCCTCTCTGGACAGCGCTCCGCTGCTCCACCTGCCTTTGCCACCCTACGCGATACACTTCTCACCCCGAGCAAGGAGGGAGAGCTAAGCTAGCTGTGACCACGAGCGTCCCGGCCTTCTCGGCGGTGCAGCTCGGCCTTAGATCCCGCTCCAGCTCTTCCCTTCTCCCCGGCCTGTGGCCGGCTCCAGGCGCCTCTAGCGCGGCCTGAAACTTGATCCCGTGTCGGAAGGACAGTATGTAAACACCAGGCGCGCTCCGAGAACCCGCGGGAGGGGCCGAGCGAGGGCCGCCCGCCCGGGCGAGCAGCTCCGAGGCCCCGCGCCCCCCTTCCTGCCTGCTCGCCCGGGGCGTGATCGGCAGGGCCGCTGCCTAGCTCTCTGCTTTCCCTGTTGGCTCAGCTAATTGGAGCCGCCGCCACTGTGGCGGCCTCTTGTTGAATTTTCTAGATCGCAACCGTTCAGTCGTGGCTGCCTGCGGCTCCCTTCCCCCTCCCACAGCTGTTATCACGGCCAGCAACTTGTTGGTGATGGGGACAGTCCCTCCACTGACCCTGGCGTCAGGCTCCGCATTCATTTCAGCAGTTCCGGGAGTGGTTTTTTTGTTTGGGGTGTGTGTGTGTGTGTGTGTGTGTGTGTGAGTGTCTGTGTGTGTGTGTGTGAGAGAGAGAGAGAGAGAGAGAGAGAGAGAGAGAGAGAGAGACTGTCTCACTCAGTCAGTCAGTCTTGTTGGAAGTGTGAGGATTCCCGCCAGGATTCGAGGAGGCTCCTGGTGCTAAACCTGGGAACCTCCTGGCAGAAAGCCTGTATTCTCACGGCCTTGCACCAGGAAGTAGTAGCAGTCCAGAGGGCCTCCAAGAACAACTCCGCTAGCTCTGGTTCCTAACAGGAAAACATTACCACGGGGTTGGGTGGCGATGGCAGGAAAATAATTCCCTCTGCCTTACACAGGTCCCTTACTCGAGTTTACACCACAATTTGGAACTTGGTGTGTGCAGGTCCCTTGAGCCTCCTGCACTTTGGGGTCTTTGGGGTCTAGGTCACCTAAATGCCACAAAGCCGCTTGCACTCTTGAGTTGATTGATGTACCTACCAAGCAGATCTAGGAAAACAACAACAACAGCACTCTCTGGGCTCCATAGCTGCAATGCATCCAAGCTGGGCGAGCTTCAAGCCCGTGGTGCGTCCCTCCTCCCAGCCCCCTCTGGACAGCCATCGATTGTCCCGGGCCACACATTTGTACTGGATGCCATCTATCTGTGAGGCCTGCACACTGTAGGGGCCTAGAGGAGGCTCCGAGTGTGGCCGAGTGCGACTGGAGAGCAGTTTTCCAAGACGCAGGAAGAAATGGCTGATTGCAGCGCAAGAGCTCAGTTGCTTTTAGGCCAACGTGCTCCTAGATTGATTGCCAGTGGATTTCACAGGCCCAAGGCCCTGACCTTGTGAAAAGCAGCAGCAACCCCCCAGCCGGGAAGCACATGTATAGATAGACACAGGCCAGCTCCCAGCCAGAGAGAGAGAGAGAGAGAGAGAGAGAGAGAGAGAGAGAGAGAGAGAACAAGCAGCTGCATTTTCCTGTTTGGGTTCTGGGAAGGGTGTCTGTCCCCACCCTGGCTTTGATGGCTTTCTGACAACTGTTAGGGAACAAAGGCTGGAGACCAGAGCCTCGTTGACTGCCGTTTCGACACCCCTGGTCTTCGCCTCTGACTTTTACCCAGATGAGTAGTTTGAGAGGTTTTCCTGAGGTATCTTCCCAGTGTGTTTATACTAGAGCCCGGTTTCCCACCCCTTTCGTATTGGTTTAAACTATGATGGAAAGGAATTTCACAGAATTAATCCGATAACTTGATGTGTCCGTTGGCTCTTCCAACGGCAGGTCAAGTTCACGTAGGGTTTTGTGTGCATCGAAGTTCTCCGGACTCTTTCAAGCTCAAGTTGTTGTCTCTTCTTGTCAAATTTTCTTCTATTTCTAGAGCTGGGACGGGGGGGGGGGAAGGGAGATTTCTGGAAAAAAAATGTTTACTCTCTGTTACCTCTACCTAATCAGTCTGGAAATGCCTCGTTCCCTTTTTAGGATAAAGCATATTTCTATGTTTTGATAAGGAAGTGAATAATTGCTGTTCCTCTTCGGGCCTGAAAAGATAATTATGCGTCCCAGGAGTTGGCTGTCTCCTGTCTGTCTAACAGATGATCTTGCTTTCTTGGCCCCTTCCCTCTGTCACACACCCCCAACCCCCTTGCCACCAACAAGCCTGAAGGTTCTGGTAGTTCAAGAAGACCCGGCGAGGTAGGCATTCCTGGTTGGTTTTTTTTTTTTTTTTTTTAAATCATACCAAGAATACCCCGAGCCAGCCAGCCATTGGAATTCCTGCTAAATCTGCCTGAAAGCTTATGCGAAGGGCTCCCCATGGGGCCTGTGGTGATGGATGTCTTGAGGCCTAGGCTCCGGAGCTATCGTAATGGGGAAAGTTGAGCGTCGGCAAGCAAGACTCGGACCTGTACCAAGGGAAAGGACAGACGGCAACCAAACAGCTCCATACACCTGGCTGGCTGGCTGGCCGCGGGGAAACAAGTCGCCAGCCCTCCTCCAGCCACCCCGCAGCCAGTAAAGCCCACGGGCATACCATTTAGGTGGCTTGGCTTTATTTAGTTCAGCTTAGGAATGGTACCCAGGAATGGAACCCTTAAGCATCTCTGGAAGCTGAGATGCAGCCGTGACTCCTGTCTTCCCCGGGTGTCTGCGTTAGCTTGGCTGAACTTGCTGTTCCTGTCTTCTTCCCCCCCCCCAGAGGAGTTGCTTGTAGTCTTGAATCAGGATCGCACCGTGACACCTCCCCGGGGGTCCCCAGCTATTGATTTTTAATATCCGTATTCAATATTGTGTATTAAATATTGAATCCATGCATGAGAGGATGCGATGCAAATCACCAGCCGTGCCTGGGACTTTAATAGTTGTTTTATTGCCCGGAAACCACAGTTGGATCCAAGGCTTCCTGCAGCCGAGGCTGGGGGTGGTGGGAGTGGTGCGGGGGTGGGGGGTGTGGCAGACGGAGGGGGGGCGGGGGGTTGAGCAAAGCTGGGCCTCCCAAGGCTTACTTGAGACCTCTGGAATAGCTCCTGCTGAAGGAATAGGGAAGCACTTTACAGTGTTGCCTAAGCCAAGGCGCCCCCCACCCCTCACACCCTCACCCCCCACCCTCCCACCCCCCTACCCCTCCACCCCAGCTCCGGGTTTCAATGGAAAGGGCTAGGACCGCTGTGTGAGACACAGACAGAGGAAGAGGTGTGGAGTCATGGCCTTCCTTCCTTCCGGGACTTCCCTAACTGGATGTCTGCTTGCTCCTGGCCAGTAAACCACCCTTCCCCCCCTGTGCACACTCACCCCAAGACATGCACACAGGACTACGGGGCAGGAAAATGGAGGTCAGCAGGAAACCCTAGGCCTGCCCGACTAGCAGAGCTCCGTAGCCCTCGTATCTAATGTGCCCAACTCACCTCTCTTAACCGCTGGGGCACTTTCCCTCCTCTGCCACTGTGGGGAGTGGGGCCTGCACGGTCTCCCTTACAGCTGGATGGCCCTGCTGGCGCAAAGCAGATAATAATATTCAGGGGAAAGCCTTTTGTCTGCGGCTGTCCCCAGGTGGACAGGCTGGGGGATTAGTACCGGTTCTCCCTTTCTGGTTCCATCCTCCTGTCGCCCCCACCCCCACCCCCCACCCCGCTCCCGGGGTGTCCTCTTTCGCAGACAGAAACCCATTCCTCTTTAAAGGCCTTGTTCTTCGCTCCTCCGAGGCCTCCACCTGGCCACCCAGGCTCCGTGACACCTATTTTCTCCACTCAGCTAGACAGTCGGGTTTGAGGGGACCACCGGCAGGGAAGACAGGCAGGGCCGGAAGAGGTAGGTGGATAGCCCAGAGTGTGGGTGCAGGGAGTGTGCATGTACAAAGCCAGCAGCAGCGGTTTCGTTTGAGGGGAAAAAAAGACTGTTTGGAAGCCACGACCAGTGCCAACAGAGCTGGTGGTAGATAGCTGGAGGAGAGCAGAGCCTGCTAGGTACTGGTTGGCCCAGCGTGCCAACCTGCTTGTGGCCAGACAGTCTCGGTACCTACTCCGGGCCTTTTTTCAAACTGGATTACAGTAGTCCCGTGGTTGAGGGAAGCCCAGCTTGGTTCCTAATTGCTGGCAAGCCAGAGCGGGTAGGGTGCTATAATGGGATCCGCCATAGGGAAGCCCAAATGGAAACGCGGTGGACCGTGGCACTCCTGAGACCACGCTCCACCTAGAAGCCTGTTATCTTTGTCCCAAGCTCGGAGAAAAGTGGATGCCAGAGGGGCCTGGCTCCATGAAGACTGCCCCCAGGGACTCCCTCTTCTGCTGACAAGTTCCACACTACTGACTTGCCCCGGACCGACAGAGACCAACCCTGGCAGCAGGGCCCGCCAAGAGTCGGGGTGTGCACTCGTTCGTCACTAGGCACGAGAATGGAGATATGCCAGGCAGGGCCTGGCTGCGCACGCCTCCGCGCCGGGGCTCAGGCGGCTGCTGCAGCCTGTGTTTCCGGGTCTGCGGCTGAGCCTTCCTGGCGTTCTCCCCTGGCTTTGTCTCGCTGCCAGCTTCTCGCTTGTCCTCGCCAGTCTCCTGGGTCCATGGGTCGCGCTCTGCCTCCCAGAGTGCGTCTTTGCGCACGTGTAAGCTGCCTTCCTGAAACCTAGTCTCTTCCCGCGGGTTAGTGGGCACTGCCTTAGGGTCGCTGTGTGTGTGTGTGTGTGTCCACTTCTAGAAGGTTCCCCAGTCTTTAGAAAACTCGTTCTCAGGACTACAAGACGGGAGCCTCCGAGGATTTGGGTTTGCTTCGCTCCGATCCAGGCCGAAACTGGCGTGGGGCTTTTTAATGAGCCCTCCTACTGCAGAGCCTGGGGGGGGGGCACACTTGTGCGGCTGACCCGGCTGTTTGTGGCCCTCTCCCTAGACTCTGGAGACTCGTTAGTCGCCCTGAAGGATGTGTGCACGCTGGCCTGCTGGCGGGACTTTGGAGGCTGGGGTCCGAGGACCCGGAGTGCACGCGCACGTGCCAAGGGCAAGGACCCGCGGTGGATCAGCGGGGCTGGGAGTGACTGGGCTGAAAGCCAGTGAACACCTGGAAACACCCTAGGCCTCAGGGCAGGTGACACCCTTCGGAACCCCGACTCCCTCCCCCTCTCCTCCTCCCCCCCCCCCGTTCACCCACACCCCCCTCGCCGGCCCGCATGCGGTCGGCCTCTGCGGCGGAAACACGGTCCAACTCCTTGAAAGTAAACTTGCCGCGAGCTGCCAGGGCCGGGAGAGAGGGAGCGAGCCGGCGGGGGTGTCTGCGTCGGGGAGGCCGGGAAGGCTAGTGTCAAGTTTCAAGCCCCTAATGACAATCGATGGCGAGGTGCCAAGGCCCTGGGAAACGGCTGGAGGGGAGCGGGTGTGTGTGTGTGTGTGTGTGTGTGTGTGTGTGTGTGTGTGTAGGGGGGTGGTGGTGGCGGAGGCGGGTTGAGTGAAAGGGACCACGCCACAGGGCCCAACTTGCGAACCTCCGAGACGCGAGGCGCCCACAAGGGCTGAGCCAGGCGGCGGGGCGGGGGCGGGGGCGGGGGCGGGGGCGGGGGGCGGGGGCGGCGGGCGGGGAGGGGCGCTCGAGGAGCCGCGGGAGTGGAGCGGAGCGGAGCGGAGCGCCAGCATCTTCCGCAATCCATTCATGCACTGAAGCGCGTGCAGAGCTGCTGCTCGCTGCCATTGTTACTCGCGGGCGGTGTGGGAGCAGAGCCTCCACTCTGGCGAGAGATAAATGGCCTCTGACAGCCCCTCCTCGCCAAGAGAGCTCCTCGGATTTCACCGCGCGGCGGCTCTCAGGTCTGTGCCTTGCTCGCTTCCCGGTGAGAACCTTTAAATCAGCCTCCCCGCCCTCCCTTCTCCCGGACTCTGTCTCTCCCCCCCCCCCCCGCCCTCTCCAGTCCGGCCAGGACCCCCCTCCCTCACCCCCACCCGGGGCGGGGGGCACTGCGCACAGGCACCGGTCGCCTCCCAAGCCCGGGGTTACGAAGTGGGGGGGCGCCGAGGGGACCCGGGGGCCGCGGGTGGGGAGAAGCAGCTAGCGCCCCCCACCCGGGCTCCGATCCTCCGCCCGAACGCCCCGCCTCCGCGCCCACAAGATGGATCAGGCTACCGTGCGGAGAGCGGGCTGTAAATATTTTAAAAGTCTCTCGCGCGCCGGCGGTAATGGCTTTCGCAGTTGGAATGTGTGCTAGGGAAAGAGGAAGGGCGACGTTTGTGCTGTGTTGCGGGTTGGGGGGGGATTGTTTCTATACCCTCTCCCTAGGTTCGGGGTGGGCTGTACCGCCAGGATCCCGGGCTTCCCGCCCCGCCGCGTCCCGTGATAGCATCAAGAACACCAGTCGTTAGGGAACTTGAGTATATAGCAGGGCGACAAAAGGCCCAGTCGAGGTGACTCCAGAGCCACTTTCTTCTTCGAGGGAGGTCTCTCGAGGTCTTGGGGTCTGAGACTCGTCCGGAAACCTCTGGTCCAGGGCCACTTCTCACGGGTGATCCGGGGAGGGCGGGAAACGCACAAATCAGAGCCCCTTGAGTTTGCGTGGCCACTAAAAGCTGGGGCTTGGGTTTCTGCAGCGGGGACAGGTCCCGTTCGCATTTAAATCTGAACGTAGCTTTGTGGCTACTTAGGTTCGAAACCTGGGTAGGAGAGCGGGAAAAGGTCAGGGCGCGGGGAGGTTGATGTCCCGGGCTTGGTGGCAGTCATGTGTGGGCACTCTTTTGCTTCCTTGGTTAGTGTAGGCTTGGAATCTACGAGGCTGAGCCCAGCCGGAGAGGAGAGGAGAGGAGAGGAGAGGGTGGGGGAGGGGATCCAGTCGTCTCTGTCGGGAGAGACTTAATGGGCCCACCACGGGGCGCGTGTGTCGTGAGGTGGTCGCCTTTGCCAGCCGCAGCTTCCTGGCAGGGCAGGGGCGTCGAGGGCAGGGCTAGGGCAGGCCAGGTACACAAGGTTCTCGTGGAGGGTTCCAGGAGCGTGGGCCTAGGCTGGGACTGCTCGTCTGAATCCTCCACCTGACCTTGCCGACCCGCCAAAGAGTGGGTGCGGGAGGCCTTTCGGGGCGCGCCAGGGCTGCCCTAGACGTTCCAGCGCGTGGAGTTCTCGGCTCTGGCAGTTCCTCTTCCGAGGGCTTGCGTTGCGCCCTACTCGCTTGTTTTTCTCGTGTGAGCCTCGTAAACCGCCCTGATTTATTACCCAGACTAAATGCTTAATTTGTGAATATGAAACAGATTAAAAAGGGCGGGGGTAGGGGGCTTGAGGTCGGCATATTTTAGCAATCAGACCAAAGCAGCCCGGCAGATGTTTCAAATTTGTCGACATTTTCAGGCTCATGTGGAAAGCCAGTCAGAATGGTCAAGAGATCCTTTTTCCTTCCTTCAACCCGAGAACTTGGCAGTGATCAACAGGAGGTGATTAGTAGCCACACACACACACACACACACACACACACACACACACACCAGCAGTCAAGGAGTTAACAGAGGCCGAGCTCTTCACCTCCAGGATCGGGGTGGAGGGGCTGGGGTCCTGGGGTCACAAAGGCAAGCTGATCACAAAGCCCGGAGAGGGGGCCTAGCTCAAAAGGCCTGAGTATTAGAAGGTAACTCTGAAGAACAAAGTCGAGGGTCCATTAAAAGTTAATTCAGTAAATAAACTTCAGTGGCGATAAAACAAATAAGAAAGATGGCAACGCCAACGTAAAATAACCAGCAGATAATAGAAATAAGCAGCTTTGATGTGGCCTAAGCTGCGCTTTCCCCTTAGGCAGGTCCCCACGGTCAGCCCCCGCCCGGAGACAGGCCTCTGTGGAGCACCCACTCTCTTTGAAAAGACCCCATGTGTACGGGCAGTGCTTTTTGGCGTTTGGCGTTAGGGAGCAACTTCACACATCAAAGGCCACCACCGTGTTCTTTTCAGCTCCCTGGTTCTGCTCGCCCACTGAAGCAGATACAATTTCTATAAATTGGCCTTCTCCTCTGGGTTTTGATTGATCATCACCATATGAGATTATTGAAAGTCTAATGTCTTATTTCACTTTCTCCGAGGGGTGAGGAGGGGAACCGTTTATTGGAAGTCAGGCCACGTGAAGACTCCCGTGTTGTGCAGTAGTGATTTCCATTAGCCTGGATTTATCAACCTCCTGAAACTGCCGTGCATTTCCTGTGGGTGCCCCATTTCCCCTCCCTTCCCCCTCCGGGCCTGGGCTTCTGTGACTGTGCACAGGTATAGTCCACACTAGAGCCTTCCTAGTGGGAAGGAGAAAATGGAGGTTGACTAAGCGGAAAGGAACAAAAGATATATTTTGAAGCATATTTATTCCAGTGCTCCACATCCCTTCTTCGGCCTTTGTTTTTGCGCTCCAAACTTTTTTTTTTTTGTCCTCCTTTCGCCTGGATGCAATCTTTCATTTATTTCAAGTTGATTATGGCGCCTCTGTCTTGTCCTGCGCCAGACAAAAGCTTAGGGAAAGTCAAAGAACGCGTTAATTATATGTTTCTTGTAAACTGACTTTTCATTTCCCCCTAACACATTTAGCTGGCTTGGTGTTTAGTTTAACACTCAATTGCTGCAAATATGCTGCTTAAAATGCTGTCTTTATTAAAACAAATAAACGAATTCAAAGACCTTTCTAATTTCGATTCGAGTGGGTTAGAAACAGAAGAGGGAAAAAAAATGGTAGGAAAGAGCATGGGCTAGGGAAAGGTAGCAGGGGAGACTAGAGAGAAAAATAACATGCACGCACGCGCGCACACACACACGTGCACACACATACACACATGCAAGTAAGTGACACACACAGACACACACACACACATACACACATGCAAGTAAGACACACACACGTGCACACACATACACACATGCAAGTAAGTCACACACACGTGCACACACATACACACATGCAAGTAAGTCACACACACGTGCACACACATACACACATTCAAGTAAGTCACACACACAGACACACACACACATACACGCATGCAAGTAAGTCACACACACACACACACACACACACACACAGAGGCTGCATTCCTTCTGCCATCCCACTGGTCCATACAATTGTCCCTGGCTTCTCCCTGCAGCTTGCCAGCCTGCCAGGATTGTCCATCTCTTGGTGCCTAAGGCAATCATTAGCTCAGAATGGGCAGCCCTCTACCTGCTGGCCGCCGGTCACTTCTCGGGCTGGCTACAGGTTCCTCCGTCAAGCCTGGGTCCCATTTGTTCAACCCGAGAGTGTGTGTGTGTGTGTGTGTGTGTGTGTGTGTGTGTGCGCGCGCGCGCGCGCGCGCGCGCGCGTGGAGGGGGGTCCTTGTTTTTTTGCCCCCGGGTGGGTTTGTACCTAATTAAACTCTACCCAGGGCAGCTTGCACTAAATATACGTGGGCTAAGAGGAGGCTGAGAGGGAAAAGCCAGGGAAAGTGACTTTTCTGAGAGTGGGAAGAAAGGGAGCGACTGATCACCGTGTTTACCCAAAGCAGAGCTTCAGAGACTACATCAATGGCAACAAGGAACTAGGGGCAGATGAGAACGAAGGGGGAAATCCAGAGAGCACGGCACGGGCCTCTAAACCCGGGCCTTGTCATCATCTGGAAACATGACTGAGGAGGCTTCGAGGAGCTCTAGATGACACTGGCTGGGGGTGGCGTGGGGGTGGGGCGTCGGGGGGGGGGAGAGATCCAAGCGCCCTTTGTGGCTTTGGACTCATTGCTCACATGTGCTCCAGGCCTGTGTACTCAGGAGCTGGAACTGTCTAAATGGCCTTGGAGACAGAAAGGAACAGATGTGTCAAAGAATCCAGTGACTGAGTGTGTCTGGTAAAGTTACCCTGACCAGGCACAGGAGAACACGAGAGTGATCCGCTGAGGCCTAGGCCTGGTCGGCGGCGGGATCCCGATGATCAGAAGGGGCAGAGGGCTAGCTTGCTGACAAAGGTGGTGGCTGTGCATCTAGAAGGACCTTGGGGCTCTTCTTTAAGCCCTCGGGGAATTCAGAGGGTGAAAACATTAGGTCAACGGGGACAAAAAAGTGAAACCAAGAACCAAGCAGAGCTAACCAGGCTTAGAGCACTGCTGGTTGGAGGAAGGGGTGCTTTCTGGCCCACCATTTTAACCAGTTTGCATTTATTAAGCACTTGCTTTACGCAAAGCAATATGCTGGACATCTGGGGCCACAAGTGCTAGAATCCTCAAATGACCCAGCAGGGGCGACTCCTTCCTTTTATATGCAAGATAACAAAGGACATAAAGGACCGTGGGTGAGCTACTGAGGATGTGGAGAAGGAAGTCAGCCACTCCCTGAGCTTCGCTGTTCCCCCTTCTTTTGCCTGTGCCTGCAGCTGGATTCCAGGAGGGAGATGAGGCTACCAGCCTCGTAGGGCCAGGAACCGCTTTACCTCCAACCTAAACAGGGACCAAGCTCTAGGGCCTTCCAGATTGTTCTGTCTGGATAGAGGCAGAGGTCACATGGGTCCTTCCCCCTTCCTTGGAAAGCCTGCCTAACTTTATTTCCCCTGGGGGCCAGGCCAGAGAGATTTTGATGCAAATCAAGAAGGCTGCTTTTCAAGTCTGGACTAGCCTGAACTGCCGCCCCAGACCGAGAGAAAAGAGCAGCTTGTACTGTCCCCCCCCTCTCTCTCTCTCTCTCTCTCTCTCTCTCTCTCTCTCTCTCTCTCTCTCCCTTTCCAGAACTCGATAAGGGAATACTGCCGCCCTTAACAAAACAAACTTGGGAACCTCCAGGGTTTGGAATTGTGAGGGAGTCCCCCAGCAGAGAATTCTATGAACTGGCTTAAATACATCCTCCTTCCCTGGGCACACTCCCTCTGTGCCCTCTAGATTCTGCTTGCCCCTTAGGGTGTTTCAGTGTGATCCCAGGTGCCCTCCTTCGAGCCATCTGGCCTGGGCCCAGCCTTTGCTCTTGGTTTCCCTAAGCACTGGCGAAACACGCTGGGGCCTTCAAAGCGCATTCCTAAACACGACCGGGGAACTGCGGGGAAGTGCAAACAAAGAGGCCGGGGAGCGCTCAGGCAGTCAGCGCACCGAGTCTGGGGGCCAACAGGGCTGGCCCAAGTTCAGTCAGACTCCCTGGCTCTGGGCCAACTAGAGCTGGCAGGGTGCCCTCTCCGGCCCACTACTCAGACCTCATTGCCCCCAAATTTGGGCACACACCTCCCCTCCCCAGCCAGCCTCAGTCTCGGAAAGCGCTCGTGCCCCCCTGCCGTCCTCTGAGAACAGTGCTTCCTCCTTCGGGTCTAGGTGGGTAGTTCCAGGCTTCCCTGAGAGTAAGTTGTCAAAAGGGCAGGATTCCTTCCCTTCCTCAGAGTGGCCCAGGGGACTGAGGATGGCTGAGTTCCCTGCGTGGTAGCTTCGGGTTTGAGTAGTTGTGAACACTTGGTAACTTCGATCCTAGGCTGAGTAGAAGTCCGATCCTGGTCTGCGTATGTATGCGAGCAGAGGTTCCTTATAAATACAAATAGGAGGTGGGGTTGGGGGGGGATGGAGGTCAGATCACTAGCTTCTTCCTGGGTGGCGAGCAGACTCGGTCCTTCACTAACCTTTAGCTTAAGTCTCTGGTCTGTTGAATACTACTGATGGCTCAGTTTCCAGGAATCTGCTTTCTCTCTCTCTCTCTCTCTCTCTCTCACGCAAAAGCTGAGAGAAAGACTTTTTTTGGGGGGGCGGGGGGCTCAGCACTTATCCCAACCTGCCTGGAATTAGATATGTAGCCCAGGGTATTGTAGAAACTCCTGCCTAAGTCTTCTGAGTCCTAGATTACAGGTGTATGCATGCCACCGTGGCCTGTCCATGTGTGTGTTTTGAAACAGGGCCTTGTGCTGCCCAGAGCTCATGGGAGGAAGCTTTGGCTCCCTCAGTCCTCTTAACTTGTTGTGGAGCTGGGCCTGCAGGCTTATGCCGCTACAACTACTTAGGAGTTTTTTTTTTTTTTTTTTTTTTTTTGTTTGTTTGTTTTCTTTTTCCCCATCCTACCGAGTTCTGGGGATTGAACGCAGAGTCTCATACATGCTAGGTAAGTTCCTTAGCACTGAACTGCAGCCTCGGCCATTTTTACAGAGTTGTCTTTTGAGACAGGCTCTCTATCCATTGCCTAGGCTGGCTTCTAACTAAAACGCTTCCTGCCTCAGCCGTCTAAGTCAAAGGTGCAAGCGGCACACTGTATATGTAGGTGCTACAGATCTAAACTCAGACCCTTGAGCTGTACAGCACTGAACTCTTTCTTAGCCCTAAGAATTTTGCGGGGAGAGGTTGGGGGATGTGGGGTCGGTTTCGAGACAGAATTTCTCTGTGTAGCCCTGGCTGTCCTGGAACTCGATCTGTAGTCCAGGCTGGCCTCAAACTCACAGAGATCTGCCTGCTGCTGCCTTCTGAGTGCTGGGATTAAAGGCGTGTGCTGTTACTGCTCTGCCAAGACTGTTTTTGTTTGTTTGTTTGTTTGTTTTGTTTTTTTGGTTTTTCGAGACAGGGTTTCTCTGTATAGTCCTGGCTGTCCTGGAACTCACTCTGTAGACCAGGCTGGCCTCAAACTCAGAAATCCGCCTGCCTCTGCCTCCCGAGTGCTAGGATTACAGGCGTGCGCCACCACTGCCCGGCTAAGACTGTAGTTTTAAAGGCATAATTCAATGGTGTGAGTTTATCTGTGCTCCACTGACATACAAACACCTTCGGCCTATTCTTCTACAAGGGGACTTGGGGGGCTGGTGTCCTGTGTTTTCTTCCCCAAGACTCCACCCTGACAGCTAGATCATATTGATTGCAAATGTTAGGGGGCAACACCTGCAAGTGACCAAAAAAAAAAAAAAATAGATTGCTTTCAGTTAGGGTCTCATGTTGCTGATCCTTCTGCCTCTACCCACTGAATGGGATTCCAGATGTGTGCCTGGACAGCACACGGCAGCAAATTCTAAGGCTATCAAAGCGTGTTGGGGGAGAAATGTGACTCTCCCACCCATCTGTGCTTCTCTGCAGGATTTCTGCTCCCAGTTTCCTGTGCACACTTGTCAGGATAGGTAAAAAGAAAAAGAAATTAAAATTTCTGTCCAAAAAAACAAAAAACAAAAAACAAACAAACAAAAAAAAAAAAAACGAGAGGGTTGGAAAACTAGTTTTACCTTGAAGAAGCCTAAACCCAAAGAAAAGTCAAAAGGCCAGTGTAATGAGCATCTAGATCAGAAGGCACATTTTCAAAAGCACAATATTTATTTAGCATTCCTATTTTAAGGGATTTGGAAGCCCTTCAGAGGTCTGAATTAGTGTTACAGAGTAATAGATCCCCCCCCACCCCCATAGATTGTAGGGACTTCTTTTTTTTTTTTTTTTTCTTTTGATTTTTCGAGACAGGGTTTCTCTGTGTAGCCTTGGCTGTCCTGGAACTCACTCTGTAGACCAGGCTGGCCTCGAATTCAGAAATCCGCCTGCCTCTGCCTCCCAAATGCTGGGATTACAGGTGTGCGCCACCACCGCCCCGGCTTGTAGGGACTTCTTATTCCAGGGCCTAGTGTGGGGGGTGGTTCATGCCTACAATCCCAGCATTCTTCAAGCTGAGGCAGGAGTATCACTTCAGTCTGAGACCTTGTCTCAACAACAACAACAACAACAACAACACCCAAAACCATAGGCATAGTGATAAATACTTATAATCCGGGACTTGGAAGATATCGTCGTAAGGATCAGTAGCTCAAGGTCATATTCAGCTATCTAGTGGGTTCTTGGTCAACCTATGTTTAGACATAAGACCCTGTCTAAAGCAAAACAGAAAACCAAAAAGCCAAAGGAAAGAGGGGGGAGGGGTGCTGCAGCAGGAGATTGCTCAGTAAGGAACCTTGCTAGCTGCCCAGCAGGGCGGCCCAGCAGGGCGGCCTGAGTTCTCTGTGTCTCTGTGTCTCTGAAGCCTTGGGAGTTTGATTGTTAGCTGCAAGAGGCAGGAAGAACTGCAACGTGGTACTTGCCCGTGATACCCTCAGACAGTTTCCAGCAGATTTTGATTTCTTCCAATCTGTACTGTTAGGACAAAAACCACTTGGGCCAGCTGGGAGGTGGTGGCGGATGCCTTTAATCCCAGCACTTGGGAGGCAGAGGCAGGCGGATTTCTGAGTTCGAGGCCAGCCTGGTCTACAGAGTGAGTTCCAGGACAGCCAGGGTTATACAGAGAAACCCTGTCTCGGAAAAAAAATAAAAACAAACAAACAAACAAACAACAACAACAACAACAACAAAACCAACCACTGGGCCAAAGCCCTTCATCCTCACCATTTTTATTTAAGACATTGGGGGAGGGGCTGGTGGCGGTGAGTACTTTCCTAGCATGCATGAAATCCCATGTAGTATATAAAAACCCTAGCAGTATATAAAAACCAGGTATAGGACTAATGATGAAGCTCCATTGGTTTGCCTCAGAGCCTGAACACTTGACTTCTATCTCTGGGACTCAGTGACACTCTAGAGGTGGATACATGAGACTATATTTAAAAAAGAAAAAGGCAAACATCTGGATGGGTAGGAGTCGCTACTCAGAGGATGGGTGGGGGGGAGGTCATGTGACTCCCACCCTTCCTTAGTCTGGCCATCTGCTGTCCTGCTGATAAGAGCCTCTTAGAAGACAAAAACCTGTTGTTATGTAGAGATCCAGAAAGCCAGATCTTCTCGCTGGGGGGATCTGCCTAGGCTCACCAAGGGGCTGGAGGTCACAAAATTGAGGGTTGGTCAGGTGTGGTGGTGCAAGCCTTTAATCCAGCACTCAGAAGGCAGAAGTAGGTGGATCTCTGGGAGGTCAGCCTGGTCTACCTCTATAGACAGTTCCAGAACAGCCAGGGCTACATAGTAAGATCCTGTATTGGAAACAAACAGAAAATGCAAAGTCGAGGATCAGACAGAAGAAGCAGGTGACTCCATGAGCCTCCCACTGCCCTTTGAGTTAGAGTTTTGTTCCGACCACCCCCTGCACCTGATAAAACTGTCGGGCTATGCTTTCATAGGACATGTTGACTGGTGGAGGCCTTGACAGCCCGAGGAAAGACAAAGGAATTTGTTTAAAGGTATACTTTGCTCTGTGCTAGAAAACACCTCTCGTAATGTTAGGCTTTGAAGGCAATAATATCTGCTCTTGACATTGTGGTGTTTCTGCCATATAATTTAATTAACGTGTGATGCAGGCACAAAGCCAGAGTCAAACGTTCTGACAGCTCTTGGAAGCCACCTAAATCCCTTTGAAGTTCCTCCCGACACCCCAGTAACACAGACAAAGCCCCTAAGGTTGAAGACAGCCCCTGATATAGGGTACAGAATTTTATCAGCAGTTCCGATATTTGCAAACTTCCTGATATTTTTCCCCCCTCTCTAAAATGTTTTGTTTTAGCTGGGTGAGGTGGCGTGTACCCACCCACAGTCCAAACTATAGGAGAGACTGAAGCAGGAGGATCACTTGAGTCTAGAAATTGAAGACTAATACAGGCAGTCAGTCAGTCTGTCTGTCCTCTGTCTCTGCGTCTGTGTGTGTGTTTCTGGGTCTCTCACTGTTTTTCCTTTTGAAAAAGGGTTTCACTATTTATTATGATTCAAGTTGGCTTTGAACTTGCTTCCCCCCCACCCCCTCGAGACAGGGTTTCTCTGTGTAGCTCATCCTGTAGACCAGGCTAGCCTCGAACTCAGAAATCCTCCTGCCTCTGCCTCCCAAGTGCTAGGATTAAAGGTGTGTGCCACCACTGTCTGGCTGCTTTGAACTTGCTATGTAGCCTAGGCTAGCCTGAAACTCTTTGACATCGTCTTGCTCTGGTCTCTTGAGTGTTGGTATCATAGACATGAACCACCACACCCAGAAAGATCACCACCACCCTTTAAAATGTTTTCTTCTTCTTCAAGTTCACCTATCACAAAGTTCCTAAGCTTCACACATAAATCAGATACTAGACTTACTAAGGGAGAAAAGAATTATATATCTGTATAAAATTATTGTATGCCTGCTACACTCCTAACAATGCTTTGGGCACTGAACAATGTCTTGGATGTCATCAAATTTCATTTTACTGAAAATGAAGAATAAATACATGAACAAAAATAGAAAATACTGTGAGTTGTGCTAAATTAAAAAAAAAAACAAGAAGGGTAAGGGAATAAAGAGAGCTAGTATATTGAAAACAATATATTATTCTAAAAAGAAAAAAATTCTTCTAGAGGGAATGTAGAGAGTGCATTGTGAGTCTTGGGTAGGCAAAGGAATATACTTAGGTGGTGGTATCAGTCAGCTCTTGCTGAAATCAAGCTGTGTAAGAAACCACCCAAAGCACAGGTCAGCGATTAATTTTGGTGGACGCATCTGTCGGTCCCATGGGTTTGGTTGATGAGCAGAGAGGCTTGATCCTAAAGCAGGAGCTGGATCTAAATTAGCTCCATGTGCCTTTCCTCCTCCATGGATGGAGTGGGCTACTTGGGACCGTGGCAGAAATTGTAAGAGCACAGAAGGAGAAGGAAACGGCTTGTGAGTCTCCCACTCCGGACTTGCCCCTGTTTCTTTTGCTTACGTTTCATTGGCTAAAAGGAATCCTATGATCTGATGTCAGTGGGCTGGGGACACGGGCCTCACCTCTAGGGAAATGAGTTGCAGAGTCCCCACGTAGATAGGGAGGGGGGGAGTGCGGGGCAGTGCGCTGGGTGGGGAGTAGCCCAACCTGAAACAGATGGCTCAAACCAAAGCTGTGTATCTCTGGCTATGACAGTTATATATACAAATACATATATCAAATGATAAAACCGCCTTCGGTGGACTCTTGTGTTTTAGATTAAATTTAAATGAACCCATATGATAATTACACACCAGCACCCCCTGAGGTGGCTTGTGGATCGTTGTTAGCAACTTGAGGAAACCTGGGGATCCAGGCCGCAGGTCTTGCCAAGGCTGAGAGAGAAGTGGGTCTTGAGGGAGACTTTTCTTATCTCCTGGACTTTCTCATGCCCAGAGCAGTCGTGGGGAAAGAGACCAGAGGAGACCCCCCCCGGAGGCAGCCATGGCCCCTGCTGGCTTCTGTGCGTCTCGGAATGGCCGCAATCTGATTTTTGCTCTGCTGCCAAGAAGCCCGTCAGCCGGTCTCCATGGCTGCCCAGGACCCAGAGCCAGGATGCAAGATTCCAGTTGCTCTTTGCAGCTCCTTGGTCCCTGCACCCACCCTGCCTTTGTCTTGCTGTCCTTTAGGTTTTCGGTATTGTTATTAATAATAATAATAATAATAATAATAATAATAATAAAGTGACCATTGCTTTATTTGCCTTCCTTCAGTGAATTCCGCCTGGGCCCTGCAGCCAGCCAAAAGCTCTCTGGAAGCTGGCCCTTCACTTTAGGAAAGGTCATTGTTCAATTGATTCCCGCAGCTAATGGAATCTAATCACCGAAAGCCTGGAGTGATTGCAATCAGAGGAATCCACCCGCTTGAAAAGAATCTAAGTTTTCCCTTTGTAAGCGGCGGGAGAGTGAGGTGCTGGGGCAGGCCTGGGCTCTACCAGGCTCCTGCTTTTGGACTCAGGGGCTTACTTGGGGCTTCATGTGAAGTGATTGGCCACCTGGGAGGAAAGCTAGCCTAGAAGTGCGAGTGGGATCTCGCTTCCAGAGCGGCCACCTTCGGGCAGGAGGGCAGTGTGCATTCCTGCGATTGCGCCTTGAGCTCTGAACTCACTGGCAACCACGGTTGGCTTTCCATGGGTTCGCCTAGAACTGACTACTACTGTGTGACTCTGCCAGTCATCTGGGTGCCCCATCCCCGCACCCCTCTCTGCATAAATCTTTTTGCAGTTTTTTTCCCCCCTCAGAGGTCTTCCTCTGCTTTCAGCTTGCTTTGCCTATTAGATGCTGCTGACGATGACGATGACTATGACGATGACAATGACGATGACAGACGGGGAGGATATTTGTTCTCAGTGAAACACAGTAGCTGTGCAGACAAACTCACACATTGTTGGCGTACAGCCAGATCAGCACACTCGCCTAACGGGTACCCACATCGGGATTCAGACAAACAAACCCCCCTCAGGCCTCCAGCCAGACACCTCAGCCTTCCTTACACACAGTGGGCAAGCATTCTTCTCCTGGAAGCACATTCCTAAGAGCATCAGCTAGCCTTCTCTGACTTGGTACTTTGTAGAAAAGACAGGCACGGGAGTGTGCTGTGTGTGTGTGTCTGGCTTCTCTTCCTTTGCATTGGGGCTGTGAGATCTGTTCCCATTATGTGTAGTGCACATTGTGTGTATGTATTGTTTATAACTATTTCACTGTTGATGGGCATTTGCATAGTTTTGGAGTTCTTACTAATAACGTGGCTGTGAATGTTTCGTATACATGCCCCGGAGGATCTACAGTTCTGCTCCGTGTGTCTAACCAGAAGTTGAATTGCCAGGGCCATAGGTTCTGTCAGCTTTTGCTGCTGCTGCTGCTGCTGTTGTTGTTGTTGTTTTGTGGTATTGAAGATTGAACTCAGGGCTTTGAACCTAAAGTTTTCTACCACTGAGTTCTGCCCTTAGCAGTATAGTCAGCATTCATAGGGAAGGCTGAAAAAGCATCCCAGAGCAGATCTGAGCAGGGTGATGCATCTGTGACCCTACCCATTCAGGACTGTGATTTCAAGGTTCAGCCTGAGCTACACAGTGAATTCCAGGCTAGCTTGGAATACAGCGTGATACTGTGTGTGTGTGTGTGTGTGTGTGTGTGTGTATCTATCTATCTATATATATTTATATATATCACTAATCAAGTAACTAAATGCTAAAATTTTGTTTTTACATTTTCTCAAACTGTGTATGTTACCTTAGCATTTGGGAGTCCGAGGCAAAAGGATAGCTCTTTTTTGGTACCCGGTTGGGCTGCATAGTGCGCTCTAGGTCACCCTGGGATAGAGCCAGTCCCTTCCAACCCCCACTTCCCGAAAAGCAGTCCCCTCAGACATTTTCTGTGAATGTCCTAGGCACATGCTATCTGCAGCTCCTGGAAACAGAAGACCGGGTTTGGAAATGTTTAATAAAATCAAACACTTGGTCCTTGATCGTGACTGACAACGAGTTTTGGAAAGTGAGAAAATAAAAATGCAAATCAGACTAGAGAGGTGGCTCGGTGGTCAAGAGCACTGGTGCTCTTCCAGAGGACCTGGGTTCAACTCTCTCTTAGCACTCTTATGGCAGCTCACAAACAGTCTGTCACTCCAGTTCCAGGGGACCTGACACCCCTCACACCAATGCATATAATTTGAAGTTAAATTATTTTTAAAAATTCAGATCACCGTATGCCTCTCATCCAGTACTTGGTGGGTCGAGGCATGGGTTGCAACTCCGAGGCAAGCTTAGGCCAGAGGGTGAGTTTAGGCTAGTTTTAGCTACAGAGTGAGACCTTGTGTCAAAACAAACAAGCAAAACAGAACAAAACCAAAAAGACCAGATCGTGTTATCTTTCTGGTCCTGCCCACGAGGTCCTGTCCTCTAGGTCTCTTGTGCCCAATTCATGGCCACAAAGTAACAATGTCACAGTGTATTTCTGCTAGCTGCTGTTTTCTTGGTGAGGCCACCCAGAGCTCCCCCTGCAGTGATAGCCCTGCTCATCCACACTTCTTTGTTGAGCCTGGTTTTCACTCTGCCCCCTTGGCTGGCCTGGGACTCCAAGCTCTCTTCTGTCTCACAGAGATCTGCCTGCCTACCCCTGCCTGCCTCTCCAGGAAGGGGTTAAAGGTTTGGACCACCCTGCCCAGTTTGCCCTAATTTGTAATTCCAGGTGTCACCTTTCCTAGGGAGTACTGTCACCCACTGTTCGGTCAGGTCCTCCCCAGTTATCTTTGTGCTGATTGTCACAGGCCACAAAACTTACCACAGCATTGTTCCGAGAAGACCTGGTATCTAAACTCTTCTTTATTTGAGTTGTGGAGTTTATTTGTTTTGCTTTGTTTACATGTTTGTTTGGGGGCTTTCTCACAGAGGATTTTACTAAGTAGCAGAACTGAGGATGGGGCTAGTCAAAACCCAAATCCTCCTGCCTCAGTCTCTTAAGTGCTGGGCAGTTTTAGAGGACAGGGGCCACAGAGCCAATGGAAGTGTTGATGACACCAATTCTCTCTCTCTTAGTCTGGCATGGCGGGACATAACCGAGCCAGCACTTGGGAGTCAGAGCAAGGAGGATCGTGTGTCTGGGCTGGCTTCTACTACTTAGTAAATAGCTGGCTTCCCTGAGATCCTGTCTCCAAAACAGAAAACAAAACAAGCCGGAGAGATGGCTCAGTAATCAGAGCACTGACTACTCTTTCAAAGGACCTGGGTTTGATTCCCAGCACCCACAAGTGTCTATAATTCTAGTTCCAGGGGATCAAACACCCTCTTCTGGCCTCCTCAGGCACTACACTCAATGTGGTATAGAAATATATGTTCAGGCAAAACACCCATATACATGAACTACAGCAACAACAAAAATAAACGGAAGTTTTCTCTTAGTTGTGTAAGGATAAAAAGGTCTGCCCAGGGTCTGAACAAGTAAATTTTTGTCATTTGTGACTAGTATCAGCTACTCATTCTTAGGCTAGCCTAGATAACTTAGGGAGAGAGTCCATCTCAAAAAGAAAGGAGAACAGGAAGTGTTAGCTTTTCCTCTAGGCTCCGCCCAACAAGTTACCTAGCAACAGCCAGGTAGGAGCCTGGCTCACACATAAAAGGACTCTCTCCCTCTCCCTCTCCCTCTCCTTCTCTCCCTCCCTCCCTCTCTGTCCTCTCTCCCCATAATTGCTCTTTCCACATATTCCTGGCTAGCCTCTTCCCTTCTTGCTCTCTCTGTGTCCTTCTCTGTTCCCTTTCTTTCTCTCCTCTCCCCTCTCTCCCAGACCCCCTTCCCATGTCCCAAATCAACTTCATTTTATACTAGACCCATCTTATTTGTGACTGATCCCTGTGGGTGGGGAGGCCTCAGAAGGGGCCTGCTAAGGAAACCCATTCCACAACATCACGCCACTGCATGACAAAACATAGCACGGAGAGAAAAGAAAAGGTTTACACGCAATATGATGAGCGTATCTGCAAGTGGCTTTCTGATCTCTTTTGGTTGTCTTATAAATAACCTGGCTGAGAAGGGCCCACTGTCTGGTTCATACACCAATGGCCTGAGGGTTGCTTGGGATGTCAGTTTAGAATATAGAGTTCTGGCCCCATGCCTGAAAATTCTCAGTAGGCCTGGGGTGGGGCCTGGAACTCTCTATCTTTAACACTCTGACTATGACACGTGGCCAGGTTTGGAAACTAGATGAGTCTGAAAAGAATGCTTTCTTCTTGGCCGCGAGGAAATGCCAGGGGCCCTGATTGGGATTCAGAGACTGTGTTTGCATCTCTGGTCTCCCACCAGGTATGTTATGACTTACACAATCCTGCGGGGCCTCGCTGTTCTGTAAAGTGGGAATCACACAGTAGATCTATCTGGGTTACTAATGCTGGGCAACAAATTACCCTAGGACGTCACTTAAGGCTGTTTTGGGTTTTTTGTTTGTTTTGAGACAAGGTCTCTCTGTGTAGTCCTTACTGGCTGTCCTGGAGCTCACCGTGTAAACCAGGCTCTCGGCATACGGAGGAGATCTACCCGCCTCTCTGCCTTTTAAGTGCTGGATTTTATTTTTTTTATTTTTTATTTTTTGGTTTTTTGAGACAGGGTTTCTCTGTGTAGTCCTGGCTGTCCTGGAACTCACTCTGTAGACCAGGCTGGCCTCGAACTCAGAAATCCGCCTGCCTCTGCCTCCCAAGTACTGGGATTAAAGGCCTGTGCCACCACTGCCCGGCAAGTGCTGGATTTTAAAAGGTGTGCTTTGCTACTATGTAGACCAGGCTGGCCTCAAACTCACAGAGGAGATCCATCTGCCTCTGCGAAGGTTGATATTTTTAGTAACATTAGGGGTATGTTCTGGGGGGATGGGGACAAGCAAGCCAAGAAGAAACCATGTGGCCTTTTCTGACTTAAGTCATCGTCTCACAGGGTCACCTTTGATACATTGAAAAACACTCAGAATCCCAGCTAGGCTTGAAGATGTACTCATCCTGTCTCATGATAAAAGACGGTGACAGTCAATGTGCAGGAGTTTTTGAAAGCAGCAAGGTATGTCTTCAGCTGTCAGGCAGACTCAGTGAGGTCAGCTCTTGACACACCCTAGACTGACAGAATTCCTTCCGATCTGAGGTCTTGGAGCTCCCAGCGGAAGTCAATACCGGGACCCGCCTTTCTACTCGTGGGTGTTGGTGTCAGGGGCCCACAGGAAAGTGGAGAATAGTAAACATTTCTCACTTCCAGGCCCTCTCTAGGCGCGTTGGGTATAGTTCAAGGCACCATCTGATGCCGAAGACCTTAGCTCGCCACAGAGGGTGGTCAGACCCACAAGGCCACCTCTGTTGGTTCCTCATGACCTCTGCCCAGTCTCAACTGGCAGCTCTTTGGCTTGCAATGGAGACCCCAGGCCATTTTCACATTAAGGCACCCGGGGAATCCACTTGTGCTAGAGCGGTTGGAAGAAAAGGAACTTTAGTAGCAGGCTTCTTCTGTCTCCCTGGTCTCTTCAGACTTGGTTTTTCCTCACTGCATGCAGGTTTGGTGACACTGAGGGAAGATCAGGTAGAAACCTGAAGGGCTGGGGGTGGGGGTGGGGTTAGAGCAAGGGGGAGATTGGGGGGGAAGCTCCCAGGGAGGAAGGAATGGCTGATTGATTGCTAGGCGACGGGCCTCATCTGAGGCAGCAGGGAGATGGATCTGGGGCTCCCTGCAGTGCCAGAGTGGGTAGGAAGGTACCCTGAAAAGCAGAACAGCAGATGAAGGAGCCATTAAGGGCCTGGTCCTACCTATGTGCTGGCATTTATGAAGGGGGCCATTGGCCTCTTTGAAAGGGGCAGAAAAGCGGCTGAGTTTGGCGCCCCCGAGGACGCTGCTCTCCTAGGCCTTCCCTGCTTTTCCTCCTGGGGCTCCCCAGCTGCTCCGCCAGCACCCCTCCTCCACTGGCTTCCATTTAGCAACTGTCTTGTTCAGAGCTCCCGAGGAGAGGGCTCATAGGAATGTGGCGGTTAGTGTCCCCACCCCCCACCCCCCACCCCCATCGTGTGCGCTCCTTGTCTTTCATGCCGCACAGCCCGGATGTAACAGCCCAAGCTGATCTCAAATTGGTTCTGTAGACAAGAGTGACCTTGAACTTCTGATTCTCCTGCCTCCACCTCTTGAAGGCTAGAATTACTGATATACTCAGCCAGGCCTGGTATTTGCCACCCCACCCTCACCGTGTGTGTGTGTGTGTGTGTGTGTGTGTGTGTGTGTGTGTGTTCCGTCTGGGCTTCTAACCGAGCTCCCTTATGCTTACCTTATATGCCTTTTTACCGAGCTATGTCCCCGGCCCCTATGTCCAGTTTTATGCAGTGCTGCGGATCGAACCCGGGTCTTTATGAATGCTAGGCAAGCGCTCTATCAACTGAGCTGTATCCTTAGCCCTCTGTTGTCGTGGATAAACACACACCACGCGCGCCGCGCCATGGTAAGCACCCTAGGAGTTCACGGCAGGAAAGGCAGGGCAAGGAGTCACAGGACTGGGCCACGGGATAGGCTGCCTAATCTCATCTCTGTGCCTCGGTTTCCTCCTGAGGAGGAAGTGAGAGATGCCTTTAACCGTGTGGTAGAGATTGGCATAACTGGGGCTGTAGGAAGCAACCAGCATCCTCTAGAAGAAGAATCTGAAGCCAAGAGGCTAGGGGTGGAAACTGTGCTTACGCAGTCCCCCCCCCCATCATATATATATACAGGGCAGAGGAAACTCTGTGGCTGTCAGAGTCCCCTAGCTGTTCTGTAGGACAGCCACCAAATCTCGGGGTCTCTCTGTCTTTGTTTCGAAGAAAACTGTTTTGATAGGTAGCCTAGAGTAGCCAACCCCGGACTCCTATATCTCTCAGGATGGCTTAGAGCTTTTTGGATTTTTTAATTCAATTTCATTCTTTTTTTTTTTTTTTTTTTTTTTTTTTGAGACAGGGTCTCGGAGTGTAGCTTTGGCTGGCCTAGAACTTGATATTGATAGGTAGACCAGGCTGGCCCCAACACTCAGAGATCACTTGCCTCTGTGTCAGGAGTGCTGGGATTAAAGAGGTATATCACCACAGCGGGCTTGCCTTTGAATCTGTGACTCTCCTTCCTCGGACGCCCGGGTGCTGGGATGATTAGGAATGAGCCACAGGAAGGTGCCTGGCCTTAAGCCTCGGTTCTATCACCTATCAAAGAAGGCCGCGGCCACGCCTTATTTGAACTATACATTCATGGAGGTCACATAAAGGAACGCATTAACTGCGCATCTCATTCGTCATAGGTCTTCCGTGAAGTGGTATAAGGGAAATTAGTCCACAAATGCAGCCCGCTGCCTACTGGCTCACAGCTGTGCGTCCAGAGGGTATTTTGTTGCCGCTGCCATGCTGGGGGGGGGGGGGCTCAGGGCCTTGTCTATCCCAGGCAGCTGCTTTACTGCCGAGCTATAAACTAGCTCCTGAGACAGTGTTTGATTTATAGCTATCTGGAGATCCGACTTCCGTAAGGCTTCTTAGAGGCAGAAATGGTGGCGCACACCTTTGATCCAGCCCTCCAGAGGCAGAGGTAGGCAGAGAGAGCTCTGTGAGTCTGAGGCCAGTCTGATCCACGTGGAGTTCCAGGACAGCCAGGAACACAGAGAGAGACTGTGTCTCAAAACAAAACAAAACGAAGACACGAAGAACCGAGAGAGAGAGAGAGAGAGAGAGAGAGAGAGAGAGAGAGAGAGAGAGCTTGCAAGGGCTGCTGGAGAGATGGTTTAGTTGTTAAACATGATCAGTGTTCTTCCACACAGCTGGGTTTTGGTTCTCAGCACCCACATGGTGACTCACACTGCCTTGGGTACACACACTTAATTGGTTTCTCTCTCTCTCTCTCTCTCTCTCTCTCTCTCTCTCTCTCTCTCTCTCTCGTCTTGCTCTGTAGGCCTCTCTAGTAGCCTGGAACTGGAACTCACTCTGTAGTCCAGGCTGTATAGTCTAGTCAGTTTGTAGACCGGGTTGTCCTTTAACTCAAAGGCCTTCTGCCTTGCGAGTGCTGGGTGCATGTACCACCACACCCAGGCTTGCCTCTATTCTTTAAGCTGTTCCCTGATCACTGGTGTGTTGTTATGACAACTGAAAACAAACTAAGACACGGACACATCCTCACGGTGGACACATCCTCACAGTTGGGAGCTTCTCTAGTCAATTCCTCTGCTGGATACAACAGGGCGAGCTAGCTCAGAGAGCCGAAGCCATCGAGAGGATGCCAGAATAGCCTGGCAGTGCCCGCTGCCCGCTGAGATAGAACTGCAGTGCTTTTTTTTTTTTTTTTTTTTTTTGTGGCTTCCTGTCCACTAGGATATGAGACAAGCTTTGCTTCTATAGGACGCTCAGAATTGCCTCAAAGGGCAAAGTAAAAAGCTGCAGCTGGGCCGGGTGGTGGTGGCGGCGCACGCCTGTAATCCCAGCACTTGGGAGGCAGAGGCAGGCGGATTTCTGAGTTCGAGGCCAGCCTAGTCTACAGAGTGAGTTTCAAGACGGCCAGAGCTACACAAAGAAACCCTGTCTCGAAAAACCACACACACACACACACACACACACACACACACACACACACAGAGCTGAAGCCGGAAGGCCTCTTAAGGTATCACCTTAGAAGTCTTGCAATACCGCTTTGGGAACATTCCTGTTGTTCAGAGCAAGTTATTAAGGCCGCCCAAAGTTTAGGGGAGGGCTATAGGTTTTGCCCTGTATTGGTCTGTTCATCCTTCCATCGGCAGAGCGCCTGGGTGCTGGTGATAGACCCAGTGGCTTTGTGGTCTGAAAGTCAAATCAGAGTGTCCAGGCACTTGGCTCGTTGCGAGGCTCCTGAGTTTGGCTTGTAGGTGGGCACCTTCTACCTGTGCTCTCCTGGCCGGCCCTGTCTGTGTGTCTGTGTCCTCTTCCTCTAGGACAAAGATCAAGGTACATTAGGGTCTACGCTCCTGATAGCATTTTAGCTTAAGGGCCCTGGTTCCCCCTAAGGTCACATTCTAGGGCACTAGGGCATTAGCATAAAAACATAACTCTCTTCCTACCTTGCTAGGAGGTGCTGTCAGGAACCGGTGCCTTTCTGGATGGACTCTGAAGTGCCCCAGTGTCTCACCGTGGATGGGGTGCGGACAGGCCAGCTGTGAATCAACTGTTAACTGCTCTTGTCTCGTCTGCTTACCTGGGGGTTAGTGAGAAAGAACTCTGACTAGGCCTCACATCCTCCATTTTCAGTTTCTCCCACAAGCGGGAACCTTCCCCAGTTAGCAGCCGAAGTAGCTGCCGTCCCTAAGATGTTGCTGGGGGACACGGCAGGCTTCCGGGAGCACCTCGCCTGTCTTTGCTACCTGTCTGTCCCCGCGCCCGTTCATTGTACGTGGAGTTGGTGGGTGGCCTCCAAGAACAGAACAGGACAGACTGTCCACCCCTGCCGTTGTGACCTCCCAGGGACAGCGCTCCATCTTCCATGTGACTTCCTCGCCCCCAAGGTGTCAAATGTCGTTCCAGAGCGGTCTTCTTGCAGTGGGCACCTCAGTTCTTTGCAGACACGGACATAGGGAATGGACAGAAAATATTTACAGAGCAGAACTCATCTCAGAAGCTTCACGGTCCTTTCAGGTCCTAGTTCAGAAGCCTGCAGTCCTGGTTTTTGTTTGTTTTGGGGTTTTTTTGTTGTTGTTTTTGTTTATTCAATCTCTCTCTCTCTCTCTCTCTCTCTCTCTCTCTCTCTCTCTGATGTGGACTGGGTACTCGTGTGCATGATGCTCCTGGAAGATTCCAGTTCTTTTCTTCTATCATGGGTTCTGCGGATTAGACTCAGGCCGTCAGGTTTGTGAGGCAAGGGTTTTTCCTGACTGACTGACTGATCCATCTCTCCCTGCCCCCTCCATGCAGATTCTGAAGGATTTTCCCAGCAGAACCTCCCTTCAAGGACTACGCTCCTTCCCCATTCCACAGCTAATAATAATAATAATAATAATAATAATAATAATAATAATAATTTGAGACAGGATCTCTTTTTAAGCCCTGACTGTCCTGAAATTCACTCTGTAGACCAGGCTGGCCTCAAACTCAGAGATCTGCCTGCCTCTGCCTCTCAGAGTGCTGGGATTAAAGGCGTGCGCCACACCTTACCAAGGTTATTTATCTCTGTGTGTGTGGGTATGTGTATGTGCGTGTGGTGGGGGAGGGGCTGGGAAAATGCCCTCAGAGGACAGACGCTTTCATCTTGACTCCTAGTATTGCTGAGCCATTTCCGCCCCCAACAAGACATAGGGGCTTGCCACTGCATCATACTTTGACCTGCTGAGGTTTGGGGCCGGTCTGGACTGCTCTGGGGACTGAGGTAGCTTCTCTGTTCTGTTTTGAGACCTTGGGCTGAGCAGGCTTGCCGTTCTTCCTCCCCTATCTGGGCACTGTAACGACAGGCGTGAGGTCATTACAGGTATCTGGTGCGACTGGACCATTTCTGTCCCTCCTAGATCCACATGTAAACACTACCCCCCAAATTGTCCACCACCACCACCACCACCACACACACACACACACACACACACACACACACATGCCCCCATCTCCTTCCAGGTTTGATTCTAGCCCTCCTGGAGCCAGGCAAATCAAGGACAGATAGCGTTTGCACACATAGCTGCCCCAAGAGAAATGAGAAAGAGGAAGAAAAGAGACGAATGCAAATATAAACAGCACACTGAGGCGGACATCAAAATGCCCCACGTTGTGGGTACGGCCCCAGGGAAGTAGTTTTGGTGGCATCATCCGGAAGCACAGCTGACAAAAGCTAGCACGCCCGCCGTGCACCGGCTTGACTTCTGTACAGCAGTTGGGCTCCACGTGGGTTCCACCTCGGAACTCCGTTAGGCGGCACAGCAGCTCGGCAGTAACCTCCGATCCGATCCGCTCAGCCGGCTGGAGCAAGACACCCTTCTCTAGCCCCAGCCCTCCCACGGGGCTGTCTCTAGTGGGTGCCAAGGTTTCATCCAGGGGCGGAGTTCACTGGGGGCTCTGGGGAGAGAGAGAGAGGACCCAGCCAGGGATTTAGTAATGCCCACACCCCTTGTTCGGCATCGCTGCTTGACTCATGGGTATCTTTGAAGGAAGATTAGTAAGCGCTCGAGACGTGCAGACCTCAGAGTTGCCTCAGGACCCAGGAATGAGGTTAGACGTGATAACCGCTGTGCTGTGGCCAGAGCTCCCACCGCGCCATGCCTCGCTGCTAAACCAGAACATGTTTTCCAAACAGTCTGGCCAGTCAGTCAGGCCTGGGGCAGTGGTGGGGAGCCACAGGCTGAGCGTGTCGCTGGGCTGTGCCCCAAGAGCTTGGGCTTTCTAAATCAGCACGTTCTCGGTTACTCAGTACTCTGACTTCTGTGCCTAGAAATAGAAAGAGAGAAAACTCTCCTGCGCTGGGGTGGGGGGAGAGGGAGGGAAAGCAAAGCCCCTAGTGACAGGAGACTTTGAATTCTCAGGATGGTGACCGAAGGCTGCTAAGAATATCCAGCCGTGACCACAAGCCAGTTGACACCCTATACAGTGGCTTCTGCTGTCCTTCCGGCATGGGAGGAAGGAGGTTCCTATGAAGTCCCAGCTCACGGAGCTGTCCCTTCTGGTCAGGGTATGTAACCCTGAGAGTGAGGATGGAGGGGACATTAAAAAGCACCCACTAGATCCTGCCTTCAAGGAATAGAAACCTGGAAAAACATAGACCCATTGCCCATCTCTTATAAAAATCAAGGCCAGTCATCCAGAGGGGACCCAGGGGACAGTATATCAGGGACCAGCAGCTAGAGCAAGTGTATCTGAGGCCTGGAAGCTAAGAAGCAAGAGCCAGGCAGACTCTAGACTCTCACACTCCAATAGCTAGGCCTGCTTCTTCTGCTATGAAGTGAGGGGCTTGGACTAACATTTTACAAACAAATATCTGTGTCTCGTTGGTCTCATGAGCTCTCTGCAGTGGAAAAGAGGCTACATACACAGGAATGCATCTCGCCCGGAGCGTCCGAGGAAGTCAAGGAATAGCCTCAGTTTGGGTTTAGGGTTCAGGGTTCAGGGTTTAGGGTTTGTTCTTGGAGACCTGGAAAAGCAGATTAAAGACTGAGCAGGAAAGTGACTCAGTTGGTAGACTGGTTGCCTGGTAGAGCCTGGGATTTGATCCCTAGCAAAACACACACACACACACACACACACACACACACTCACATACGCACATATGCTCACACATGCACACACACACACACACACATATACACACACACTCACATACGCACATATGCTCACACATGCACACACACACACATATACACACACACTCACATACGCACATATGCTCACACACGCACACACACACTTGCGAGGTGCTGGTGCACACCTATAGCACTGAGAGGTGTAGGGTGGAGTCAGGAGAATCAGAAGTTCAAGTCAGCATGGGTCACTTGAAAACCTGTTTAAAAAAAAAAAAAAAAAAAAAAAAAAAAAACCTCAGCCAAGGAAACAAAACCAAAATAACCAAACAACATTAAGAAGGAACAGAACAGGAACACCCATGCCTTCAGAGTCTGAGAGTGGAGCTTGTAGGCAAAATTCATGCTGAGTATCTGTGAGGCCTTTGGTTTCATCCTCAGCCGAATAAGAGGTGGAAGAACAGGACAGAAACATATGTGTATGTGTGTTGTTTGTATGTGTGCGGGACGCAGAGGCCAGCCTCAGGCATCTTCCTCTGGCCCCGTCTGTATTTTTCTTCCTTCTCTCCTTGTTTGTTTATTCTTTGTGACAGTATCTCAGTATATAGCCACCATACCCAGCCTTGTAGTTTTTAAAAAATGTACCTTTTCTATATGTATTTTATTTTGCTTGAGTTTTGGGATGGGAGTTTCATTATGATGTCGCTCTGGCTGACTTGAAACTGCAGAAGCTCAAGAGCCCCCCAAATGCCGCCACACCAAGCTCCTATCCACCTTACTTTTTGAGCTCAGGCCTCTCATTGAACCCAGAGCTCATTGATTCAGCAAGTAAGTTATCCAGTAAAGCCTCCCTGTCTCCGTCTTCCGTGGGCTGGATTAACAGTTGTGCATTTGACTTTTATGTGCGTTCTGGGGATCTGGGGCTCTTACACTTTCGTAGCAAGAATTGTCCCCAGAGCCATCTGCACAGCCTTCGTGTGTCTATACCTTCAGAGTCAACAAATGCAATGTCTAGCAAATGTGAGCTAGCCTGAGGACTGCAAAGGGTTTCCACGTCGTGGAATCACTGTCCTAGATAGAAAGTCATTCCTGGTGCTGGAGAGATGGCTCAGCAGTTAGGAGCACTAGCTGTTCTGCCAGAGGACCTGGGTTCAATTCCCAGCAACCACATGACGGCTCACAACTGTCTGTCTGTTAACTCCAGTTCCAGGGGATCTGACACCCTCACACAAACATACCTGAATCCTATTGCTATGATGAAACACCATGTTCAAAAAGCAAGTTGGGGGAAGGAAAGGGTTTATTTGACTCACACTTCCATATCACTGTTCATCACTGACGGAAGTCAGGACAGGAAGTCAAACAGGGCAGGAGCCTGGAGGCAGGAGCTGAGGCAGAGGCCATGGAGGGGTGCTGCTCACTGGCTTGCTCATCTCGGCTTGCTCAGCCTGCTTTCTTATAGAACCCAGGACCACCAGCCCAGGGATGGCACCACCCACAATGGACTGGGCCTCTCCCCCTATTATCACTAATTAAGAAAATGCCTGCCGGGCAGTGGTGGCGAGAGCCAGGACAGCCAGGGCTATACAGAGAAACCCTATCTTGGGGGTGGGAGGAAGAAAATGCCTTACAGGCTTGCCTATAGCCTGATCTTATGGAAGCATTTTCTCAGTTGATGTTCCCTCCTCTCTGACTTTTGCTTGTGTCAAGTTGACATAAAGTTATCCAGGACAGGGGCCGAGATCAGTTGTCCTTCAGGGACTGTGAACCTGTAGTTTGCTTAGCCCTGGGGCTATCCTTGCTACAGACTCATCCAACTTGTGCGGTCTCAGCTTCTGGTCATTTCCTGAGCAAGACAGACCTCCTGGACCACCATGACTGAAGTCGTTCTGGCCCACCACTGTGAGCCCAACAGGGTCCTGGGACCATCTATGGAAGTCTGTCTGCCACCTTTCAAAGTTGTCTTATTTGCCCTGTGGCTCATCTCCTAGGGATAGATAGGCATGTTGGTGGCGGTCCTGGTCACCGCTGGGCCTCTGACACTACCGTCATCCCATGATGCAGAAGAATGAACTCCCATAGTACCACAAGCTGGGTGAGCCACTGATAGGATCTTAGGCCGAGTGCTGAGAGGGAGGGGAGTGTGGGGACAAGACAAGGGGGAGCTTGGTGACACTCCAACTAGGGGCCTGGACAGTAAGTGGTCTGGAGAAGGGCTCTTGGGGGCGTGTGCTTTCAGAACAGAGGTCTGGGTAACAAGGGGACGGAGGGAAAGTGAATAGGACCAGCTTCTAGGTAGGCCCCAAGGTGACTTAGGGGCTGAAAACAACTCTTGAAAGGAGGTCTGGGCATGCCCAGGAGAGCCGTCTGAAGCCTTTTATCTTTATCTTCAGAGAATACCCTGAATCTCCATAGAGTTCTGGCCACAGGTTCTGCCTCCTTTTCCACCTGGTCCTTCCTTCTATTGTAGTTTTTATTGTAGTATTGTTAGGATCCTAGGCCCCCCGCCCCCCACCCCTTACATAGAGCAGGCATCCTCCTTTGACAGGGCCTTTGCCCTGCCTGTGCCTGTGCCGCTGTCTCCACATTCTTCCGGCAGAAATCCACTGGACCCACTGCCTCATCTCCTTTCACCTTTTCCGGCCATTGCCTGTCTGTAAAAGGCCTTGGGCTGCCGAGGCGTTTCAGTGTGTAGTGGAACTTGCCAGCAAACCCGAGTTCAGTCCCTGGCAGGAGAGAATCGACGCCGGTGAGTTGGCCTTCCATCTCCGCGCGTGCACGGTGGCATACGCGTACCGCCTCCACACTCTCCATCACGAGAGGCTTCCTCTGGTCACCTCGGAATGGTGCAGATGGTCCCCACACCCTGCTTCTTAGATGCTTTTCACCTGTTCTCCTGTCTTCTTCCACTGTGTCCGTCGTCCACCATCTTGGATCACTGGATGACCCGTTACCCTGATTCTTTTTAGCCGCCATCTGTCCTGCTGGAACACAGGTGCCTTGAAGGCAGCTATTTTGGTTTGTCCCCTTGGGGTAGACAGTGCCTGGACTGGCCTCTGTACACAGTGAGTGTGTGTCTTGTAGGTTGGGTATAGGTCACAGGCTGCCTTGTGGGGAGGAAACTATAAAGGGGCAGCAGCGGGAAAAGGGGAGGCAGCCAGGCAGTCATTGCCGCAGCAGTGACAAGATGCCCTGCTGGGCAGGCAGGGCACTGGATTTGGTGCAGGAGGAGCAGTGAAGAGAGCGGGCAAGATCAAAGATTCCTGGGCTGCATGACTGAACAGTTGGTGGGGGCAATTTTCTATTGCTGTATAGCGTTCTGGAGACCAGGTACTTTATAAATAGAGATTTAAGACGGACGTGCTGGAGCATGTCTATAATCCTAGCATTTAGGGAGTGGGTGCTCGAGGATCCGGAGTTCGAGGCCAGCATGAAATGGACATTAGACCTGTAGCTAGTTTGAGTGCCCTAGTAGCGGAAAATACAGAGGGCCCAAGATGGCTCAGCAGGTAAAGGAACTTGTTTGAGTCTGATTTCCAGGACACTCCTGAAGGTTGTCCTCTGACCTCTGACTTACATAAGGGCCACATTGAATGGACGGATGGATGGACACACACACACACACACACACACACACACACACTCACTCTTAGGGTTTCTATTCCTGCACAAATATCATGATCCAGGAAAGGGTTTATTGAGCTTACACTTCCACACTGCTGTTCATCACCAAAGGAAGTCAGGACTGGAACTCAAGCAGGTCAGGAAGCAGGAGCTGATGCAGAGGCCATGGAGGGAGGTTTCTTACTGGCTTGCTTCCCCTGGCTTGCTCAGCCTGCTCTCTTATAGAACCCAAGAAAACCAGCCCAGGGATGACACCACCCACAAGGGGCCCTCCCCACTTGATCACTAATTGAAAAAATGCCTTACAGCTGGATCTCATGGAGGCACTTCCCCAACTGAAGCTCCTTTCTCTGTGATAACTCCAGCCTGGGTCAAGTGGACACACAAAACCAGCCAGTAGACACACACACACACACACACACACACACACACACACACACACACACTGAATGGAAAAAGTATGTATTTTTTGACCTTAAAGATAAAGAATAAAAGTTTAAGCCAGGGTGATAATGACTCCCTCCTCTAATTTCAGTCCTCAGGAAGGCGAGGCAGGGAGATTGCAGAAAATACTTAGCCTAGATTGAAGGAGGGAAGGGTTGGGTATATCGGCAGGACTTATGCATTTTAGTATGTGGTGGGCATCTGGTGAGGGCCTCCCTTGCTACATCCCAACATGGTAGAGGTGTCACGAGGTAAGACACAGATGCATGCTACTTCCCAAAGGCTCTCCCCCAAATAGCACTAACAGTTGTGACTAATGGGGGGGGGGTTATGGTTCCACCATATGAACGTCCTCTGTGGGCTCCAGTGGAAGTCCCTGTGGGCTGGGCAGCTGGACTGGAGGAGACAGGACAGAGCTGGCGTCCTGTCCGGAGCAGAGAGCTTCCAGAACATTTGCCGTCGGAACCAACTGGGCGGTACTGGAGAGAAGATCTGCTCGTGAGACTTTAGGGTTTATTTTCCTTCCTTGAGACAGGATCTCACACTGTGTGCCGCTCAGACTGGCTTTTAACTCACGGTGTAGCCCTAAGCTGCTGGTCTTGAATCGTCGACCCTGGTGTCAGGCTTGCGTGCATGCATGGGCCACGATACCCAGTTTTCTCAGGTAATTTGACTTCATTATTTAAAAATTCTAGTCATCGTCCTGGGGGCGGTGGCACATGGAGGTAGTGCTCTCCTTCTGTCACTGCGTGAGCTTCAGGAATTCAACTCAGGTCATCAGGCTCGAGTGGCCAACGCTTTTTACTCACGGAGCCATCTCGCCCAGATTGGGGCGTGCAATTTTACATTTTATCCTCCTGCTTTTATATCTAATTCACACTCAGCTTTTTATTTTTAGACTATTATGTCAAGGGGAGGGGGAGCTGGAGAAATCAGTCAGCTCTAGGGCATCCATTACCGTCTTCTGGCCTCCACACACATACACAAATAAAATAAAATAGATAATTTTAAAAAATCCATTTATTATCTTTTGAATTTGTTAATCACCTTATTGAGGTATGGCGCACAAAATACACACATCTGTGTGACCAACATCCATAGCAACAGATGGAACATTCCAGAAATCCCTATAGCGGGAGGGAAACTCCCAGTCCAACTTCTAACACCTTAGCCCTGTTCCCTTTCAGAAGGGCGGTCAGTGGACTCCTGTGACGTAGTTCCGGGGCAGATTTCCTTTGGACCACATTTTATATCAGTTAGCTGCATCATGGCGGCTGTGCTTGTATCTTACAAAACAGCCTTCCAGCAGGGGCGAGCCCTAGGAGCTCTGTTCTGTGGACTCCATGGAAAGAAACCCCCGACCTTGGTAGAAGCAGCGGCGGAGCTGTCACTTTGAGTGGGACAGAGAGAAGAATTGGTCCTGGCCCTCTCGGGCTCGTGTGCAGCTGGCTCAGGCTAGCTGGAACTCTTTTCTTGGTCGTCTTTCCTGCCTCCTCTGTCACTGCCACCCCTGGCTTCCCCATCAGTGTTTTTCGGCAAGTGGTAAGGCTGGGCTTTTTGGTAGGTGCTGCTTGGGATTTCAAAGTGGAAGATGTGCTTTGGAGAAGTGAAGAGGAGATAAGCCGGGCTTGAAAGTCAACTGCGATGCTGAAGCTGCCCGATCTCGCCTCTTCTCCTTTGGGGGACTTTGTTCATGCCATGCTGGCCTAAGGACGAGAAGTAGAATCATTGCCACAGGATAGGAGGTCATTCAAGTTCTACTGTCTTAAGTCAACTAGGAATGGACGAGAGACAGAGAGAGCAAAGAGATGAAAGAGAGAGACTTACTTCCGGGCTCAGGGGTTGTGTCTGGAACAGAAACTCTTTACAAGAGCCCCTCATGCTGTCGGAGTATTGCTGGTTTCTACCTCCCACATCTGAGGGAATTTCAGAATCCAGTGTCCAGAAAGGGTGGATGCTATGGCCTGGGTGTGGTGTGATGTGACACCCCGCCCCCCCATACACACACACACACACACACAAGCATTCACACGCTGGAAACTTGATCTCCAATTCAGTGGTGGTGTTGGGCTGGTGGCAACTTTAGGTAGTGGGGTCTAGTCAAAGGTAATTAGGTGAGTGGGTCCTAAGAGCCCTTCTGAAGAGATTAACGCGAGTGTCACTGGAGTGGATTAGCTTTCCTGAAAGTGGATTGCTTCAAAGCAAAAGTTACTCCCCGACTCTCTCTTGTCCCCTTCTCTATGGAGCTGCTATCCTTACTGCTTTCCTGACATGCTGTCACGATGCAGGCAGGGGTACCCTCACCGAGACACCAGGGTCACACTTCCAGCCACCAGAACTGTGAAGCAAGTGACTTCCTAAAATGCTCAGATAGTTTCTTCTTCTGCCGCCGCCGCCGCCGACACAAACATCTTGCCCAAGATCACACACTAATATAGGCAGCATTACAAAACAGATCCTTGTCCTCTGCAAGCTCTTTCCAGACTGCGTAGCACCCTTCCCCTTGACAAAGAGCCTAGTGTTGCCACCAGAAGAACGAAATTCCCTCATTGTGAAAGGCGTTTGTGAACTTAGCTTTATTGTGCAGAATGGGGCAAAGATGTCTCCAGCCAGCATGACATTGTAATTCATGTCCCTCTCATTTTATTTCTCTTCGCTTGGGTTTGCGTGTCTTTGAAAGCAGCCTTAAATCATTATTGGAACAAAGTAGAGAGAAAAATAATAATAATATATAATTACAAACGAGGAATACCCTGTATGATCCTATTAATTGCCTTCCCTGCAATCTTTATTTTTGGCATTTTGATAATAATTAAAGGATTAGGCTTCAATTGGTGGCAGTGGCGGGTTAGCCTCGAACTCTATAAACAGTAGCAGTAACCCCCCCCCCCCATAGGAGTAATCTGGTGCCATCTGCCACCTGGGACCCTGTTGAGCCACACCAGGGCTACGCTGTGCCACGCTCATCTGAATATTTGCTCTGCTCTGAAGAGAAACTGTGGCAATGGTTGGAAAACAAACCCCAAAGCAAAGAAGCAGCAGAGGAGGAAGGAGACCTCGCGCTGCATTAATCATCTCCAGCCAGCCTAGAGGAGAGGACCGCGGCTGGTTCAAGAAGACAGAGCGGAATTATCATTGATTTTCCCCCTCCAGATTCCCCGTGCCAGCAAGCAGGCCAGGAAGGTCCCAGTGTAGCCACTGGCACTGAACCCATGAAGGTATCCCCACCACACATTGTCAAAGGGGAAGGCGAAGCTTAACCACCCTCTCTGGCCGCCCGTGGATCGTTCTGGAGTTTCTGCCAGTTCCATCCTTGGCTTCACAAGTCACAGGATGGGGGTGGGGGGGTGGGGGGTGGGAAGCCCTCTCCTAGGGACTTGGAGGATAAATTCACTGCAGGACCATGTCCTTAAGGGACATCATTTGCATGCCAGGATGCAGTGAAGGCCACTGTTCTGAGAGCCCAGTTCTGATGAGCCGAGGGAACTGGCCCATGAATGACGCTGTTGACATGTCCTAGAAAGTATGACAGTTACCACCCATGTCTTACCGCAAGGGCCAGGGGCAGAGATGACTTGGGTAGCAGTTGGATTGGGAGGAAGAGTGTCTCTAAGCCTCAGTTCCCTCATCTGTGGAATGGAGATGGTAGTTTTCTATAAGGGATGAGATCAGTGTATATTGTGTTTGGCAGATAGAAAGCCCTCAGTAAACCAGCTATTCTAAATGCTGATAAAGCGAATCTGCTCCCCAGCTCTCCAAAGCTCTGTGACTTCAGAAGCGAGTTGTGGTGGTGGTGGTGGTGGTGGTGGTGGTGAGGGGGGCGGACCCCTTTCCGTAGCATATCTCTCCCCCATCATTTCGCTCCGTGATGATAGGGTGGCTTCTGTGTGTTTCCAGGGCTAGCAATGGAACCCAGGGGCCTCACACATGCGCAGGAAGTGGTCTACTATTGGGCCAGATCTCGAGCCAGCCCCATGAGTGATTCCCACGGAAGGTCCAAATCAGAGAAATTTGGCTCAGGACTGGGGAAGGGCAAAGTGGGCTATAACGTCACGGTCCAATGCGGAGCCGCAGTTTAATACCACCAGGAGCACAGCGAGGTTTTGCTAATTCCGTTACAGGGTCTGCTTGCTTTGTCTGAAGAGTGAGGGTTTTTTTTTTTTTTTTTTTTTTTTTAACCTCGAGTTTCCAGTCCCCACACATTTCCAGAAGAAAGCTATTCTTCACGGGGATGATAAACACTTAGGTTCCCATGGTGAGCAGGATGGATCCGTTGATACATACCTGCTGATCCTGGACAGAAAGACACTCCTTGGATGCTAGTTACTGCAGTTGGCAAGTGGCCAGGATGACCCAAGAAACACGTGATTGGAGGATTTGGCTCCACAACTATCTGATTTGCAGGAGCAGGGTAGGTGCAGGCTGACAAGCCATGGCCTCTATGCCGACATGTGCCGGAGGGCCGTGAAATTCGGGGGAATAATCCCTGTGACTACACTTTCCTAGACTGGCTATATATAAGTTTGGTTTTTGGGGAGGGGGGAGAACAATTCTAAGAGCTTTATTCTCAGCTATAAAGCGAGTGGTAGTGCCTAACCCCCAGGGTTCTTAGGGCAGGGGGACGGGCATGCATGAGATCGCATGGAAATGCACGTAGTAAAGAATTGGAAGGGAGCGAAGGTCTTCGGTAAACACTGGCTATTTTTATCCTGCACGAATTATTCAAACAGACTCGCTTGCTATGAAGCATAGCACAGTGACACAGTTCCTGTTAGGAGGTCAAAGGCATGGAACGGAGAGGAAAAACTCAATTGCCCGGTGCCAGTTACACCCAGAGCCTACATTTATGGTTCCTGAGGCTCTTGAGGAGAACGAGCCGCCTGCATCTTTTGCCACCGAGTAGCGGCTGGATTAGCTGAGCATGGCAGAGGAACCTGTGGTCCTGGGCTGTACAGGAAAGGAGGCCATGCATTTGGTTTTCTCTTGCTCTCGGCTAAGGGCTCCTGCTCTCACCTCCTGGGGAATGATATTTTGCTGCACTTGGGAAGGCTAAGACACCTAGGGCCTTCTAGAAACATGCGCGTGTGAGTAAGTCACTCGGCTCCTCTGACCAAGAAAGAGCTGTGTGTGTTCATCCCGCGCTCCCGTGGGTCTTTCCAGATGATATTAACTCTCCTTGCCTTGTGCCTCACTTTCCTAATTACCTCTGCCTCAGTCTTCACCGGAAGGCCAGATCCACTCCCTGCACATTAGCGCCACCCCCCACCCCCTACAGCTGTCCTGCTCTCTCACCCTGCTTCCTTTTCTGCCTGTGCAACACAAGAAGGATCAGGAATTCAATCATTCATTCATGAATTTTTGGAGACAGAGTCTCAGGATACAAGCCTGGAATTCACTATGAAGGCCCATTTGGTTCAGAGACCTGCCTGCCTCTGCCTCCTAAGTATACTGTCACAGTAGGTCTTTGTTTTGTTTTGTTTTGTTTTGTTTTGGAGATAGGGTCTCGTGTGGCCCAGACTGACCTCAGTATAGCTGAGGATAACCTTTAATCTTCCTTCCTTCCTTCCTTCCTTCCTTCCTTCCTTCTTTCCTTCCTTCCTTCCTTCTTTCTTTCTTTCTTTCTTTTTCTTTCTTTCTTTCCCTATCTTCCTTTCTTTCTTTCTTTCCCCTTGAGAAAGGATTTGTGTGTGTGTGTGTGTGTGTGTGTGCGCGCGCGCGTAACTTTGGCTGTCCTAGAACTAGCTTTTGTAGACCAGACTGGCCTCAAATTCACAGAAATTTGCCTGCCTCTGCTTCCCGAGTGCTGGGATTAAAAGAGACCTTGAATTTCTGATCCTCCTGCATCCACCTCTTCACAGCCCCCCCCCCTTTTTTTAGTACGGTTGTTGGGGATAGAACTCAGGGCACTGTACCAATGGAGTGACATTCCCAACCCGTGTTTGCTTTCGAGCCGTGGTAGCTGCCCTGGCTGACCTGAGCATGTTCTAAGGAGCAGGTTAGCCTTATCTCTGCTTCCCAAGTGCTGGGATTTCTGGAGCGTACCACCATTCTTAGCCTAATACTTTGTGTGTATGTGTTAGTGTGTGTGTGCACGAGCATTGCGCGTTCGAGTAGAGCGTGCTTGCTGAGTACCATGCTAGGCTCTAGGAAGACATAGTGAACAGTAACAGAGCTCGCTCCTTCAGGAGCTGCCAGCAGCCTGCTCAGATGGTGGGTAGACTGCGTGGAAATGGTAGAGAACAAGTTGCTTGGTTAGCGAGTTCAGGATTGTCGGTTTGTTTTTAGAGACATGACCTCACCATGCCGCCCAGCCTGGCATGGAACTCGATATATAGCTCGGGCTGGCTTGAAACTTAGAGGTCCTCTTACTCCTGTCTCCTATCTACTGATGTTACACCCAGCTAAGGAGTTTGAATTTTGTTAGCACAGCCTGAGTGTGGAGGTCAGAGGTCAGAGGTCAGAGGTCAGAGGTCAGTTCTCTCTTTCTAACATGGCGGTCATAAGGGATAGAACTCAGGTTCTTAGGCTTGGCAGCAGGCCGCACCTTTAGCAACGGAGCCACCTTACCAGCACCTAGTTGGTTCAATCTTCGAAACAAGGTTTTGCATTGTAGCCCAGCCTGGCTTTGAACTCCTAATCCTACCTTCTTAATCCTGGGATTCCAGGAGCTTACCACCAAGCCCAGATGTGCATGTTGTACAAAAAGCCTAACAGGGATGTGGAGGATAGATTTGGAGAAGCCTGAGAAATGGTACTACCTGGAATTGAAAACCTTCAGTAACTATCCAAGCAAGAGAATGTGATATAGCCCGTTCTGTGGTTTAATTAATGTAAAAGGTTGGAAGCTGGGTAGACAATTGGAAAGTAGACTCAGTTATCTTTGCCAGGGTGCCGCAGGGGAGCACGGTAGAAAGTGAAGGAGGAGGCTTTGTCTCATTCCAAGTTTAGTGTATGTGCTGCTGAAGCGAGCACAAGGAGGAGGTTTTGTGTAATCAAAGAGCATGGGACTCCAAAGGCAGCTGGATTTGAATGCTATGACACACATTTCCTTGAGTGTTCTGAAGTCCTTTACTTCAGGTTTTCATGTGATCCGTAGCCGGTGACCTTACTGGATAGTTTGCAAGAACTCATAGACAATTTCTGTCCTGTGCTTGCTTGCTTAGACATCGCCGAGTAAATATTAGCTGTGCCTACTTACTAAGCTAGATACGGATTCCAAGGTGAGCTGTCGGCACTGCCGTTTGCTATGGGGGACCTGGAATCTGGAAACAAACAAACCAAGAATCACTGAGCGAAGTTTAAGTACTGAAAGCCATAAACTTGGGTGAAGTTCTTCAAGGAAGAGGGGAACATCCCGGCCTAAGGCCTCTCTCACTTGCAGGGCCACAGAAAAGAGCCCAGCAGGAAGCTGAAAGTGGCTCTCTGCCTGACCAAACCATCTGTAAAAGTCCTGCCCCTGGGAAACTAGCAAAAGGGACCAGGTTAGGGAAGGCAAGGATTGAAAAAAGTTGCACAAACCTTTGATCTTAGCACTCAGGAGGCAGAGGCAGGCAAATTCTGTGAGTTTGAGGGGAGCCTGGTCCCCAAAAGAAAACCAAACCAGACACTTCCCCGCTCACCGTAAAGGAAGTGACTGGCTCCCAGCAGAGCGCCTAAGGAGGATGGATAGAATAGTCTGAAACGTGATGCGTTATACAACGAAATTTCATGAACTTTGGCACAAACAAGGACCATTTCCTCCGGGTGCTGATTGAGTCATCTGCTAGCTGCCTGGCCCCGGAAATCCAACTGCTTGGGAGGCTGATGCAGGAGGATTGCTTGAGTCCAGGAACTGAAGCCAGCTTGTGTAAACCTAACCAGGACCGCCCCCGCCCCCGCCCCCGCCCCCCCCATATTGTCAGCTGCAAGATGTAGTAAGAAGTTTCCTCGGTAAGGAGCAGAATAGTTCAGCAAAGACGTTTGGCTGACAGGCTCTGCTGGAGGTCTGTGACGTAAGGGAAGCTCCTTAACACATGGTTTAAACTCTCTCTCTCTCTCTCTCTCTCTCTCTCTCTCTCTCTCTCTCTCTCTCTCTCTCTCTCTCTCTCATCCTGCGCCTGTTTCTTCTCTTAACCACAGACCCCCCGGAAGTCTTCCCTCTCGGTAAACAAAGCTGGACATTTCATGAAGGAGCTAGCCGATTGTTGCTGGGCAGATTACATTGTTTCGAATCCTATGCCTTCACAGAGGAAGCTGAGCTTAACTAGTTAGTATCTTAAATACACACACACACCCACCAACAACAATAACAAAAAGAAAACTTTGAAACTGGCGAGTGGCGAGTAAAGAGTGGAGACTGGTGAGCTGGCGCAGGCCTTTATTTTCTGCTGGGGAGGCAGAGGCAGGTGGATCTCTGAGGTCAGCCTAGTCTACAGAGCGAGTTCCAGGACAGCCAGAACTAGATAGAGAGACCCTGTCTCTAAATACAATACAATAAAATAAGGAAATGAGAATGTTACCTGCATGTAGGTATCCCTTTCAAGGGGTGCAGATGTCTTGGAAAACAGCCAATCCCAGGGCCCCACAGAGTTATTATTACATCACAGGAGATGCTTTGACCAAAGGAGCAGAACAGAGTCCTAAAGGAGACTTCTTAAGAATTCAAGATGGGAGGCAGCTAGGAAGACTGGCTACTGTGTGAGCAGGTGTAGAGTTGACTCGAAGGCACCAGGGAGATGTTCTGGGTGTGGTGGAGACCCCAGGATAGGGGCTTGGTCAGCAAGCAGGTAAGCCCATTTTACAAGTTACCTGCAATAGCGCTAAAAAGCAAGTTCGGCACTAAGGAACAGGATCTGGGGATCTTGCTACTAAGACTTTAGCTTGTGTGTGTTGGGAGGGGGATTGTCTGAAATTTGTGTATCCCCCCCCCCCGTAGGAAATGACATATATGTCCTGGAAGGATTTGGAAAGTTTGAAAAAAGAATCCTAGAATTTATAGTTCTGATGGTTTTGCTGATGGTCTTGTAAATTGTATATTTAATCAAAGGCACTTGAATGCCTCTCTCTCTCTGTGTGTGTGTCTCTCTGTGTCTCTCTCTCTCTTTAACTATTGAAGAGCCATTTAAATGTCAACATAAGTGATTCCCTACCAAATAGTGCTGGTTAGACATTAGTTCCTCTAATAGACCATAATGATTCATAAGGAGGCATTTCTCGACTCTAAATTGTAGGCCTATTGAAATATAAATTAAGATGATAAATAATTTGACCTTACCTGAGAGTACTAAGTATTTACACGTGTCAAATACGAAATTACCCTGAATATCACGGCCCCTAAAAAGGCAGCCTTCGTCTCAGTAAATAAAACGGGTTAATGAATTTCCCTTGGAGAGCGAAGGGAAAGGGGAATACACAAAAGGCTTTGCTCCAGGGGCTCGGCCCTCCCGGCCCTCCAGCCTTGCAGTGGGGCCGGGGAGAGGCGCGGGCCAGGTTCCCTCTGAGCGCCAGGCGGGTGCTGGCCGCCCTCGGCGCTCGGCGCGTTCCCCTCTCCCCCTCCTTCCGCAAAGCCGCTGGAGTTTCAAAACATGGAGTTTCCACAGGAACTTTGCCAGGCCGAGCTCGCAGCCCTCCCGGGTTCCCGCAGCGGCTTTCGCGGCGGCCTCCCCGGAGAGAGCGCTGACCCGGCGGCCACCCAGCGCTGCGCAAAGCTCGGCAGGGCAGCCGGGGTTCGCTCCCCGAGAAGGCGCAGAGCGCCTGGGGCCGGGGACACCCCCCTCCTCCCCTGCAGGGTCCTGCAGAGACGACTGCGCCCTCGGCCCCAGCCGAGCCCAGCCCATCCGCCAAGCCAGTGTGCCGGCCCGGGGCGGGAGTCGCCGGGGCGATCGTTGCCGCGTGGGCACGCCGGCTGCTGGCTGCCCGCGCTGGGGTTTGGTTTTGTTTTAAAGCCGCTTTGAGCGCCGGGGCTAAGGCGGCGGCTGCGGCTGCGGCTGATGTGTGTGTGTGTGTGTGTGTGTGTGTGTGTGTGTGTGTGTGTGTGTTTGGGGGGGGAAGCACATTGTCAATGAGAAATTTCCTGTTCGCAAGACTCGGCTTGCAGTTTCTGTCCTGCCCTTGAACTGACAAGTGGATCTCCGCGGCGAGAGTCCCGGAGAGCCTCGGCAGGCGCGCGCAGGGGCGGGGGCGGGGGCGGGGGCAGCGGCGCCGAGGCCCCGGGAGCCCGGCTGAGCAGGGCCGCCGCCTGCCCTCCCGTTTCCCCCGCGCACCCGTGAGCTCCGAGCCGAGCGGTGACTAATCTATGGCTCCCGGCCTGTTGGCGCGCAGCCCGGGCTCGCCTCCCGCCCCCTTGTCCCTCCTCCTTTCCCCAGCCCCTGCACGCAGAGCTCCGCGGGGTGAATCTTGCGGGCCGCCTTGCCTTGCCTTGCCTCGCCTCGCCTCGCCTCGAGTGTGGGAAGCGGCGCGAGGCAGGCGACTTGGGAACTGTCTCCTCCGACCCGGGCCCCGAGTGTGCGTGTGTTTCCTTCCCCGTAGGCACTTTGATCAGCATTTCCTCTGTGCCGCGGAGGAGCTAGAGCGAACCGAGGCTTTTTAACCCTCTGCGTGCCGCAGCCACTGAAGGCTCCAAGGGGAAGCCTGCCTCGGGAGCCAGGTCCAGCTGATCGAATAGGTTTGGCCAAGCTGGAGTTATGTGGATGGAGCCCGGCAGGATCCCAGGGAATTTGCCCCTCCGTGGCACAGTCTTCTAGGGACATCAGGCCTCGAAGCCCAGAGCCAAGGGGCTGTGCAGTAACCCAACCTGCCCAGCGAGGCGCGGTGTGGCTTGAAAGGCCCAGCGGGCTGTGGCTTCTGTAGGAGCCCGGGAAGACCTGGAGGAACAGCGAATGGAGCAGTTCGCTGGCACGGGGATGCCTCTTAGGCTAGGGTAGGGAATCCTGCTCTTGCCCCGCGCTCTGGGCTCTGGCCCCCACCCCCTTCCCTTGGCTTGGCCTCGCTAGGGAGTTAATGATTGATTTACTGGCTCCGAGAGGCCGGCGCCCTCCCTAGCTATTTGTCCACGCTGAAGAGTTGCTGGAGAGAGGCGCAGAGGCTTAGGGAGCAGGGTCTTGACTTGGAAGGGCCGCCGGGCCACCGACGGGAAAGGACGAGCACTTGGTTAGCTTCCACTGGGAGAGACTAGCCGTGTCCGCGGCGAACCCGCCGGAGGCCCTGCCTGGACGTAGAAGGGTGCCTTGGGAAGTGGCACATGGAAATGGATTGGCAGCTGGTGATTAGGCCGCCCGGTTTTATGAGTCATAATAGGCCGCCCGCCTGGCCCTCAACCTGCCGGTTGTAGACTTGCTGTGCTGGGGCCCAAGCGGTACACTGCTCCCAGCTGCGCAGAGCGGGGATGCTCGGGTTTGGGGGGGGGGGGGACTGGCCGCCGTAAGCGGTGCACAGGATTTCCTCTCATTTCTCGCAGAAGGCAACACAAACACCCTAAATCAAACTGCTCCGACAACCGAAGGCTCCACACAGACACATCAATAAGGATTTCGCCTCCCGCGTTCGAACGCACTGAAACACTTGTCCTATTTTTATGCAAATGACACCACACAAATAGATCTCGCAGGCCCCGGAGAGGGGCGGGAGGAGGAGGAGGAGGGACGCCGGCGCCCCACCAGGGGGCGGCGGGGGGGGCGTCAATCCCGCACCTCGGGGCCCGCGCTGGCTCGGGTGCAGTGGGGCTGGCACTAACCAGGAGGCCCGCCCCGCGTGCGGTGGCTCCCTGCCAGCGCCGCCTAGTCGGCCGCGTCCCCAGGCTGCCTGCAGAGGCGGATTAGGGAAGGAGCGAAGCGAGCCTGTGACTAATCGCGGGGCCTCGGACCGGAGCACCAAGGCCATGTGCGACTGACAGGATCGACACTAGCCGAGGACACGGCGACGCCTCGCTTAATTGCAGGCTTAAAAAATTGCCGCCTGAGCAGCTCCAGTGCAGAAAGCCACAGCATACGCGTGGGTCTGGGGAGTGAGACCTGGGGGTGGGGGGAAGGGGTTGTCCCGATTTCTCGCCTGGAGAGGGGGAAGGTTTGGCATCTCCTGAACCGAGGGAGCTACACTTGGGCCCCCCACTTTGCAGGGTCTTGCCAAGGGCATGCTAAGTGAGTGTGGTGAGGTGGCCAGCCACCGGGGGTAAGGGTTTTCTATAATTTGTCCTTTGAGGCCATGCTTCCCTCTTGGCGCCCTATACCCTCTAAAGAAGGCCTGCAGTAAATGGGGAAGGTTCCAGCGAGCCTTTTGAAAAGAACCACGTACTAAACACCCTACTTTGATCCTTTCTCTTTATTCACTGACTGAGATACAGGGCCCCCGAAGGACCAGACGGAAAGCCAAGTCAAGTAAAGGCACCAAGGATCAAGGTCATGAGTGCCAAAAGTCTGGGGTCACAGACAAGAAGCGAGGTCTCTTCGAAGGCCAGTGGTCACAGTCCCTGTGTCCCAGGCCTTCTTCCCGGAGCGCTGGGGCCTCTCAGGAGAGAAGCGTCGGCGGGGCGGCTGGTCTGTGGAGGTGGGGGTTGGAAGGCGGTGGCGGGGAACCCAGCGAGCAAGCGAAGTTTCCACCACGCTCTGCTCTGTCGCTGCCAAAATCCCCTGGCCCCTCCCCGCCAGCACTGCCTTCCGTTGCCACCACAAGTTTGGTTTTAACGAGAGAGCTCGGGACAAAAGCAAACCTTTTCTATAGACCCTGAAAACAAAGGGGAAGGAGACGCGCGAGGCCGCAGAGAAGCGGCTGCTAGCGTAATGGTGCCAGGCCGAAAGCAGAGCATTAGAACTGCAAAAGCCGCGCGGGCGGGAGGAAGTGCGAGGCAGGAGGCGGGAGCGCCGGGAGGGCGGGCGGGGGAGGGGCGCTGCGCCATGTTTCCGTGTCACCCGCCGAGTCGCCGGCGCTGGGCTCGGCCCGCCGGCTCCCGCCTGCCTCCGTAACAGCAGAGAGCGTGCGATTAGCAGCCAGACAGGCGGGGACTCCGGGCCCACGGGGCCGCCGCACACGCCGCCCGCGGCCCCGGCCCGCGCTCCCCTCCCCCGCCCGCCGGGTAATCCTCCTCCTCGCTGCAGCGCTGTGTGCACTCTCATTAGAGCAGGGTGGCTTTTCTCTGCGCACTCGCTCGGCTCCCGCTGGCAAAACAACGCCTTCCCCGGCCGGGCCCTGGGCCAGGGGAGTTGGGGAGGGCCGAACGGGGGGCGGGGGGCGGGGTGAGGCTGGGACAGCCACGCAGGTTAGCACCGTCGCCCGTTCGAGAGGATGGGGAGGACCCTTTGGCCCTCCCCCACGCGCGGTGCCAAAGCCGGAGGTCCACCCCAGACTCTCTGCCCCGGGGTGTGTGTGTGTGTGTGTGTGTGTGTGTGTGTGAAGATGCTGGTGCCATCCTGACCTACTGCCGTCCGCGGCACGAGGCCAGAATGCATGGGGCAGATGAGGGTGTCTGGGTCGAAGAGCGGGAGTGGACACTGGGGAGGCTTCCCACGACTGGGTTTTTTTTTTTTCCCCCGAGTGACTTGCTAACGACCTCTTAAGGCCAGACGCTGGATTTCAGGTGTTGTTGCCCTAAGACCCCCAGGGAGATCAGTGCCCTTTCTGGCTTTGGGGTTGACCACCTAGAATGGGTAGGAAATAGGGGGTGGGGGGAGGAGGCTCCAGTGCTCCGGAGCGCCCCATTTTCTGTTCCGCGATCTCTGTACACAACCGTAGCCAGCTTCTCCCAGCACCACCCGCCCAGCTGCAGGGCTCGGGAGCAGGTGTTCCTGCCCGGCCCGAGTGGCGGCTCCGCGCCCCTCCTGTCCCAGCTGCGGGGCCCAGAGAGGAGGAGGGAGGGGAAAGGCGTGTTGGTGGCGGTCACTGGGGGGGACGTCTCGCCGGACCGCGGGGAGGCTCCTGTCTGCCTGAAATGGGTCCATTCCGGGGGTGTGGACAATCGCCCGGGGCCGGGAGGGATCCGGGAGGACAGGCGGCCAGCTCCCGTCAGGAACTGCCCCAGGGGCCAGCGCTGGCCGTTCGGGGCGGCGGGAGGGCTTCCGGTCCCCGTGACTGCGGCGGCGGGGCGGCCGGGAAGTTCCCGGCGCGGCCGCGAGGAGCACCCTCGCCTGACTGCCGCCGGCGCGCCGCTCTCGGAGCAGCCTCCTAGGAACCTTGGGGCATCGGGCGACGTCGCCCTCGCCTTGTGCAGGGATAGGGGCTTCAGGGTGCTCCGCGATCCCCGCCTCCCTCCGGGGGTGGGGGGTGGGGACCCGGGCGCGGGGTCGGGGACCCTGCGGGATCGGCCGCGCGCCTCCCAGCCCCTCCTTCGCCGCTGCCATGGCGGGCACGTGAAGCGCAGCTCGGCGCCCGGAGCCCGCCGGGGAGCGGCCTGGCCCGCCGGCTTCTGATCGCCGCCGGTCCAGGAACGCGGAACCGAGTCGGGCCGGGTCCCGCCGAGCTCTCGGCGGCCTCGCACCCCATCTCTGCTCGAACCCGGCCTCGAGGCCGCGCCAGACGGCTCGTCCAAGGGGAACTCGAGCTGACTAATGGGGCGCGCGTGGGCCTCCGGAGAGGCCCGGCTGGCAGCAGTGCCCGCTCGCTTGCTCTGCGCTCACGCCGCGACCAGGCTCTTCGGGGAAGGGCGAGAGGAGGGGTTTCCCCGAGCGGTGGTTTCGGCTCCCCGGGGACAATCCGGCTGCGGCTGGCTCAGGGCTTTAGGTCCTGTAGTCTGACCCCGAGCCCGCAGACCCGGGGTGCCTGGCTTCAGGATGCCCACGGGGATAAGGTGCCTCAGAGCTCTGAGCCTGCTCTGGGCAAAAGCACAGTTCAGCCTGAGGGTCAGGTCTCCTTTGCTATCTGGGGCCAACAGCTTTACCGGGGCGCGGGGGGGTGGGGGGGATTTGCAGGTCACCTTGAGGGCGTAGACTTAGATACCAAAACCTTCAACAAATAGAAAGTCTTCCGGAAATCCCTCAGTGAGGAGAAAAGAATTGATAAAACTCAGGGAGAGTCCAGTTTAGTTGGGAGTTCTCAGGGTCTGGGCTGTGTGATGCCTTCCCCCACTCCCCACCCCCATTTCAGGGTCTTGTGAAAATCAGCAGAGTTTCTTATTATTTCCAAGGAGCAGCCACCTCATTGTTGACATAGTTATTATATGGCTCTCCCAAATATAGCTTCCTGTTTGTTTAGTTTCAGCACATGTCTCGAAGGCGAGCCACACATGTAGACCAGTAACTGAAAGAAGAAAAAAAAAAAAAGTGCCTCTTCGAGCTTGTGTCAGATGCCGAATAAATCCTCCTCGCGCATCCCTGGTTTTATTGAGTTTAATTACACTAGAAATCCAGTCCCCCCCATGAGAAGGCCTGAAACCCTGCAATAGAGATGCGGCTTTTCCTGGAGAGCCTCGCCTTTGGAGAGGGGTTGCTGGTGGCAGGCAGTTAGGTTTTAAATGTCACTTCCAAATGAAAACGCTTTCCGTCAGCTTTTTTTCTTTTTTTTTTTTTTTGATGCAGTTTTCGAAGGGAGCATTTTTTCGAGATAAGAAGTGACCGATCAAAATCACCGAGGGGAGGTTGTAAGCTGCCGCTTTGCCCCAGCTTAGCCTTATCTTATCTTTCACACTTGCATGGCGGAAAAAAATTGGCTTATCTTTATCCCCACCCCATTCTCGCCTTAATTGCTAAAAAACACTGGTGTGTTAAACGGGCAGGAAGGAGGTCTCTGGATTGTCAGCAGAACAGGAAGACTCAAAAAAAGAAAAAGTGGGCTCGTGGGGAAAGAAGAGGGTGCCAGTGTATGCTTCCTCTTGGCCTTTCTTGTACAGTGTGGAGGGTCTAGTCCCAGCTGGATAGCACCATGATCAGATTTTTTTTTTCTTTTTTAAAAGAAGAATTAGACGACCTGCATGGCTTTGGCTTGGGCCGCTTCCCGGGGCCTTTTTTTTTCCTCTCAGCACCCTGTTTACCAACCTCTCTCCTTCACCCCTCCCTCAAAACACAAAAACAATGGTCAGTGGGTCTCTGGCCTCTGGTTGAGACCCCCTATTCATCCTCTCCTGTGTTGAGGAGTGAGGGTGCAGGGGTGGGACGTGCAGCCTGCTGGAAATCATTAAAATATATGCGGGTGTCTGCAAACACACACTTTTAAATCATGGCGTTTCCCCTCCACGCTGGTATATTTAAACTCCAGAGCGAGCTGGATCTCCTCCCTCCCAGTCGTTTGTCTGTGTCACCGACAGGCCGCTAATGGCCGGGCTTCCAGGCGCTGTGCATTATGCATTAACCTCCTCCCACCGCTGCCCCACACTGAAGGTTCTGTCAGGCCTCACAACGCAAACCACCACATCCCCGCTCCCTGCAATCAAGACAGGGCAGGGTGGGCCGTGGGGCTGCTCAAGGGCTGGAAACGCTGGGGTCTGGGGTGAGGGCATAGCAGATTGGGCCTGGAGGAAGTATGGAATCAGGTAAATTGTGCTAGTGATTAACTTAACCCCTTCGGAATTTTGAGCCCCGAGAAGTGGGATAGTGACCACCCCACAGCAACCACTCTCCTCCTTCTGGGTACCGCCCCCCCCCCAAACAGGCACTCAGTTGATTAGAATTAACACCAGTTCCGTTTTTCCTTCTGCGTCCCTTAGTCCCTTCTGGGCCCACCAGTCCCCAGGTAGCAGATATGAGCAGAACTGAAAGTGGTTGGTTGAGGATGGTGTGTTGGGTGGAAAGGCGATTATTTGGCAACTCGGTCCCCTTTAATTGACATCCCCACTGACCCCGCCCCTCAAGCAGGATAAAATATGCCCTAGAGGGCCTAGCAAAAACCAGAACCCCCTCCTGGATATGGTACTGTAAGGGTGGATCAGCAGTAGCATCCGGCTTCAATGATGGGACCAGGCCTTTCCCCAAAGCCTCCCGTGTTTCTGCCATCTGGTCAACACCTACTCAGCCTTTGGCAACCGCAGTATAGACTGAGATTCCAGAGTTCAGGGCCTGGCATACATGTAGCCCTGAGCAGGAATTTCCTGAGATCATTTCTGTGAACCCTACTGGTTCTGTTCTTTGGGCCACCCACCTCCAAATAGCCTAGAACTCTCCAAAAGGCAATTATCCTCTCAGGCGGCAAACCCCGAATCTAATAGTTTTCTCGGCCCAGGAAAGCTGCTTGCTACCTGGGTTTAGATATTTCACAATTAGTAAAATCCCTAGGCTCGTGGATAGGCCTCCAATTGTTACTTCTTTGGAGTTTTGAAAGGAAGACAGGCTGCGCTAGATTGGTCTACCCTACTCCACCCCACCCCACCATACCATACCCCACCCTATGGATTTTTTTTTAAGTCCCATTGGGTAAGCCTGGGGTTCGTTAGCTAAATGTAAGACTGGAGCACCATAAATGTGGGGTATTTGTATTTTTTTTAAAAGATTGTTAACATTAACAGTATAGCCCATATTGCATAAAGTAAAAAAAAAAATGCATCTTTACCATTCATGTATGGAGTATTCCAATAACTCCAACAATAAATCTAGTAACACCACCTAGAAAACCACGCGCTGAGGAGGCCTACTAGAACTAGGGTTTCCATTCTCTGCATACCTGTCATAAATGAATCCCCAACCACACGCACAGTTGGGAATCCAGATTGCCCCTAATTGCAGGTAGGACCTCTGCATAGGATGCAAGGCCTTACCCCCAGACCTAGGGGTGGCCAGACTAGCGGAAGTGTGGGAGTTCGTGTGATCGGCAGAATTGTTTCAAGTTTGCTCCCAGAAGCACCAGTTTGGTTGCCCAGTTGCAGAGCCTGCTTCGAATCTGCAGCAGGGGAAGGCCGGGGAGTCTAAAGTCCAGCCATATGTTATGATCACAAGATCTTTTCATGGGGGAAAAAAGAGGCTGGTGGGGGGAGGGGCAGGATTCGCAGTACTTCTCATTTCCTTGCTGATTTATTTTTCATCTGCCAAGGCAGCCTCCCAAGCTTTGTGCTCACTTGCTCATCCACTGCGCTTGGCTTTAACTGAAATCCTCCCTTTTCGGAGTGCAGGATATATATATATATGCCTGACATCAGGGTCAGTTCCAGAGGGCCTTAGAGGAGGTCAGAGGACAGGGCAGGCAAGAGCCAGACCAGATCCAGATCCAGCACCAGATCCAGTAGTGATCCCTTTGAGTGACGGCACAAGAGGGGGCTGCTTTTCAACAGCTCTCTTTTCCCAGACAACAATTTCGACTAATCAGGCCAGTAGGTGTGATCCTTCTCCACTTAGGGACCTGGAGAAAATCTCACATTTTAATTCTCAGTGAGTCAGAAACACCCTCCACCCCCCCACACACACGTTTGTGCCCGCCTCTTAGGACTCCCTTAATAAGATATTTTTAAAATCCCACGGAATTGGGAAACGCATCCCTAGGAGATGGAAGAGAAAACTTTTAATCCCACCAACCCACTGGAGAACAAACACAGCGGAGTCCAGAGACTCCCTTAAAGAAGAGGGGGCAACTGCCACAAATTACGTCAAAGGGGAATTTACTGGCCTGTTTGTCTCCAGCATCAAATTTCTCCAGCAGTCAGCCTTCTCCAAGGCCCCTTCACCCTAACAGCACCCCCCCCATTCATTTTAGCTCTAGGACTTAAAGTTAGACAAACAGACCCCATTGTCAGCAGTCTTGGGAGGTCTCAGGCTCCATGCTCACCTCCTGGATTTTCCGAAAGTTCTGGAGAACTAATGTAACTTGGACTGGGAAAAAAGCCTGTTCCTGGGAGAATTGGGAGGTGAGAAGTGGGGGAAGAGAAGGAGTCTGGGCATGAGCCAGGGCTTCTGCGGTGCGGTGCGGCCTAACCAAGCTGGATGAGCCTGGCGCTGCTGCGCTGTTCGCTGTTCGTCTAGGCCAGCCCTCCTGCCCAGCCCACAGCTTTTCCGCCTTTCTGCCTGGAACCGCGTTCAGAGTTTCCCCACAAATACCCAACTCCAGCTTTCCCGGTTATTTAAGACTTGTTTTGAATAAAAGGAGTCGCTTTCAAAAACAAGAAAATGTTGCTAGAACACACAACCAGCGGCCTTTTCCCCCAGCTGTGTCTGTAACTCGAATGCGTTCAGTCTAATAACTTTTAATGTCTAGCCCTAAAACGTCTTTATAAAAAATAGCTTTACAGCATAATAGTCCAGGTGTCTTTCTGCTTGTTACCGGAGATTAAAAAAATGTGTAGGTTAGTTTTCAGAGACAACCCCCCCCCAAAAAAAAATAAGACCAGGAAGAAAAAGGCATGCATTCCGTTCCGCAGGCGGCGCGGGCCCTGGACGCATTAGTGGCCCAGCACAGCTAGGCGCTCCATGCTGGCCTGCCTGTCTTTTACATCAGTTGTTACGAGCAGCTCTAGAGCATGAAGATTTAATTCTGTTCAAAGTTTCGGGTTTCAAACGGTAGAGATGTTTCACTTCTGCTTTGAGAAGGGCTGTTTTTATAACTATGCTGAGAACTAAAACAGAATGAATAAAATTGCACCTAACATCAGTCCCCAAAAGTCAGTCGTGGCTGTCGTTTTTTTTTTTTTTTAAAGGGAAAATATCTTCCAGCTAGAGATGAGATTTTTGGCCTTGACCTTGACTTAGTAATCAACTTGAGATGCTTTTGATTAATTTTTGGCGTGTAGATCCAGGATATTTAAAAACTTTCCGTGTGGGTTTACTAGCCACTTTCATTTCGGACTTGGGCTCTCATCGAGCCTGCAGCATCCTGTCTCTAGGCCGAAGACACACTCCAGCCGGTTCCAGAATCGAAAGACCCCGTAGAAACACCGAATGGGGTAACCTTTTGGCCTCGGTGTCAGAGCTCTCAGCCTGGGTTCCCTGACTTCCCTTCCCGCCAGCTTTTCAAAGTGGAGCTGGGTTCGCCCTTGAGGCTCTGCGCTCGGGGGAGGCCGGAACCTTGCTTCTCGGCTTCCCCGTTTTGCCTGCCTGCCCTTCCCCGCCCCCCCCTCGCCGCCCCCTCTGGTGCCCAGAGCTGCTCCCGGTGCGTAGGAGAAGCTCGATACGTGTCAATTGAATTGAACTGCTGCGGGCGCGGGCTGTACACTGCCGCCGAGCCCCGATCTGCACGACGTTACCGAATGAAAATTTATGGGCTGAACGGTGAAGCCAAAAGTTGTTCCCGGCCAAGTAAAATAAAACGCGGGAGATGCTCTCACGAGGCCGAGGTGAGAGATGAGGGCAGCCCTTCCAGCCATCGGAGGTCCGGACCGTGAAATGCTCAAGAACAGGAAGAAACTCAGGCTCATCCCTGTCCCCTTTACGGTCCTCCCACCCCCTTGGGTCCCCAGGAGCACCCCCCCCCACCTCTACACAATTCCCACTCAATTGAAATGTCCGGGGAGCCAGGGCGCGGAACTGCCACTGTTGCCCGTGGTAGTGTTTCACGTAGCTCTTAGTGCCTGAAGGGGAAGTGGCTCCTCTGGGAAGAGGAGGCGAGGTGCGGTGGGGGCGGACGCCCACGCGCACTCAGCCTCTGCTGGGCTGGGCTGGGTCTCGGAGGGGGACGCTAGGCCCGGAGAGCGCAGCGCTGGTGGCGAGAGGAGGCAGTGGCGCCTGCCGCTGGGGTTTGACAGCTTTGGCGGAGAGGAGTGCGAGGCGCTTTATGGTAATTGCGGTCCTCCACTGGCCTTCTGGGTAGCAAGGGGAGTCTCGGCGCGCGGCAGGGAAAGCCGCCCCCATGCTTGGGGCTGGGGATCTGTTGGCCGACCTAGCCGTCGCCCCTGCGGAGTCGATCTCCACTCCCCCAGGACGTGAGCCCTGGCTGGGCGTGAATCGCCAACTCGGCCGGAGCTGGGACGGAGAGGACAGAGGGCCGTAGAGTTGGGGGCGGTTGGGGGTGGGGGGGGGATACGAGGACACGACCCGCCACCCAGGTGGTTCGGGGTTCCGATGTGGCGAGGCCCCGATGCACCCGGCTGGGAATCGGTGACGGCCGGGGAAAGTCGGGCGAGCCTTTCCTGGGGAATCACCCCCTCCCGAAACCCCACCGCGGAGGCGCCGCAGCGGAGGGTGAGCCGGAGACTGGGGACCTCAAACTTGCGAGAGCTGGAGGCGGCGGCGGCGGCGGCGGGCGGGCGGGCGGCTGTCGCCCGAGCGCTGCGCCTGAGGGGGGAGGGGAGGCGGCTGTTGGGAGGGAGGGAGGGAGGGAGGGCGGGCGGAGGGAGGGGGAGGAGGAAGAGGAGGGAACCTGGGAGGGGGGACGCGTTGGGCTCGCGGCGTGCGGCAGCAGACGGAGCCTGGGCTCCCAGCGGCAAGGTGAGGCAGAGCTGCGCTCCGGGCCGAACGGCGGCCGAGCTCTTCGGCCGAGGGGGAGACGCGCCGGAACTCAGAGCACGACCGGAGAGCGGGAGCGAGGCGGGCGGCGGTGGCGGAGGGGGACCACGCGAGCCGCCGGGCGGAGAGCCCGAGCCGCTCTGTCGCCGCGGAGGGACGACTTGGCCAGCACACACACACACACACACACACACACACACCACGCACGCACACACACACACACAGCTCGAGCGGGCGCTCTCGGCGAACCGTCAACATGGCGCTGGGGCTCTTGCCCGAGCGCGGGCGGCAGCGGCGGCGGCGCGGGAGCTGCTGAGGCTGCCGGAGCCCGGTCCAGCTGCGGGAGGAGAGGATCGCGGGGCCATCGCCACCTGCCCTGAAGCTCGCAGCCCGCCCCGCCCCGCCCCGCCCCACCCCCACGCGGCCCAGAGCCCACCCCTCCGCCGAGCCGACCCTAGGGCAGCAGAGCGGCTGCAGTCGGAGTCGAGCAAGCGCGGCGTTGGGAGTGGACTGCGGGCACCAGAGGAAGCCAAACTTTGCTGCTCGCTGCGCCTTCCCGGCCGGGCTCCTCCGCGCCTTAGCGTAGCCGCCCTCTCCCGACCCCGCACACGTCCACCCAGCCAGCCAGCCGGCCGGCCGCCCCCGGATCTTCCTTGCCGCCTGGACTCCGCTCCGGGGAAAACTTCAAAGCGCCGGATCGCAGGGCTCCCTGCCTACTTCCCGACTGGGGATTTCAGGTCAGTGCCCGGAACACCTTTCCCGGGGGGCCGCGGACGGGCTGGCGCGCCGGGGACTGCAGCCGACCTCCTCCCTCCGAGGGTTTCTCCTCCGACTCCGATAGACCCCCGTCGGGAGCTTGAGCTACCTTGCTCGCTTTCGTTTTTACATCCGAGCTGCAAGTTCTTAAAAAATGCAGCCAACCTAAGCGGCCCCCGCGTGGGCACCAGGGAGGGAGGGAGGGACTCGACGGGGGACCTGCCGCCTCCCGAGGGGTTGGGAGGACCGGGAGGGAGTTCGGCGAGTGGAAGTTTGCAGCCTCCGTGTGTCTGCGCGGGAGCGCGGTCGTCGCCGAGCGTCGCGAGTCAGGCGCGGGGGGGGGGTGAGGGGGTGCTGGGCTGGAAGCAGGGAACCTCGTCTCGTTACCTCGCTAGCAGGAAGGGGAGGGCGGCGGGTTCCCGTCTGCTTTCTTTTTCGACTCGGAAAAGAACTGTAAAAACCCCCAGCCGCCGCCGCTTCGTCTGGCCTCTCCAGGGGCCGCTGGAGCCTCCGAGTGGAACGACGGCTTGTGCGTGCGCTAGTGTGTGCGGCGGGCGCCTCGGACCCAGCCGAGCTCGACCCGCCGTCGTCGCTCAACTCCGGAGGGGAGTCCCGGGATTTTTTTTTTTTCTTGGCTTGCCCCAAAGCGTGAATCACGTGGAATAACGGGGAAAAAAATACTACTAGGAAACCATGGAGAGCCGGAGATTCGGACCGGGCCAGACCGCGGACCTGTCAGGTCAGATGCATTGTTTTGTAAATGTTCTTTTAAGGTTCTTATTCGACTCCCCCCCCTTCCGTCCGTCCATCCCTTCTCTTCGGGAGACGACGTAGGGCAGGTTTTAAGTTCGGAGCCTCCTGGAACCGGTGTAGACTGCTTGCGTGGGGACGGCGAGGGGGGGGGGGAGCGAGCAGAGAGCCCTCGGCCCTCCTCCGCTAGGCTGTACGGAGCCCGGTGGGAAGCCGTGATGGGCGTGTGAAAGTCTGCGGCCCGGGGAAGTTGGTCCCACTCGGAGGGCGGGCGCCGCGGAGGCTCTAAGCGAAGAGGAACTTGCGCACCGGGCGCGATCCTCGGCTGCGGCGGGGAGGGCGAGGCGGCACCAGGCCAGCTCTTGGAGCAGGCGGGAGGCTGCGCTGCAGAGCCACCACCAACCCGGGGGCTCCGGGCCGCGGCGAAGAGCGCCTGCTATTTTTCCGGAGAGAGAGAGAGAGAGAGAGCCCAGGAGCGCCCTGGACGGAGGAGGGCGGCTCGTGGCACGTGTGGTCCCCCGTGGACTTCTGGCTGCCCGGTGGCTCAGTGGAACACGTCCCCACGTCCCGAAGACGACCGAACCTGTCCCCTGGTAGGCCGAGGCCCAGCCGGGTTTAATTTGCTGTTAATGAATCTTTCCCAGAAAGTCCGCGACCTCCATCCAGCTAGACACCGTGAGTGCCCGCGCGCGAAGGCGCGCGCCGCCGGCGTCTAGAGAGTGGGGGTTGGGGGAAATAGAAAAGCGAAGAAGGAACTGGAGGAGGCTTATATTTATTTAAAAACAAACCTTAAAAAGAAACCAGCGCGCCTCAAATAGGTATCTGTCCTGCCTGGTTGCGTCTAGACTAGACAGTCCGGGGTTTTAACTGTGTAACCCCCCCCCTCCCCGCTCACCCTTATTGAGAGAATGCTAGAGCCGAGTACTGCTATTTGGTTCTAAGGTTAGTTCCTTGGACGGGAAAAAAAAATCCATTTAAATGGACCGGGAGTAAAAAAAAAAAAAAAAAAAAAAAAGAAATAGCCCACCCCAGAAGGTGGTGGGTGGTGAGCAGACAGACCTGGGTATTTCTAGCCATCTGACACTTCCTGTGGCTTTGGAAACGGACACCACCACCGGGAGAGATCGACCTGTACACAGTGCTGGATCTTGCCAACAGAACCGCTTGTGTGGAAGGTATTTTAATTGTCCACCTCAGAGACACCTATATGTGGACTCTTGGCGGAATACTCTCTTCTTGACCTTTCTTACTCGATCCCCGACTGGTTACCTGGTCTGGGTTGCAGTGTCGCCTCTGGTGTTTATTTGGGGTTGGATTGGGTCGCGTAGACCTACGCGGAGGGGTGATGATTAATATGCCGTCCAGGTTTAATCTGAGGCTGGCCTTTAGTGTGCGGGTGTACATCACCACGTACGCGAATTGCTTGCGGTGGTTAGGGGATCACGCGGGTTTCGGTCACCAGGCACTGGGCGGGTAGGTCTGGACTGGGGCTCGATCGGCCCCAGCTCTCTCCTTTGAGGCGCTGTCACCAGTAGGTGACTGAGAGTTAATTAGGAAGTGTTCTCTGGATCAATGGGCCGCACAGCTCATTAGCGATTCTCTCCAGCCCTTTGCAGGGCCGGCCCGGCCTCCGCCTCCCACACAGCCCGGGCCCCCGCGGTCCAGGCTGCGGAGAGTGCCGCTGGGAAGTGGGGAGGGGTGGTCAGTGAGGGACAGCGGGCAGGCCAGGCTAACTTCGCAGGGCGGCGTGTTGCGTGCCGGGCCGCGAGGTCCTCACAGCCCGCTCTTTCTTCCTTCTCGCGGCCGCCTCCACTGTGTCTTTAACTCGCTCTAGCTCGCTTTGCTGCCTGGCTGCTCCTCCCCGCCTCCCTCGCCTATCTCTTGTTCTCTAAGCACGACGCCTGTGCTCCCCGCCCAGTTTGGGATTAGACAAGATAAAAATAGGACTGCCCAGCGCGCAGAGCTGTGTGACAGTGCCCGGGTAGCCGGGCTGATGCGAGCGCAAGGGGTAGGGTCTGGGGAACACTAGCAGGGTGCTCGGGGCGGCCAGATTCTTATTGGACCCTCGCCTCCTACCCCGCAGGCGCCGTCACGCTCGCTGGACTCTTTCCGCTGTGAACCGCGCGGGCCAGGGGAACCTGAGCAGGGTCTCGGCGCGCTCTCGCGGGTGTTGTTGGTGTGCGGGTGATAGATCGGTCTAGACAGGCATGCAGACTCCCTCCCGGCTGAAAGACGGGGGGGGGGGCAGTGGAGAAGGCAGCCGACTCCCGAGAGCTGTGAGCAAGCAAGCTAAAGCTAGCCTGGGGCCCAGCAAGCCGAGCTTGCTCGCCGGGTGGAAGGCAGGTTGGGAGAGGGGAGGGGGTGTCTCTTAACCCTTTAAGTGCGGTAAATAGTTTAATGGGGGAGGGACAACGAGTCTTGTAAAAGTAACTGGGGGTAGCGTGGTCCGCGGGGTGGGGGCCTGGGTTCTAGACCTACTTGTGTTTTCCTTTCTCTTCTGCGAGCATCGCCAGTTCTTTCACAAATCGAATGCAGCTGCTAGACAGTACTAGCTTGACCTAGTAGTTCTGTTTGGGGGAGCTGTGAACACAAAATGGGCACCCTCACTTAAGAATACGAGTTTCTGAGCAGACTAGGTAGACCTCTGTTTCCAGTGGAGACCTGTCGCGTGTAGGGGAAACTCAAAGTGGGAGAAGGTAATTAATTGGGCAAAGGCTCTGACCTAGACGCCTCCAGATTAAAGGCCTCCAACCTGAGATGCCCAGGCCAATGAATACAGTATGTATGCATTGCTGGGAGAAGGCAGCATCCCTTGAGTTGTCCGTAAATAAACACTTATCCACGAACTCGTGGATAGTTATAATCAGACGTGTGGGGGAGACAGTCCAAATCAGAGGTGGTCTGGACACTTTAAGAAAAAATCTATCGTTTGTGTACCGGTGACCTAAAACTTAATGCAGCTCACCATAATAAGTTAGGCTAGCTCTCTTCCGAGCTGGATATTGATAGGTAGGTCCCCCTAAAGATAATTAACGTACTCCCCCCTTTCTTTTCCCCTTAAAAATGTATGGCCTAACGTTCCTCTGTTTACATTGAGACTGCAAAGCCGTGCTGGTCAAGACAGGAAATGAACCTAAGCAGTAGGAAGGAATGCTCGGATTAAGATGTGTCCCTGAATGACAAGTCAAATCAAGAGACTTTGGTCCCAATGTCCTATTAGAATGAGAGCTGCAGGGGAGATAAGGAACTGGTCCAGAGGAATGTAAACATGGGTATGTAAATGTAGAAAATGTATATGCTATTCTAAACAAAACAAAACAAAAACTAAAGATGTTGCAAAGCTGGAAACTGGGCCAGAGTTTTTCTATGTGTTGAGAAGACAACCCCCCCACCCCCACCCCGTTTTAAAAAGTAAAGAGGGTCACTTGGGAAGGCCACAAAAGGCACACAGGGGCCTAATTACCCAGACCTCCTCTTTTGCCTTGAGGTAGGCTTTTCACTAGTGAGACCGATTGAAAGTAAAATGGGGGCACACTCTATTGACACCCTCTCAGGGAGATGATGCCTTTGGGCAGGAGAAAAAGGCAAAGCAGCCTTCCAGACAGGTGGATGGGCCCTGCTTAGGAGCCCCGTCTACTTGTTGCCCTGCTGGCTAGGTGGCAGGACTTCTGGAGAGGCTGGGAGTTCTTGACCTTGGGTGGCTGGAAGGTGACGGGAAAGGCATCTGTAGTGACCAGGGGAAAGACGTAAGGGTGTGGTGAAGTTGGTGAAGGCAGAGTGCGGCTTGGACTGACAGAGAGAATGGAAAGACGTATGCCCTCTGGGAGGGGTAAGGGTTGGGGGGAGCCGTATGCTTTCGTTTGTTGTATGCTTTATTAGATATTTTCCTTCCCTGCTGGAGGAGACTATACCTGAGACGGCCTGTGCAGGGTGCATTAGCAGGCGCCTCAGTGACCCCCAGACATTTAAACTCCTGCTAAGGTTTAGCTGGCTCGGGACACTTAATTTGCCTGGTCCCTCTTTGTCTAAGCCCAGTCAGAAATTCCAGTTTTTATTGGGAAGATCACCCTCGGGTGGAGCCCAGGCCGGGTGAGGCAGAGCCGTGCCTTAAGGAAGGCTGGCAGCTTCCAGGAGGCCCAGATGCTGCCCGGACCCCAACATGGCCCTCAGGAGCAACCAGCGGCCCTTAACAATGCCACCCTGGTTTCCTCAAGGATTCATTGTCCAGACACCTAGCCAGGCAGGGTGGGGCAATCAAACGGGCCAACCTCTGGGCTGAGCTGCACCGCTCCAGCTAGGGAGGCCCTTTGTTAGGTGCTGGTGCCCTAGGAGTCGAGAGTGTAAATACAAGTGTTTTTGCTTAGGAGTCTCTTGGGACACTCTGATTCTGTCTAGTGGGGGGGGGGTCTCTTCCCAACTTAGGCTTTGGTTGGCCACCATCTGAGGAACTTGGTCAGTGTTGATGGCCAATGGGATTCTCATTCTCTCTCTCTCTCTCTCTCTCTCTCTCTCTCTCTCTCTCTCTCTCTCTCTCTCTCTCTCTGGCCCCAGAGTTGGTCTCCCTGCTGAGCCCTAGGTGGTAGGTCTGGGAAAATAAAAAAAAAAAAAAAAAAAAAAAGGGCAAGCCCAGGGACTTGCGCCCCCCTCGGTGGTAGCCAACAGGGCTTATCCCTGAGCGCTTGGCCTAAGGCGTGGACTTCCCTAACAGATTCTCAAACTTGCTCCCCAACATGCCCCTCAAGATGGGCCGAGTCTATTTTGTAGGGTAGCAGTTTTTGTGCCCTTCCCGGGTATTTCTGAAGGTTCCCATTCTGGGCTGACCGACGCTCCATTCCGTGTGTCGTCGATTCCATATTCTTATGGTATGGCACCATTTATTTATTTATTTATTTTCAGAGAGCCGAGTATCACTAGCCAGCACCCACACAGGCTGGGCTCCCCACGATTAGACAAATGGAGAAGTCCACTCAGAGAAGATCCTGACAGCATAAAATATAATTTGTGATCTAAAAGACAGTTTCCAGTATAATCTCATTATGCACCACAGACTCCCGGTGTTATTTTGTGGAAGGCGGACAATGATCAATTTACATTGACCCGGGGCTGGGCGAGCTTTTAGATGGTAATTGCCATATTGATTTGCATGCAAAAAGGAGACCTGCTAAAATTAAAGACCGGAAGCTAAATTAAACTAAATTTATTGTCTAGGTGCAAACCAGGGGAACTACTGGGGGAGGGAGGTGAGTCAGGTTAGGTTGCCAGGGGCAGAGCAGGTAAGAGGCTAAGCGAGCTTGGGGGGCTGTTTACAACGTCCCCAGTTATCTTTGCCTTGAGATTTCAAATTGAGGGAAGGGGGCCGAGTTTAGGGGAAAGTTATAAAAAGGTACAGTTGCGGTGAAGGCTCTAAGTCTTTTACTGCTAACCGTAACTATGAGGGAGAGGGGAGGTTTATTAGGGATACGGGGGTCTTTCTGCACCATTTCCGGCACTCACCTTGTCGCATTTCTATTGTTTTGATTCTGTGGGGCCTTCGCTAAGGTGCCAGGGACGCCAAAATCTGAAGAGAGAAAGGAAGTGCGGAGGTGGGGGGGGGAGGGCGTCTCTGTTCCCGCCTTCTCCCCCTCCCCTCCCCCCTCTGGAGCGGGAGACCTTGTGGTGGGCATGAAGGTGTTAGAGGCTAAGTACGCCCTCCATCTTGGCCAGGCCTGGTGGGTCCCCATGGATGGGACTGTGGGCAATTGTCTCACGATGGAAGCTAAGGTCGCAGGCTCGGCTGGGTGGCAATTGCCCGGGAAGCCGCAGACTCCAGGTGGCCGGTGTTGAAGGTGGGGGGGGGGGCGGGTGGATTGGATCGGAGTGGGAGAGGGTGTCTCCCGGAGTCTAAGGCCTGCCTAGAGCCAGGGTCAGGGGGTCGCCTCTAGAAGTTCTGGTGTGCTATGCCAGTTTCGAGCCAGGCCAGGCAGGAGCTGGAAACTCATCTGGCTAGCCAAGGCTGGAAAGGTTGTTTTTTTTTTTTTTTAAAAAAGAGCCACTTGCTGGAGGTCTGGCCGGGAGCCAGGTCAGCTGGACCGCATGGCCACTCGGGGTGGGGGTGGGGTGAGCGGAGGGAGTTTGTGCTCCTTCTGTCCACCTGGACCCTCTGCCGAGTGGGTCTATCTCAGCGGTCCTCGTTGGGCTGCAGAGGGTGGCAGGGGTGACCAAGTGTCTGGTGCCAGATCCAGTCCTCACTAGGCAAAGGCGACGATTAATAAGCCTTTGATTTGAAAGTCCCTAAAGCAACTGAAAGCCTTGGATAGGCCTGGAGATGAGGAGGGAGTCGGGGAGAGGACCTTAAGGCCAGATCCTGGGCGGAAAGGTTGGGGGAAAGGAACGTCTTCCAGCTTGCCTTGCTGGTTGGCCTTTGGTAGGGACGTTGGGGTGCCCAAGGGGCCTGATCTAGAAGTCACTTCGCTGATATTTTCTCTTCCCCTCCACCTGGTCCCTAGGATTTAGGAGATGTAGACAGATGTAGGATTCCCTTCCAAAGGCCTTTCGCTTGATCTATGTGACAAATCTAGGGTGGCCATCTCAACCTTAGGACCAGTACAGCAGTTGGCATTTTTCCTGAGAACAGAGAGACCAGGCCACCTACTACTGATGCTTGCCTCCCCCCGCACCCCCCCCCCAACCAGGGCATCTCGTTCTAGTATGTAGGGGGAGATTGTGAAAACCTTTCCAGTGGCCCTAGAGATTGGCTGTGATGTTCAGGGGAAACTGGGCTCTGGGCTCATACTGGGCGAATTCTGTCAGTTTCACGTGCTGGCTCTTTACCTTGCCTTAGGATGCACAAAGCCTTAAGATGCCTTCTGAACTTTCCTGGGGTGAAAATGGGGATTTCAAGGGACACAATTAGGCCAATAATTGGCTCCTCTCCGCAACTCCAGGACTGAGTTTGACCATGCCCCCCCCCTTTTTCCCCCACTAGCTGTGTGACCTTGGGGGCAAGTTACTCGTGGCCTCTGAGCTTCAGTATGTTTCTTCATTTGTATGACTGGGAATAATTATCTCCCTTTAGGATCCAAGACACTGCTTGGCACATAGTAGGCCCAGAGGGTTGATAATTGCCTTGAATGACTGGTCATGTTTCTCTAAGTTGCTCCCGAGTTCTCCAGGGTCCCAGGGACCAAGGAGGCATGCAGGTTAGCCGCTTCCTCCAGGGACGTTCCTCTGGGTAGGCCTATAGCGCCCCCCCCCACCTCTCTTTGTTTAGAGTTCTTTGCCTTATGCCTTTAAGGGATTCCATATGCAACGACTTGGATTTTTTTTTTCCTCCTCTTAAGTGGGATCATTATATGGGTCGGAATTGATTCCAGAACTGGTATCTAGGTGCTGTTTGGCAAGTTTTCCAGTTATTCTTTCAGGGGAGGTGGGGCCCACGAGCTGCTGGGGAAGACCTAGTTAGACGAGATGCAGGAACGACCTGCTGCAGCCGCCCGAGGTACTGTGTGGCTTGTTAGGGATTCAGGCCGGATGTTCGGAAGGCTCGCTGTGGTTTTCAATAAAGTCAGCCAGAGATTGCTTCTTTTCTATCGATATGTATTTAAAAGAAATTACTAGCACGAGAAGAAAACCAGACCTGTCTGGATCCAGGCCGGTAGGAAGCTACTGTGATCAGGTTCCCTCTTCTCCCAGAAGGGAAGTCAGCTTTTGATGGAAGCTACACTTGATTCTTGACTCTCTCGGGGGATGCCTGCTCTGAAACAGGAGCTTTCCCTCCCTTTCCCTCCCCCCCCCTTCCCTTCTTTCCCTAAAAGCCTTTGTGCTGAAAAGGCTTCAGTACGCACGAATCTCTGGCCCCTCTAAAGCGAACCTTGCAGCCTTTGCTGACTTCGGTTTGTGAGCAGTGGGTTTTTACCAGGCCAGCAGTTTGTGTCCCACCCCACCCCCAGCCCCACCCCGCCCTGTTTTAGCTCACTATTTTAGAGGTAGTATATGGGGCCGGGTGCTCCTAGCTGGTGGTGGGTGCAGTAGGGAGCCCAGCTGCCTGGAATCTGAAGGCCCTGTAACCTTTGAAGGGGGGCCCCTCAGGAGGGGGCGTAGAGGTGGGGAAGCTTGAGGACCCAGGATTGTTTTCGAGGGTCTGTTTGTTTTTCTCCAGCCCCCGGGAGAGGCTGAGGGTGGAGACAGGCAAGAGTGTATTCTAGCTTTTGAGTCTGATTTAAAAAAAAAAAAAAAAAAAAAAAAAAAAAAAAACTTGCTTTAATTGGAGAAACTCCTAGGCATTTCACAGTTCTGTACAAATGCAAACTTGAAATAGCTCAAGACCTACGTCATTTTTAGGAAAGGATAAATGAAGTACAAAAGTGTTCAAACTATGTAAATCCTTGGAGTTGTCTGCCCTCCCATAAACACATGACAAGGGCCAAGGCATTTCCAGTCAAAACACCCATGGACCCAGCAGTCTCCTTCCTTTGTATTTATTATTTTATTAACAGCATTTTACACAGCAATTAACAAGCCCAGACTGCCCGCTTTCCACAGTGACTGGGTGGAAAATGGGTGGGGGTGGGGAGAGTGGTCTCCGAACCCACTAGCTCCAGAGAGCTCCAGATGGAGAGGCAGCTTATTTCTCTACTGGCCAAAAAGGAGCCAAAAGTAGTACTGAGAAGAGAGCTCCTTTCCTATCCTAGAAGCATGTCTGTCTGGGCTTCTAGACTGTGTCTGCTCCTTCCTACCCTGCCCCTTGGTGATTGGTGAGCTCCAAAGAGTGAGTATTTGTCCGTCATGATTCTAGATCCTGGTGGAAAGTTTCTAACGAAAAGTAATGCCTTTCTTAAGTCATAAAATGAGCCTTGTATGATTATTTAATTAAAATCTATTTAAGGACCGATTAGGCGTGTAATTTGCGCTAATAATGACGATTATGGAAATGTTCAACTTAACCAAAAATCATAAAGGAGACATTTTGATCAGTGGGGCGACCAGTAAGTATTCAATGAGTTGGGCAATTTCTGAAAAGACCGGAGGCGGACCTCTGTGGCCCTGCCCAGGACTGCAGACATGGCCAGTCTCAGTGACAACGTCAGGGGCTGCGGGCCTCCCTATCACAGCCCCAGCCTGGCCATTTTGGTCCAGTGGCCTAGTAGCGCGAGCAGCCCTCTCTTCCCATCCAGCCTCTCCAGACTCCAGCAGAGGCACAAACTCTGGGCGAGCGGGCTGATCGCTGCGAAATGGCGGTGCTCTTGGGCTTAACAAACTGCACGGCCGGCCCCGAGAAACGCACACTTCCTTGGCTGGCCTTGGCTAGAGCCCGGAGGGGTGGGGTGGTGGGGTGGGGTGGGGTGGGGGAGCCAGGGTCCCTTGTTCCGGAGAAAGCTGCCAGCTGCTGGTCTTGGTGCGAAGGCGAAAGGCAGACACAATGCTGCTGTTGTTGGTTTGATCTCTAACTGTGGATTGTTAGTCTGGCTTTAACTATGTGGTAAGGGGGGAATGCGAAGGCTGTTTACAGCGAGTGCAAATAATGTGACAGCTGTTGGCGCGCGAGCAGCACCGCGCCTCCTCAGCACTCACACAAAGCGCGCACTATGCAGGCAGGCCCCGTGGCGGAGCTGCAGAGGTGGCCACCACTTTGTGGCTGGCGCTTTCGGAGGAGAGAAAGCTGGGTCACATCCCCATCGCCAGTCAGATCCCCCAGCACACACCTTAAGGACGGCCCGAAGGGTGGCGTAGGAGGGTGTGGATGCTTTCTATGTAGTGGTTTGGGGGATCCTGGTAGACAGAGGTGTCAGGAGAAGGCCGGTGGAAGGTGGGGGTGGGGGCTGGAGTGTCACTGTCTAGAGGGCTTTGGCCAAGATCCGCGAACGTGGGTCCTCAGCTGCTTGTGGTAGAGTTTGCAAGATTTGGGGGAAAACAACCAGCAGCCCCAAGTAAGCTTATTGGGAAGAATTAAGTGAAGGCTTTCTGGGGGATCCCCGAGGCTCTCTCTGAAGGCTCTTCTTCCTCTGCAATAGCTCTATTCAGATAGTTAGAGACAGGCGCTGCTGTGTGCTAGGCCCCGTGTTTCAGGCTGGAAATGCAGGTGTGTGGGTTCAGGATCCGAAGGCGGATGCGTTTTCCGGGCAAGGGGTGCAGGTTGACTTCAGCGACAGCTACAGAAGGGCCTGGTGGGAGAGACACCACTCGCTGGGCACTAGAGTGGGTAGAAGGGCAGGACATGAGGGTGAGGACCGAGCCTGGCGACGCATAGCTAGAGCCAAGAAGAGTCAAGTGTCACCCTAACTCCCCAGGAATTCCAAGCAAGGTCCAAAGAAGCCTTCCGGGGATATAGAAGGGTTGTCCCCAGGATATGGAAAACCTTCTCGGGCAGACTTAATTCTACAATCTCGCTTTCTGTGTTACTTTGGCCCCTTGCGTGGACAGCCGACAGGATGTCTGAGCCTAGATCCTCAGCACCCCCCAGGTAGGCCTTTCTCTCTACGTATTCCCCCTTAGGGAGCTGGGAGATGCTTCTGGAGTGAGACATGAACTTCGGTGCCAGTTCTATAAATCGGTCTCTTTTTATGACGTGTGCCATTTTCTGTAGGAATGTTGCTTGCAAAACGAGTTTCGCCTTGGAGGAAAGGCGGAAAGATAAACAAGCCTGCATCGCCAAAACACTGGCAGCCTTTCCTTCCTCCCAGCTCCCTTAAAGCAGCCGGGCTGTATTTCCAGGATTAGACTCATGCTTGCAAGGAGGGACTCTGTTGGCTTTTTTTTTTCCCCCCAAGCAAATGCAAATTAGAGAAAAATAATTTTCTTTCAACGATATGCAATGTATTAGTCACTTGGTACGGTGCTCCAAGGCAGGCCTCATTTGTGTGTCTGCCAGCTCGCTCACATCTGCTCGGCGCTGGTGGGGCATTTTAACCTTGGCGGAGTCGTGTCTAGTCCCACGGATCCAGAACGAGTAATTAAGCTCTGAATGACCCCCCCAAAATCCGTGGGTCCCCATGGACGTGGCTTTGTTTTTGGGGGTGCTTTGAGTTCCAAGGCCGAGTAGCAGACATGGAATTCTTATTGTTCCTTGTAAAGAAAATGAGGCTCTCTCTCTCTCTCCAGCCCCCCCCACCCCACCCCCACTCCCTAGCCTTCCCAGGACTTCCAGGCTCTGCAGATTTCAGGACCCTTGCAGTTTGCACCTTCCTTCCTTCAAAAGTTCCTTTGTGCTTCCTGGCTCCCTATACCTTTTGTATAACTTGTTACTTTCTGTGGCAAACGCGTTTTGTTTAGTTTATACAAAGCCTTAGTGGAAACGGCTAAGTGCTCCACTACTTATAGCCGAGTACTCCTCTGGCCTTGATTGATGGGGGGCATTTATTTAGGATTCTTCTCTAGGTTGTGTGGATTCCCCAGTGGAGGACAGACCCAGTATTAGGCAGGGGGTGGGGTGGGGGTGGGGATGGGATGTGAGAAGGAGTGCTGGCTTTTATCCTAGGTTCTGAGTGCTAGGCCCAGCTCCTTTCCAAGGACCTCTTGTTTCCCAATTCACCCCCACTGCGGTTTTGGGTGCAGATAGAGTTCACGGACTAGTTTATGTGGCACAGCCTGAAGGAATCGGAAAAGAACAAAAGGCAGGGAGTCTCTGGCCATTCCTGTAGAAGTGAGGGGGAATAGCCATCCGTGTCCTTGGGTTGGGAGCGGGTGTGTGTGTGTGTGTGTGTGTGTGTGTGTGTGTAAATCTGATCCTCATACCTGGGGTTCTGCCTCATGGAGCGGATGAACGCCCAGCAACTCCCTTTTAGTAGACTCTTGGGGTCTGCCCTACCCAGGGCTCCTGCCTGTCCCATTCTATAGTCAACTGTCATCTTAGGGGAGGCTCCAGAGGAGCAGCCCTCTAGTCTGAAGGACGCTCCCTCGCAGTGAAGACAGGAAGGGTTTGCAGTCCTTACTCTACTGGTGGGCTTGGGAGCACGGCCCTTAAGGGCTCAGATTCTGTCTGAAGCCACTCAAAAGTTTACTTTTGCTTGAAATTTGATGATGAGGACCGAAGGAGTAGTGAAGGCTCCCCGCAACGGAACTCTGGAAGTTCCCATGAGAGCACAGGGCTTGGGGGTGGGGTGGGGTGGTGGCGGTTAACTAGGGCCTTTGAGGAGGGTGGCTGCCCAGGGGAGAGCTGGTAGAGTTTCTAGAAGGCCTGAGGAGATTTCTGGCCAGTACTGCTACCTCTTCCTGCTGGGACCTTGGCAGGGAGCTGTGAGGAGGGGCAGAAGGGGCTAGTGAGCTCTGAGCGGGGAGACTGTGCCGGGAAAGACAATCCCTTTGTTGCAGACTCCTCAGAGTCAGCTCTGCAGAGGCGTGGAGAGGGGGCCGCCCCTCCTCCTTTTCAACCTTCGCTGCCACTGAGGGCCAAGTTTATTCCCTCTCCTGATGGCTCTCTGCAATGACCCTGACGCTTCAGGAAGAAACTGGGGAGGTTCTGGATGCTGGGAAGATAGATCAAGTCTGCGTGAGCGTGAGCGTTGACGTCTCGTGGTCTGTCTCCTCCGCCCCTGATCCCTGACTTAGTCGTTTCCTAAACCGTAAAATTTGGGGTTGTGGGTGGGGACACCCACAGAGCCGGTGGTTGTGGTTTGGAGTGTGCACCTGGGCAGCCTGGCTCACACACCTCTCACCCTACACCTCAGGTAGTTGCTGAATGGCTCAGGACCTCGGAGCAATTTGAGGGTCCCCCTACTCATCAGCTCCGCGTGCACGCGCGCGCGACATCTGGGAAAGCAGCCCAGGAGGGCCCGCCCTGCACTGCACATCCGGGAAAGCATTTTCTTTTCATTTCCCACCCCCACATAGGCCCTCCCCCCAACATTCTAAAATAGGAATGTCTCCCCCCTCCCTTCCTTGACACCCAGAGCATGGTGCCGCTGTGACTCAGTCTGCATTTGGAGCAACCCCAGGAAGGGCTGGCGCTAGCTTTTGGCTTGGGTGAAATCCACACCAGCCCGTGCTCCCCTCCCTCCTCCGCCTCAGGTCCCGTCCCTCCGTATCTCCTTCCTCAGTTCCCCATCCATGATAGAAGACCGCGTCGCCATTCTGGGACTTACCATACGAAGAGCATGTTTAGTGGAGTCGGATGCTGTCTGATGGGGTTAACCAGCTCCAGCTACTGCCAGACAAAACGCAAGTCCATAGTGCAACCAAAGCCTCTAAAACACACAGGGCCAAATATTTACAGAGGGGGACCAAGGTTGGAAAGATTTCGGCCACCTGCCCAGGGACACAGGGTGGGTGAGGGTGAGAGCCAGAGAGAGCTGACAGGATTCTATCCTCAGAATCTCATTCAGCGCACTGCCTGGGACCAGGCTCCCTAAGTACCCCCTAAGGTAGACATGCCACAGACTTGGCCGGTCTTTGGCTGCTGCCCACACACCTGCCCGTAGGGGTGGTGGCCACAAGGGCCTAGGGAAAGGACTTAGAGAAGTCCCAAAGAAGGGACTGCCAGTGTTTGAGGAGGTGTCCTCTCTTCCTAGCCTCTGCTTGGGAGCAATACTTTTCCTATTGTGGGTGCAGATGTCATTGGTGGCAGTGGACAATGATCCGCCACAGTGGGGTGACAGTGGGGACAACAGAGACCGTGAAGCCTAGTGCTGCCTCTCCCTTCACTCCCTTTTCCTCAGCCTCCCCCCCTGTTGTCTGCAGGGGTAAATCTTAAATGTCCTTAAAGAAGAAACAAGTAAGTTGCCTGTGGTGGTGGTCTATGACTTTAATCCCAGCAGAGACAGATCCATCCGTCTCTCGACTTCCAGGCTAGCCAGGACAGAAAGACCTTGTCTTTTAGAAAAGGCCAAAGTATGTTCTTTTTCCGGCTCTCTACTGTGTGCTGTCTTGCCAGGGATTGACCAAGTGGTGTTAATAGGGTAGGCACACCTTGGGGGCGGGGTACTTTTCAGAGATGCCAGGGTTGGAGGGACAGCACCTAATCTTGGCCCTGCTCAGGCCAAGCACGGGGACTCGAGCCACAACCTTTGGCTCAGGAGCAAACGATTGCTCGAAGTCTGTTCAGGTGACTCCTCCGGCTCCCAGTTAAACACAGTGAGTTCTAAGAGCCGCAGCCACGTACCACGTGTGCCTGCCACATACAGGTTCCGCCAGTCCTCGGTTCCAGCACTCAGCAATCAACCTGCTCCATAAGAATCAGACAGCCACCCCTTGCCTGGCTCGCCGCGGAGCCCCCCCCCCTTTTTTTTTTTTTTTTTTTTTTTTTTTTTTGCATTTCCTTTCTTAGCCTTGGTTTTCTCTCCTTGGCTGGCAGGAAGGGTTAAAACCAAGGGCAAGGTTGAAGCCAGCAACTTGTCCTCCGAACAGGCTGGTGCTTGTAGAGCGCTTTCTCAGGAGTGACATCCCACATCTTGGCACTTCTAGAGGCATAGCCTGCGCGTGGAAGAAGGGGCAAAGAACGAGCCTCCTCCTTACCCACAGCAGCCAAGCGCCTCGAGGCATTCCGTATTCCATCCGCCGCCGTGTCCCCCAGACAAGGGTCAGCAGAGTTACTTCTGAAGCACTTTGCTTTAGAGGTAGAGAGAAAAGTCCCGGCTGTTTTACTAGAACTTTCTAGAAACTGGATGGAAGGAAGTGTTGCTCTCTTCTGCCTTTTGGTCTCTTTGTTTTTCCAGGCAGGCATTTGGGTGACGGTACTCCTTGTTCCTCCTCGGTTTGGCGGAACCAGGATGCTTCTCCTGAGTGTATTTCTGCTGGGCTCTTGGACTGTCCTTGTTTGTCACCCTAGAGGAAGGGCCTCCTGCCCACCAAGGCCCACACTCACTGGCCCTTTCTATTTTGATCCCTTTGCTCTGCATAGCCAGGCACCTGAAGAGTTAAAAGTCCTTAGCTTGTTGCGATGAAATTATGGCTGGCGGTGGCGCCGCCGCTGTTCGTTCAACAGACCTCCACTTTTAAACGGTTCAAAAAAAGTTCACGGGGCAGCTAAAGATTTTAAGTGTGGGTACACGAGTGTGCACAAGCACTCGCGCCACAAGCGTGTGCAGCCCACAGGGCAACTCCTCCAGGGTTAGCCCACTCCCCGCAACCATACACAGAGGAGAATGAAATGCACTGCGGGCCGGAACTCTCGGCCTGTCCCTGGGTCTGTGACACTTCGTTCTGATGGCTAGTGTTATTTATCTGTGACAATAATACTGGGGGGAAAAATGATGAGCGAACCCCAGAGAGGGGTTCAAGTTTCGGTTCTCCAGGCCGTCTCAGGTGCTTCACCCTCCCGCGCAGCCTTTTCTGGAAAAACAAAGGACTGAAGACCCTCCTGGGCTTTTGTAGGGAAGAGGTCAGACCTTCCCTAAGCTGATTCTGATTGTCCTTGAGGGGCCCTGAGGTACTCTTCCCAAGGTGGGCTACTCTATCCGTGTAGGAGACAGCTGCCTTTGAAGACTGAGGGACTGGCCCATGGAGATTTGCCGTTTCTCGGGCGCGCTCTTCTGAACCTTTTTTTCTTGGGGATTGATTGTGGAGTCCTCCTGTCCCCAGTGGGATTTCTGCACTTTATCGGGGCTCTGTGAGGACATGATCTCGGCCCTGCGGCAGCCTGCTGTCCGGGACACCTGCACCAAGGAACAGCCGCTCTACTCCATCAGGCTGCATGCAATATCCTTCCCTTTGTTGTGAGAGCAGGCAGGAGATGTTCAGGCAAGGGACACTCCATGGACTGGGTCTTGGGTCTTTCCAGTCCTGGTGATGTGACATTCCTTGCTTATTTTGTATATTCAAAAGGGGAAGAGACAGTGAACAGCTCCCACACAGCCTTGCCCCCACCCCCACCCCCACCCCCACCCCCAGCACCCTAGTCTGTTCCTCCGTGCACTGTGGCTAGGCCATTTGGAGTTCCCCTGTCTGAAGAAAGAGACCCTTCCCAGGAAAACAGCTCCACCAAAGTCCATTCCCATGATGCCTTCACGGAGTCCAGCCTCCTCAGGGCCCTCCCCTTCCCGCTCCAATTGTTGAGCTCTAACTGTGCGTGGTGTGTTGGTGCGTGTTGTTCTATGGTTGGGGGCCGGTGGGGGTTGCTGGTGGACAAAAGGCCCAGTTAGGACAAAGAAAGGAGCATAGCTGAGCTTTTGGATTCAGTCCTCCCAAAGCCTTCCCCACCCCCACGCCAGTCCCTGGCAGAAGAGTCCCTGGCCGGGGTGCCTCCACCCAACCGACCTGGCAGTCTGCTTCTTCAGCGCTAAAGTGTAAAAGCAAGCATTTGCATATTTTCTCCTGCTAACAAAGGAAATGTGTCGACTTAAGGGAACATTTGGGCTTTCGGAAACTGTGTGTGGGTGGGTGTGTGAGGGAGGAGAAAGAAAAGTCCCCCCCCCATGATCTAACTGCACCCCAATTATTTCACACTCGGGTTTTTGGGTCCCGTGGAAAAATGCCTTGTGGCCTGTCCTGGAGAAGGGAAACTGGGATGTGCTTGTGAGCAGGGAATTGCCGAGGGCCGTCGGTCCCAGGCATTAAAGGCTCCCCTACTTATTAACCCAGCATTTAACAGCAGGATATGGGCTGAAGCGTAGTCAAAAGAAACGGCTCAACCTCCAAAGAGCAATTAAAATCCTGCACGAGGATAAATCACGCGCCGTGATAATCCTGTTAATAAAATGCAGCTTGTCCTGACCCTTCACTCATGCAGCAAACTAGAATGTGGTGTGGGTAGAGGCGGTGGGCTGAGAAGGTGACTGGGGGAGGTGGTCTGGGCTCCTTCGCGCCGCACCCCCTCCCTCCCCCGCAGCCTCCCCCTCCCACGAGGTGGAAAATGGGTGGCTTTTTTGCCTGTCCCCTGTGTGCCAGCAGCTCGGAGCCCATCAGCATCAGCCCTGCCTGCAAAGACTTATGTGCTAATGATTTCTTGTCCCCAGCGAGCAGGCGTCATTGAATTACTCAGCCGCCTCCCCCTGCAGCTCCCAGGCAAAACCACCCCTGTTAGGTGCTTAATCTAATCCAGGGCTCCAGTAGAGAGGCTCACCAGCCCACTGGACTCTTCTCTTTCACCCTCGATCTTCGGGTTGGGCCACAGGACAGCTTGGAAATTCAGCCCTAACAATGTGTCGGTAATTTGAGTCCCAAACCTGCTGTCTGGCCACGACCTCACTGTCCCTGCCTCTACCGCTACCAAGAGAGATGAGTGTGTCAGTGATCTAGCAACCTGTGTCTTTCTAGTTCCTCTTCAAATATGGCTTCTTTCTCTGGCAGAAGGGTGGGCAGGCCCAGACCTGTCCCTAGGATGGGCTTCTTCCTGTTAGCTTGAGTCCGGATCTCCTCCGCCACTGTGGGACCGGTGTGTTCTTGGTGCGTGGACATTTGTAGACAGTCTGTCGGGCACAGGAGGTTACGGCCCGGCCCGTATGAATTGCCTTGAAAGAGCTTTTGCTTTCTCTGTTTGGTCAGCGCCTCTCTCCTTTAAAACCTAACCTGACGGAAACTCCCCCCCCGCCCCCTTTCTGTTTTTAAACAGACTAGACGCCTGAAGCCCAGTTGCCCTCGGAGAGGCGACATGCTTTCTGCTACACCTCTGTATGGGAACGTTCACAGCTGGATGAACAGCGAGAGGGTCCGCATGTGTGGAACAAGCGAAGACAGGTGAATAGTTCTCCAGGGCCGGGCCTGGTGAGGGAGAACCAGTGTTCTCCCCCACACTCCTGAGCAGAGCCCATACATGCCCAAGCCCCCCACCCCCACCCCCACCCCCACCCCCACCCCCACCCCCACCCCCTCACAGCCAGAGAGGGGCCCAAAAGGTCTGGACGAGAGAGATCTCCTAGCTGGTGGCTCTTGATTTACAGTTTTAACAGGCAGCCTGGTTCAGCGAAGCATTGCCGCCCTTTAAAAGATTAGCCCCTAAAGCGGCCTTTCAGTGCGCTTTCGTCCTTAATTTATTATTTCATATTTATGAAGGAGAATTAATCCCCATCTATATGCTGCTTTAGCTCTAAATGTCAGGAGTGTGGGGCCCAGGTGGATCGGCATTCAATGTGCTTTTAAAACAAATAGTTTGCTTAGTAATAAATGAGGAGGTGGCTCCCCCTTTCCTTGGGTGCGACCCAAGGTTTCGGGTTGCCCTCTGCTGCCCTTCTGTGTGGTCATTGGCCTGGATTCTGATCACTGGACAGCTCAGTCAGGCTCTGTAATCCGCGATGTTGGACTGGGGCAGAGGCAGGTGAACCGGAGCCGGTCGAAGCAGCTCTGGGGCAGCGGCGAAGCCTCGCTCGCCTCTGCCGCTTGTCAGCGAGGTTCCGCTGAGGCTCTGGAAGTTGGCGTGGACCGCTTTATCAGTGCTCTCTGGTATAGCAAGTCCCAGGGTGGCCCACAGCTGCCCAGCCAGGTGTGCGGCTTCCTCTTCTGCCTGGAGTGGCTGACATTTCTCTGGTACCATTGGACATCTCCACACTGTTGTGATAAATAGAACTTCACTATCACCATGGAAACTGACCTCATAGATGGGGGGGTGGGGTGGTCCCTAACTTCGTTTGGTGAAAGAAAAGTTTGGAAAGCCAGCCCTCAGGGTTAATGCAGATGTGGGCAGATGAAGGGGCTAGCCTGTAGACTTCTCGGCTGCTTGGTCCGTGGCCATTTGATTTCATTTCTGCCCTCCAGCACAGCTCGTAAGGTTTAGCTAAGACAGCACTTGGCCTCCGTAGAAAAGGTCACGTGAGAGAAGTGTGTTTAATTTCTGGCTTGCCTACCAACGGGACATATGTGCTACTCATGTCCCCACACATGAAAGGCCTGCCTTCGCCTCCTTCTGCCAGGGTAATAATGGACCGCCATTGGGGAGAAACTTTCACTGTAGGTCATGGCAGGGAGGGTTAAGACAGTTCAACAACAAAAAAAATAAGTAAATAAATAAAATAAAATAAATGAGATGAGTAGAAACTGGTCTGGTCCGGGGGAGATAGAGGAAAGGTAGATTCAGCGAGAAATACATTTTCGTGAAACTGGTGTGTCTTTTTAAATAGGAAAGTTCCTGTGAGTGACGGTGATGCTTCAAAGGCCAGACTGGAGCTGAGGGAGGAGAACCCCCTGAATCACAACGTGGTAAGGGACGGATGGCCTCTCTGGATAGGGTGGCTATCAGAGATCTGTAATTGACTATGCAAGTGTGTGTGTGTGTGTGTGTGTGTACGTGCGCGTGCGCACATGCTCACTCATGCACACAGTGTGAGGAGGGGGGACATCCGGGCCTGGCTGTGTATTACTTTTAATAACTTCTGCCCTCACAAGCCCTTATTCCTTGGTCACTGGGTAGCGCGGGGCCTCTTCCAAAACCATCTATCCCATTAATGCTCCAAGCTGGAGAATTCTCTAGCCTCTGAGTAGTTCCTGAGGCTTTACTTTGCCAGTAAAATATGAAACACTGGACTATCCTTTAAGGCACCAGGGAAAGGCAGTCAAAAGATGCGACCAAACTTTGACCACTGCCCCCCACCACCAGCCCCTTTATTGATTTAGAAATAAGATAAGCTAAAGCGTTCCTCATACCCATTGTCCTGAGGAAAACTGTTTCTTGTCCCGTTAAATAATACCTTCCTGTGTCCAAGAAATGAGTACCCTTCTCCCCAATCCAACCTGACAGGTTCTGCAGGGTTAAGGGGGGGGGTTCCTGTACCCAGGAGACTTTGGGGTGCACGGTAGAGTTTGCTCACAGATGAGCAAAATGATGTCTTGGTTTCTAGTCTGAGTGGCTCTTTTGGGGCTTGCAGGGTTCGAGCTGAACAGAAATGGGAAAAAGAAAAAAAGAAAGAATAAAAGAGGCTTCAGAAGGATTTGAATGTGGGAGGAGGTGGGCGCTGGACACTGCAAAGCTCTGTTTAACCTTTTCAGTTGGGGTGTGAAGGGTGATGTCATATGACCCAGTGGGTGGTCTTTCTTCTGGACCAGGGCTGCTGCTGTGACAGGTGTCCCGAGTAACTTGTGTTGTTCTTTTACAAAGGTGGATACCAGCGGAGCTCATCGGATCGATGGCCTGGCGGCACTGAGCATGGACCGCACTGGCCTCATCCGGGAAGGGCTCCGGGTCCCCGGAAACATCGTCTATTCTGGCCTGTGTGGACTGGGCTCAGAAAAAGGTCGAGAGGCTACCCCAAGCTCTCTCAGTGGCCTTGGGTTTTCTTCGGAACGAAATCCGGAGATGCAATTCAAACCGAATACTTCCGAGACAGTGGAGGCTTCTGCTGTCTCTGGAAAACCCCCAAATGGCTTCAGCGCTATATACAAGACACCGCCTGGGATACAAAAAAGTGCTGTGGCGACAGCAGAAAGCTTGGGTTTGGATAGGCCTGCCAGCGACAAGCAGAGCCCTCTCAATATCAACGGTGCTAGTTACCTGCGGCTGCCCTGGGTCAACCCTTACATGGAGGGAACCACCCCAGCCATATACCCTTTCCTCGACTCGCCAAATAAGTATTCACTGAATATGTACAAGGCCTTGCTACCTCAGCAGTCCTACGGCTTGGCCCAGCCACTGTATTCTCCTGTCTGCACCAGTGGGGAGCGCTTCCTCTACCTGCCGCCCCCACACTATGTCAACCCCCACATCCCGTCCTCCTTGGCTTCGCCCATGAGGCTCTCAACACCTTCCGCTTCCGCAGCCCTCCCGCCTCTGGTCCACTGCTCCGACAAAAGCCTCCCATGGAAGATGGGCGTCAACCCTGGGAACCCAGTTGATTCCCACACGTATCCTCACATCCAAAACAGCAAACAGCCCCGGGCGACCTCGGCCAAGGCGGTCACTAGTGGCCTGCCAGGGGACGCAGCCCTCCTGCTGCCCCCTTCACCACGGCCCTCAACCCGGGTCCACCTTCCAACTCAACCCAGCGCGGAGACGTACTCTGAGTTCCACAAGCACTATCCTAGGATCTCCACGTCTCCCTCAGTCACCCTGACGAAGCCATACATGACGGCCAATAGCGAGTTCCCTACAGCCAGGCTGTCCAATGGCAAGTATCCCAAGGCTCTAGATGGGGGTGATCAATCAATGCCCGGGCACACCCGGAAGACAACGGTTCAAGAGAGAAAAGATGGGGGCTCGCCACCTCTGTTGGAAAAGCAGACCGCTACCAAAGATGTCACAGACAAACCACTTGACCTGTCTTCTAAAGTGGTGGATGCAGACGCTTCCAAAGTTGACCACATGAAAAAGATGACTCCCACAGTCCTGGTTCACAGTCGAGCTGCAAGTGGCTTAGTGCTCTCTGGAAGTGAGCTTCCAAAAGAAAGCTTATCTCCTCCAGGAAATGGCTGTTCTATCTATAGATCGGAGATCATCAGCACGGCTCCCTCCTCCTGGGTGGTGCCGGGGCCAAGTCCTAACGAAGAGAACAATGGCAAAAGTCTGTCCCTGAAAAACAAGGCTTTGGACTGGGCGATACCGCAACAGCGGAGTTCCTCGTGTCCCCGCATGGGCGGCACCGATGCTGTGGTCAGTAACGTTTCAGGGTCCGTATCCAGCTCAGGACGCCCAGCTTCTGCATCGCCAGCCCCCAACGCCGCCAATGCAGATGGGACCAAGACCAGCAGGAGCTCTGTGGATACCACGCCGTCAGTCATCCAGCATGTGGGCCAGCCCCCGGCCACGCCTGCCAAGCACAGTGGCAGCACCAGCAGCAAGGGAGCCAAAGCCAGCAACCCAGAACCGAGTTTCAAAGCGAGCGAGAATGGCCTCCCGCCAAGCTCAATATTTCTATCTCCAAATGAAGCATTCAGGTCCCCACCGATTCCCTACCCCAGGAGTTACCTCCCTTACCCAGCACCAGAAGGCATCGCTCTGAGTCCTCTCTCTTTACACGGCAAAGGACCTGTGTATCCTCACCCGGTTTTGTTACCCAACGGCAGTCTGTTTCCTGGGCACCTTGCCCCCAAGCCCGGCTTGCCCTATGGGCTGCACACAAGCCGGCCAGAATTTGTGACCTACCAAGACGCCCTGGGCCTGGGCATGGTACATCCCATGTTGATTCCACACACGCCAATTGAGATCACAAAAGAGGAGAAGCCGGAGAGACGGTCCCGCTCCCACGAGAGAGCCCGTTATGAGGACCCAACCCTCCGTAGCCGTTTTTCTGAGATGTTGGAAGCTAGCAGCGCCAAACTCCATCCGGAAGTCCCCACTGACAAGACCGTGAAAGCAAACCCTAGCTGGAATCAAGGGAAAACGGGGGTCAAGAGCGACAAGCTAGTCTACGTGGACCTTCTCCGAGAAGAAGCCGATGCTAAAGCTGATGCAGGAGCACCCAAAGCAGGCCTTGTAGCCGAGACCGTGGGTCAGAACGCAGAGGCCACCAAGCCCTCCGCTGACCCCGTGATCCAGCAGCACCGGGAATTCATGTCCCTCAGAGAGGAGCTGGGCCGAATCAGTGAGTTCCACGAATCTTTCACTTTCAAACAGGCCTCGAGCCAGTCGGTGTTCAGCTTGGGCAAGGAGAGTGTGGCCGCAGGAATCAACAAGGAAAACCTGGGGGTGCAGGTAGCAGCAACTCCATTCCTGGAAACAGCTCTGGGCAGCGAGGGCCCTGCTGTGACTTTCGGTAAAACCCACGAGGAGCCCAAACCATTCTCTGTGGGCGGCGCCCCTCCAAGCATGGATGTCACCCCCACCTATACCAAAGAAGGAACCGATGAGGCCGAATCCAACGATGGCAAAGTTCTCAAACCGAAGCCATCCAAGCTGGCAAAAAGAATCGCTAACTCAGCAGGTTATGTGGGCGACCGATTCAAGTGTGTCACCACCGAACTGTACGCAGATTCCAGTCAGCTGAGCCGAGAACAGCGGGCACTGCAGGTGAGCCCCCCCACCCGAATTTCACTAACTTTATCAGTTGTCAGTTTTTGTAATGTACAAAGGGGATTTGGGGGGGGGGAACGTGGTAGGACAGAGCACCAGGCAGATTTGGTTAATGACACTTAGGATACTTGGAATGTATGAAATGTATTCAATAAGGGGACGGCAGTAGTAGCTCTTAGGAGGAGAGGTTCATGTGTTTGGATACTGTAAGCTGTTCTGTAGATTATATGAGAACTCTACTGGAATGCTGATAACAAGTTGTAATTGTTATGAAGGATATATAAAGACTGCATGACGTTTACCTAGCAATTGCTTTGATGTCTCTGCCTGTAAGATAACAAATATATCTAGAAGCGTTGCTTAGAATACCTTACTTGATCCTTGGTGGAGATGTGTAGCAGTCGCATGTCGGTGGGAATCGTGCAATTTTTTTCACCAAAAAGAGAGAAAAAGGAAAAAAAAATTCGTTTAAAGGGATAGAGTTTGTATTTAATTTGTTAGTGAATTATGATAGATGTTGTATAGGAATTTCCTTAAGATATTTTACTTTTAATTAAAAGATGAATAAAGCCAAATTGTTTTGCAATTGTTAAGAAAAAAATTGGTTTATGCTGATAAAAATGGATGAAGTTATCTAAATGATCCATTGAGTGCCCATTTTAATTACATAGATGGAAGGCTTACAAGAGGACAGTATTTTATGTCTACCCGCTGCTTACTGTGAGGTCAGTTCTTCAAATTTTTATTACTAGAATCTTCCATAAACCTTTTGAGTTAAATTTCATTTCCAAATATACAAAGGGAAGTTTGTGGGCCATGGTCGTCTTTATTCATTGTACATTTTGTTTCTTTTCTTTTGTGTTTTTCTGTTTTTCTTTGCGCTGTGGCTTTGTTTTATTTTACTTAAACCCTTCAAAAGAGAATGTCTGTCTCTATGCAATCGTGTATGTATGGCTATACATACACATTGCACCTATATCCCTATACACACGACTCTATGGATAAAGAATGTGTGACTATTCACATATAGACACTCTTAAATTTTATCTGTTAAACTTTAAAATATCTGAGTTGTATCTCATAAATTGTGGTTGGCTTTGGGCAAGCTTTTCTTTGAAAACACTTTCCTTTGTAGTATAAGGCACATGAAATAGCCTTTATGGTAAGATGTTTTTTTTTTTTTTTCCATCTCCGTTTTCTTTCTAGCGTGCAATGATGCGCTTCTCAGAGCTGGAGATGAAAGAGAGAGAAGGTAGCCACCCAGCAACCAAAGACTCCGAGGTGTGCAAATTCAGCCCAGCCGACTGGGAAAGGTTGAAAGGAAATCAGGAAAAGAAGCCAAAGTCAGTTGTCCTGGAAGAGGTCATTGCCGACCAGAACGACAGTGAGAGATGTAAGTCACCTGGGCCCCTGGGCCCCCCTGGGCTGTGGCGTCACATTGGTGACAGCAGAGCCACCCTGCTTCTAAGACCTGAGATGGTGAAAGGAAGAGTGATTTGTGGATAATGGCCCAAGGTCCAGTTGGGGACTGCTCTAACAAAAAGACTGCTTTGGGGCCTTTAGCATAGTGACGTCTGCTTGCAGCAGCCAGGAATCTGGCGTCCTATTGGGTTCTTTCCTAGGACATGGTCTTTGTTTGCAAAGAAACACCCAGGCTCTAAGTGAATGAATGACAGCCCAATATAATGGAGCGGTAGAAAGTGGGTGGTAAGGGTTGGTTTTTTGTTTTTTGTTTTGAAGCAGCTAGAATGATAACTCTTTAGCCTTGGGTCTCTCCCATGTGGCAGTGTACCCCAGAATGGGAAAAGTGCTCAGGGTTTTTTTTTTTTTTTCTATCTAGGTTTTGTTGAGGTGGGATAAAGGTGGGTCAAAGTACCAGAAAGATGGGACCAGGTTATTTGCTGAGTTTGCTTGCTGTCATTGGGAGTTCTAATAGAACCCAAGAACGGCATCTGGGAAAGATCTACCAGACAGATGATACTTTATGATCTGGAGTAACTGTGGGGGAAAAGTAAGCACCTTTCTGAGGAGCTTTCAGTCTAAATGATGGGTTTCCCCCCCATTGGGCTGGACTTTGGAGCGTTGTAAGGGTGTGCGCCACAATGCTTGGTGAAGGTCTTTAGTCTCCTCAAAGGCCTATGCCTAAGGTCTGACGCCTGCTCCGGCCTTCAGAAACCTTGCTAGGGAGGGTGAATTAGGAGATCAGGGGAAACATGGAGGATAGCTGTTCCAGAAACTTCCTAGACAAGCCAGTCAGTGATGTTGCGTGTTTGAGAGCCCTTTGGTGTTGCCCTTGAAGGTGTAACACACCTGGTGCAGTTCTTGGTGCCTGAAGGAATCTGAGGGTCTCTGGCCCGGGAAGGTGTGGGTTTTGTGTTTTTTTTTTTTTTTTTTTTTTTTTTTTTTTGGCTATCTAGAGCCCCATCTTTCCTTCACTACCCCCCAGTTCCTCCTGCAGCAACAGTCAGACCCAAGAAGGGTTGCTGGGAGTTAGTTCTAAAGAAAAAGGTAGTTTCTGTGGCAAACAATATGGTAGTTTCTATGCCCTTGCCCAAGGGACTCTTGATGTGTGTATAAGTATCCAAATGTTCTCTGTCAAAAGATGTGTCCAGGGCAGTAAAGGGTCTGGCTGCTCCTGGGTGAAGTGGCAAAGGAAGCCTTCCGGGTCACCAGTCCCTCGTGAGGTACTTGGTGAGGAAGGCGGCCCCTAGGAGCTGTGAAGCAGGCAAGGTGTTTCTAGAAGGGAGGAGCTAGCTGCAAGCGGGAGTCCCCTTTGTTCTGAGTGAACGCTGAGAGATGCTCTAAGAGGTCGAGAGGTTGGACAGCTTCCAGCCTTTGGGCCTTTTCTTTAGTTTTTCAAGTAACAGGAGCCAGGCCCCAAGTGGCCACTGCCCTCCCTCAGATAAGAGTCTGTGAGGCCTCCCACCTACCTCCCCGGGAGGTCTACCTCCTCCCCCCTTGTTCTGTTTCACCCCCCCAACCCTAAAAGATAAGAAATTGGAGTGGCTTGAGGGGCCCCTCCAAGGTTCAGACAGTGGGCTATTTGGGAGCACCAGAACAGGGCTCCCGCCCCTTGTAAGAGCCAGAAATTGCCATCAAGTGCTCTGTAGGTTATGTGCAAAAGGCTTGTTTTTCAAGAAGGAAAAAAATGTCACTATGTCACTATCCTCATATTTTGCTGCCTTTAAGACTCATATATGTAAGGGGGGGGGTGGAGCGGAGGATTACAGTGACAAGAGCCAAGCTGTTTGCATATGAGAACTGGGGTGGGGATTTGGAGTAGAGGGGACAGGATTCTAAACTCTACCTATTCCTTTTTGTCTTTGTTGTTGTTGTGGTGGTGGTGGTGGTGGTTTTTGGGTTTTGGGGTTTTGGTGGAGTCACACCAGTCTTACCAGGTAGCCCAGGCTGGCCTTGGTTCCCCCACCTCACCCTTTTGGCTGTTGGGGATTACAAGCATGCTCTGCCAATCTCTGCTCCCCTCCCCTCCTGGGGGAGCCCCTCTGCTCTTGAGATGGTGGGTGGTGCCTCTTGCTGGGAGGGGACATGGTCAGGATTTTCATTTGCCCCTTTTGGTATGGCGGCTGAGTTAAAATGATGGTAGAAGTTGGTCAGATGAGTCGCGTGCTTCCCTTCCCACCTGACCCACCTGACAGTTCACGGGAAGGAATTCCCCAGGACAGTCTAGCGATGGGGAAGGGCAAGGACGCATTGGCTTGGTCTTTGCTGCTTTGCTACTTTGCCCTTTGAGAGTCTGAGCAGGAGCTGGAGGAAGGTCCAGTCAAGGGGCTTGGTGGGAACTTCTCAACCGGGGAGAATTCCCCCCCCCCCAGGACAGCACCAGCATGCTTTATGCGCTAGAGAGATGGCCTTGACATTGATAACCTACTCGGCTCAGCTGTGGGAGACAGAGCTAGCTTACCTGCAGACGGGAGTGACATCTGGGATGACCCTCAGAAGTCTTAAACCCCTCCCATCTTGTTTAGGGCTCACTGGGCATGGCTGCCGCGGTGATGAAGTTGCTTTGTTGCCATGGTGATTTGTAAATGTTGCCATGGTGATGCTTCTACAAGGTATATAGTATGGCAGCACAGCCATGATAAATTATGGGATATATGTGCTGCAAGTCATATGACCATGCTCTAGGGAGCAGGTGTCAAACATTGAACACTGCAGCCCCGCCCACATCTGCCTACATGGTGTGACCTAGGGGCCAATAGTACGAGTAGTGGTAGGTAGTAGAGCCTGGTGGTTAGGGCCTCTGTTGCTTGTTCCCTATTGGGCCATCCCCTTTGCTCTAAGGGTAATTTTGTTGGTAGTGGTTGGAACTGGCCCCATCTGAAGAGGTCCTAGTGGAAGGATACGGGAATGGTGTGGAGCATCTGACGGCTGATAGCAGTAGCACCATGTTTGCTTCAGAATTGTTCTTAGCTCCTGGAAGATCTTTGTGGGGCTTCTCTGAAGGGACTGAGAATCATTGCCCTAAGAGGCTCGGGGGAAGGATGCTTAGCGGTTTTTAAGGCTTTGAAGAACGGAGGAGAAGCTGGCTTTGCTGATGGCGTGTGGACTGGTATGGAGCCTCATAGGCCTGCTCTGGAGTTTCCTCAGGACGAGGCAGAAAGGGGCTTGCCGTCCAGCGATTCCCAGCCCCCGCCCCCCCCCCCAGGGTCAGGAATACAGTGACCAGATGGATGAGGACTGGTGCCGAGGTGAAGGAGCCAGTGAGTGGTGTGTTACCTCTTCTTCCCCGCCAGCCTCTCTGTCAAGGAGCCGTGAGTGGAAATGGGGTGGCAGGGGCAGCCCCCCTGTGCACCTTTGCTCAGATGGGAAAATCCCAGAAAAGGACGAGATAGCCAAATCCCAGTCTTTAGGGATGCTCCTGTCATGAAAGGACCGGAGGCAGGCCCCTCTTCAGCTGATGCCAGCCCACCAAACGGTCTTCTGGGTGCTTTTACCGGGGCACTTTGGGCAAAAGGTCCACTGATTGAGATAAGTAAGCTTCCTTTCACTGTTACGAGTCGACAGTGAGGCCGCAAGCGCCGGTGGACACGCTCCCCAAGAAAGATAGCTTAGACAGTGAAACAGGTGCCTACGCGTGAGACGCGGAGTTCAACTGGTAAGACTAGGAAGTGAATGTAAAACACTCAGGGCAGAGAGAGCCTTAGGGATTCATTTTGTGTGTGTGTGTGTGTGTGTGTGTGTGTGTGTGAGAGAGAGAGAGAGAGAGAGAGAGAGAGAGAGAGAGAGAGAGAGAGAGAGAGATATGCCGGAACAGGATAAGACGGGCCAGTGGAATCTGGGAAAGGCCCCACACTGAATACGCTGCTGTCTGATAGAGATTGATTCCACCCATAGGCAGTTATGACATTACCCAGTTACCTTCCTTTCACATCACCAGGGAGGGCTGATGAGGGAAGAGGAGAGGCAGCTGGTCATCGTGTTCCCACTTTATAGCCCAGCGTGGCCAAGCTGTAAAGTGGTGGACTGTTAGTGGCAGAGCAGTTAGGAGGGTCACGGAGTGGCTAGCACCAGTGACACCGTACGGCCTGCTCTCTCCGGGACCCCTGCCACCCTGAGCGCGGTGGTCTAATGGCCGTCTGCATGCCTTCACTGGCTGCCGGCGAGCCTTATGGCGGGACGTTGACATTGCTGAAGAGCTGCTTTGACCATGTCCTTGAGTTGCGTGTACTCAGAACTGCAATGGCACGCCATGCAGGGGATCCAGCCGCTGGCTCTTCTGTCTATACCACCAGGAGGAGGAGGAGGAGGAGCGGTTGAGGACATGTAGCCATTCCTTAGCTCAGATCGGATCCAGTACCACATTCCCTAAGGTGCTGCTCACCGGCAGCTGCCAGCCACTCGATGCTGGATTGCCCTTGAGTGAAGTCGATGATGCATGAGCCCTGCTGGTCGGAAGTCGGGGTGGAATTTGAAATGTATTGAGCTCATCCTATGAGGTGAATGTTTATTTCACCTGCAAAATGACTCCTGCAGCGCTCCCAAAATGCCGGACCCACATCCTCAGGAGACCCACGCCCCCAGGAACATGTGGGATCATCTCAGTGGTCCATGGGCAAGCACGGGGCCTTATGGTGGTTGTTACGCAGTGGGTTTTATTATTATTGTTGTTGTTGTTGTTTAGGGGATTTATTTTCTGTGTGCAAGCACACGTGTCACAGTGTCGTATGTGGAGGCTAGGTGACAATTCTTCCACCGTGTAGGTCCCCAGGAATGGAACTCAGTCCCCCCAGGCTTACCTTTACCCACGGAGGCAGCTCACTGCTTCCTGGGGTGCTTCGATTGTGTTGGGTATTGGAAAAGCTGCCATACCAGAGCAATCTGTGGGCTGCTTGCTTGTTGGTTAGAACGACAATTGGGAAACGGTGTGGGGCGATGGCGATTCAGGGAGAGGGGAGGTGCTAGGCGTGTCTACTGGCCCCCTGTCCCTTGGTCTGGTACAGAGCCCTGGGGAGCCAGAGCCAACAGTTCACGCTTGCCTGGCTGCAAAAGCCTGTGAAGGGGGTGAGGTCTTGTCTATAGATGTCTGCATGAGAGAAAGAGCACAGGTTAGGCGACCCGAGTCCCCGTGGGGATTCCCTGTTTTGGCCATTAAATGGGAACAGCTTCTTGATTTAGCGATAGGGATTTCTGTCGGCAGCCATCAGCTTGAGCCCTTTGAAGTTGTCTCTGAAGTCGGAGGCTTGGCTAAGGCATCCTTGCCTTTGGCCCCGCTGGGCCCTCCTCCCAGCAGCCCTGGGTCTGCAGGCTTCTGTGCCCCTCTTGCCCATCCAGTTCCGGGGCGTCTTTCAACACCTCCCCCATCCACGTTCCTCATTTTTCATCATCTTTTGTCATTTTGGGGGCTATTTAGTCTTTGACTACAATCCTCTGTATTTTCCAAATAGTGACCTAAGAAATGCTTCCCCGGAGATTTTTTTAGTATAACCAGACTTGGTTGAGAGTGTGGGTACCTCAGCCCTTTCTGGGTTCTCCTAACCCCCAACTACAGAAAGGTTAGAAAGATAAAGTACCCTACCTTGCCGCCCTTGCTGACTCTGGAAAGTTCTGATTATCCTGCGTCTATGTTCCTAATGGGTGAGGATCTCTGTCGCCCAAGAACCCTGTGTCAGGGGTTCCTCACGGTGGCCTCGGCCGAGGCTGGCCTGCCGCCGGGTAAGGGCCTGGATCTTTATTTCTGTATTTTTGTCTGTCCCCAACAGGCGAGTATAATACTGGAAACAAACATGAGCTCTTTGAAGCCCCAGAGGACAAAGATCTTCCTGTGGAAAAGTATTTCTTGGAGAGGCCGCCGCCTGTGAGCGAGCCACCCACTGACCCCCAGGGGGTGGTGGACATGCCACAGAGCCCCACCCTCCGGCTAGACAGGAAACGCAAACTGTCAGGTGACAGCCCCCACACTGAGACCACTGTGGAAGAGCTAACCGAGGACCCGCTGAAAGCCAAGCGGAGACGGATCTCCAAAGGTTAGCTTGCCCAGCTTCCGCTGCCTGCTTGGGAGGCCTGTGCATGCAGCCGCTGAGGGCGCACTTGAGTGTGCTGGTGTGGGGTCGCAGTGGGGTTATTGCAGCACCTCCCCCCCTTCCCTCCGTAGACAGCTTGCCACTCCCACACTGCCTCCCGAAGCCCTGGGGAGGCGGCACCCACCTCCCCTCCCTCCAAACCCAAACCCAGAGGCCACCGAAGGAAAATAAAGTGACCGGGCAAGCAGAGACAGTGGCCACACCCTTCCCCTCCCCCACCCCATTGGTGCTATGAAGACAGTTTTTTTTCCTCTCCCCATGGGGCTTTTTGATTAATTTGTAGTTATTTCTCCATTAGATGACTGGCCTGAGAGGGAAATGACAAACAATTCCTCTAACCACTTAGAAGACCCACATTGTAATGAGCTGACCAACCTGAAGGTGTGCATTGAATTAACAGGGCTCCATCCTAAAAAACAACGCCACTTGCTGCACCTTAGAGAACGGTGGGAGCAGCAGGTGTCGGCAGCCGCCGCAGCCGCAGCCGCAGCCGCAGCCGCCGCCGCCACCACCACCACTACCACCACCGTCGCCACCGCCACCGCAGCCGCCACTGCCACTGCCACTGCCACTGCCGCCGCTGCCGCCGCCACCGCCACCGTCACCGCCACCGCCACCGAGGGCAAACCTGGCCGGCCAAGCAGGAAGGAAGTGGCCCAGGCTGTCCAGCCTGAGGTCACCTCCCAGGGGAATAGCATCACCGAAGAGAAGCCTGTCAGGAAAAAGGCAGAGGCCAAAGGCAACACCAACAGAGGCTGCTCTGAAGAGGCCCTCAAATCCTGTGACAATGAGCAAGGTATGTATGCAGAGACCACCTCTTGACCACTCACTGCTTCTAGAGGATAGGTCACGCATTCCGTGGGAAAGGGCCTCTTGGGGAGCACGGGGACTTGGGCCATCCAAGTCCGTGGCTCTCTGGGGATGACCTCGCACACCCCATTGCCCGTCTTCTTTCCACTTCCTTCCTGATGTCCCAGTATCTGGCTGGGCAGGAAGGGAAGGCTCAGTGGCCCCACAACCTTGCTAACTCATCTGGATTTGTGAGCGGCCTGAGCCCAGTGGGTGGGGGTGAGCAGGAAGAACCAGTTTCTGTCCCCTTGTCCTGGCCCTTTGAAGAAACTTAGCACTTGGCATTTTGAGGGTTAACCTATTTGCCATTTGAATGTGGGATAATTAAAATATTAATGCTTTGAAAACATAATTGGTATATCTTTAAAAACTGAGGCCGCTCCAGCGATCAGTGCTAACAATGGGCTTTTCTTTCTGCCTCGGCTACAACTGTGTAACGCCTGCCTCTTCTCCCCCTCCCTCACCCCCCCCGCCCCCCCCCCGCCCGTCACCGCCCCCTCCGAATTTAGGCTTGCCTGTGTTCGCCGGCTCTCCGCCCATGAAGAGCCTTTCATCCACCAATGCAAGTGGCAAAAAGCAGACTCAGCCAAGCTGCACGCCGGCCTCGAGGCTGCCTGCCAAACAGCAGAAAATTAAAGAAAGCCAGAAGACAGATGTGCTCTGCACAGTGGAAGACGAGGATTGCCAGGCGGCCTCCCCGCTGCAGAAATACACAGACAGCATCGAGAAGCCATCCGGGAAGAGACTGTGCAAAACCAAGCACTTGATACCTCAGGAGTCCAGGAGGAGCGTGCAGATCACGGGAGAATACTATGTGGAGAACAATGACACTAAGGTACCTGCTGGCCCGCTCCCCCCTCGTGCCTGCTTCTCTTGGAGGAAGATGCCGTTTTCCTGGACTGCACCCCCTCTTTATGTCACTCCTATCCTAGAGGGGCACTGTGCACTGGGTGGCCATGAAGTTTCAAAGTAGTAAGAGTGAAACCCCACCCCCACCCCTCCTTTGACACACCCCTCCCTTCCTAAAAAAGAAAAGTGTCTTTCTCTGTGGGTTTGTCACTCTGTGGAAGAGGAGAGGGAAAAGCAATGGGGGCGTTAAAGGGTCACAGTCTTACCTGTGCATACTGCTTATTCTCGTGACAGATGACTGTGAAGAGATTCAGAAAACGACCCGAGCCCAGTGCGGACTACGATGTGCCACCACCACCAGCCAAGCAGGAGCCAAAGCCCTTTGACCGTTTGCAACAATTGCTACCGGCCACCCAGGCCACACAGCTGCCACGCTCAAATTCTCCTCAAGAGACCACCCAGTCGCGCCCCATGCCGCCGGAAGCTCGGAGACTTATTGTCAATAAGAATGCCGGCGAGACCCTCCTGCAGCGGGCCGCCCGCCTAGGCTATGAGGTGAGTGTGTACTTGTAGGCGCTCTGATTCTGAAGCATCCAGCTGCTGCTGCTTCAGGCTGGGTGCAGTAGCCTCTGGGAGGGACTTGGAGAACAGAACCCAGCCCCTCCACATCAGGAGGTGTTCCAAGGCCCAGCAGGATGTTTGTATTAGATCCACTCTGGCTGTCTTCTCTTTGGTAGCTAGGTCTGTCGGGGGTAGGAAAAAGAAAGGCCTCAGATGTTCAGTTCCGGTTTCAGGCAGGTAGGCTAGGCTCTCTTATCTCTGATAGAAAGTCTGACATAACCCAGGACTTGGCAGCCGAGGTAAATTTTAATGATTTCTTTTGGTTTGTGATTAACAAGTGTGTAGAGAAGCGATTAGCTCTCTTTAAGGGTGGCTTGTGCTGTTGCTGGTAGAAAGGTGGTCCTGAGGGGTCAGAAGTGACCGTGGGGACGGTTGGCGTGGACCCACTGCGGTGGGGAAGGCAGCCCTGATATCTGAGAGAGACAGTGGCAGCCTGAGGGGGGGCTCTGCCCCCAACTCACGGCTGCCAGCTGGACCTGTGCCCTCAGTGTCCTGTCGGCCTGTCTGAGCTCCCCATGGTGTGGCCCCCAAGCCTGTGTGATCCACAGTAGTAACTCATTTTCCCTCACATCTCCTTTGGGCTCGCAACTGCCGGGATCTGCACTTTCGGTTGAGGGAAGTTGCAGGGGGACTGCAGAACTTGGAAAGATACTGACCCTGAACAGTGACCGCAAAGCCCAGCCCTGTCCCATCACCACCTTTCTCAGCTCTTCTTGGACTCTTCTCTCTGAAGGCTCCAGGGGGGGCTGGGGGGGGGGAACAGGCCCTTTCTGCAGTTTAGAACCTTCTGGAACTAACCGCCTATTTTTGCCCCTGTATGCCCGCCACACTCACTTGCCAATTGAAATCGTGGTGCAATAGCCCACAGGGCAAAGGCTTATTATTATTATTATTATTATTATTATTATTATTACTGACATCAGCCCCCTGGGAGTTGGATGGACAAAATAAAATGCAGTTCATTGAGCTGCATGTGGAGGTGTGAAGGAAATGGGTGGGTGGCTACCCTGGCCCAGAGTTGGCTAGGGCCAGCAGGATTTGGCTGGCACCCTGGCGTCTGATAACCATTGTATTTTGAGGTGGGGGTCACCTAGCCCCACATTAACCAGTGACCCAGATCCCAGCCTGGGAGTTGTAGCTCTGTGCGTGAGAACTTGACGGAAGGAAGGACGGTTCTTGGGTGTGCTTGTGTCTGTGGTCGTGCGCGCAGTTGTTTGCCTCCGCACATCTGTGTTTTCTATCTCAGGACTATCTCAGAGATAGCTAGAAGGAAAGCTTGGCTATCAGCTCAGTTGGGGCGGTTTAAGTAGTGCCAGTGGCCATTGGTTGTTTAACCACAGGCAGAGAGCGTCGCCACCTACGACACGGGTGAGGCTTCGTGCGTCGCATCCATTCCCTTTCAAGGGGCTTCACCAGTGCTGCTCCACTCAGGCTTCTGGCAAGCTCACCAAAGGAGCCGGTGAGGGAACCCTCACAGTGAGGGAACGAGCGGTCCCTCAAGGGCAGAAGGCCTCTTGGCTCAGAGAGAAACAAGGCTTCTTTCTTAGCCCTTTGATCTCTGCATCATTTCCAAAGGTCTTACTCCTTTGCAAAGAGACCCTTGTGGCTTCTCTAAGGAATAGTTTTTTGTGCGGTCCTTAGGTCTGAGGCCTACACGAAGGAACAGGAACTTCTCCATACAGGCACGTGGAATTTTCAAGATGTAAATTTCAATACCCAGTGTTTTAACTATTAATGTTAACGGTTTTCTACTCGCCCGGAGTCTGACTTTCCTGGGTTTCTTCTGGTAGAAGTTAAGAATTTAAGGTGTCAGGTGTGGCAATTTCTAAATGAAGACCAATTTCCTGGTCCTCCTGGAAGGAACTGTTGGAAACATACAGCTGTGGAAGAGTTGGTTTTTTGTTGTTGTTTGTTTGTTTTTTGTTTTTACCGGCAGTGATCTTTGCCACTGTTGTTTCCTAGTTGGCTAAAGATGCTTTGAGTACAATAAAAAGGAAATTCCTCTCACGGGGCCTTCATTCTCCTTCCGCTAATCCCATCTCTTCAGGGGTGTCTTAACTAGATAGATCAGGCAGGCAGGCCAGGCCCACCCAATGTTGCTTGTCTCCTACTAAGAAGGCTTCTGTTTCTCTAGCTAAAATACCAGCATGGAACCGCATGCTTGTGCATTTAGTGGTGATGGTTACATTTTCTATGAATTAAATAAATCATGTTTTTAAAAAAGTTAATGAGGCATTTAATTAATTAACAATGTCGGGTTTATGGCCTTTATGGTTACATTTTGCGGTTAATGGCATTCGGCTTATGGCCTCTTAACAGAATTGTCCAACAAAAACAGTTTGATTTTTTGTTTAGGAATGGGTGGGTTGTCCTTCAGACACCCATTTCTGATGCAGAGAAATGTATCGGGCAGGCACGCATCCTCACCGTGCTGTTCTGTTAGGAACAGCAGTTGGCATCTATAAAAAGGTTATCACCCTCCCACCTAGGAGAGTGGTATTAGCTTGTGTGACCCCAGCAGCTGGTCAGAGGGGTGCTGATAACAGCTGGATTGAAGCCCCCCCCCCCAACCAGAGCCCTTCGTTGGGCCTTTCGAGGCTTCCCAGCAGACCTGGGACTTGGTTTGAGTGATGAGTCGCATATTTCCTCTTAGTCTGGAATCTTAACCCCTCTGGACCACAGTCTCCCAGAGCGTTGGATGAGAACGCTCCCAGTTTTCTTTCTGGTGTTTCTTAGACCATGGAGAGTGGTTGTGGGGCAAGATCTCGGGCCAAGGGACATCAATGCAGCAGAATGAGGCTAGGCCGTGGCAAATGCCTCACCTAGTGTGTGGCCACTGCTACCTTCCCAGCCTTCCTCCAGGAAAAGAGCGAATTGACTTGGCCTTCTGCTCTGGCTCCTTTTCATTTCGAGGTCCCCTCACATCAGCCCTGTAGCGAGCTAGGCTTCCAGGTGAGGGCCATAATTGTCAGAACAAATAAACCCTGGGTTGAGGGGACACTGGGCAGACGGCCGGGATGCACATAAATTGATCTTTGCACAGCAGTCAGTGGTGCTCGCCGATCCCGGAGTCACGTGACGAGGTCTCTTCCTGGCTGGGGCACACAGCTCATTAGCCCGCCGCCGTCCACTCGAGGCTGGCTAGTGAGGACCTGCTGAAAGAGCAGCAGCTTCATGCGGTATCCTGGATACCGGCGCTCAGGGCAGGTGGCCTGGGAGCTCGGAGCATTGTGGGCTTTCTGGCAGGTTAGAACCTGAAGGAAGAAGGGCCGCGCCGAGCATGCCTTTTCTCTTCCTCCCCTTGTTTGAGAAAGGGAGCTGCCCTGGCGACCGGAAGCAGCGGGGCACAGATGGTCAGATTTACCAGCAGGCAGCTTTAGGCTCACAGGGAGGCACGGGGAACATTCTAGTTAGGACCTAAGCGACCCTTTGCCTTTGACTGAACCGTCCTAAAAGGGCATAAGAGATTTTTTTTTTTTTCACAACTCACCTACTGTCTATGTATGAGTAGCCAACAGGAGCCCTATTTTAGCTCTAACAGATGAGTTTCCCCCAGTGTCATGAAGCGAGGCTCCGATGTTACTGTGCGGTTTCCCTTCTTCCACTGACGGGCCATGTGTTAGGCCACCCCCACACTTAACCCCCATTCTTAGAACTTAGGAACGATCGACTTGGCAGAGGAAGATAGCGTAACCTGTTTCCTGGTGACAGATACTGTTCAATGTGTTCGAAAACTTGCTTAATCATGGTAATAAGACATGGAATAAATTACTGCCTTGCTTACTGGGGGTGGTTCATATTAGTATTTTAACATGCTAAAGAAGTGAGATTAATAACAGCTATTTGGACCCAAACTATTGACCCCGACCGCCTTCTGCAGACGGGGAGGGGTGAGCTCGTTCTATTTTGCTCTACGATGTGATCTATCTGATTCTTGTCATTGACTTAGGTAAATAAGAGTGGATTTCATTGATCCGGTCTTGAGTAGAATGAGAACTGAGGAAAGGTGGGGTCCTTTGAGGTCTTAGTGTCCTTGACTAGAACCCAGAGCATTGCCCAGCAAGCGGAGGCTCTCCCGCTGAGCTACTTACTGTTCCTGCGGTCCTCTTTATGCCTTTTTTCCATACTTGTCTGTTTTTGCTTTTTTGGGGGGGGGTGTTTGTTTCATTGTCTGTTTTTAAGAGTGGATTTTGCGTCATATCCCAGGCTTTGCCATCAAGGCTGGCCTCAAACGGAAAGTCATCCCCCTGCCTCAGTCTCTTGAGTGCTGGGATTACAGGTGTATACCACCTCACTTGGCTTCATGGCACCCCTTGGTGATTCTAAGGCACCTGGCAAGAAGCCCCGACTAGAGCCCTGCCCCTCGTCCGAGGCCTGGCTGCCCAGCCTCTGCCTCCTGTCTGTACACGGGGCTGTAATCCGCCTGACCGGCGCTGGGTTGCAGGATGTGGTCACCGCTTTGCCGTTTTGCTTCACATTGATCGGCCTTACTTTTATCTATCTATAATGAGCCTGTGGAACACAAATGCCATTGTACAGGTTGAATGCACCCTTGGATTTGCTCTGTTGAGACAGGGTCTCACGGTGTAGCTTAAGCTAGTCTCAGATTCTTGGTCCGCTGGCCTCAACCTCCTGGGTGTTGGGGCTTCCAGGTGTGAGCCACCGTGCCTGGCTTTGAATGAGCCCTTTTGAGATCCCTGCATGCTCCCTCAGCACCGAGCCAAGTGTCTTGGGGCCCGCGCAGCCTTGGGCCACACAGAGCCCTTCATACTGTTCTGAGCCCTTCAACGAACATCCAGGCACCGCCCAAACCACAGTGGGTTCCCAGGCCCCAGTGTGGGGTCTCAGAACTCTGAAGAAGTCTTCCTTGTGAGGTGACCGTGTGGTGATCAGATGGTATTTCCGGTTCCCTCCCCACAGGAAGTGGTCTTATATTGCCTGGAGAACAAGGTCTGCGATGTCAATCACCGAGACAATGCTGGCTACTGTGCCCTGCATGAGGCTTGTGCCAGGGGATGGCTCAACATCGTGCGCCACCTCCTTGAATATGGCGCTGATGTCAACTGCAGTGCCCAGGATGGAACCAGGTCAGTGGTGTGTCTTGTTCTCCTTGCGTCCGCATCCTTTGTAGCTCTAAGGGGGTGCGGAACACCCCCCCCCCCCAGAAGGGGGAGTGAGCCAATCACACCCACGCAGATTCCAGTCTAGAACTGAACTGAACAGATTATTCTGGCAGGTGTAGACAGACCCCTCCTAGTTCTGTAATTCTCCCACAGACCCGGAGCCCCCATGGAGGCCATGCTTTCCTGCAGAGTCAGGGGGGTGCTGCCTCTCAAACCCGGAACTGGTCATTACCATCTGGGAAGTCACTACTCAAAGTACTTGTGAGCTGGAACACCCCTAGGGACAGACTAAAGACCATATGCCCCTCCCTCCACCCACTTCCTCAGTCGCCACCCACATCCAGGCCCTGGTGTCTACCTGGTCCTTGAGTCAGCATATAACATCTTGAGGGGTACACTGCTGGTCATAAATAGCTAAAGGTAATCTTTAGGCTTTTGTTTTGTTTTGTTTGGAGACAGTCTTTCTATGTAGCCTTGGTTTTCCTGGAACTCACTGTGTACACCAGGCTGGCCTTGAACTCACAGATCTGCCTGCCTCTGCCTCCTGAGTGTCATGGTTTCCTAATAACATTGACTCCTGTGCCCTCCTGGGAATATACCACTCTCAGGCGCTTAAGACATTTTCATCATAGACTTAAGTTCTTCCTTAGGCCTAAGAATAAAATAGATTGTGTACTTGAGAGCTGACCCTGGAATAGTCCCTTCCCAGGTCCTTTAGCTGGTTCTTTGACTTTGAGCCAGTTGTTTATGCCTACAATGGTAGTTAGACTGCACCCACGTTGCTCACTGTAGGAGGGTGTCTTTACTTATAGCTTAGGAGGTGATTGTGTGTGTGTGTGTGTGTGTGTGTGTGTGTACACTCACACAAGCTTAATGCCACCGTGTGTCTCTTCCCAGGCCTCTACATGATGCTGTGGAGAATGACCACTTAGAAATTGTTCGATTGCTTCTATCCTATGGTGCTGACCCTACTTTGGCCACATACTCAGGGAGAACCATCATGAAAATGACCCACAGTGAACTTATGGAGAAGTTTTTAACAGGTATGATGTAGTCCAGTGAATGAATGATCTTACTCAAAAGCTTGGCTCACCTGTGCAGGATGGTTTCATTCACCTTCAGTCCTAGATCCTCAGAGCTAAGGAGGGAAGATTATGCATGTAAGGCCAACCTTATGAAGGCTTATGAAGGCCTGACAGTTGAGCACTTACTTAGCATAGGGGAAGCCCTGGGCTCTCATTCACACAACCCAAGGGCTTGATGGGGTGGGAAGAGATGGGAGCTGCATATTTTGATTTGGGTGTGACTAGGCAGAAGACAGAGGTGTTTTTGATGGTGTAACCCTGTTATGGTGAGGCCATTTGGCTTCTTTGTGGTAGCTTTCTTTGGTTGGTTGGTTGGTTGGTTGGTTGGTTGGTTGGTTGGTTGGTTGGTTGTTTAGTTTCCCTTTCTACAAATCTCCTTTTCACTTAAGTATGGCCCATAAGTCTATAGAGCAAGTCTGTATGGAGTTATACAGTCTCCTGGGCATGCATATTGGGGTGATGTTGTTTGGTCTTAGGATAAAGTCATCTTTTAAGCCCCAAAGTGTTATGAGATTCCCCCAAACAGAAGCACAGAGGGTTTCATGACTGCATTCCTTATCAGACACTTCCTGGGAAAGAACTCCCTCAGTTGGCCCACGACCCACCCATGCCCATCTTGAGTCGGATTTACTGGGAGGAGTTGCTCAGTTGATCAGAGACAAGGTGTAAAGACACGGTTCTTCCTTGGTTTTTATAAACAAAGGCTGCAGAGCTTCTGTACTCTCGTTTGGTGGGCCAGGGGAGTCTGTCCTTCAGCAAGTCGGGTTAACAGTTACGTATCACAGAGGGCTTCTAAGAATTGAGAGGCTACTTGAAGACCATTCACAAAGTAGCCTGTCATCAGTTCAGAGGGGAAATGCACCCTCGCTGGATCAACATTTTGTTATTGTCAAGTGGGGTTTCGTTTTGTGTGGGGACAGGATTCCATAGGGGGGGGGGCAGGCTGGCCTCAAACTTTCTGGGATTATAGTTGTGCAACGCCACACCTAGTTTGCCGGTCTATTTTATCTTCGTCACTACCCCCCTTTCTCTGCAGACTATTTAAATGACCTGCAGGGTCGCACTGAGGATGACACCAGTGGCGCTTGGGAGTTCTATGGCAGCTCTGTGTGCGGTAAGCAGCATTGTGCTGTGGGGAGTGGGTGATTTCCAATGCTTCTGTCTACCCCGAGGGAGGCAGGTGGGCACTACTAGAAGAAGACCTCGGTTGCCGGAGAGGTCTGGATGTGGTGGTGCGCCTGAAATCTGTAGCTAACGGGTCCCTCTCTCTCTCGTTTGTCTTACATTAGAACCAGATGACGAAAGTGGGTACGATGTTTTGGCTAACCCCCCAGGACCAGAAGACGCAGATGAGGAAGAGGATACCTATAGCGATTTGTTTGAGTTTGAGTTTGCTGAAAACAACCTCCTGCCGTGTTATAACATCCAAGTGTCCGTCGCTCAGGGGTGAGCATGGCTATCTCTGTCTGGCACAAAGTGGCCAAGCTGCTTCTAAGGCAGTTTGTCCCATTAGGCAGATGAAGGTAGATGAGTGGGTGGGTCCAGATTGCTTGATTATGTATGCCCAGTGGAGATGGGGCCTAACCATAGCACGGTATAGGTTGCCCTCATGAGAAAGCAGGAGCTTAGAGCCACCATCTTGGATATTACAGTTGTCACCCATCCCCGAACAAATCACCCTAGGAACTCCCCCAAGAGTTGAGGTGTAATTGGGTTGTAGTGATAACCTACCTCCTTATCTAAGAATAGGACAGTCACACTTGGAGTCCTTAATGTGTCATCAGATTTGGTTAGACCCCACGTTTCCCCTATGGGTGTGCTGCTGCACCTTAATACTAACTGTCCTTTGGGGTGTACATCTCACAAAACTGCTATGCTATGTGTTGACAAAGGTGTTTAATGAGTAATATTCTCCTCGGCTCTGAAGCTATAAACACATACGCCATTACAAACGGGGACAGAAATTCTAAAGGGCGTCGGCTTGTTCAACTAGTAGATGTAGTCGTAGAAAATGAGATCTGGCCTAAGTTCTTTCAGCTGCAGTTACTCTCCTCACTTCCCTTAAAGTCCAGTGATGAGCTGTGGTGGGAGAGAGCGAGAGGGAGGGTTGCCCAGAAGCCAGCTGGCCCTGGTTAGTACTGGAAAGAAGTCAGGGTATAGTAGTACCTTTCCATTTGGCCAGAAACCTAAGCCCCACCCCTTTCTGTTTTCTAGGCCCCGAAACTGGCTCCTGCTGTCAGACGTGCTCAAGAAGTTGAAAATGTCCTCCCGGATATTCCGTTGCAACTTTCCCAATATGGAAATTGTCACCATTGCAGAGGCAGAGTTTTACCGACAGGTCTCTACAAGTCTCTTGTTCTCCTGCCCCAAAGACCTGGAAGCCTTCAACCCTGAAAGCAAGGAGCTGTTGGATCTGGTGGAATTCACCAATGAGCTCCAGACACTGCTGGGCTCCTCCGTGGAGTGGCTCCACCCTAGTGACACGGGCCTTGCAAACTACTGGTGAGCCACCTGCCCCACCCTGCCCACCCACTGTGTACAGTGTGTTATAGTGTTAATCCTTGTGCATATGTGTCATAATACAACAATTTCTGTAAAGAAAGGACACTATTACATATGAAAATATCTCTTCTTTATATGAGAAGTTACTCCCAGTCAGAACCTAGAAGCCCGTGTTTTCTTTCTAAACTTTTAAGTCAGTTTTTATGAAGCTGTTCAAATGTCTTTATTTTTCAGTGCGCACCTGCTTTGAGATGTATGTTCGTTTTTACTTGGAACATTTTCTTTTCTGTTCTTTTCTAAGAAGAAAAAATAAATGAATAAAAGAATAAATGAAAAGGAGCTCTGTGCTTGGCGTAATTTCATACGAAGCCCTGGTGGTGGGCCATGGGTGTCTTGTGTGGTCACGACTATGTGTTTGGTTTGGGGGAGTGAACTGGGTGAAGGCACTTGGTGGTGGTATACTTTTATGTTTTGTTACAGAGTACCTGCTCATACCAGGTAAATGCTATTGGACACGATCCAGTAGTATGTAATATAAATTCAAACCATATCCACACACAACAACTAATTGTAAGAAACTTTTGTATCCTAATTTAAAAGCTGTGAAATTACTTTTCACACATCAAACCGGATTGTTTATATGTTTAAACATTTTATGCTCTTATTTAAAGAAGACTTTGAGCTATTTTTTTCTGTACTCTGTAAAATATTGAAAACTAACATAATATGTTGAGGTTGCTTGAAAATGTACATAAAACTAAAATTTTCTGAATTGTGTGTTTATGTTTGAAATCTGTGTTTTAACTTTGTAAGTAAATTCTCTGCCTTTGTATTTATATTTTACAAAAATTTTTCTTAAAAGGCAATAAACCTGTTGAGGAAAGGAGCAAATTGAAGTACTTTGCATCCTTTGTATTCCTAGAGAAGTTACCCATTGTCACTGGGTTTCTTTCACATGATGATGATGGATTCCCTGTGGGCAACTTGTAAACAAGTTCAGCTCCACAAATCAAAGTAGACCAAAGACTTTAGGGAAGCTATTCTGAGGATATGATTTATCATCCCATTCTGAGAGTCTGGTTCTTAGATATCTCTCTCTCTCTCTGATCCCTTTTTGAGGTTTAGGGGATCAAAACCAGACCCTCACGCATGCTAAACAATTATACTACCATTGAACCATTGAACCCCACCCTATTTTTTTTTTTAAGAAAGTGTTCTCTCACTTTCTTCCAGGGCTCAGATTCGATCATCATGTGTCAGCCTCCTGAGTAGCTGGGGTTATAGGCATGTACCTGCATACCCAGCCTCAGGTCTTCTGTCCCTTTTTCCTTTGATTGCCCTTGCTCACTTGCATTCCTTTTGACCTTCACCTACTGCAGTCCCACATCCATTGGACATCTTGGTCCTTTAGAAGAGCTTTTTCCTGAAATGCTATAGTAATTGTCACTTCTCTTCCTCTAGGCCTCTTTTTGTTCTGTTACTCCGTTTAGCCTGATCAGCATGGTTTGCAGTTTCAACATTTCTACTGCTTTTACTTTTTTTTTTCTAACACTATCTACTCGTATTGTCAATGAGTTCATTTCCACAGTTTAACTCCATTCTTCTACAGAGAAGGCCGGAAAGCAGGACTCCCTTGCAGCTTGTTTTACCCTTCTATACCAGAAGCAAATCAAAACAGGAAGATGGATTAGGGACGCTTCCAGTTACTGCTGTAGCATTCCAACATCCAGTTATCAAGTGGAGTCTTAAGTGCACCAAGATGGGGGAGGTAGGGATGGTGGAGGCCTGCAGGCAAAAAAAAAAAAAAAAGAAAAAAAGAAAAAAAAGAAAACCAAGACATGCTTGGGAATGAGGAAATGTAGTGTGGTTGGTTAACTCCCTGTGGATTAGAGAAATGTTTGTTGGAAAGGTGGATTACCATGTGAAATTTGGACTATTATGTGTAAAAAAGGCAACAGGCAAGATTTCTGTTCCTTGTTTTATGATCACGAGAAACCACTTTCACAAGCATTTTTTTAACAGAGAGAAGTTTTTGACATTCAGTGTCAACAGTCTTCCCCATTCCAGACTAATTTTGGTGAGATTTGGTTGTGTAGACTGTCATGTGTAGGTAGGAAGGCCAAAATGGGAAAAAAAAAAAATCAAAGACCAGCCCAACGATGGTACTGCCTGCGGAAGTGAGCAAGGCAGAAGAGTTCATGGTAAACTGAAACTACTCTAAGAGAATAAAAGACTGCCAGGAGCTGCAAGGAAAATCCACAGCAAAGTTCCAAGGTTATTTCAGCTGGAGGCAAAGGGAGAGTCCCAAGTGGGGCCTTGAAGGACATGGGGACAAAATGAGCCCAGTGTGGGAAAATTGAGGTTCTGCCTTAAGGCTTTTGGGGCAGCTGGGATGGGTGCCTGCTACCAAGCCTGATGACAGAGTTCCGTTCCAAAGACACAGATGGTGGAAGGAGAAAAACCTACTCCAGAGTTGTCCTTTGGCCTCTGTATATGCTCCGTGACACATGCACACTCCCCCAACTCACACACATAAAAGATGAACATAATAAAATTTTAGCCAGATGTGGTGGCATTCAATCTTAATCGCAACACCTGGGAAGAGAGGAAGCAGCAGGTGCTTAGTGTCAATACGAGACTTAAGTTCCTGGCAGACAAGGCTACATAGTGAAACCTTATTCCTAAAAAAAGTTGTGGGGGGAAGGGGGTACTGCGCGCCATTAATCCCAGCACTTGGGAAGCAGAGGCAGGTGGATCTCTTGAGTTCCAGACCAGCCTGGTCTACAGAGTGAGTTCTAAGACAGCCAAGGCTGTGCAGAGAAACTCAAAAATAAATGAATAAAACATAAAGTTTTAAAAATTCCCCAAACAAAACTTTTAAAAGAAAAGGGAGGTTGTACCTCCACACCCAATTTATGGGATACTTTAAGTTTTCATTGGTGTACTGAGGTTAGAGCCCAGGCAGATACACCATTAGCCCTCAGATTTCTCTATGCAAATCTATTTCCATCACTTTCACATTTGAACTATATACATGTTTGTATTAGGGTTCTTTAGAGGAACAGAACCAATGGGATAATGTGTGTGTGTGTATACACACACATATATATAATATACATATATATTATTACGTTTCCACACATTAAAAGAGTTACAACAGCTGAATCACATCTAAGAGGCTGAGAATCCAGTAGTTGCTTGTTCTTGGTGCTGAGTACCTCAGCAGTCCCAGAACCAATGGGATAATGTGTGTGTGTGTATACACACACATATATATAATATACATATATATTATTACGTTTCCACACATTAAAAGAGTTACAACAGCTGAATCACATCTAAGAGGCTGAGAATCCAGTAGTTGCTTGTTCTTGGTGCTGAGTACCTCAGCAGTCCCAGAACCAATGGGATAATGTGTGTGTGTGTATACACACACATATATATAATATACATATATATTATTACGTTTCCACACATTAAAAGAGTTACAACAGCTGAATCACATCTAAGAGGCTGAGAATCCAGTAGTTGCTTGTTCTTGGTGCTGAGTACCTCAGCAGTCCCAGAACCAATGGGATAATGTGTGTGTGTGTATACACACACATATATATAATATACATATATATTATTACGTTTCCACACATTAAAAGAGTTACAACAGCTGAATCACATCTAAGAGGCTGAGAATCCAGTAGTTGCTTGTTCTTGGTGCTGAGTACCTCAGCAGTCCCAGAACCAATGGGATAATGTGTGTGTGTGTATACACACACATATATATAATATACATATATATTATTACGTTTCCACACATTAAAAGAGTTACAACAGCTGAATCACATCTAAGAGGCTGAGAATCCAGTAGTTGCTTGTTCTTGGTGCTGAGTACCTCAGCAGTCCCAGAACCAATGGGATAATGTGTGTGTGTGTATACACACACATATATATAATATACATATATATTATTACGTTTCCACACATTAAAAGAGTTACAACAGCTGAATCACATCTAAGAGGCTGAGAATCCAGTAGTTGCTTGTTCTTGGTGCTGAGTACCTCAGCAGTCCCAGAACCAATGGGATAATGTGTGTGTGTATATACACACACATATATATAATATACATATATATTATTACATTTCCACACATTAAAAGAGTTACAACAGCTGAATCACATCTAAGAGGCTGAGAATCCAGTAGTTGCTTTTTCTTGGTGCTGGGTACCTCAGCAGTCCCAATCTGGCACTGAAGAACCTGGGTGGTTCCACGGGGGCTCCCCCTGCCCCTCCTTCCAAAGTTCTGCTATCTATCGGCATAAGTAATGAGCAGCAATAGTTCCTGCAAATCAGCATGGCAGTTAGAGGCAAAGCCAGCTAGAATGGTAGTCCTTATGCCTTCCCCTGTTTAGCCGGACTGCTACCAGATGCTACAGCCCATAGTTGGAGCAGGTCTTCCCATATCTGTCAAGGAAATCTGGACAGTTGTTTGGGTAAACGCTCCCTGTTCAGATTGTTCTACCTTGTGGCACGTTGACATGAAAACTGACCATAATAATGTTTGATTTTTTTTTTTTTTTAAAAAAAAGAGACATTGGGTGAAAAGAGATGAACAAAGACAGAGACCAAATTTGACTGCGAGCCAGAGCAAATGAAAGCTTTGTGTCGCATTGGTGACATGACCACACAGAAAGACTTAGCCGATGTTCCAGAGACAGCACTGCGATCCTCCTGAGTCAGCTGCTGTCCAGGCTTGCCTCGCACTGAGCTTTAAAAAAAAAAAAAAAAAAAAAAAAAAAAAAATTTTTTGTTGGGTACGTTTATTTGTTTGAGAAAGGATTTAATGTAGCCTTACTTGGTATGCAAGGATGACCTTGAACTTGTGCTCCTCCTGCCTCTACTTCCAAAGTGCTGAGATGATAGGCATGAGCCATGATGCCCCATGTAACGCAGTGCTATGGTCAGACTCAAGGCTTCATGCTTGTTAGGCAAGCAGTCTAGCAACCGAGCTACATCTCCATCCCAGAACATAGTGCTTTTGCATGGTAATCCTCAATGGACTATATATACTCCAAGGACCAAGTGAGATGTGGTCACAGGTCTTTTGCACTTGGTTCAGCAGAGACCCAGCAGAAGTATTTATGTTGTACTGCTAAAAAAAAAAAAAAATCTTTCATATACATTGCAGGGCAGAGCAAATACTAAACTTGGTGGGGATAAAAGCTGCTGTGATTGATGGGACATACGCATATGGAATGTAGGGAAAGGAGAAAAAAAACCTCTTTTGGATGTTGCAGATAAATTGTTCAGGAATCACATTGTATTTCCAAGCTTGGTCTCTTAAAGGTACCCAAGAAACCCTTGACAGGCTGTCAGCAGTGAGTACTCTTAGCACCAAGATCTGGTCTCTAAGCACCAGCCTTGCCAACACTTTTATCCTTTTGTAGACAGCTAGTCCAAGTCTGCAGCTAGGCACACAGGCATGCCTGGCCAGGTGGGGGATAGAAGGGTTCTTGAGGTGACCAGTAATAAAGAGCACACTGAGAGGGAGGGTGGAAGGAAGGGAGGGGGAGGGAGGGAGGGAGGGAGGGAGAGAGAGAGAGAAAATGTCAGGATTTTTTTTTTTTAATCAGATAATGTTTTACCTGAATCCAGTTTTGAGGAAACAATAAACCCAGAATGTGGGCCGTTTTGTAACATTCTGGAAATTTTACACCCATGTAACTACTGCCATTTAAGAACCTACTAGAAAACTAAGGGCTCACCTGCTGTAGTGGTGCACACCTTTCATTTTAGCACTCAGGGGTAGGCAGATCTTTGAGTTCAAGGCAGGCCTGGTCTACAGAGTAAGTTCCAGGAAAGCCAGGGCTGGCTACCCAGAGAAACCCTGCCTTGAAGGAAGGAAGGAAGGAAGGAAGGAAGGAAGGAAGGAAGGAAGGAAGGAAGGAAGGAAGGGGAAGAGAACGAGGGAGGGAGGAAGGGAGGGAGCTCTCAATACCAGTTTCTTTGTGATCTGGATACCTCCTCCTTCCCATGCACCCACAGATGTGGTTGTATAGAGCCACTTGGGGAGCTGAAATAAGGACTATACATTATTGGGGCTAGAGAGACAGCTTAGCGATTAAGAGCACTAGCTGCTCTTCAGAGGACATCTCCACAGCAGCTCAAAGCCATTCACAACTTCAGTTCTAGGAGATCCAATGCCCTCTTCTGATCTTTGAGGGCTCCAGGGATGTACCTTGTATGGGTACAATCTCAATCTCTCTCTCTCTCTCTCTCTCTCTCTCTCTCTCTCTCTCTCTCTCTCACACACACACACACACACACATATGCACACACATAGGAGAAAGGGGGGGAGAAACACATAAAATAAATATTAAAAACCCCCAAAACTATGAAAACCCCCAAAACTATGAATTAGTCAGATGGTAGTGACACATGCCTTTAATCCCAGCACTCAGGAAGCAGAGACAGGAAGATTGGAATTATTTATTTATTTATTTATTTATTTATGAGACAGGGTTTCTCTGTATAGCCCTGGCTGTCCTGGAACTCACTCTGTATAGCCCTGGCTGTCCTGGAACTCACTCTGTATAGCCCTGGCTGTCCTGGAACTCACTCTGTAGACCAGGCTGGCCTCGAACTCACAGGTCTGCCTGCCCCTGCCTCCCAAGAGCTGAAACTAAAGGCGTGCGCCACCACCGCCTAGCTGAAGATGAGAATCTGAAAACGAGACTTGGCTACATAGTAAGTTGAAGGCCAACCTGGGTTACATGAGACCCTATCTCAAATGTAAAAAAAAAAAAAAAAAAAAAAAAATGCTTTTGGTATAGATGGAAGGCCCAAGATCTCTCTGTCTCTCTTTCCCTGTCTCTCTCTGTGTGTCTCTCTGTCTCTGTCTCTGTCTCTGTCTCTGTCTCTGTCTCTGTCTCTCTCTCTCTCTCTCACACACACACACACACACACACACACACACACACACATACACATACACATACACATACACATACACATACACATACACATACAGAGTTCAGGATCAGAATTCCAGAATTCCAGGTTTAGATTTGAATTTGGTTTGGGGTAGGGGTGTTTCCTCACATTGATCCTATCGTCCTCCTAATGTACTCTGGATTTACCAGCCAGATCTCCTCCTGAGCAGGAAGGGCCTCATGAACACCCTGAAGCCAGGAGGGCAGAAGCCAGCGGCTAGGGAGAAGCCAGGGCGTTCTCGCAGGGCCACACTACTCTCGCTCATTCAGCCCATCATCCCTTCCAGTGCTGGACTCATTCGTCACCCGGCTAGGGTGCATGTGCAAACTAGCTGTCTCGGCTCCAGAACGCCTCCTCAGCCTGCTTGACCTTTCTTAAAAGTTGGCTGCCCTGCCATCTTGGGCCTTCCCTGCTCACCCTCTTTCTCCTTCCTTCCTCCCTCTTTTCCTACCTTCCCCGCCTTCTCCTGTCGATGCCTGACCTGTCGACGCTCATGGTGACGGATCATCAGAGTCACATACATTTTGGACAAGCTTGAGCGCAAAGCGAGACCTTGTCCCAAAACACTAAAAGGAAGGGGTGGTGGTGGTGGTGGTGGAGAAGTAGGGTGGGGGAGGAGAAAAAAAATAGAGAAAGTGCTCTAGTTGAGTGGCGGGGCCACAGAAGGCCCCTAGAGAGGGGGGCTGCGACTAAGAGACGTAGACAAAGAAACGAACATTCACTGAAACAAGATGCTACATCCCAGCTGCACCACTCAAGGAAGAAATGTCACACACATAATATCGACCAAAATAGAAGGCAAATTCAAGAAGAATACGTATAATGTGACACATTCGTATAAAGTTTAAAAATAGGCAAAATACGACGTTATATTATATTCTTAATGTGGCTCTGACTAGCTAATGATGATGTAAAAACAAGAAAAGGATATGGGCCGATCAGTAACCCTAGCTCCAGGGGACCCTAGTGCTCTGTTCTCTACACCTGTGCATGTGAGCACACACCCACAGGGGCACACACCAGGACACATGATTTAAAATAAAGATAAATCTTCAAAAATGGGGGAGGGGCCTGGAGAAGTCCGTATTCATGGAGTCATGGATGGGCTTTATCCCCCGCACTGCATAAGCAAATGGAGGCAAGAAGATCAGGAGGAGTCCAAGGTCATTCTCTATCTACTGCAAATTCAAAGCAAGCTTGCTCTACAAGAGACCCTATCTCCCCCCCCCCAAAAAAAAAGAAACAACAGCCTTAGGACAGGCATGTTGATTCACTCCAGGGGAGGGGGATGGGGCAAGTCATTCTGGGCTCATGGAGCAGCCTGAGTCTGCGCAATAAGACCCAGTCCAAGAGACAGGAAGGGGCTAGAGAGATGCTCCACTCTTAAAGGCAGTCCCTGCTCTTCCGGAGGACCTGGGTCACAACCATCCAGAACTCTGGTTCCAGGAGATCCAACTCTCTCTTCTGACCTTCTTGGGTACCACGAAGAAAATGTATGAAGGCAAAACATCTAAAATATAAATTTGATAGTAAATGTATAAATAAATAAATGTACACGTTTACAAATAAATTTATAAAATTTTAACTTTTTAAAATGAAAAATAAGGTAGCAAGCTACTGAGGGAGACGCTCCTCCACACATATGCAAACAAACATGCACATACATATATAACATGCACACACACATATTCTCTCTCTCTCTCTCTCTCTCTCTCTCTCTCTCTCTCACACACACACACACACACACACACACACACAGATGCACACAGTAAGTGAGATGAGCTAAATGTCAATCAACTGATCAAAGGGTAAAAGTGTGGGGTGAACATACAAGCAATACCATTTGGCACTAAAAAGGAATGAAGTACTCAAGTAAGAAACGCGCTACGACAGGGGTAAAGCCTTTGCAGGCACACTGAGCAAAAGAAGCCACATGCGAAGATCCACAGAAGCCATGAGACCAGTCATAGGAGATGTCTGCAGCAGGCAAAGCCACAAGCAGAAAGTTAACCAGTGAGTCCCAGGAACTGGGGAGAGGCTAGAGGGAATGGGGGAACCTCTGGGCTTTGGAAAGGCTTCAGTACAGCGCGTTTAGTTCATTATGAAAATAATTACACAACATAGTGAATATATTAAAATCACTTGATTATACAACTGAAACGAGCGGATTTTATGTTACATAAATTATAGCTCGCTAAAGATTTTGTTTTTCAAAGGAACTTCATGTCTCAAAGCAGGAACAATCTGTTGGCGAAGCTGCAGATTGATCAGGCCTCCCCTGAGACAGCTCACCTCTGATCCGCTGGGTGTAGGCTTGGGTGGCGCAAGGACTGGACTGGAATCTTCTAGAGGCTCCTTTACCCCATTGGCAGCTGGTCGTGGGCTGGAAAACAGCTGGGCCCAACAACCGAACCACATCAGGTTTGCCTGCGGCCCAGGCCTCTTGCCTTCGTGGGAGCTGCATGAAGGAAGGGGTTTTTCAGACTGTTTCCTTCCCTGATCCAGCTGTCAACGTCATACGTTATCACTGTCGCCACATTCTTTTTGCTAGAAGCCAATGGCTAAAACCTGCCATATTTTAAAAGAATCTATTGGACCTTGCTGGCTGTGAGAAGCATTGGGGGATTGATTTTATTTAGATATAGGGTCTCCTGGTGCCCAGCCGGGTCTCCAACGTAGTAGGGAACAAAAACATTACCTTAAACTCCTAATCCTCCTGCTTCCATCTTCTGTATGCTGGGATAACAGGCTGATTCCATCACACCCAGTTTATGAGATACTGGGAATTGAACCCAGAGCCTAATAGGCAAATACTTTACCAACCCAGTTTGGTCTGTATAGCAGGTTCCAGGACAGCCAGGACCACACAGAGAAACTATGTCTCAAATACATCTTTCTTTAAAAGTTTCTTCTTCTTTCTTCTTTCTTCTTTCTTCTTCTTCTTCTTTCTTCTTCTTCTTCTTCTTCTTCTTCTTCTTCTTCTTCTTCTTCTTCTTCTTCTTCTTCTTCATTATATATATTTGTTATTTTTATGTGTGTGGGGATTTTGCCTGCATATATGTATGTGTACCATTTTTGTGCCTGGTACCTACAAAGGCCAAAACTAGACATCAGGCACCCTAGAATTGGAATTACAAATGGTTGTGACGCCTCCAGTGTGGGTGCTGGGAACTCAACCTATATCCTCTGCAAGGGCGGCCTGCTGAGCCACCTCTCCAGACCCTTCTCTATTATTTTTTAACTGAGTTAGATTGTTGTTTGTTTGGTTGGTTGTTTTTTTTTTTTTCTCCTGAGACAGGGTTTCTCTGTATAGCCCTGGCTGTCCTGGAACTCACTCTGTAGACCAGGCTAGCCTTGAACTCAGAAATCTGCCTGCCTCTGCCTCTCAAGTGCTGGGATTAAAGGTGTAAGCCACCACTGTCCATATTATTTTTGATAGCTAACGTGGCTTTCTTAGCACACTAGAATTTTTAAACGTTTTATATCTGGTCTTTACAACTTTATTTGTGATGAAAGAGCATATACAGGTCACACATGTGCAGAGGTCAAAAGACACTTGTAGGGAGTTTGCTCTCTGTCCCACCATGTGGGTCCCTCCGATCAAACTCAGCTCTTAGCCTTGTGGTCAGGCATCTTTAGCGGTCCTATATTTTGCCTATTGAGACCCAGTCTCACTCTGTAATCCAGACTCAAATGGAACTCATTCTATAGCTTAGGCTGTCTAGAAGTATACAAAGATTCTCTTGTCTCGGCCTCCAGAGTGCTAGGATTACAGATGCACATTACAACTGGCTGGCACACTACGATTTATTTCCTTAATGCCCCTTGTTTCTGGTTTGGTTTAGTTTGTTGATTGGTTGGTTTCCTGTGTGTGTGTGTGTGTGTGTGTGTGTGTGTGTGTGCGCGCGCGCGCGCGCGCGCTTTTTCTGAGCAGGTTTTCTCTGTGTAGCCCTGGCTGTCCTGGAACTCACTCTGTAGACCAGGCTGGCCTCGAACTCAGAAATCTGCCTGCCTCTGCCTCCCAAGTGCTGAGATTAAAGGCGTGTGCCACCACTGTCCAGTGGTTGCTTGGTTTTCATTTCTGTTGTTTTTTCCTTTTTATTGTTTGTTTTGACACAGGGTCTGACTGTGTGTGTGTGTGTGTGTGTGTGTGTGTGTGTATGTGTGTGTGTGTGTGTATCCACACCTGGCAATGCCTTGTTTAAAAAAATTTTTTTTTAATTTTCTATATTCTTTGTTTACACTCCAAATGATTTTCCCTTTCCCAGTTCCCCCCTCCCCATAAGTCCCATAAGTCCTCTTCCCTCTGCCTGTTCCCCAATCACCCCCTCCCACTTCTCTGTCCTGGCAATCCCCTACATTGCTGTATCAAGCCTTTCCAGGACCAGGGCCCTCTCCTTCCTTCCTTCTTGGGAATCATTTGATATGTTAATTGTGTCTTGGGTATTCCGAGCTTCTGGGCTAATATCCCCTTATCAGTGACTGCATTCCATGAGTGTTCTTTTGTGATTGGGTTACCTCACTCAGGATGACATTTTCCAGTTCTGACCATTTGCCTAAGAATTTCATGAATTTATTGTTTTTAATTGCTGAGTAGTATTCCATTGTGTAAATATACCGCATTTTCTGTATCCATTTTTTAAAAAAAGATACATTGATTGATTGGTTGGCTAGCTGGTTGCCTGCCCATGGGCAAGGGCCTGAATGTACCATGGAGAGTATGCGGAGGTCCGAGGACAGCTCAAGGGAGTTGATTTTCTCCTTCACTCAGCTCATTAATCTTGGGGTCCTAACCACCAAACTATCTTGCTCATCTTGTGTTTTTTTTTTTTTTTTTTTTTTTTTTTTTTTTTTTTTTGGAGACAAGATCTCTTTTTTTTGGATCTTGCCCGGAACTCACTGTGCAGTCCAGGCTGGCCTTAAACTTAAAATCCTCCTGCTTTGCTTTCCAAGTGCCAGGAGGAGAGAGACAGACATGTGGCGCCATCCCTGATCCAATACCATGCTTTCTCGGTCATCTGTAGCTTTGAATTTGAGGGCTACAAACAGGTGAGTAACGATAGCAAACCACCCAAATAATAACAGCCCGCCACAGCAGTGACACAGGTCTAAGTCTCAACACTCAGGAGTGTGGAGTGGAAGGAGAGCCTTGAATTTGAGGCCAACCTGGACTACCACAGTGAGTCCCAAGCCAGACAGGGATCCCTGGCAAGACCCTGCCTCAAAAACAAACTGCACAGCTATAGACTGGCCGGCCAGTATAAACAGCTCCCTGCCCCCACCCCAGTCATCTGTTTCCAAAGCCTCTAAATATGGAGTTTACAGGAGGTTGTGAGCCCCTTGACAATGGGTGCTAGGAACCAAACTCCGGTCTTCTCCAAGAACAGCGAGGGCTCTTAATGGTTGAGCCACCTCTCCGCACCCTTCACCAAGTCAGAGCATAATCGCCAGCCATTGGTGGCGAGTTTCCAAATCTCTCTTTTCCTTGCACTCTATCCCCAAAGCTGCTTTGCCTTCTGGTCCAGCATCATGGTTCTGAAAAGAAACCACACAAAAATGAAATGTCATTTAGGCTTCTGCAAGTTTAGGTGCCGAGGACGCAGCTCAGGGGCTAGAGTGAGTGGCATTCTTGAGGCTCTGGCTTCTATCACAGTATTTTGTGAACGGGACACGGTGGCACACATGCCTGTAGTGGGGGGGCATCAGGAGTTCAAGGTCATCTTGGGCTACCTAGCAACTTCGAGGGCAGCCAAGGATAGACAGGACTCTGTCAAGAAAAGAATTCCATGTTGAAAAATGAAGCTTCCACAAACTCACACAAAGGTCTCTGTCCATTTTCTTTTCTGATCCCAGGTGCCCTACATTTCTGTCCCTGGGTATCCTAAGTTCCCCGAAGATAGTCACCAAGGTCTCCGCAGCACTCTGCTGGACAATGGCCCCTCCATCAATGATGGAGACAGACTTGGCCTGGGTCCCTTAATTACCGGTTTAAAGGAGAGAGACAATCACATCTCTCAGCCCTGGGTTACTCTCTATACCCTTGGCTACTTGGTATCCCAGGCAACCTACCTGCAGGAATTTGTATTGTCTGTTGCTAAATTGGAGATCTTGGTGGCTGAGAATTTTCTTTGTGTTCCCTCAGCCCTAGTAGTGGCCCCAGCTGGGGAAGGCCTTGTCTCCTGTGTGGAATTGTCATTAGTTAGTAGAGAGGGACATGTGCTCCTGTACCCTCCAGGAAGCCTAGCGTACAAATGCCACCCCTTTACTCATTTGTCTCTTTGTTTTCGAGTTAATTAAACGATCTGGAGTCTTTCTGGAGCTAAGAGGCCCAGCACAGTTTCAGAGCTGAAATCTCCCAAAGGCAGCAGGACCTTCAGCCTTAGAATCGGATGTCCTCTCTCGGGTACTGTCACAGCTGAGCTTAGGGCAATCACTTGAGCCCAAAAGTTGTGGGAAAGCCTGGGTAACTGAGAGCTTGCCTTAAACAAACAAAAGAAAACAAAACAAAAAGCAAGCTAGTAAACCAAAGGACTGAGGTTGAGTGCTTGCTCACTGTGAGAGGACTTGAGGAGGATGGAAGATTGTCTAGAGAAAGAATGAAGCAGAAATGTCCCGAGAGTTCCCATCTCCAATCCCGTCCCAATCGTTTCTGCCATCCCATCTGAGTTCTCTACAATCGCCTGGAGCAGAAATGAAATATCCTACCAGTCCCCTGCCTACGTTTTGTTTGCTTGTATTTACTTGAGGCCACATCTGACTATGTAGTCTGGGCTGTCCTGGAACTCACTAAGTAAACCAAGGTGGCCTTGAACTCACAGAGATCCACCTGCCTCTGCTTCTGCCTTCCTAGTGCTGTGATTAAAGGGGAGCCCCTATCTCTCTGCCTAAACCGTAGGTTAAAGGGCAAATGCTAGCCTGCTATGTTGGCGAATACCTGTGATGTCAGCATTCAGGATGCTGAGACAGAAGAATTGCTATGAGTTCTTGTCTGGCCTGGGCTATAGAATGAGACCCTACCGAAACAAAACGACATCAAAAGCCCTGGGCTCCATTCCCGGCACCTCTTAAACCAAATGTGTTGGTGCATGATAGTAATCCCAGCACCCAGCAGGTGGAGGTAGGAAGAACAGAAGAGGAGAAGGAGGAAGAGGAGGAGGAGGAGGAAGAAGAAGAAGAAGAGAAAAAAAGAAAAGAAAAAAGGCTCATGAGAGGATACGGGGAAGAGGCCTTAATGGGCAAGAGGACAGTAGTACTCATGAGCTATGAAGGTAGGTGGGAGGGGGTACTGACAGTTAAAGTTTTAATTGGAGATTGGGGTGGAGGAATAGGGGTGGGTTAACCAAATCTAAGAATGCATAAAAGGAAGGAAGGAAGGAAGGAAGGAAGGAAGAAAGAAAGGAAGGAAGGAAGGAAGGAAGGAAGGAAGGAAGACAGAAAGACAACTTATGTAAAACTGACTGTGTAAGCTAATTCAAAAATATGACCAGGTGTGGTAGCACATAATGGTAATGATAGAACTCTATAGGGAGATGCAGGGGAAGGCAGAACTGAGTTCAAGGCCAGCCTAGTCTACATGGTGAGATCCAGGCCAACCAGCGCAATGGAGTTAAACCCTGCCTTAAGGGGAATGTGGGGAGGCAGAGGCAGGCAGATCTCTATGAGCTTGAGGCCAACCTGACCTATATAGTGAGTTCTAGGATATTCAAGGCCTTATTTTAAAATAAATAAGTCAGACTCTTATTTTAAAAAGCAAACACCCGTGTGTGTGTGTGTGTGTGTGTGTGTGTGTGTACATCTTCTGCTAAGGATGGAGAGACAACTTTCTCAGCTGAGACAAATCCACCAGTAGTCTGTAATCTCATCTTGGTCTGCCCCATCCCAAGTTTCCGAATCTCACTCTTTACCAATGGGCGCCTTTGGGTTAGCTGCTAGCTCTCCGAGGCTGGGACTTGAATTTTCATTGCAGGTTAGCCGATGTCATCAGAAGAAGATCTTGGGTTTGATTTTCTGAAGTTTAAGCTCTTTGGCTGCTAGAGAGAAGATTCTTTTCCAGGAAACAGTAAAATCTTTAGACTCTTTATGCCAATCTGGAGCTGGTTATTATTTTTCACTGAGCTCATACTTTTCCTTTGTTAATTTTAAGTTTCTAGATGCAACTGACCAACATTGTCATGTTCCTCATTTTCCCCATAAATTGTCTTTTTTATTAATTGTATTAACTGTATTAATTTGTATGTAGGGACACAGGAGGACAACTTTTTTTTTTCTTTTTTCTTTGTTTGTTTGTTTTTTCAAGACAGGGTTTCTCTGTATAGACCTGGCTGTCCTGGAACTCACTCTGTAGACCAGACTGGTCTTGAACTCAGAAATTTGCCTCCCTCTGCCTCCCAAGTGCTGGGGTTACAGGCGTGCACTACTACCGCCCCGCTCTTTATCTTTTTTAATGTATATGAGTACACTGAGCTGTCTTCAGACATACCAGAATGGGACATCAGGGGGATGAAGAAGAAGGAGAAGAGGAGGAGGAGGAGACAAGGACAGCATGAATGTGGGAGAGGTGCATTGGGATGGAGGGATGGATAGGATCATATATGAACATTATAGATATGTGTAAAATTGTCAAGGAATAAATAAAAAAAAATTGAAGCCGGGCGGTGGTGGTGCATGCCTTTAATCCCAGCACTTGGGAGGCAGAGGCAGGTGGATTTCTGAGTTCGAGGCCAGCCTGGTCTACAAAGTGAGTTCAGGACAGCCAGGGCTACACAGAGAAACCCTATCTCAAAAAATCCAAAAAAAAGAAAAAAAGAAAAATTGAAAGAAAAGTTGTTGTTTTTAGCCACTTAATGTGGATGATACCTTGCTCCATAGCATGAATAACATCAACACCGAGGGATTTGCAAAGACTCTTTCATTATAAATTAAATAAGATCAACCAGCAGGCCCAGCAAACATCATAATCTCGAATTAGTGATGAGTATGAGTATGATCAATATATTGAGATAACTGGATCAATTGTAATCCGATATGAAAAGCCTGGTGATTTTGATTGGCAAGGAAGTCCCAGGTGCTGCCGCTGAGACGGTTGTACCCGCTGCAGACTTGTATATCCTGAAGGAAATGCTAAGTCGCAATTGAAGGGGGAAAAAAAAAAAAGAAAAGAAAAAAGAAAAAAAAAGGTTTGCCATTCAAGTTCACAACTTCACAGCTGTGGATGCCAAGGTCTGAATCTATTTCAGAGAAAATTTGGGGCATCCCTTTGATGGCTGATCCCGTCCTTAAGAATTCAAGGGCACTGTGTTTGTAGAGAGCTGAACAGACTGTATTTTTATATGTGTATCCAGATGCATTAAATATACCCCTTTCCATTCTCCTATTTGCTTTCAGTCTTTTTCCCCTTCGTCCATTGACCGGCCCCTTAAAGTTCTCTCCCGGTTCTTCTGCCCCCTCCCCCACCACCCCCATCCCTCATCTCTTACCTAGACCACATTTAGGAAGGTTCTAGGTCTCCAGTCCTGCCGATTACTCAGCTGCCACTCTTGAAGTGAGCTTCTTCGAAGACAAACATCTCGGAGTGCAGGGATCGATTTAACTTGGGTCTCGAGGAATGAAGAAAGGCCAGGCGCACCCACAGAAAAGCTGGGCTTGCTTGGGCTGCGTTCTCTGATGGAGACAAACCCCAGCGACTCAGAGCGGTTATTGCATACAGCTTGCACCTGGTGGAGGTGGCTTAGCTAACCTCAGCAGGAGGTCTCTAGGGGAGCCTTCTCAGGTTGCTGCCATCTGGGAGGGGGCGGGCGGGGTGGGGGAGGAAGGAGTCTGGGTTGATAGCTTCTTCACGCAAAGTCAGCATCCAGACCCTGAGAGGAAGATGCAGTTGATATTTTCTGCACACGTTGGTTTTTAGCGTAAGGTCGACCACTGGTCAATATTTGCACTTGGACCAGAGGAGGAAGACTTTGTTATTCCTCTGAAACTGGCAAGGAAAAGGCTTTGTCATTCCCATGGGTCTGAGGAATTGGGATCTTTGGCATGACTCTTTAGGATTCTGTCTAAGCTCCACCCCACAGTTACCTGGCAACAGCAGATAAGCCCCGCCCCCACGGTTACCTGGCAACAGCCAGATAAGCCCCTCCTCACAGTTACCTGGCAACAGCCAGGTAGGTCGGCCCACTATAAAAGGGGCTGCTTGCCCCTCCTCTCTCTCTTGCCTCTCTTACTCTCTTAGCTTCTCTCTTGCCCTCTTGGGCTCTTCACTCTCCCCTTCCCTTCCCCCCTCTCTCCACATAGTCATGGCCTGCCTCTGCTCTCTCTCTCTCCACATAGTCATGGCCTGCCTCTGCTCTCTCTCTCCACATAGTCATGGCATGCCTCTGCGCTCTCTCTTTCTCTCTCTCTCTCTCTCTCTCTCTCTCTCTCTCTCTCTCTCTCTCTGGCTTTCTCTGCCTCTGCTACCCCTTAACTCCCCTCCCATGCCCTAAATAAACTCTATCCTTTTTTTTTTTTTTTTTTGATTTTGGTTTTTTCGAGACAGGGTTTCTCTGTGTAGTCCTGGCTGTCCTGGAACTCACTCTGTAGACCAGGCAGGCCTCGAACTCAGAAATCCACCTACCTCTGCCTCCCAGAGTGCTGGGATTACAGGCATGCGCCACTATCGCCCGGCTAATAAACTATTCTATACTATACCATCATGTGTGTGTGGTCCCTCAGGGATAAGGGATGGCTCAGCGTGGGCCCGCGGAGGCACGCCCTTACCCCACACACCCATAGAACAAATTCTTACGCTGTTCTCTCTTTTTATGATCACAACACTGGCCATGCTCATGTCAATGATACCAATTCCCTGAGGACTTTATCCACGCCCACTCGCCCTCCTTTCCAGGTGCATGGCCAAATGACACTGGTAAGGAAGGGCTGAAAAGTCTTTCTATAAAGCTTGGCAGTAGCTGTTGCTTCTTTCCTAATATCTGGTTTCCAAGCCTGTTTCTTTAATTTTTGAGACGGGGTTTCTCTATGTAGCCTGGTCTGTCCAGGAACTCACTCTGTAGACTAGACTGACCTCAGACTCATAGAGATCTGCCAGCCTCTGCCTCCCCAGTGCTGGGATTAAAGGTGTGCGCCACCACAGCAGGCTCCCCAGGCTTCTCATGCAGTTCCACAGAGCGCAGGCTGCTCCCAGCTTTTTAGCTCTCTCTCTTTTTTAAGATTTATTTATATGAGTACACTGTAGCTGTATCCAGACACATGACACACCAGAAGAGGGTGTCAAATCCCATTACGGATGGTTGTGAGCCACCATGGGGTTGCTGGGATTTGAACTCAGGACCTCTGGAAGAGCAGTCAGTGCTCCTAACCGCTGAGCCACCTCTCCAGCCCCACCCTTCAGCTCTTACTTTATCCACTAGGCTAAAGTTGACCTCCCTGTGTAGACCAAGCCTGAGATGGGTGTGGCACACAAGGGCTGCTGTGACATAAAAGACTACCCATTTGGGCCTGGTATAAACTATATAATAAGGTCTTAGACCAGCCTAGGGGGCATAGTGAGAATATGCGTCAAAAGAGTAGGCGTTGGGGGCGGTGGTCACAGAGTGGCATATGCCTACAGTCCCGGGACTAGGGAGGCTGAGAGAGAAGCATTGCTGAAAAGTTGAGACCACAGGAAGTACCAGGCAAGCTAGGTTTCACAAAACCAATACGTAAATAAACCAACAAACAGCTGGGAGTGAGACACTGTAATCTTGCTGCTCGGGGTAGAAGCAGGAGAGTCAGGAGTTCAAACTCATCTTATCTACATAGAATTCAGGCCCAGCTGAGGTTATATAAGAGCTTGCCTCGGATGACATAGCAAAGGCTCAGTGAGATGGCTCAGTAGGTAAGGGCACGTGTTGCCGGACCTGATTGATGACCCGAGTTGGAGGCATAGGGCTTGCCCACACAATGGAAGGAAAGAAAAGACTCCAGTTGTCTTCTGACTTGCAGTCTTTCACTGAGATGTGCACACACACCCCATAGATATATAAATGTTACACACACACACACACACATAACCAAAAAGAACAAATTAAAAAACAAAACCAAGACCTTATCAGCTTTTGCAGGACCGGGACTTCCTGCCCTGCCTCGTCCTCCCTTCCTCATTGACCCATTCAGAAGGGAGGACTTCTGTGGGTTTTGCAAAAGCACATGTTGCTGCTGATGTACCGCAGACAGACAGAAAGTGCAAGTCTTCCCAGTGGACTCTCATAAACTGAAGAGACCGTCTTGCGCTCGGACACAAGCAGCACCCAGTTAAGGAACGGAACATTCCCTGACTCCCAGGCTGCCCCCGTGGCCACCTCTCATCGTCACGTCCCTCCCTCGCGTGAGATAACCATCTTCTTGGCTGCTGACTACATGGGTCCGTTTGGCTTGGTTTGAAACTGTCTATGGGGAAATTAGAGAGTACTTGCCTTCTTAGATCTGGATCCTTCAACCCTACACCATATCGAAGGAACCCCTCACACTGTAATGTGCAGGGATCCATTGGTGCTTCTCGCTGCTGTATAGTAGTCCACTGTGTGAACGTACCACAGTTTCTTTTCCCATCCTGCATTGATCGGCAGTTGGTCAGCTTCTAGCTTGGGGCCGTTACTAACAGTCCCATTTCTTGGCTACTGAGTACTCTTCAATAGCCTTTTGTTTGAGACCTGGTAGCCCAGGCTAGCCTCAAACTTGCTGACCCTTCTGCCTCAACCCTTCTAAATGTTGTGATAAAACGCATACTTCACCATCCCCGGCTCCAAAGCGTTTCGAGGAAGGAGCTGGAACATTGGGTTGCACAGCACACTGTTCTAGAATCTGAGCATCTTCCTGTCATATTTGTTTTATGCTGGGATTGAACCTAGGGCCTCTCACGTGCTAGGCAAGTACTATACCAGCAAGCCACGCCCTCTTCCCTTCTATATATTTTGTTTCATTAAGTTCTACATTCTAATAGATGATTGCCTAATGATGGTGGTACACACCTTTAATCCCAGCACTTGGGAGGCAGAGGCAGGCGGATTTCTGAGTTTGAAGCCAGCCTGGTCTACAGAGTGAGTTCCAGTGGCTACACAGAGAAACCTTGTCTTGAAAAACCACAAAAAATTATTCAAATGAACGAATATTGAGTGAGTTTTTACAAACCACTACAAGAAAGTACTGTCCTTATGGCTTGCCCGTAATTACATCCTTGTACTCTTAGCTCAATTCCCTCTGGGGTTAGGACACAGCTCAGACATGCATAAGGCTCGGGCTTCAATCACAACTAACCTAAAAAAACAAAGAAAAGCCCCTCTCTGGTTCTACACAGTTTGTTGTTTTGTTTTGTTTATTTGTTTTTAGCTTTCTGAGACACAGACAGTCTCACGAAGCCCAGGCTAGCCTGCTATGTAATGGAGGATAGCCTCCTGCCATCAGAGGGCATGCACGATTATGTTTTCCCATTTTGTATGTATGTATGTATGTATGTATGTGTTCCTCTGTGTACACGTGTGCATGGGAGTATATAGAGAGAATATCTGGTGTATTGTATGGATGCATCACCTGCCAGTTAAAAAGCCTGTGGCCTATGACTTAGGCAGGAAATAGGGGTGTGGGGCATCCTGGAGGCATAAAGGATGCTGGGATAGAGCCAAGCCGGCTATTGGCTGGGAAGATGTGATGAGACAGATGCATGGTGCCTGAGCACAGGGAACCAGCCACATAGTAGAATGTGAGCTAGAATAAATGGGCTATTTTGTTATATGTAGTCAGAGAAGAGCCTAGCTATATGGCCAAGGTATTTGTAAATATATTTTGTGTTTGAGTCTTATTTCTGAGAGCACGGGGCTGGGAGGAAGAACCAGGGCCTAATTTCAACAAGGGTGCTGTCTTAGGGTTTACTGCTGTGAACAGACACCACAACTAAGGCAACTATTAAAAAGGACAGTTAATTGGGGCTGGCTTACAGGTTCAGAGGTTCAGTCCATTATCATCAAGGTGGGAGCATGGCAGTGTCCAGGCAGGCATGGTGCAGGAGGAGTTGAGAGTTCTACATCTTATTCCAAAGGTGAACAGGAGAAGATTGGCTTCCAGGCAGCTAGGACAAGGGTCTTTTTTTTTTTTTTAAGATTTATTTATTATATGTAAGTACACTGTTGTTATCTTCAGACATACCAGAGGGAATCAGATCTCATTATGGATGGTTTTAAGCCACCATGTGGTTGCTGGGATTTGAACTCAGGACCTTTGGAAGAATAGTCAGTGCTCTTAACCGCTGAGCCATCTCTCCAGCCCTAGGACAAGGGTCTTAAAGCCCACCCCCACAGTGACACACTTCTTCTAACAAGGCCACACCTCCAAATAGTGCCATTCCTTCGGCTAAGCATATCCAAAAAACTATCACATTCCACTCCCTGGAGTCCATAGGCTTGTTTAAACACATGAATCTATGGGGGCCATACCTAGCCATAGCATAATAAAAAAGTACATTTAGTCCAACATCCAAAGTCCCCATCGTCTGTAGCAGTCTCAACAATGTTAAAAGTCCAAAGTTCAAAGACTCTTCTGAGATTCATCAAATCACTTAACTGTAATCCCCCAAAGCAAGACAGGAAACCAGCTGGGCAAACTCCAAACCCTGCATCTCCATGGCTGATGTCAAAACAGTCTTCAGATCTCCAGTTCCCTTTTCATCTTTGTTGACTGCAACAAACTTCTTTCTCCTGGGCTGGTTCCACTCCCTGTTAGCAGCTTTCCTCAGCAGGTATCCCACGGCTCTGGCATCTCAAACATCTTGGGGTCTCCAAGGCAACTTCAATGATACAGCTTCTTGTTCTAGTGTCCTGGATCCACACATGATCTTCTGGGCTCCTCCAAAGGGCTGGCGTCACTTCTCCAGCTCTGCCCTCTGTGGCACTCTAAGCTCAGGTTGATCCACTCCACTGCTGCTGCTGTTCTTGGTGACCATCCCATGGTACTGGCATCTCCAATACACTGGGGCCTTCCTCTGCAACTGGGCTTCTTCACCAATAGCCTCTCACAGGCTCTCTTCATGGTGCCAAGCCTCAACTCCTTTGCATGACCCCCTCAGTCCTGAGCCATCAACTGCAACTGAGGCTGCAACTTCACCAATGGCCTTCAATGGCCTCTCACAGTGGCAAGTCTCAGGTACTCTCCACGACACCTTCATGCCTTCAAAACCAGTACTACCTGGGTGATTCTTACACATTACCAAATCCAGCTGCTGCCAGAGGTGCAACCGTGGCTATCTCTAGAACACAGCTTCTTTGTCCGCCCAGAAAACACTTCCCAGAAGGTTTCACTTCAGTGATGCTGGTCTCTTCTTAATCACCACTCATTTCTTAGCTCCAGCTAACCAGCATCAGTTGTCCCAGTAGTCCCTTCTGTTTCTTACTCTAAAGCCAGAGAGCCACAGTGGCTGAAGCTGCCAAGTTCTGCTGCTTGTTGGGACTGGAACACGGTCCCTTTGTTCTATTACATTATCACCAGCTTTCTATTTTCCAACTCCTTCACTGCCTAAGCTTGGCCGTCTTGGAAATTGTTCCATAGATTGACCTTGATCTGCATGGCTCTGTCTCCCAAAGGCTGGGATCAAAGTCATGTGCCACCACACCCGGACTTAATGCCTCTTTCTATTTGGTACTTGCTATATAGGAGGCTGGCCTTGAACTCAGAGATCTGCTTGCCTCTGTGTCCTGTAATTAAAGGCACATATCACCTTGCCTGGGCCTAAGCTTTTCATGGCCACTGTGCCTCAAGATCCGGATCAAAAGCCTGTGGGTTTCATTTCTGGATTATAGTTCATTCTAGATGAAAAGTCCAAGTGAAAATGATAACCAAGTAATGATAATAATGCCTAATATGATATAACTATTCCTTGTTCAATGGCAAAGCTTAGCTGGGTGGGATCTTGCCACAAAGCCACCACTCCCTCAATCTATTCATCACCTTGAACGAAGGATTCAACTCCATTTCACTTCCTGGTGCCCATTTATTACTTGAACCATACATTTTATGTTTTTCCTTTCTAAGCTTGCTATGCGTGTTCAAAACTCCCTTCATGAGACTTTAACCCAGAGAACAAAGTCTCTGTTAGGCTTTTTCTTTGTCAATGCAATTAATATAAATCTCTTTACCTTAGCCTCAGGTAGACTCCTCAGACAGGGGCAAAAAGCAGCCACATTCTTCACCAAAATACCACAAGAACAGTGTCTTGGCCACATATTAAATTTTTTTTCCCTCAGAAACCTCTAGAGCCAGACATACACAGTTCAACAGCTATTCCATCAAGGCCACTCCCTTGGCCCAGTAGTGCCACTCCCTGGGCCAAGAGTATACAAACCACCACCTCTATATGGGTATCCATATAGAGGTCAGTGGCAAACATCACCTTCAAGTATGCTCCACCTTCTTTGTTTGAGGCCGGGTCTCTCACTGACTCTGGAGCTGCAGGAGGGGGCTGCCTGCCATGTTTGTTCTTTTACATGGGTGATGAAGAGCTAAATCCAAAGCCTTGTACTTGTCAAATCCTCTCCTTTCCTTTTCCCTTCTCCCCCTCCTCTCCCCCCACCCCCAACCCGGCTTCTCATCTCTTCCCGCCTCACCCTTTCTCTTCTCTTGCCTAAAGTGAGCTACCAGAAGGGAATGACATGACATAAATTGATTCTATAATATCCAGATCTGGGGACAGGAAACAGTCTGAGTCACTTAGGTCACACACCTAACATTTTATCCTTGGAGTTGTTGAAAAACTACCAAGAAGCAGAGAAAGAAAGCAAGTTACCTTTTTGGCAAGCCACGCCTCACCACCACCCCCGGGGGGGGGGAGGGGGCATACCTCCTTCAGAAATGAATGATCCTGGTTTCTCCTCAGACTTTGGGTGTGTTTGCTTTCATTTTGACTCTACCCTCCAGAAAGGTTCCTCTCTGTGAGTGAATATGCTAATGAGCTCTTCCAGAGATCCGACTTGCAACTAACTGCAAAGTGATCAAAAGAACTATTTAAAACTGTTTTTACCGCCTCTGCTTCTGAGTTTATCAGCACGGGAAACTTGATTTTTCTCTATCTCTTTGGTCTTCTCGCTTCCTTTCAGCCGTGTAATGTAGGTTAGGCTTCACAAGTTTTTGGAAAATGGTTCTGGAGGTTGAGAAAAAAAAAAAATTGGCCAGGGACTGTCGACGTGGTCACAGGGCTCTGTGAGTAAAGAGCCTCTTGCAGTGTGTGTGTGTGTGTGTGTGTGTGTGTGTATGTGTGTGTGTGTGAGACAAGTTAGCTGAGTGTGGCCATACATACCTTTAGTCCCAGTACTTGGGAGGCGGAGGCAGAGGCAGAGGCAGAGGCAGAGGCAGAGGCAGAGGCAGAGGCAGAGGCAGAGGCAGAGGCAGAGGCAGAGGCAGAGGCAGAGGCAGAGGCAGAGGCAGAGGCAGAGGCAGGACTGTCTTTGTGGGTTTGAGATCGTTCTGGGCTTCATTTTGAGTTTCAGGTCAGTCAAAGGCTACATTGTTTCAAAACAAAAGAATCAACGTTTAAAAAGTGTAGGGGCTGTTGGGCTGTGGCTGCCCACCTGTTTAATCCCAGCACTCAGGAGGCAGAGACAGGGGGATCTCTGAGTTGGAGGGCAGTCTGGTCTACAGAGTTGAGTTCCAAGGCTATATAGAAAAACCCTGTCCCCCCCCCAAAAAAAAAAGAGAAGAGAAGAGAGAGAGAGAGAGAGAGAGAGAGAGAGAGAGAGAGAGAGAGAAGCAAGAAAGCAAGAGCGCAAGCGAGCAAGCACGCAAGAAAAGTAGGTATGTAGTTAGGAAAACCGAGAAGAAGCTCTGTCCACATGCGAGATCTATGTTTTCGTTATCTACTGCTATAGCACAGCTTCCCACCATGTAGTGGCTCGAAATAGCACCGCCTATTTCCCAGAGTGCCTAGCGGTCAGAGCATAAAGAGCACCTTAGCTAGGTAGTTCTGGCTCTCACCATCTCATGCCGTTGGTGGGATGTCAGTAGTGGTCAGGGTCATGTGAAGTGTCAACTGGGCTCTGTTTCCAAGGATCTCTTTCCAAGATGGCTCTGTCACGTGGCTGTTGGCATGTGGCTCACTCTATGGTTCTGCTTGAACGTCCTGGTGATCTGACAGTTAAGCCTCCCCTGGATTTCAAAGACGAAGCCATAATGCCTTTTATGTGCTAATATTGGGTGCCACACAGTCATTTCTGTCCCATCCTATTTCTTAAAAATGAGTTGCTAAATACAGCTCACCACTAGGAGGGAAATTGGGCTCTGCCTTTTGGAGGGAGGAGTACCAAAGCGGTTGTGTACACATCTTAAAAGCCGCGCAGACAGGAAATAGGCTAATTGAATCCAACCAAGTGTCTAGGCAACAGGGGAGTTAGCTACATATTTTCTTTTCCTTCTGTCAGATGACAGAACTGAAAGAAGGTGTTAAAAATGAATCAGGTAAGGATTTACCTTGAACTTCAAACTTGAGGTTCAGAAAAAAAATTCCACCTGAAGGGTCTGGCCTTGGATTTTCAGTTGTCATGGCAATTTTTAAATAGGATAGAGGCTTGGGGGTATGGCTCAGTGATACAGTGTGTGTGCTTAGCATGGGAAAAGCCCTGAGGCCCCGGGTCCATCCTCAGAATCCTTAGTCTCATTAAAGGTCTCTGTTGGCTTGTGTAGGGTGAAAGTATATTTTCCCTGGAGATCTATACCCTGACTTCTAATTACTATCTAAATGTAATGCTGAACTGTTGACCAATGTTAAAAGTGTAATTTTCAGTGTCTGGGGAGATGATTCAGTCAGTAATGTGCTTGCCATGAAATCATAAGGACCCACATTTGGATTCCCTAGCATCTATGCAGAAGCCAGGCACTGTAGCCCACGCCTGTAAACTCAGACCTGGGGAAGTAGAGACGGGCGAATCTGCGAAGCCACTGCCTAGCCACTCTAGCTAACTAGGTAAGCTCTGGTTTCAAAGAAAGAGAGTCTGTCTCCAAAATACAAAGTGAAAAACAATAGAGGAAGATATTATGCATGGGTGTGTGTGTGTGTGTGTGTGTGTGTTCTCAAGTGCACATACATGCCTCTTCCCCCACACTCAAAAGCCCTTTTTAATCAGAAGAGATGGCTAATTGGTTAAAAACACTCACTGGTCTTCCAGAGGACCCAATGCCTCCTTCTGGCCCCTGAGGGCACTGGCACACACGTGGCACACCATACACAATAAAGATATTTGAAAGCTCCAATCCCAGCACTGAAGAGGCAGAGGCGGGCAGATCTCTGTGAGTTCGAGCCCAGCCTGGTCTTACCGAATGAGTTCCAAGATAGTTGTAGCTACACAGTGAGACATTGTCTTAAGTGCGTGCGTGTGTGTGTGTGTGTGTGTGTGTGTGTGTGTTATTTTCAAAAGAAGGCAAAAATCAAGACTTTTAGATATCAGCAAAGGAGTTGAAAATGGGGCTCAGTGGCAGAGTGTGGCCTGGTTCAATGCACACCATGGCCAAAGATCAAAAAATAAAAAGAACAGACATATACATAAAGAAGGAATATAGGCTTAGATATTTTTCAAAATCTACTTTAATAAACCTCCCATTCTAGCCCACTGTTCAAAGGTAGGGGAGAAAAGCTGGGTAACTGGACAATGCAGATGTGAACCTGTTTAGAAGCAGTTCTTTTTTGGGGGGGGGGCGCGATTTCAATCTCTGTCAGGATACCAGCAGTCCAGCTCAGTAGTGTCAGGATACCAACAGTCCAGCTCAAAAAGTCACCGAACAGGAATCAGCAGTGGTGGTGCGATCCAGCAGAAACAGCCAGGCCTCCGCCAAATCATCAGGAGTCAGTGGGAGCAACCAGAACCAGCTGGAATGCCAGGAGTTCTCTGCTGTGCCACTCTCAGCACAGTGAAGACCAGCGATCGAAGACACAAGACCAGCGAAGTGTTGTTCAGGTCGATATCTATGCAAGCACCCCGCCACTGTCTGCTCCGGTCTACTCATGATCTCTCCAAACATCATCTGGCCCCTCGTGGGAAAATATCACGTGAGTCTGTACCACATGACACGATCAGAAATTTCTACTTCAAAGGAACGTTGAAATAAGTTTGTAAATGGCCACAAAACTGGTGTTTGGGGGTTAGGGACAACTCTCCTTCAGAAGTTACTTAGAAGTATTCCCATTGCTACTGATTATGGATTATTATTATTATTATTATTATTATTATTTGGTGTTTTGAGACAGGGTTTCTCTGTGTAGCCCTGGCTGTCCTGGAACTCACTCTGTAGACCAGGCTGGTCTCGAACTCAAAAATCCGCCTGCCTCTGCCTCCGAAGTGCTGGGATTACAGGCCTGCGCCACCACGCCCGGCATGGTTTATTCTTTTTTTTTTTTTAAATCACTTATTTTATAATGAAGTCTGTAAATGATTATGTACTCTTACAACATTTCATTGAAAAATAGCTAGGGATTTTTTGTTTGTTTGTTTGTTTGGTTTTCGTTTTGCTTATTTCAAAGTGTTCCATCAAATAACCTTAACTCCCCTGACAAGGTAAAACATGTTCTTCAGAGAGTGTCCTTTTAACCTTGGGAAAGTTGGGAATTGAATATTGGCAAAGATGAAATGAATTCAGTAATACCACAGTGATAGTTTGGTGTTCAAAGAATAAATAATCTATATATGCAATTCAATTTCTAGAGTTTAAAAAGCTTGAGAGCGCTAAAGAATTTGATAGATTAGCCTTCTGTGTCCCCTTCAAAACCATGGCGCAGCAATGGGCCTTGTTGCTTCATGCCTATAAGGCCCGCACTTTGGAGGCTGACACAGAGGACCGCAGGGGTCTGAAGCTAACCTGGGCTACTGTCTCAGTTAGGTTTCTGCTGCTGAGCTAAACACCACAGAACACAAAGCAACTTGGAAAACAAAACAAAACAAAAAAAGGGTTTATTTGATTTACAGTCTATCACCAAGGGAAGCAAAGGCAGGAAGGAAGTCAAGGAAGGCACCCGGAGAGAGGAGCTGAAGCAGAGGCCCTGGGCTTGGAAACAGATGTACTCGTCATTTGTTTGTTTGTTTAACTAACATGCGTTTGTTTCTGGGTGTACATATGCGGACATGTGTGTGCCGTGGTATGCAAGTGGAGGATGTGATTCTATCTTTCCAGGGATCCAGGGATCTAACCAGGGTCACCAAGATGGGCAGCGACTGCCGTTACCCCACGAGTCACCTCTCCCCAGCCTCCCGTAACACATTTGTAGCCTTGTGATGTAAAGGTAAAAGGAATTAAAAATATGACTTTCTTCCTGATGCAACAGTCACCTAATTGGGGTGTGGCCCTGGGTTTGATTCTTTATTGTTTTGTTTTGTTTTTTCGAGACAGGGTTTCTCTGTGTAGCCCTGGCTGTCCTGGAACTCACTCTGTAGACCAGGCTGGCCTCGAACTCAGAAATCCGCCTGCCTCTGCCTCCCAAGTGCTGGGATTACAGGCGTGCGCCACCACGCCCGGCTCCTGGGTTTGATTCTTATTACAGCAAATAAGTAAATGCACAGGATAGCTAAAATCACTTATTTGTTTGAGACAGTGTCCTTTGTAGTCCATGCTGACTTCAAACTCAATATGTAGCTGGCTTTGAATTCCTGACCCTTCTGCTTTCATCCGAGCTGGGATTACCATCCTGCAGCACTATACTTGGTTTAAAAGAAACATTTTTAGGCTGCAAGCAGAGTTGCATAGTCTAAGACAAGTACCCATTTGGCATGTGGAACAAATTCATTTGATTTACCGATGTTTATGTCCTTGGAAAGATTTCACTTCTCAAGGTCATCAATTTGTACATCCTGGGATGCATAATTAAATAAAAAAAAAAACAGTCAAAATTTCATATATGAAGGTGGTCCCGTTATGTAGTATTGAGAAACATTTAGCTAAACTTTTTGAATTTGCCTTGAGTGAGCTTTTATCCAAAGTCCCCTCCCCCAGAAAATAGTTGCGTCTATTTTTGATAAAAATAGCAAGGCCAATAAACTGAAGCTTAAGACTTGTAAAAGTCCTAAAACACTGAGCACTTACTCTTAAAATAACAGTCTGTCAAAGTACTTGCCTAGCTTGCTTGAGGTCTCTGAGTTCCATATCTCTATCGTCAGTGCCACCCACCGGGGAAGGGGGCGGGGGAGGGGGTTATCTGGGTTAGGCCTGAATGAAGGAATGAAGTCTTATATGTTCTGTATTCTTCTGAAGTCACATATATAGCAGTTTTCAAACAATAGCCCTGACTTCTCTGACACACTTCCCTTTGTGGGAAGGGTTTGCTTCCTTTCCCTTTCAATCTGGCCTCTGTGACTGCTTAAGCAATATATTATTACACAGATGACACCACCATAGGGTGCTCTTTCTGTAAATCTTTCCGTCTCTCTGTTTCTCTCTCTGTGTGTGTGTGTGTGTGTGTGTGTTTGCTCACGTGTGTGCGCATGCGCACACATGAGCTCATGTGTGTGAACGCAGGCAGGCACTCTGGGGTTTTAGAGGGCAGCCGCCGCTCGTGTTGGTCCTCACCGGATCTCTGTTTACCTTTGTGCACCAGGATGTCCCCATCCCCCCCCCCCCCATTTCGTTGTAGAAATGCTGGGACTACAAAATCAAGCAGGGTACCTCCTGACTCTTCTGGGCCCTGGGGGTCTGGAATGAGAGCCTCCGGCTTGTGTGACAAGTGCTTAATTCCCAGCCCCCTCCCCCCCCCCCCCCCCCCGCTGAGACAGAATTTTGCTGTGGGTCCCAGACTGGCCTTGAGGTCAGGATCCTCATGTCTCGTCTCTTGAGGGCTGCTGAGACTGCAGGTCTAGGCCGCCACACCTGGCTCACTCAGGCTTTGCTTAGTACAGGTGAGCAGCCCCCCCACCCCCACCTCCACCCCCACCCCGAGCATTTCTAGATCTAAACTGCTACTCAAAGAAAAGAGGCCAAAAAGGCTTTGGGGAATCTTTAAGCTGGGAAAACTCCTCTGAATCTGCGTCTAGGCTTAGGCTTTAAGTAACTGGCAGCTCCCATTTCCTCTCTCTTGGGATGCTCCGCTCTTGGCAAGCGGCCACCATGCTGTAAGGAAGCCCAAGCCACCCCGCAGTGCGGCCCACATGGAGGAGAAGCCCAGCCAGCGTGGCCCTGCCAGCTCTGAGTGTGTAGCATCCTGAGAGTGGATCTCAGTGCAGCTACCCGGAGCCACACAGCACAGCGTGCTCCGGCCCCAGACTAGACTTTTTTTTTTTTTTTTTTTTTTGGTTTTTCAAGACAGGGTTTCTCTGTGTAGTCCTGACCATCCTGGAACTCACTCTGTAGACCAGGCTGGCCTCAAACTCAGAAATCCGCCTGTCTCTGCCTCCCAAGTGCTGGGATTACAGGCATGCGCCACCACGCCCGGCCAGACTAGACTCTTGAGCCAAATAAATGACTATTGTTTTAGACCACCAACCCGGGGTAGCTTAACTTAATAGAACTTGACAAAGCAACGTAGACATAGCAGAGTGCACAAATCTTAAATGTCCTTTTTATATGTTTATAAAGCCATGTAATTGTGAACCAGGCTGCATAGAGAAGGTCTGCATCTAGACAAATAGTACCTGGACTCAGATTCTACTGCCTAATATCATCATCATCATCATCATCATCATCATCATCATCATCATTTTTTTGGGGGGGTTCCTTTGGTTTTTTGAGACAGGGTTTCTCTGTGTAGTCCTGGCTGTCCTGGAACTCACTCTATAGACCAGGCTGACCTCCAACTCAGAAATCCGCCTGCTTCTGCCTCCCAAGTGCTGGGATTAAAGGCGTGTGCCACCACTGCTCTTATATCTGTCAACAAAGTCGTCTTGTAAAAAAACAAAACAAAACAAAACAAAAAACCAATCGCAAGAGTGTGGGGTGTTCTTTTAGTATCTGTGATCTACCTGTGATCGGTAGCACCCTAAGGCCCAACTTGTCCCGATCCCAAACCACAGAGGCCAATAAAGGCTTGGGGGGGGGGGAGGAGAAATCTTGAAACTGGGTGGAGAAAGGCCCCCTCCCTCCCCTCGCAATGTGCCTCACCAATTGCTTTACTCTGAACTGTGGGCTGATTTCCATTAATCACACTTGGCCCTAATTACCCTGGAGCAACCATTCTTTCCCTGGCCCGGAGCTGGAATTTTAAGGGGCTACTGACAAAGCAGGTCCGTGGGTCCCAACAATAGTGGGAGCTTCAGAAAAAGGCTGCGCAAGGAGGTGTCCATGCCCGGCCCTTTCCTCCTGCCCTATGGAAGTTCCAGGCCTGCTGCTGATCTCCCCAGGTAGGAACCCGAGTTCCTCCACTAAATAGATTTTCCTTTTGTTGTCACATTAATTTGCAACTCATTAATAGTGACAGAAGTGAGGTACTGCAACGATGTCATTTGCATATTCATGAGTGACTTATTATTAAACAAATAAGATTTTCCTATCTTCGCAGCACCCAAAGTAAGGCTGAACAGTACATTACACCGGCCCGGTGCTTTATTCTCTCTTTAATATGTTAATAGATGCAGTTGATTTCTTTAAGTAAATACGCATCTATAAAACAACCCGTACTTTATAAAAAAGAAATTTAAATAATAATCCATTAGCAAAGTTGGCAACAATTTAAGAGGAACAACCCATTAATACTAACGCGTGGGAATCAATTTGCGAATTTTTAACTCGGGTGGTGGGTTGCGGACGATTGTGGGGGAGGACCTGCAAGTGTTGTGTGAGCTTTAAAAAAAAACATTTTAGTGAGTTTCAGGAGACAAGGACTGAGATCCTTCCTTTACAGCTTTCGGGTGCCGTCTCCCCGTAGGTCCGAGTCTTCACCTCCACATCTGTGTTTTCCCTGCATCCTCTGCAGATCCGAGCTGTGGGCTGACATCTAGCACGTGGCTTTTCCCCGGGCCCCTAGGCTGCCCAGCAGCACAGGGTTAAGCAGGGGTGGGGGTGGGGCAAGGCCTGGCGTCTAGGCGCCTCTCCCACCCGGGCTGAGGCTAGGGCTCTCCCCTCCTGCCCTCCATCCGCGGGCACCGGCTTCATCACAGCCGGTTCTTTCCAGCTGGGGTCAGGGTGGCCTTCCCCCCCCTACCCCCCTGCGGTGTCGCGGAGCTCAGGGCCAACCGCGCACCCTTATCTCAGCCGAGTCAGACACTCGCCGCGCGGAATCTGTTGACATTTACTATTGTTCGCAGGAGTCCGGAGCGCCGGGCGGGAGCGGGCGGGGCGAGCCAGCCGAGGGAGGGCGGCAAGTGTGAGGCCTGCGCTCCACGTGTGTGTGTGTGTGTGTGTGTGTGTGTGTGTGTGTGTGTGTGTGTTCGCGCGCGCGCGTGCTCGCCGAGGGGGTGGGGAGGGCCGTCTTCTTGGAAAATAAAAGTGGCCGGCGGGCCCGGAAGCTTCCAAGCCGACTGAGCGGCCCACGCCGGGAATTGAAGTGGTGGCGCGCAGGGGTGGGGTGGGGTGGGGTGGGTGCAGGAAGGAAGACCGGGCGAGCGGGCCGTGGGCTCCGCGGGGGAGGGGTGGGGACGGCTCCAGCCGCGCGGCCCCCGGTGACCCACAGGACACAAGTGCATTTGTGCCTAGCCGTGGTAGGGATTAAAGTGCCATACGGCCCGAGCGAGGGGGGCGAGGCGGGGAGAAAACAACCCGCGCGCACAAAGCGCGCATTGTTCCAACCACCTCCATTATGCCGCGCTGCAGCCAAGAGCCGGTTTCGCAACTGCCGTCCCGGCGATCGTGCGCGCGCGTACACACACACACACACACACACACACACACACACACCTCCCTGGCCAAGGCAGGGAGTGGGTGCGCTCCACCCGGGCTGGGGAAGGTCTGCCCTGGCTGGGCTGTTGAGTAATGGGGACTCTCGGGTCTCTTGAAGAGCTCGGCTGAGCTCTTTATGGGTTTTCGTCGTCCTCGTCTTCTCGGCACTTCTCGTTCGTGGGTTTTTTTTTTTTTTTTTTTTTCTGGCTTCTGCCCCGAGCGCACCCCGGAGCGAGGAGCTTCCCCTGGGGAGGAGGAGGCGACGGCGGCGGCGGCGGGGGTGTGAAGTGGAGAGGGCGCGCTCTCAACCGCTGTCACCCGCGGATCGCAGCCCCGGGCGCACAGCTCTCGCCTGCTCTGCTGAAGACACGTGCGCAGGAGGAACGGGGACAGCATCCTTGCTTTCCAAGGAGAAGCTCCGGGAGCACCCACTCCGAGGCTTCCTGGCACTCCGGGACTTTCCCCTGTCGGGAGCGGAAGCTGTGGAATCCCGCACAGCGCAGCTTGGCCTTGCCTGTGCGTGCGTGCCAAGTGGGCCAGCTCAGTCTCCTCCTTTACACTAACCACGCAGGGCCCAGGCCCTGGCTTCCACCCTCTGTGGCCATTCAGCGTCCTGCTTAGGCACACTGAGAGGGAGTTTAAGCCTGGGCAGCAACAGAAGGTTCCCTTCTCCTTTGGGTGCAGAGTAGGGGCAGGACTAGAAGCCACCCCACTTTCCAGAGCCCCTGCTGAGCCCTCCTGGTGGGCAGGTGGGGATCGAAGGCGCTCAGGCTCGGCCAGCTAGCGAAGTCTGGTTTCCTTTACGTTTTACAAGCTATAAATAAACTTCCCCTTGGGCGGATGAGCGCAGCGTCCAAGGGCGGCTTCCCGCCGAATCCGGCGGGCGGTTTACGATCTGGGCCAGGAGCTGGTCTTAACGCGGCCTGAGCCTAGGGTGGGGCGATGGCTCGGGGAAAGCTCAGAGGTCGTCCAGGAGTGGTCGAGTAAACCCTCCACTTCCCCGCGGGGCTGAGGCCCCTCAGCTCTGAGGCCTGGGGGTGGAGCTGGTTGATTTATGAGCCGTCACCCCACCCCGCCCCTCCCGTTTCACTTGTTTTCCTCATCTTCTCTAGCTCAAGCCGTGTTCCCAAAGCCTCACCCCGCAACCCTGCCCAGTGAGGATTTGGCAACAGCGGGCGGCTAGAGAGCCCTGGCCGAGGGGCCCCGGGCAAGGGAGGGGGTGCGAAGTGTGTGTGTGGTGTTTTTTTTTTCATCCCCCCACCCCCCCTACCCCGTACCTCCTCCCAAAGCAGCCGGCTAGCCAAGCCTAGCAGGACAAAGCTGGTGGCCAAAGCCTGAGATGAAGGGCTGGCCTCTAGGGGTGGGAAAATCCCAGGTCTTTGGGGGGCAGATCCCGGACTTTCTTAAGGTCATCGGGCTGGGGGACTGGAACCATTGGCTCATACCAGAGCAGAAGCCTCTGCACCAGTTAACACCTTGCCAGAGGTCTCCATGTCGGCCTCATCTTTAAGGGCGTTCAGCTTCCCAAGGAAGCACGTAAAAGACAGGGCATGGCTCCCAAGACTGTGCTTTTCAGTCGAGGGAGCGCAGGTTTGCTCTACTTTGATGCTCACGCTTTCTGTGTGGGAGGCCTGGCCTCCACCACACACACACACACACACACACACACACACGTGGACGATGTATGTATGCGGGCCTGGGCAGGAAGCGAAGAGTGGAGGTGACTCAGGTAGTTGGCTACCTTCTTACAAGCTGAGGTTTGGGAGAGGTGAGTTGGGGAAGCACAAGAGAAGGCCCTCCGGAACCTGCGACAGCACTGCTCCTTGGCCCTCTGTTTTGTCTCCTTTCCCCCACCTAGCCTCAAGCCTCCGCAGCTGGTGGCAGAGGGATTCCTGGTGGCATTAATCTCGGGGCTGGATCCTAACCTTGATCTTCGGGGACATCCTCCTCCTCCTCCTCCTCCTTCCCATTTTCTGGGCCCAGAGTCACAGGGTACTAGTGCCCTACCACCACCACCTAAAGGGGCCTGGGGGGAGTTGAGGGGGGTCTATAAAAGGGGACCTTTGGCAAGGTCTCCATTGTTCCCCAGGGGCTGGGAAGCTGACTCACTCTGAGCACAGCGTCGCAGAGTGTTTTCTCGGCAGCCTTTACCCGAGTGCTTTATTTAGACAGGCTTTATTTACAGTACACATGTTTTCGGCTCGTTATTCTGGAGGCGGGAATGGAAACTGGGCAGAGCTGTTTCCCCCCCCCCAACCTCACCCCCGTGAGCGGCGCCTTTAGAAGGGGGTTGAGGATTCGGAGGTTGAAGGACCCCCCCCCCCACACACACACACAGACTCTGGATTGTCTCCCGTATTCCTCAGTAAGATCATATTTAAGAAAACTGAATGGAGCGGAAGAGGGTGCCGGGAGAGTTCACAGTGGGCCAGCCCTGCTGCAGTGACCTCTTACAGATGCATGACCCCAGGAGAGAAGGGAGACACCCCCACGACCATTTGACAAGCGTTCAGAGTTGGCAGGACCGCAGAAGGTCACAGGGCCAGCAATCAGTTTAGTGTGAAAAATCTGAAGCCAGTCTGTTCCTGGAGCTTCTTCGGGGCTTTGGCTCTCCTCTGGAGTCCGCCCCCCCCCATCTCCTTTGGTTCTGTTACTAGTCTTGTGGCTGCTCCAACCAGAGCACCTCCGCTTGCCAGCCTGCAGTCAGGACAAAAGTTTGGCACCCTCTCAGTAAGTGGGGGTGGTCCAGTAAGGGACTGCAGGAAATTGTCTGAGCTAGATTAAATATTTTACAAAACCTTTTTTCCCCCCTGGGGGGTGGGGGATGGGTGGGTACGGTTGACTTCAAGCTCCGCAACGTTAAACCAAACAAAAGGTAACGCGTTCTTTCTTCTGACTTTTAAGGTACAGGTCAGAGAAAGGGCGGGAGCAGTGCTCTTTAGAGGAAACAAATGTAATGGCTTTTCCTCTTATTTTTCTCCATATCCTTCTCCCTGGTGTTTACAGAGTTCACTACTCTCTGGGATTGGGGTGGTAGAAAGACTTCCCCACCCCCCCCAACAGGTTCCTTTTTGAGGGGAACCGCAGCTGATTTAGTGGTTACTGAGTCCTAAGCCTAAAGCTGTTAGCTTCATGATTACTGCTTAGAGTTGACTGCAGCCCATCAGGGAGCGAACTGGCCCTAGAAACTGCGGGGGACACTTTAAAGCGTCATTGCAGATGCCAGGGGCCTCTTTCCAGATCTTTCCCTAGGAGGTGAAGGGCCTAAGTTCTTACTGCATTTCTAGCCCCCCTCCCCCCACCCCCACCCCAGTCTCTGGCTGCAAACTCTGAACTGCTTTTGAGGTTCGCAGTGTTGCCCTCCTTCAATACTGGCCCCCCTCTTGGTTCTTACCCTGGACTTGGGTGTGACTCCCCCAGTCCCATCTTTAGGCTGCTGTGGGGGGAGGAGCTCAGCAGGGCAAACCCGAACTGCGGCCACTCAAAAGGAGGAGGCTTTACCTTTGCAGGGAGAAGGCAGATTCACACAGCCTGAAAGCTCTGCGGGGAGACCCAGAGCTGCAAGGAAGCCCGCAGGCACTGCCATGGCCCCCAGCAGCTGAGGGGCGGGCGGGGGTGGGGGCGGGGGGGTGGAGGAGAGGCTCTGGGGGTGGGGGCGGCGCAGGCGGCGGCGGTGGGGGAAAGCTTGTAAAAGGAAACCAGCTTAGGGAGGCAGGAGGCCAGGAAGCGAGGGAGCTTCCGTGCCGGTGCTGCGAGTGTGCCCTTCGAGACGCACAGGCCGCTGCTTGGCTGGGAGGCGCAGTCGGGGTTGCAGGGGAAGACAGTTGCTGGAGGAAGGTACCCTGAAGAAGAGTACCTGGAGGTGGGTCGTCAGATTGGGAGGCCACCTCCGATTGTCAAAGGTCCTACGTATGGAGACTGGTTGGCTCTTAAACATCCATAGTTGGGGTAGCATTGTTTACCCAAGGTAGGGTTCTTTTCCTAGAAAATAGCAAGCTCTCTGCTATTGAGTCCAAGGGAACCCCTCCTCCACCCCATATACACACACAGATTTAGTTGGGGCTAGGGGCTCCTGAAAATTGATACACAGGCTGGTCAAATTTAGGAGAGGGAGCCCCCCCCCAAAGGCCTACCCATTCACAGTAGACAAGATGGTGTCCCTTTGGGGCTGGAGTGGAGAAGGTACAGTAAACTATTGTTCTGAGTCTCTTGAGTCTCCAGCCTGGTTACTTCTACACGTGTCCAATTTTGGTGTCTGGATAAAAAAAAAAAAAAAAGTAGCACAGAAACAAAACCATATGACAAGACTGGCTGCAAAGCTGAAAGAATTGAGGGGGTGGGGGAGGGGTGGCTTGGAAGGGGGAGGGTAAATTATCTGGTAGTGGGGGGTTGGGGGAGGCAGTGTATAACTCCCAGGTTTTGGCTATTTGCTAAATCCCCCCTCCCCCCCCACCACCCATGCTGCTCATCTGATGCAGTTCCAATTCCTTCAGTAGATGCCTCAGCCCCAGTGCTCGAGGGAGTGTGCAATAACAGTCAGCAGACAAGGCGCTGCCGCGGGAGGCGACGCGAAGCCTAGCCGGGGAGCGCAGAAGCTCCGGGCCGGCAGTAGGAAGACACCCCACCCCCTGCCTCTGCCACTCAGCCGGCCCTCCCTAAGGTCCGAGGCCTTACACAGTGTGTGTTGACTAACACACTGCACACACGGCAGTCTGGGAAGGTTGGTGGGAATAAGGGCGGGGGTGGCGACAGGGCTTCTCCCAGCAAGCTAAGTGGAGGCCGCCTATCTCTCCACCCTGCCCCAGCTTCCTGAGATCCAGCTCTTTTAAAGAGAGCCGGCCAGAAGGCCAACCGGTTAGACGTTCATTGAGCCTCTCCATACCCGTTGCCCCCATCCCCCACCTTTAAAGGTCTGTTTCCCCTCCCCCCCCAAGTCCCCAACCCTGCTTCCTCCTGTGCAAGAAGGGGGGGGTCACAAGTCACTTGCAGGACTCTTTGGAGTCCAAGGGCCAGGAGCTTTGTTCTCCAGGGGCTTCCCCTCCTAAATTATCCCCATTTCTGGATATTATTTATTCCCTACACTTACCCGAATACAAACAGCAGGGGGTTTATAATCTCATTATCATAGGCCTAGGGCAGGGTGACCTCCGGAGCTGCCTTCCCTGGGGGGGGGGGCACACTCTATTACATAGCAAGCTGGAGTTTCCACCACACACACACACACACACACACACACACACACACACCCTACCCCATGCTCCTGAAATCCCAGTAGTGGTGGCTATAAAGGGATCTATTGGCCAGTGTTGGCTTTAGGTCAGGCTGGGAGGAGAAGGCCCCCAGGGGCAGCCTGAGCAGCGGGAGGGCGACCCCTTCCAGTGCCCAGTTGCTGTGGTCCCCGGAGCAGATGGCAACTTTGTCTCCTGGTGTGTGCGCAAGCACTTTCAACACATTCAAAAGGCAGCGCTCAGGCTGCCGGGGACGCCTCGCCGACATTCAGAACCGATTAAAGACCCGAGTCGGTGCCAGGCGCCGTGGAGGGTTATGAATTAATCATGGGGGTTACCGATATCTGAGGCTCCCCAGGGCAGCCCCTCTATTATTAAGTAGCCCCACTGCCCATTCCTGACCCCCACCCCCACCCCTACCGCAAAGGGGTAGGAGCGGTGTCTTTCGCACTGCTCCAATTAACAGCCACCCGGCAATGTGAAAAGTGTTTGCGCTGTCACCCTCCTCGAGGTCTCAGGCCGTGTTGCTGGGCCTGCCAGACATGCGGCGCAGAAAGCCCAACCTTTGGGACAGGCTGGAAGCAAACCCTGGAGTAAAGGCTGCCCTCAGTCCTTGAGGCTCAAAGACGCCTCTATCTTCTCTTTTCGTGAGACAGGGTTCCGGGCTGGTGGGCGATGTCGGAGGCCACCCATGGGATGTCTGTGTCCTAGGATCCCAGAGGAGGCCCAACCTTGAGGCTCTGGCTCTGATCCAGACATGGAAAAAAAAAAATCAGGTTCTTGTATTCTGTGAAACCCCTTCGCAGCTCCCAGGACTCTTAGGAGCAGAATCTCCTAACATCTCCATGCTCCAAGTAGCCTGGGGTTGACCTAAATGGCCGGTACCCCTGGGAACCCAGGCACAGATCTCAACCACGGAACCGGCTGTCTGCGCTGTCGACGTATTGTTCTCATCTCCCCTATTTATTTCTCTGGCCTGCCTGGCCACAGATTTCTGCAAGACGGAGCAGTCCTCGGGTTCCTCCTGCTTCCAGAGGGGCCATAAAAAACAGATGGTCTCATTAGGAACAATTTATGCATATATATTTCGAAGAGTTCAGCAGAGTCGGGGTAGGTTTGCAGCCCCTGCATCAGGCAAGAGCAAAATATCACCACTTGCAAATGTTTCCAGTTTGCAAAATAATGGCCTATGCAAAGTAGCTAAGCAACGAATTACTCAAACACTAGAAGGTTGGATGCCAATATTATCGCACTGGTCCTTGTTCCTCAAACCGTCCTTCTCCGAAGCCATTGGATTTCGGAGGGAGGCTCCCGGGCCTCACACCCCTAAGCCTGCGGCTTCCTTTCAATGACTATTTCCAATCTCCAAGTCAAATCACTTATTAATTATAGAGGCAACTCGAGCAAACCCAATTACCCGTAGGCAGCCCTTCCCAGATGGGAAGTCTGTCTCGCACGGCTCCCACAGTGGCCCAAATTCTGGGGAGGCTTCTTTTGCGTCCTGTTTCTCTTCGGCAGTGCCCCTCCAGCGGCCGGAAATGTTTCTTTCCCCAGACCCTTTTTCCCAGAAGCAACTCCTTTTTCCTCCCCTGTTCGCTTTCCATCCTTCCAGGAGACATCCATTCCCGCCCCACAAGAGGCGCTGCCTTCAGGCTAAATTTACTGCCGCGCCAGGTTTAAGCCTTAGGCGTTCTAGACCTGGCGTTGGAATGGCGGAAGCGAGAGACAGAGCCCTATTCATTTGCAAAGGAAGGCTGAGCTGAGTGATTCGCTTGGTTAGCAACCCCTCACTTCCACGGTCCTCCCTTCAGGCCTAGCTCGTGGCTTAAAGCGCACCTTGTTTTGTGGGAAGCGTGCCAGACCTCCGACAGGCCTTACCCTCGGGGGTTTGTGTGTGGGTGGTGCTGGGGATCTGACTTTGAAAGTCGCCACACTTGTGGCCTTGTGGCAATAGCGATTTCCACCAGGACATTGTGCCAAGCGTGTCACCTACCATCCATAAATCTCTCTTCCCCAATCCAAGCAGTCACCCTCACATGGGCATCATTTCTTCCACTTTGCAGATGAAAAACACCCAAGGTTAAAGAAACTCGCTTCAAATCACTAGGCTAGGTGGAAATAAAGCCTCGATCCAAAGCCCGGAGTTTTCATTCACAGCTTCAAAGACACCTTCCGGAATTGTAGAAGCCATAGGGGGCGGGAGGGGGGGGGACTGTTAATTTGGTGCCGAGGACGCAGGCCTGGCAGAGTAAAGCCCTCGGAGGTTTCTGGCTAGAGGTTTAATCGTGCGCTGGGACTAGGAAAGGACATAGGGGTCAGGGGGCACCCGGATTACTGGCACCCGTGAGATTGGAGGGGAGTGGGGGGTTGCTGCGTTGGTTGGCGCTGGGGTCTTACAAAGCCTCAGGGAAGGGTTTGGCGGCCCTTCCGCTGCCGGCCAAGTCGCTCCCCAGGCTGGGGGTGGGTGGGTGGGGGGTGGGGGAGGACGAAGTGCACCGTGCGACGGCCTCGCCCCAGCGATCTGGGCGGCTCACCGAGAGCCAGAAGCCTCGGGAAGTCCCCAGAGGCCGCCGGCCGCCGCCGCGTTTCCGCGGCGCCCTCGCTAAGATGGAGCAAGCAGTTGTGCGGAGGAGGGAGGGGAGCCGGAGAGGGATGCGCGGGCGAGCTGGTAACCGTCTGCAGCGAGGAGTGTAATTGCCCCTGTGACCGCGGGCGGCGAGGGCGGGGCGCTCTCCCAGCCTCCTCCCTCCCACTCCGCCGCGGGCGCAGAGCTGGCCGCCTTTTGGCTGAGTAGACGCGAAGCACCTACCGGGCTTGGCCCCGGACCGCCTAGCGAGGCCAGCTCGTCCGCGCTCCGGCCCCGTGCACACATCACGTCCCCAAGGTCCCAGGCCGAGCAGGCCACAGCTTCCCTCTCCTTTAGGGTACGCCATGCCCAGGCCAGGGGCTGACGATCAGATTACACTAGGTGACCCTGCCCTCCCATTCCCTAGAAGGGAAGTAGCACCTTTCACGGTCTTGCAACACCCCCCACCTCCTCCCCCCCCAAACCCCCAAACAACACTGAGTGCTAAGGCTGCGCCAGTCGACAATCGGGGAAGAGAAGAGACGGGACCTCAGAACAGAGCTAGCCCTCCGAACTCCCTGAGCGCTTACACTTTGCCTTTTGATTGAGTTCCTCCTGGCTCTGGGCCTTGCCAGAGGTGAAGAAAGGGGCCGCCACCAGCCAGAGACTCCAGAGTTTGTAACCCTGTGTGGTTTCTGGTTTTTCACTGCTCGTTTGAAATCCTTCCATAGGAAGATGTCTGCCAAGGAAGCTTGCAGGGCCTGGAGCCCCGCTCCACCATCCAGGGCCCGGGGTGCCAGGAGTGAGTGGCCTCGCACCCGCGGGGCCCCCCCGAGAGGGTTGGAGGGAACATTTTTACCCTGCAGTAGCACTGTGAGCACGACATACGACCTTGAACCTGGTACCCCGAGTCCCTTCTGCTGCAGCCTTGGCCCAGGCTAGCACTCCAGCGCGCCTCTAGTGCCTTTCGTCTGCCCCCACGGCAGGCACTGCTAACCCAGGCAGGTGACAGCACTCTGGCGCCCATGGTGCCTTGGTCTTTATACCTCGTGAGTTCAACACTAATGAGTTATGGGTTGGCCCACGAAAACATAATGTGTAAATTAGGAATTTAATGATGTGTAAGATTAAAAGCTGCGCAGGGTTGCATTTATTTAAGGCTGCCATCTTGTGTTCGCAGAGAAATTACTTGAACGACATTGACCTCCTTCGCCCACGTGATTGGGAGTGGGGCGAGGGCTGAGTAGGGTCTGGAAGGGTCCTGTGTGTTGGGACTAGAGTCCCCTTGGGCTCTTGCAGGGCTGGGGTGTGGTCTGGGGGAGGCAGAAGGCTCTCTTTGGGTGGGCCCCTCGGTTGGAAGCCTGCCCAAGGCCAAATAAAGCCCCTGGTCCTTTCCCAGGTCTCAGGTTAGCAAGACATCAAGGGGTTGCCAATTCCTGGGACAGTCACTCCACCTTCTAGTCTAGATGTTTCCTCCTACTGTAAAGGCCATTTCCCCCCTTATGTGTCAAAGCTGGGGAAATCTAAGGCAGGTTATCCTCTGTTCTTATGTTCTTAGTGAGGGATTCCTTTCTGTGTAGCATGCCTGGGTCCAGGCCAGAAGCACCAGGCTCCACGCCCTCGGGCTGAGGTTTCTGAGATGGAGACAGCCCTTCAGTTTTCTGCTGTAGTTGGACTGTCTCAAGGGCTCCTCCCATCCAGGGGAGACATAGGAAACTGTACCAGGCAATGCTGGGTGGGCTATCCTGGGGTCCATACAGAGTCTGCCTGCTTGGGAAAGCCAACCACAGTGAGTGCGCTGAGAAATGTGGACTTTCCTCCTTAGCTAGGCACACAGCTGAAACAGATTTGGAAGACCTGGAAGAGGGATTAAAAGCCGCTGGGAAAGGTTGGGTTCATGAACTTTGGTTTAGGAGTGAAGGCTTGTTTCAGCAAATGGCCGAATAGCTGAGTGGGGTGGGGGGTTGGGGGCATCAAGACAGGGCTTCTCTGGGTAGCCCTGGCGGTCCTGGAACTCACTCTGTAGACCAGGCTGGCCTGGAACTCAGAAATCCGCCTGCCTCTGCCTCCCGAGTGCTGAGATTAAAGGCGTGAGCCACCACTGCCTAGTGGGTGCCTAGGGATAAACCAAACGAAACAAAACAAAACAAAACAAAACAAAACAAAACAAAACAAAACAAAACAAAGCTTCCCGAGGCCGTCTTCTAGGCTTTGAGGAGTTAATGGGAACACTGCCATTCCTGGTTTCTCTGTTTGCTCTGGCTCTAGGTCTTATCTAACCAATTGCTAAAGGGTTATATAACTTTAGAAGTTTCTCTTCTTTCCCACTGGCTGGGAGTCTCAGAAAACCCCTGCTTAAGTAATCAAGATAACCTTTTTAAAATTCCTTAGGGTTCAAGCATTTCGGTGTCCTGTTTGGAAAACAAACAACAACAAAAAAAAGAGGTAGGGGTGACGAGGGCGAGAAGAGGGGAGTCTGTAATCCCTAATATTGTCTGCAGCCTGCCTCTTCGGCATACACACATCACCCAGACACACTTTCCCAGTGTGTCCCCGAGTTTCTGAGAAAAGCTTCTGCTGGACAGTGGCCAGGAAGGGGAAGAGGAGCCAGGTGAGGGACACAGTTTCTCTTTGGATCGTAAGGCGAAGGGCACACGTGGCCAGACTGGGGACCGGGCCAGGAGCGGGTCAGATTAGAGAGGCAGGCTGATAAGACAGCCTGCGCCGCCACTATTGGGAAGACAGGTGGTGCGTGGCGGCCCTGAGCACCTTCATTTTTTTTTTTTTTCTCCCTTATATATGTAGTATGACGACAGAGGCTGCTGGGGTGGGGGTGGGGGGTTGTGTGGAGCATGACTTCAACCTTGCTCCTGTCCTCTGCTCAAATCAACTGGTTCTTAGTCACAATCATCCAAACTGGAGGAGTCAAGCTGTGGCGTCTCTGCACAGAGAGCTTGTCTGCGAGGAAACAATTTTTCCCCTAGAAATGGTCTTATGTTCCCCCCACCCCCACCCCGCTTCCGCTTCCATTTCCTTTTTTAGTTTTCTGTTGCTGAGTCTTGACTGTTCTCAAACTTTTTTTCTTTTTTCTTTTTTTTTCAGTTAGGGTCTCTCTTGTAGTCCTAGTTGTCCAGGGGCTCAATATGTACACCAGGCTGGCCTCGGCCTCCCAGAGATCCTCCTGCCTCTGCCTCGTGAGTGCTCGCATTAAAGGTATGTACCGCCACACGATCCTCCTGCGGCAGCCTCACAAGTGCCGGGAGACATGAGAAATCATACTCAGCTCCAAAGGTAGGCTTCTGTGCACGGACCTGAGAAGGAGGCCCAGTCCCTCCCGATTCCCATGGTTGGGGACTCTCTCTAGTGTTCTGCCTTCTTTTAGAAAGCCTTCCCAGGCTGTGGGCAGAAGGGAAAGCTGGGACTAGAATGTCAGTCTGTTCCACTCGATTTGTGGCCAGCCAGCTCTTATGCTCAGGCTGGCCTGCCCCCTCTCTGCTTCTGGTTAGCGGAGGGGAGAGATGGAGACTGCTGAGGTTCTTTTACGTCTGACTTTCTGGTAGTCTCTTTGGCAGAGCAAGAAGTAGCCAGGGTTCTAATCTCTAAGACTGGATGGAGCTGGACGCTTTGGAAAGGCAGCTTCTGATGGACCGGGAGGTTTAGGTGCTCGCGACTCCTTTGACAGCTCCACGGAACCACTGTGATGGACAGCTGTGGCTTTGCCTGCCCAGCATTTGGCCCTCCTTCTAGAAGCGGAACTCAGACTTTGGGTGAACTGTTCTTGGATACTGGGAGTGTTTGTTGGATGAGTAGGGCACTTGGCCATGCTCCCTCCTGTGAATCTGGTCACTGCGATGTGTACCCAAGATCCCGAGACTGGGGTGGGGGTGGGGGGTGGGAGTGGGGGTGGGGGTGGGGATACAACTTGCTGCTTCTAACAGAAGACAGGATCATACTTTCTACTGTAGTTGTCAAGAAGCTGAGCTGCCCACGAGTGGAGTAGGGCTGGGCTACAGTCCCCATTGTTTGAGCTCCTGGATCTACCTGAGCCTGAAGCTGGCTCCATCTCAGTTACGCCGGCCAACAGTTTCCCTTTGCTTTGCTTCTGCCGTTTTGGCTTGGGTGTTTTCAGCCCACCTCGCTTCTTCTGCAGCTGAGCCGGTCATGCTTTACCTGTCACTTCAAGGAAGATAGAGCACGCTGTCCTCTGATAAGCCTGAGTAGACTCAATTCAGGAGGTAGACGCTCAGCCTGAAAGCTCTAACACCTTCTTTCGTCACTGTACATGGCCTGGGGACTGTTGTCATTGATTGTGTTTACTTTTCTGATACCCCATATGTCTTTCCAGAGGTCCTACCTGGAAAAAACCAACCTTCCTTCCTTCCTTCCTTCCTTCCTTCCTTCCTTCCTTCCTTCTTTCCTCCCTTCCTCCCCTCCCTCCCTCCCCCTCTTTCTTTCTTTCTTTCTTTCTTTCTTTCTTTCTTTCTTTCTTTCTTTCTTTCCTTCTCTGTCTCTCTCTGTCTCTCTCTCTCTCTCTCTCATTTCCCATCCATTCATCTCATACAATCTTCCTTTTTCTCCCTTGCTCGCCATTCCCACCCTCCTGTGCCTGTGGGGCCTCAAGGTGAACCTGGGGTGTTGTCCCTTTAGGAGCAGTTCTGTGTGTGTGTGTGTGTGTGTGTGTGTGTGTGTGTGTGTGTGAGATAGAATCTTGCATTTCGATTTCAAGTTGGTCAATTGAGCTAGCATGACGAGCCAACAAGGCCCGTGAACCCTCCTGTCTCCGCCTCCACTGGACTGAGATCACAACTGCGTGCCAGCTCCCATCTCTGTCTCTGTCTACACAGAGGGTAGCCGGGGATCAAACTCATATCCTTCGCGTGTCCAGCCATCACTTCACTGCCTGAGCCAGATCCCTAGCTGCTAATGTGCTTCCCCCCCCCCCCCGGGTCGGCTCTGTTGACGCTGTGTTCAGGGTCTGAACTCAGGGCTTAGCACCTAGTAGCGCATGCCTGGTCTTTGCTTCTTTGTTGTGGCGTGAATTCCGTTGCCCCCTTCCCCCATCTGCTGTGCATTCTCAGTCTGTTATCTCCTTCCTTTTTGAACAGTTCCTAATGCCCCATGCCTTCCATGAAGCCTTATCAGTGTGTGCGAGCTGGCCATCTTCCCTGCTTCTGGCCCCTTTCCTTCCTACCCCACGGCAGCCAGCCCTGTCACCGGGTGAACTATCGAGAGCCCTGGACCTATAGATAAGAGACCCCGGGGTCAGTGTCACCTACTTCCCATTCAAATTTCCTTTTGCTTTTTTTTTTTTTCTTCATCTTTTATCATAAAGGCTAAATAGTAAAACTCTCAAATCCCCAAATTCCTAGTGGTGGTAACGTGATGCAAAGCCCAGTCCGCTGGAAGTGAGCAGACATCTATCTCTAGAAAGGAGTTTTCTTCTCTCTCTCTCTTTTTTTTTTTTTTTTTTTGGTTTATTGAGACAGGGTTTCTCTGTGTAGTCCTGGCTGTCCTGGAACTCACTCTGTAGACCAGGCTGGCCTCGAACTCAGAAATCCGCCTGCCTCTGCCTCTCAAGTGCTGGGATTACAGGCATGCGCCACCACGCCCAGCTAGGAGTTTTCTTCTCAAATAAAGCAGACCTTGAGCGGAGAAGATTTTTACTATCTCTGCCTTTTTTTTTTTCCCTTCCTGAAACATGAATGCTGTTCTTACAACGCAGCAGCCATTTTGACCCCATGAGAATGAAAACTATCTTGTGTACGATGGGGCAGGAAGTTGGGAGTCTACATCCTTGGTAGCTTGCGTGGGTACGTGAGTGCCAGATTCTGTACATTCCTCTGGATTTCTTGTCTTTTCTTTCTTCCTCTCCTTTTAAAATGTCACCTGTGTTTTAATTAATTAATTGCATTTATTTACGTGTGTGTGGGTATCCATGTGCCACAGTGTGTGCCTAGAGATCAGAAGGTTACTTTCTGAGGTCAGTTCTCTCCTTTTATTATGTGGGTTCCAGGGACTGAAATCAGGATGTCAGGCTTGGCAGTGCCTTTACCCACTGAGCCATCCCACCAACCCCTCCTCTGGATTTCTTCATTTAGCAGAAACAGAAATCCACTAGGTGCGCAAGCCCTTGCTGGTTGGGGTTTCTGTTAGGTACAACGTTCCTTTTTGAGCCAGGATCGCACATATCATAGGCTGGCCTGAGACTAGGTATGGAGCTGAGGTACACATGTGGAAGTCAGGACCCGGCAGAGGTTGCTCTCTCCTTCCACCTTGACCGTGGCTCTGGGACTGAGCTCAGATCTTCATGCTTACACAATGTGATGGCTTATATATGCTTGGCCTGGGGAGTGGCACTCTTAAGAGGTGTGGCCCTGTTGGAGTAGGTGCATCACTATAGAGGTGGGCCTTAATACCTCCATCCTAGCTGCCTGGAAGGCAGTATTCTGCTAGCAGCCTTCAGGTGAAGATGTAGAACTCTCAGCTCCTCCAGCACCATGCCTGCCTGGATGCTGCCATGTTCCCGCCTTGATGAAAATGGACTGAAGCTCTGAACCTGTAAGCCAGCCCCACTTAAATGTTGTCCTTGTAAGAGTTGCCTTGGTCATGGTGTCTGTTCACAGCAGTAAAACCCCTAACTAAGACACACAAGACGCACCTCTAACCACTGAGCATCCTTCCATCCTAGTTCTTTCTGTGGTCCTGGCAAAGTGACTTGACTTTTCTGGGTCTCTGCTTCCTTATTTATGGAATGACTATTTGTGAATACCTGTTTTAGAAGCTTCATCATCATCATTATCATCATCATCATCATCATCATCATCATCTCCAGACAGCCTCCTCATGTAGCCTAGGATGACCTCAAATTCCCTATGTATTCAGGATGACCTTGAATTTCTGATCCTCTGGTCCCCACCTCCCCAGTGCTGGAGTTAGAGGCATGTACCATCATGCCCAGCTAAAGACTATGAACTAATTAATACATCCTTGGTTTGTTTGTTTTTCAGGGCATTGAGCCCATGGGCCTTATAGGGACTAGGCAAGTTCTCTACTATAACTTACATCCCTCGACCTATCATTTATAGATGGGATCTCCCTTTTCTTCATGTTAGAGGCCTAAACATGTATGCAGTCTTTTGACTTGAGGTCTGTTCCATCTTCAATTTTTTACTTTTTTGTTTTTGTTTTTGTTTTTTGAGACAGGGTTTCTCTGTGTAGCCCAGGGTGTCTCAGAACTCACTTTGTAGACCAGGCTGCCCTCAAACTCAGAGATCTGCCTCCAGAGTGCTGGGATTAAAAGCATGCACCACCACCGGGCGGTGGTGGCGCACGCCTTTAATCCCAGCACTTGGGAGGCAGAGGCAGGTGGATTTCTGAGTTCGAGGCCAGCCTGGTCTACAGAGTGAGTTCCAGGACAGCCAGAGCTACACCGAGAAACCCTGTCTCAAAAAAAAAAAAAAAAACCAAAAAAAAAAAAAAAAAAAAAAAAAAAGCATGCACCACCACCACCTGACCCCGTCTTCAAAATGTACCTTGCTGGGCCTAGTGGCACAGGTCTGAAATCCCAGCACTAGGGAGGAAGAGGTCAGAGGATTGACATTTGAGACCAGCCTAGGCTACATAATGAGGCATGTCTCAAAATAAATAAATAAAAGTCTGTTTGGCTCACTTAGGAATGGCCAGCACTTACCTCTTAGGATCAGTATGGGCCAAGGCAACAATCCTTAATCATGTGACCTTACAGCCTGTGGCCACAGCAGCTGATGAGACCCAGCCCATCCATCTCTTCCCAGTCGGGATGTGAGCTTGGCAGCTTGAAAAGCCCCGGGAAAGAAGGGATTTATACTGCAGCTATTCACAGTGCCACAGACGGGCTTTTTTTTTTTTTTTTTTTTTTTTTTTTAAGACAGCCTCATGCGTTTTGCTTCTCCTCTCTCCTGCGTGTTGGGATTATAGGTGTAAGCTACCACATCCGGTGCTGGGATCAAACCCAGGACCTTGTGTATGACAGGTAAGGACTCTACCAACAGGGTCTCACATTCCTTCTTCCTCTTCTGTCTTTTTTGGAGACAAGTCTCTGTAGCCTAAGCTGACCTGGAACTTACTTTTGAAACCAAAGCAATCCCCCTGCTTCGGCCTCCTTAGTGTAGGATAATAGGAGAGAGCTACCCTACCATTCTTGGTTCTCAGGCTGGCTTTGTTTGTTTGTGTATTGTCTTTTTTTTTTTTTCTCTGAAGAAAGTACTTGTTAAACACAGTTACCAGCATGTTGCTACAGATGGGACAAGTCTCTGCCATCGGCCCTGTGGAAAAGCATTAAGTTTCTTAGAAATCTACTATCCCAGTGAGGCGTGTTGACGCGCACCTGTGATCCCAGCACTTGGAAAAGAGGAATCAGGATCAGGAGCCTCAAGTTTACAACCAGCCTGGCTATACGAGACTCTGTCTCCAGAACATCATCCCCACCCCACCCCCCAGAAGAAATGAATCTACTGTTTCCCCTGAGCAGTAGTAGATCCAAACGAAAGTTGGTTGGTCGGGTGGGGCGGATGGGCATAGGGGAGAATTAAGGTACGCGTCTATGAAGGGGGTCACCTGCCCTCCCGATTTTTAGCCCCTCTCCCGTGACAATCTCACTGTGTAGCCTAGGTTGTCCTGCTCTCCCGCCAACCCCATGACTCCTACCTAGCTCCTGCTCATCCTTTGCTATTCAAACCCTCCTTCGGCTCCGTCACTTAGCCAAATCCCGCAGGAAGCCGATTGCCCGCACTGCGCTAGGAGGCAGTGACCAACTCAAAAGACAGCCTGTGTCTGTCCTTTCCCATTGAACGCCTATGGACCATTTATCACCAGCACAGACATAAATCTTCCCACTCTTAAAAGCTTGAGAGGGAATTGAGTATGGCTGGCGAGAGGGGTCTTCAGCGGACAGTCCTCCGGCAACCTTCTGGATTGTGGGGTCGCCATGGGAGCGTAAGAAACATACGAGCGATTGAGCGAGAAAGCGAGGCCGGAAGGAGTTTCGAGTCTCCGAGGCACTCTTGGACTTGAGCCTGCGCAGCATTGTGGCTGTGGCTCTCTGGGCCTCACTTGTGTGATCAGACGGCAAGGCCTGGCTCTCCTACCCTCTGGGGCCATGCTGCTGTCTTCCTGTTAGTCCTTCTGCATGGCATCAGCAAGCTCCGGAGAAGAAAGGAATCATTTCGTCTCGTTACATAGTAAAATAAAAGTTGTTGGCAAGCGGAAAGACTGGAAGGCCTTCAGGGCCACAGGCATAATTAGAATTCTGACAAAACTCAGTCCTGAGGAGTGAAATATATGCACTTCAAGGCTCATGGGTTGTTTTTTTTTTTTTAAATGTTTTCTTTTTTCTTTAAAAATTAAAAGAGGAGGAAGACAAGTGTGGTGCTTGTCTGCGTTCCCAGCACTGAAGCAGGGGGATTGCTATGAATTTGAGGCCAGTGTGGGTTATATAGCAAGATACTGTCTCAAGAGGCCAAATAGAGATAAATAGATTAGTAAACATTTTGTTTTTCTAATAAAAACAATTAGAAGTTGCCTTTACTCCCTCCGAGGACCTCCTGACTAAAAGTTCCCTCAGGGCTCGGCACTTTAAAGGGCTACCGTTCAGCAGCCCTTGTTTGCTTCTTTTGAGGGCCGAGTTCTGAGGCTCAGGCAGGCATTTCTCTGCAGGTGTGTGGGTCATTACAGGGAATGCATTCTGGAACCAGGCCGGCTCCCGGCGCTCCATTTCCACATATGGATATTAATTTATGTGATCACTTGAATACAAACGCTCAGCTGTCTCCATAAGTTATAGAAGCAATCATCCCAGGGAGCATCGGAGACACCGAGAGTCAATTCTTGTGTAATAATTTCATATTCGAGCCGGGGATGCCACATCTCAGCCCCTTTGGATAAAATGTGGGTCTGTGGAAAGGCTCCCCTCCCCCACTTTATTATTGTGCATTTTATTTCTCCATAAAATACGTTTATGCCCTGGAAAAACAAACCAACCCAGGGGGCCTGGCTGACAGTGTGATGGGGGTTTGTGTGCTGTACTGGTGTTTCCGAAAGCCATCAGCAGACATACGGCTGGGAACTCCTAGCTGGGAACTACTGACAAAGCTCCTCTGGCCTGAGGTGGACAGAGGTCCTCGGCCCCAACAATCATCCCTGTGGGAAGTCATGGGTCCTTGAAAACACACACACACACACACACACACACACACACACACACAGGCACGCAGCTACACAGACACACAGACACAAACACACAGACACACACAAACACACACACAGGCCAGGCATGATGGTACATTCCTGTAATTCCTACCCTTGTGACTATCTTTAGTTCCATGCTAGCCTGGACTACATAGTGAGAGCCTGTCTTTTTTTTTTTTTTTTTTTTTTGGTTTTTCGAGACAGGATTTCTCTGTGTGGTCCTGGCTGTCCTGGAACTCACTCTGTAGACCGGGCTGGCCTCGAACTCAGAAATCCGCCTGCCTCTGCCTCCCAAGTGCTGGGATTACAGGCGTGTACCACCACTGCCCGTTTTTTTTTTTTTTTAATTTATCACTTTTATTTATTTAATGTGTGTATGTATTGGCACATGCATGCCACAGTGCACATGTGGACATCAGAGGTCAACTTTTGGGAATTGGTTCTCTCTTTCCACTATGAGATTAGGGGATTTGTTCTCCTTTTTCCACGATGTGGGGCCTGGAGGATTGAACTCGTCAGATAGCCAGGCTTGGTGGCAGGCACCTTTACCCACTGATTCTTCTTTCCAGCCCAAGGTCCTGGCTTAAGCAAAACACCGACCAGATGGACCAGGGACAGGAGAAGCAACCAAAGGAGCGTGTGGTGAAGCCTCTTCCCCAACTGCATCCCCTCACGTCAGGCCTGACCTTCGTCCGCACTCACTGGAAGACCTTCCAGGAACGCTGACTCACTCCCGTGGGACTGGCTGCTGGCGGAGGGATGCAGGCTTTGCTTCTGGGAGGGCGCCTGTCTCCGGCGTGATGATGTCTTGGAGGGCTGAGGAGTGAGCAGCTCTGACCTCATGCCCCCTGGAGGGTCTTTCCCCCTAGGGACCGTCATCTTGAGGAGTCCTGACAACACTGTCCATTTTGCTCCCAAGCCCCCTTCATGAACACATCCCCCCTCCCCCCTGCAGTGGCTCTTCTGGGCTCAGCTGACACCACTAAATACTGCGGAAGGAGGACAAAGGGGAAATTGACACAGAATACAAAACCCATAAAAGTGGCCTGGCTTCCAAAGGGCAGGGGTCACAGGCAGCCTCGCAGAGTCTGCGTCTTTCTGCATTGTCATAGCTACAAGGCTCCGGACCATTGGCAGGGGCCCAGGTCCCCTCTGCTTTCTCTATTCTTTCTAAAAAAACCTCCCATTATTAGTCACATATTGGACCTGCCAGAATGATTCTCTATGTCTCTTATCTTTTCTCTTATGTTTTCTCTCTCTTTCATTAAGCCCCATGTTCTGGAAGATTCTCTTGATTTTTTTTTCTTTTTCTTTTTCTTTTTCTTTTTTCTTTTCTTTCTTTCTTTCTTTCTTTCTTTCTTTCTTTCTTTTAACTTTCAGGTCTTCAATTGATTTCTTTCACTCTGTCCCCACGCTTTCTGAGTTTCCCCAGGTTGTGACATTCCCTTTGATTTTGAGCATGGATCCATTGTCTTCGGCCTTCAGGCTGCGCCAGCTCCATGAATCTGTACAGGAGCGCCGGGGAAAGGCACTGCTAACCCCCGCCTCCTCCTGCCCCCACCCCCTTCAACTGCTGTCCTCTCCTTCACTAAATTATCTCTGTTCGCATCCCCATTGGTTGCCTTTGTCTAACCTTTATGTTGTAAGATTTCTGTAGACGAATTATCATGGTTCAGAAGCTTCCTCTGGAACAAGAGGAGCACACGTGGTATGCATGTGTGGGGAGTGGCTGGTTGGTGGGTGAAAGGGGGGGGGCGTTCCCCCAGAGATAGATTCTGGGAGACTTTTCCAAGTTAGTAATATACATACAAGCTGTTCTGGTTAGCTTCAGAAAACACGCCCCAGGTTGGTGCTTTTTTTTTTTTTTTTTTTTAAACTTTTATTTTTTTATCCTGTAGCTGAGGCAGACCTCCTTCTCCTGAACTCTTGATCCACCTTCCAAGCGCTGGGACTTCAGATATGAACCGCCTCTTCTTCCTATTATTTGCTTGTTTGTTTGTTTTAAGGGGAGTCAAGGGTCACGCTCTCACTACGTGGTCGTCCAGCAGGGCCTTCACCCTTCCTCGTGTTCCTGCCTCTCAAGTGCTTGGATTTCAGGGGAAGGCCACTGTCCCCGGCTTTCTGCATTTTCAAAAAAAAAGAGTCATTGGCATTTATTGTTGGGAAGTAGACATCTCAGTTCCAAGGTCAACCATAAGGAACTGGGAGATTCGTCCCTGCTCCCCGCAGGCCTCAGGGTAGGATGGTAGCCGAGGTGGTGAGTTGGCCTGGCTGACGCATTCCCACCTCCAGTCAGTCCAGTTTCCAGCCATTTGCCCACTTCTACCTTCAGGGACCCTTGCCAGCTCGGCCTTGAGTGTCTTCCTGCCCTCCTGCCCGGGAAAATTCCAGCTGTGGCTCAGTCTGCTCTGTGTCACCTGTCACCACCTTCCCCTCTGCTCTCTGTCTTCCGGAGACGCGTTGAAACCTCTCATCTGCTGACACACCCCCATGCTGCCTTATTACTGCCTTATACCTTTTCTGTTCTTTGGCGATCCCATTAACAGGATCTGGGGAAGGAGGGGAGAGGTGGATGTGCCATTCGAAGTAAGCAAAACAGAGAGCAGGCGCTGCTCATCCACGCGGGATCTGCTCTGCAGATGTCAGCTTCTGTGAATGAGGCCTTACCATTGCCAGGTGTGTGTGTGTGTGTGTGTGTGTGTGTGTGTGTGTGTGTGCGCGCGCGCGCGCCGCGCACGCGTGCCTGTGAACTTGCAAGTGGATAAGGGATATAGGGTATGGAGATTTTCTCTTTTCCTCCTCCTCCTCCTCCTCCTCCTCCTCCCTCCTCCTCCTATGCCTCCTCCACTTCCTCTTCCTTCTCTTCCTCCTCCTCCTCCTCCTCTTCCTCCTCCTCCTCCTCCTTCTCTTTTCTGAGAAACGGTTTCTCTGTATAGCTCTGGGTGGCCAGAAACTTGCTCTGTAGACCAAGCTGGCCCCAACCTCTGAGACTCTCCCGCCTCTACCTCTTAAATGCTGGGAATAAAGGTGTGCACCACCAGGCCCAATGAGTCTTGCTTCTTAAAACATTTATTATTTCAAATGGATTTTATTTACATGAATAATACATGAGTGTATATCCCCGTGTGGAAAAGAAAGAAACGAAAGAAAGCCCCATAAAACAACAACAACAACAACAAAACAAAACAAAAAAAAACAAAAAACAAAAAAAAAACGGAGATGATCTCTATCACACTGTTGTGTCTTAAACCAAGTGGATCGGAGTCTTTGCCCTTGGTGGAGCGCTCCCCGCAGGGTTGGGGGCAGGTGCTGGGAAAGGTAAGCATGCTGATCAAGGAAGGCCCATCGAGCGCGCTACTGGCTAACTGGGGCTCAAGCCTAGGTGCCTCTGGAGGTTGGTGGGCAGGGACCTCAAAGGAGAACAAGGGAGTTGGGGGATTCAACTATCAAGCTTGCCGGACTCCTAGGACCACAGTGTACCCAGCTCAGTTCTGTCATAGACATATATCCCTTTTGGAGGTGAGAGGTACAATTGGGGAACAATGACTGGGGGAGAAAAAAAAAAAGCAAGTATTTATGGTGTCTGTGATCCACATATGCGTGTATAAGCAGAGTGTAAATACAGAGAAAGAACTCAAAGGGTATTGTGGTAGGCAGAATTCCAGCATACAAGGTGCCTCTAGGTTCTACCCAGGAGTCCCCAGAACCTGTCCATGTGGTGAGATTTCACTCCCACGATTCAGTCCTGCAGTTGGTACAGGACTATACCCGTCCTCACAGGACTATACTCACCATAGAAGTACCCTGTCTCCTAAATTAGTATTACGTTACCGTGCCAGGGGGGTGAGAGGTCCTGGGCGCATTAATCCCAGGCGAGGATGAGCTGGTCTCCCCAGACGGTGCAGGGCCAAGCCCCACAGGTGCTCCTCATTTACTCAGCCAAAAGGCAGCACGGTGGGAAGGAGGGGGCTGGGAGGCCTTTCTTTTATAGCTTCTGCATATATGGAGAATATGCAGGACTCATCTTTTTCATATGGCTTGTTTCATGTAGGATGATAATCTCCAGTTCCATCCATTTACCCTCAAGTGACAGAATTTCATTCTTCTTTGTGATTGACTATTCCAAGGTATATGTATGCCATGGATTTTGTTTTCTTTTTAAAATAAAAAAAATTATTTTATTTTATGTGTATGGATGTTTTACCTGGATATATGTCTTCAAACCGCTTGTATGCCTGGTACCCACAGAGGCTAAAAGAGGGTGTCAGATCCCCTAGAACTGGAGCTACTGATGGCCGTGAGCTGGGAATTGAGGCCAGACCCTCTGAAAGAACAAGTGGAGCCCTCAACTGCCGAGCCGTCTCTTCCGCCTTCCAGACCACGGTTTCTTTACCTACTCATCTGTTGATGACTATGGAAGCTGATTCCCTCTCTTGGCTTTTGTGAATAGTGTCACAACAAGAGCAGTATGCAGATGTCTCTATTGCGTCTGACAAATTCCTTCAGGTATATATAGAGGAGATGACATGGTAGTTCTTTGTTGTTGATAAATATATGTATATTTATATAATGTATATATTTATATATTGTATATGAGATATGAACATATGAATATATATTTATATAATGTATATATCTTAGATATATCTCATATATCATATATACATATATATATATCACATATATATCTGTCTATGTATATGTGAGATATATATGTTAGATATATATCATATATATGGACTTATGTATCTCAGGTCTAAGGCTGGGCTTAAATTCACTGTGTGCCTGAAAATGGCCTTCCCCCCCCCAACCCTCCTGCCTCTACCTCCTCAGTGTTAAGATTATAGATGTGTGCTACTGTGTCCAGATAGTACTTTTTTGTTTTTTAATTTTTTTAACCCGTTTGTTAACTAGGCAAGTGTCAGGCGGTAGCGCTTCTACTGGTCTTTTGGTTCCTTCAGTCTTTGGATGGCAGACTTCACTGTCAAGTGAAGGAATCACAGTGCCAGATGCCAACGGCTCGTCTCCTCCTCTTGGTCTTGCCACAGAAGGAGCAAGCGTCCTTGGCATGCTGGCTGATTTCAATTTTCTTCACCATTTTCCAGAGGGAGGCACCATGACGGGACCAGTATTTCCCAAGATCCCAAGATCTCAACCTTCTTGGTGTATTTAGCAATGTTGATGGAACTGAAGTCCAAGCCTGACGAGCAGTTTTTTGTTTTCTGTTTTTTTTTTTTAATTAAATTTTAAAAGTAGCTCAGGTTAGCCACAAACTTATGAAAACCTTTCTCCCTTCATCTCTTGTATGCTGGCATTATTGGTGTGTGCTACCATGCTTGGCTACTTCATGTGGGGATTTGTTTGTTTGCTTGCTCTGTTTTTGAGATAAAATTTTATTGTTACTCAGGCTGGCTTCTACCTCCTGATCTTCCTGCCTCAGCCTCCCAAATGATAGAATTCAAGTGTGTGTTACCATGACAGGCTGATAGTTCAGTTGTTATAGTTTTAACCTCTAGGAGCAGCTTAATGTTTTTTGTTGTTTTAAGACAGGGTTCTGTCTCAGGCAGTGGTGGCGCACGCCTTTAATCCCAGCACTGGGGAGGCAGAGGCAGACAGATCTTTGAGTTCGAGGCCAGCCTGGTCTACAGAGTGAGTTCCAGGACAGCCAAGGCTACCCTATCTCAAAAAACAAAACAAAACAAAACAACAACAACAACAACAAAAAGACGGGGTTTTGCTATGAGGCCACATCTGGCTGAGAATTTGTGGTAATTCTTTTGCCTTCGCTTCTTGTGTGCTGGAATTACAGGCATGCACTACATCACAGGGCTGAAGAAAAAAAAAAACCTTGAAAACAAAGCCTATTCTCTGGTTGGTGGCAGAAGACAGGAAGGGGGGGGTCAGAGATGGGAAATATACAGATCAGAAGCACTGTCTCCGCCATGAAAATGTCTAGGGACCTGTGGGTGGCCTCCGCAAGCAGGCAGCAGCTCACAAGTGACATCTAGCTAGGAAACAGGACCCCCACCCTACCACTCCAGGAGCTGAGTGTGGGCAGTAGCCTGGCTGAGACCAGCAGCGACTGTGCTCACAGACCCTTGACTTTGGCCTTCGGAGAGACCCAGTACAAATAAGTCTACCTGGACTTCTGACCTTCCGAAAAGGGGGGCAATGCATGGTTCAAACCATTTAAGTTTGCCTAATGTGTGGCAGGGCCGCAAAAAACAAGGGCAGCTATTTGCTAAGATGATATTGCTGGTGCAACGCGCGAGGTGAAAGTGTGAACGTATGTGGTTTTCTTTCTTTTTCTTTTTTTTCGTTTGTGGGTATGGGGCTGTTTTTGAAACGAGGTTTCTCTGTTTTGAGACCGTTCCTGGCTGTCCTGGGACTCGCTCTGTAGACCAGCCTCGCCTTGAGCTCAGAGATCTGCCTGCCTCTGCCTCAGCTATAATAGTTTTTATTTAAATCATCTTTAATATATATAAAGGGGGGGTGATAGGTTTTCTCTGCTGACTAAATGAGCCAATTCAAATAAAATTAAAGTATAAAGGCAGGTTTACTGGGGACAGCTCTTGGATGGGTTCACCAATCCCAAGGAATGAGGCCCAGGAAGTGTCCATGCAGACAGAGAGACAGAGAAGATGGGGGTGAGAGCCTTGTGTTGGAAAGTTCAGGGTGGAAGGCAGAGTATGCAGCCATGGCCTTTAACAGGTAGGCACTGAGGGATGCTGGGAAAAAAATCTAGAGGCCAGATTGGCTTTGGCATGTTAAATGGGGACCTCAGCCACCTGTGCTTGGTCTGAACCCCAACATGGGCGTGGATGATATGTGAGTATATGCAGGTATCTGCAGACCAGAGACATGGGATTTCTCCTGAGGCTAGAGCTACAGACAGTAGTGAATTGCTTGAAGACATGCTCTTAACTACTGAGCCATCTCTCCAGCCCCTTTAATCATCTTTTTCCTTAAGAAAGAAAGAAAGAAAGAAAGAAAGAAAGAAAGAAAGAAAAGAAAATGAGAAAATGAGAATCCAGGTATCATGGTGTTCACCTTTAATCCCAATATTTAGGAGACACAGGCAGGCAGATCTATGACTTTGAGTCTAGCCTGGGCTGGAGAGAGTTCCAGGACAGCCAGGGCTACACAGAGAGACCTTGTCGTAACAAAACAAAACAAAACACTACAAAACAAAATAAAATGAAACCATGAGAGAAAATGAAACTAAACAAAAGAAAAAAAGAAAAGAAAACGAAAAAGAAAGATAACCCTAAACACTTCAGCTTTCTCCCAAGCAAAATACAGTCATAGCAATTATTTTTCTAAGCGCATCAAAATACAAACGATAATCATTAAAAAAATATGGGTCTATGTACTTTCAGCAGGCTCTGGGAACAGCTGATCCCATAGAATCCTTCTAAAGCTTTGGCTCCGGTTGAAAACAAAACCTGGGGGAGGGCTCGGCTCCCGGGAGCTTGAGAGCCTCAGCAGCGATCATGCCCCCCGAGAGCCCCGGGGCTGAACACCGAGGCTTGGCTACTGTCTATGCTATGTCTTGGCTATGGAGAGGAAAGCGCTTCTAGCAGACTGAAGCAAACGCCGCCTTTAGCTTCTTCGTCACCTGCCTTGCCTGCTGGGCTGCGGCATAGGCCAGGCTTGAGCAGCCTTTCCAACTCCTCCTGGACCTGACTGAAGCCATTTTGCTTCAGACAACTGAACCGAATGAAATTTTGTCGTGCTTTTACCTGAAGGGAGGAGGCAGTAGTAGAAAAGGAGGAAGTCACATGGGTCTAATGACTTAATTACTTTATGTGATGGGGATAATTGCGTGCGATGCGCGTGTAGGTGTTCACGTGCATGTGCGTGTGCATTCTTGTGGAGGCTAGAGGTTGATGCTCGGTATCTTCTATTGCTCTCTAAACCTTTAAAAGAGTGTGTGTGTGTGTGTGTGTGTGTGTGTGTGTGTGTGTGAGTCTGTGTGCGCGCCCACATTAGTGTGGAAGTCAGAGGATAAATTGTAAGGGTCAGTCAGTCTCTTTCTACCATGTTGGTCCTGGGGATCAAATTCAGGTTGTTAGGCTTGGTAGCATGTGGTAGCCTTTACCCACTGAGCCATCTTGCCAGCCCTTCTATCTTGTTCTTTGGGACAAGGTTCCTCACTGAGCCCGAGGCCTCCCAACACCGCTACACTGAATGTCCCCGAAGCTCTGGGGTTACAGCTGTCTCTGCTCAGCTCTGGGATTAGACTTGTGTGTTATCATATACAGGTTTGTTTTTATGCGAGTATCAGGGATCCAAACTCAGTTTTTCATGCTTACACAGCAAGCTCTTTACCAACAGAACCACCTCAGGAGCTCCCAGACCTTTAAAAGATTTTTAGTTTAGGATTTACATATATACATACATATATGTATATACACACATATGTATGCATACACACACATATGTACACCATGTGTGCGCAAGTACCCAAGGAGGCCAGAAGAGGATGTTGGATCTCATGGAGCTGGACTTACAGGCTGTTGTGAGCCACTGGCGGGTACTAAGAACAGGACATGGGTCCTGTGGAAGCACATCATTAATCCCCGAGCCATCTTTCCAGTCCCCAGACTTGTCTAGACCTTGTGGAAAATCCAAACTACCAGAATTTTCCTGGTCTGAGAGCCTGCCCACTGACCAAGTTCATATGTCTGAGTTGGTTCTTCCTCCCTCCCTCCCTCCCTCCCTCTCTCCCTCCCTCCCTCCCTCCCTCCTTCCCTCCCTCCTTTCCTCCCTTTCTCCCTCCATCTCTTTCTCTCCCTTCCTTCCTTCCTTCTTTCCTTTCTTCCTTCCTTCTTTCTTCCTCCTCTATCTTTTTTTTTTTTGTTTTTGGTTTTTCGAGACAGGGTTTCTCTGTGTAGCCCTGGCTGTCCTGGAACTCACTCTGTAGACCAGGCTGGCCTCGAACTCAGAAATCCGCCTGCCTCTGCCTTCCAAGTGCTGGGATTACAGGCATGTGCCACCACGCCCGGCTCTCCTCTATCCTTCTTACCCCCTTGTGAATGTGGAAATTGACCTCAGGCCCCAAAGCATACTAGGCAATTACTCTACCAGTGCGCTACATTCCCAGCCTAAAAGTCCGTTGGGCATGGAGGAAACCCAGTTCCAACTCAACGAACGTTTATACCTACACAGGGCATAGTAGTTCTGGAGAGTTACTGGCTCAGCATGTGGTTCTGGAGAGTTACTGGCTCTGTAGCCTCTTCTTTGGTGACCCCCCTCTCTGCCTTCTCCCGTCTCTAGTGTGTCCTCTTAAACAACAGGCAGAGAAATCTCTTCTAAAACCCAAGCCACACATTGTCCCTTTCAGCACAGAATGTTCTAGAAGTCTCGTGTGTTGTCTGAGAGATGTGATCTGGGGCCTGCCCTTCTCCATCATCTAAGCTTGGGGCCAGTCACCTCCTGTCCTCTGCCCCAGTCACACGGGCCTCTTGCAGTTCTTAGAATATTCTAGGCATATTCAGAGCCTTTGCACTGGCTTTCTAAGATTTTTTTTGTTTTGTTTTGTTTTTTGGTTTTTTGAGACAGGGTTTCTCTTTGTAGCCCTGGCTGTCCTGGAACTCACTTTGTAGACCAGTCTGGCCTTGAACTCAGAGATCCACCTGCCTCTGCCTCCCAAGTGCTGGGATTACAGGCGTGCGCCACCACCGCCCGGCTTGCACTGGCTTTCTGTGCTGCTCTCTGGCCTGCTCATTCTTCATCATCCACAGGGCTGTCTTCGGCACCCCCTGTGGTGTCAGCTTTTCAGTGAATCCTTGGTCAAGCCTCCAAACCACCACTCCCCCACCCCCACCCCCACCCCCACCCCCGTACCTAACTCTTCCCTGTTCTGCTCTCTTCTTCCATTCACCACCATAACATATACCCTAGAGTTTGTCCATTTGTTACCTTTCTGTCCCCATAAGAATGTAAACTCCCTTGACTACAGGAATTCGTAATTAAAAAAAAAAAAAAATCTCTTCTGTTTACTAGTTTCCCAGGTCGGAGAACAGCCAGCGCGTGACATACAGCAAGAGCCTCACGGTTATTTGTTCATTGCATAATGAGACCCTGGGCTGTGAATGCCGGGGCGGGTGGGAAGGATTAAACAAGTCCCCGTGCGGGAAGCAGTGGCCTGGATTTAGCGCAGAACGGGTCTATGGCTTCAGGTCCACAAGCGGCCTCGCTTCCTGTTATGCTGTCCATCAGCTGGCCTGACTTATGCAAGGTTTTCAGTACCTGACTTCCGTCCCATGGATGGAGCAAGGGTCACGTTAAAATCACCCATGAGCTTGTTCGTGTGTGCTTTATGGGCCGCTTTGTTGGACCAGGGGAGCCTGGGAGGGCTTGGGAGAAGAGGCAGGGGTGTCAGAAGCAAGGAAACCATGGGGCCTGCTTCTGTATCACTGACCCCCCCACCCCAGGTCCAGTGTAGAAAGGGTGTTACTTGGGGAGAGCCTGAGGCCCAGAGCATGATCGGGAGGCCTCGGGAGCTGCTGCTGTTCTTGCGCTGGGCCCACAGCTTCATTGTCTCCTCTTCCTTCCTTCTAGCCGTTAGCAGCTTCTGAGACTTGCCTAGCTCCTAGTTGATGTCACAGCCTGGGCTCTTCCCAATGGGGCCTAGTAATGCCTCCAGCCTGGACCCCAAGCCCTTTCCTTGTGGTTAAAACTGTGGGATGGGAATAAGGCCACGGGGCACTCTTGGCTTGCCTTGCTACCGGTAGCAGGTGCTGTGGGCGTTCCCGCTGCATGGAGCATGGCCTCTGCACTCCAAGCATGGCTTATTGCAAATACCCATGCTGCTTACGGCTGGCTGGGGGTATTTGGCCTGCAGGAGGACCGGCCACAAGACAGAAACCACTATCAACCAGAGATTCAACACTTTATCCCCCTGGCTGGGGGAAACTTCAACTATGTTCATTGTCTCCCAGTGATCCCAGTAAGGCTGTGCTCCAGTTATGTGCCGTGAACAGTCACCTGGATTACATAAACTTCACAGGCTAATTTCTCTTCCTGGGGTTGCCAGATTGGGTTCCCTGTTATCCACCCCTCCTACAACAGGCGGGGTGTTGTTGTGGGTTTATTTATGTCCTTCCAAAAGAGCTGATAAAGGTTCCCAACCCCCTGGTACCTGTGATTGTCACCTTCTTTGGAGAGGAGGTCTTTGTAGAAAGTAGTCAAGTAAAATGAGGTCATAGTGGATTAAGACAGCCTTTAAATCCAATGCCAGGTATCTTTAGAAGAGGAGTAGGGAGGCCTTAAAGGGGCCTGCCTTGCAAGAGCGAGGACCAGAGTTCAGACGCCCAGGTCTCACATGAGAGGCCAGGCATGGTTCCTGGAATTCTAACGCACAGGAGACAGAGACAGGGTTATTCCTGGGGCTTGCTGGCCAACCAACTTATCCTAGTCAACAAATCCCAGGCCCCAGTGAGAAACTCTTTCAAAAACAAGCAAATAGGTGCAGAGCAACAGAAGGACATGTGGGACATCAAACCTCCGGTCTCCACATGCACACACACACACACACACACACACACACACACACACACTCACAGAAAGAGACACACAGAGAGAGACATAGACAGGGAAAGAGACAGAGAGGGAGAGTTCTGGAAGGCAAACCTTCAAAACTGAGGTGTTGTTGAGCTAGTGAGATGATCCGGTGAATAAAGGCGAGCTTGCGCACCTCCGACGGATACCGGAGACCCTCATGGCTAAAGGAGAGAACCAACTCAATGAATTTTCACCGACAGAAGCTGTTCTCTTGGCGGCAGTTTGTTACAGCAGCCCGAGGAAGCTGACAAGGTGCACTCCTCCCCTTGGAATCTGAGTGGGGCCTGGGATCCTTTTGACCGATAGCAGATGGTGACCAGATGCTAGGCCAAGCCCTGAAGAGGCCTGGCAGCCTCCACCTCGTGTTCTTGTACGGGGTCCTCTTGAAACCTAGTCACTGTGCAGAGGGGGATTCCAAGGAGGTTCCCCCGCTCCCCCCCGACACACACACCCAGGATGAATCACACCTCTGGCTGAGCTGTCAGAAAGTGGCCTGCACTGACTTCTTAGAACTTTAAGAAATAAGGTCTTCCCGCTCCAGCCAAGATGCTCCCGCAGATGCACATTCAAATTGTAAGGTTGTGAGCAAATGAATGTTCCTATTAGGCTTCAAGTACTAGGGTGGTTAACTGTTCCAGTAGATAACTGAACACCTCTAAATGACTTGTACTATAGCCTATTTATTTATTTATTTATTTATTTATTTACTTACTTACTTACTTATTTGAGATAAGGTCTCACTTTGTAACCCACGCTGGCCTGGAATTTACATTGTAGTTACAGTTGGCCCCAAACTTGTGATCCATCTGCTTTGGCCTTCTTAACCCTTGAGAGTAGGCATGCGATCCACCATGTCTACAATATTCTAATCTTTGTCTTAATTATTTTATTTTGTTTTATTTTATTTTACTTTATTTTTGGTTTTTTGAGACAGGGTTTCTCTGTATAGCCCTGGCTGTCCTGGAACTCACTCTGTAGACCAGGCTGGCCTCGAACTCAGAAATCCACCTGCCTCTGCCTCCCAAGTGCTGGGATTAAAGGTGTGTGCCACCACCGCCCCAGCTAATCTTTGTCTTTAAAATCTACCTCTGGAGATTCCCCAAGACACTTTCTATTATGGTCAGAATAGTTCCGTCTCCTCCAAAGCTCATGTTGAAAGCTCCATTGTCAAAGCGCTGGGAGGCGAGGCCTAATCATGGCTGGCTGAGAGAGGTTATCAGAACAGGCTCACGGGAGTGGGTTTGCTCTCTCTTCCGCCAAGTGAGAATTTCAGTTGCATCTTTCTTTCATCCTTCTTCCTTTGGCCAAGTGAAGAGAGAATGAGGAGGTCCCTCATCAGGACCTGATCTTTATAAATCCCCAAGTGTGTGGCATTGTGTTGCCGCGGTAGAAATCAGGCTAAGGAAGGTCCTGTGTTCCTAATTGTAAGTCAAGTTCTACTTCAGACTCACCCTGGGTCTAAGCACCTCACTTCTCAGGCCTTACCCCTCTGAATATGCTTGCTTTCCTCAATTTCCCACACACTGACAGCTAGCTTCTTTGCCTCCACTGGGTGTGCCATGCACACATTTTTAGTTAGTGCAACTGGGGCCTGATGCCAATATCCATACTGTTGTTAGCCTTCCGGGCGTGTTGGTCAACTGGTGGAAGTTGGCCTCTGGCCACTCCTGGTTTCGACCCATTCGTCATGTTGGTGAACACCAAACAGACTTTCTATCCTCAGAGTCCAGAGTTAGCTCTAAGCATCCACTGTGGAACCTTGTCTGATGCCACACTTAACCTTGTCACCGATGCTGAAAACCCAAGGGCGGGGTTTCTTGGATGGCATCCATAAGGAGGGCACACCTTTGTAGAGGATGATATGGCAGAACCCCGAATCCTGTCACCCGCTGACAACTAATTCCTGGGAAATACTGAATTGCGCTTAAGACAGGTTGTTCAGTGTCTACCCTGCCTTTTGTTCTCGGTCCAGACTCATGTTTACCGACACATCTCCTTGGATGGTCATAAGCCCGTCAGGGCCTCCAGAGAAACCAAGTTTAGCACAATGCCGATGCCAGTGGAGATACCCAGCTCCTTGTAGGTGTGACTGAGCTGCAGAACCCACCCTTCTCGTTACTGGTGCCCTTGGCTTTCTTAGCACTCAAGCCAATACTTTTGCCGCTGAGGATCAGAACCCATAAGTGGGATGTAAAAATCAATATAGTGGACCATAGCCACCAATCAGACAATCCAGCCAGATCAGGGGAGAGCAAAAGCGAAGATAGCAGCGTGCATCTTGGGCAGTAGTGTTTCATGAAATGCTCATCTGGTGACGTGGCTGTATGTGTCAAAGAACCAAAGTGGAAACTTATTTCACACCCTGGCCCAAGGCCAAGGAGCTCAAATGCCACGGGCTTAGGTCAATTGAAGCTGAAGTATTTTAAATTCTATTTTTTTTATTTTTGGCTTTTTAAAAATAATGTTTTCAAAATAGGGATGCTGTCCTGGAACTTGCTGAATAGACTAGGCTAGCCTTGAACTCAGACATTTGTCTGCCTCTGGTTTTTGAGTACGGGTATTAAAAGCATGCATGCACCACCACCAACCAGCTTACTTTTGACCTTTTGAGACAAGGTCTTATGTAATCCAGTCCGGTCTTGAATTCAGTACACAACTAAGGATAACCCTGACCTCTCGATCTTCCAATCTTTACCTCCCAGCGGTTGGAATTCCAAGTATGTGCTACCATATGTGGTATGAGTCATGTGTGTGTGTGTGTGTGTGTGTGTGTGTGTGTGTGTGAGAGAGAGAGAGAGAGAGAGAGAGAGAGACAGACAGACAGACAGACAGACACAGAGAGAGAGAGAGAGAGAGAGAGAGAGAGAGAGAGAGAGGAAGAGAGAGAGAGAGAGAGAGAGAGAGAGAGAGAGAGAGAGTCCATATATTACAGTGAGTGTATGGAGGTAGCTCTGTGTGTGTGTGTGTGTGTGTGTGTGTGTGTGTGTGTGTATGTATATATGTATAATGCTACAGTTAGTGTATAGAGGTAGGTATGTGTGTATGTGTATGTGTATATGCCACAGTGAGTGTGTGAAGCCAGGAGTATGTATGTGTGTATGCACACAGACCACAGTGAGTGTGTGGAGGTGTGCATATATGTATGCATATATGCCACAGGAGGTATATGGAGGTATGTGTGTGTATGTATAATGACACAGCCACGGGGAACGTGTGGAAGTGTGTGTGTGTGTGTGTGTGTGTGTGTGTGTGTGTGTGTATGCACATATACCCCAGGGAGTGTGTGGAGGTCAGAGGACAACTCGCCAAAGCTGGTTTTCTCCTTCTACAATGTGAGTCTTGGGGATGGAACATAGGTCTTGTGGTTTAGTGACAAATATCATTATCTATTTAATTTGGGGCTAGCCCGAGTTAAAAGTTTCTGATTGTTTAAGAGGATGGTCTGGAACTCACTGTGCAGCTCAGGATGACCTTGGACTTTGAGCAATCCTCCTGCCTTCGAGTCCCAAATGCTGGGATTACAGTTATGTGCTCTTATGTCTATTTGCTCTCTTTTCTTCCTCCTCCTCTTTAGTACTGGTGGATCAATTGTGTGCTACGTAAGCAATAGGCTACTAAGCCTAGGTTTTTTGTTTGTTTGTTTTATAAACTGGATCTCATTGCATAGCTCAGGCTGGCCTAGAACTCTCACTTCTTGCTCTGCCTTCGAAGTGTTAGCATTAGCTATGCATGTCCTTCTGTCTCTCTGGCCTTGACTTTTCCAGCACAGTGACTTGTGCCTGTTCTTCTGCGTTTAAACCATCTGGCTTTGCCCTCCCTAGCCTCACCTCCCTTCAGACTCTACTGCCATCTGACCACCACCACCCTCCCCAGTAGCCAAGTCTCAGTCCAGGCTTCTTTCTTGCCAACCTGCACGGCGAGCTTGGCTGTGGGCTTCAGGATACTAACTTGGTGCGTGCTTCATCTTTGAAGTGCCGTGGATGAGGGCGTGTGTGTGCACTGGCACTTGGGACAATGGCGCACAGGATGCTTTCTTCCACTAAAGGTGGTGGAGGTTGTACAGTGACTCTAGAGATGGAGAAAAAATGACAATGGTACCTCTCAGCGGCTACCTGGCGTGGTGTGGTGATGACCTTGCCAGCTCTGACTCAGAGCTCATTCCGAGCTGCCTTACAAAGGCCACAGAGCGTCCTAACAGAAGGGGCTCTGTGAGCACGGCTTTCCAGCCGAAGCATAGACAGGAGGAGTTCCTTTTTTTTTTTTTTTTTTTAACCAGTTCATATAACCCAGACAAGGTTGGGTGTGCAAGACAGGTGGTAGAGAGCTCGGGTTTCAAGTCAGATTTAGAGGTTCACACCTGCAATCCCAGCACGTGGGGGCGGAAGCAGAAGGAGCCTGAGTTTGTCTAGTCGAGGCTGCATAATAAAACAAAAGTTGGGGGAGACGGCTCGGCTCCGCTGGGGAAGTGCCTGCTGTGCAGAACTCTGATCCCTGGAACCCACTTAAAAGCTAGACGTGGTAGGGCACGGGTGTGTAATCCCAGCACAGCCCTACTGGGAGATGGGAGGCAGAGACAGGAAAATTCCCCAAATCTCCAGCTACCTGGGTTTGCACAGTACAGAACAGCCAAGAGACCTGTCTCAAATAAGGTGGAGGACAAGGACTGACACTTGAGGTTGTCCTCTGACTTTCATAAGTGTACCATGTCATAGTATACTTGACGCACACTCACAACCCCCCCCACCCCCAAACAGCATTGTACCTACATAAAAATATCACATACACACATAATAAGAAATAAATATTTAAGAAAAGTGGCTCATCCCCCCTCCTCTTCTCCTCTGGAGATTTTCCCTGTCTAAATCCTCTTGAAGCAGAGAGCCCGCCATGGTGGTCCAGTGCCTTCTTCGAGCCTGGCTCGGGCTGCCCCTCCTCAGGCTAGCTGGGTGTTGCTCCAGGCAATATGATTAAAGTTGGTCCCTCCAGAGAGGGGCTGTGTTAGAGAATCGAAGACATGGGCGATGCTCATATTTTCTGCTCATTTCCAAGGGCTGAGGTGCTGGGATGGAAATATTAGACCGTACAGCAAGCCCTGAAGGGTTCTCAGTTCAGAATCGGAAGAGTGAAGATGAGAATCAAGAGAAAAATCCCATCTCTGAAAATGTTAGAAATTCAGGGGAGCATTGTATAAAAAAAAAAAAAAAAATCCTTGCAGGGCTGATTATAAAAGTGAAGAAAAAAAAATCCAACCCAACCCAAACAAAAACAAAAACAAAACCCCACCCCCCCAAAAAAAATCCCCAAACCCTCTGTCTGTGAGCTCGGGAGGCTCTTGCTCCCACTTTTAATTGCACCTGGAAAGGGGCTTAATATCTCAGCCAATTTCTCCATCATCTTTTGCAAATCTTGGGCTGCTCAGGTCCCCGGGGGCTTTGTGTAATAAAACGGGATGGTTAAAGGGCATGTTTCTGCATTAACGAATCTTTCTGCACTGGCTGGGCCTGAACATTATGTAAATGTTTACTGTAATTAAGAGATGAAGTTGTCAAGGCACGGTATTTTGGTGGCTGGGTTGGAGTTCCTGCCACGGATAGTCGCTAGAGAAGGAAGAGGACCAGGAAGAAGCAGAGAGAAGAGAAGAGAAGAGAAGAGAAGAGAAGAGAAGAGAAGAGAAGAGAAGAGAAGAGAAGAGAAGAGAAGAGAAGAGAAGAGAGGTGGAAATGGGTGCCTTCCCCTCCCCCACAGTCTGGGTTTTATATGCCCTTTAGCTGGTGGTTTCAGTGAGAGCAGGGGACAGGTGTGGAAAGGGGACGCTTGGCTGGGCTTAGCTTTGTGCCCTGGCCCTGCTGCAGTGTAGCCTTAAGCTTTCTTACACTTTCTCTTATTGATACAGGGAACCTCCGGACTATATTTGTTGCTTGCTTGCTTGCTTTTGTTTGGTTTGTTTTTGATACTATGATGGTGGTGTTTTTTTTTTTTTTAACACTTGGAAAAATACCCCATATCCTGGAGCCATGAGTGAGGGCTTACTCCCAGCCCTGGGGAGATGGAAGTGAGAAGATCCTTAGTTTAGGACGAACAAGAACTGTTACTGTCCATGGATATATCTTTGATTTGCTTGAGTTTGAGGTATAAGTCTGATGTATTTTAAAAATTGAGGTTTGCTGGGCTGTGGTGGCACACGCCTTTAATCCCAGCACTTGGGAGGCAAAGGCAGGTGGATTGCTGGTCTACAGATTGAGTCCCATAACAGCCAAGGCTACGTAGAGAAACCCTGTCTTGAAAAATATGTGTGCGTGTGCACGTGTGCATGTGTTCACGTGAGCGCATGTGCGTGCATGTGCACGCATGCACAATGTACATGGAGACCATAGATTGATGTTAGATGTCTTCCTCAACCACTCTCCACCTTAGTTTTTGAAGCATCTCTCCTGTGAGTCTGGCGCTTACTGATTTGCCTAAACTAGCGGGCCAGCTAAGGATCTGCCTGTGTCTGCCTCCCAGTGCTAAGTACTCACTGCTGTGTCTGATTTTTTTTCTTTTTTAACTTGAGTTCTGGAAATCTGATCTCACACCCTTATGCTTGCTATATAGTCGCTAGAGAAGGAAGAGGACCAGGGAGAAGCAGAGAGAGGCCTTTACCTACTTAGCCTTCTCCCCAGTCCCCCAGCCCCATTTTGACATATACATACATCTATGACGCCATCAGTATTAATATTGCAGTCACACGGTGGCTCCAAACATTTCCTCTTTTGTTAAAAAACGATTTATTCGAGCCGGGCGGTGGTGGCGCACGCCTGTAATCCCAGCACTTGGGAGGCAGAGGCAGGCTGATTTCTGAGTTCGAGGCCAGCCTGGTCTACAGAGTGAGTTCCAGGACAGCCAGGGCTATACAGAGAAACCCTATCTCGAAACAAACAAACAAACAAACAAACAAACAAACAAACAAACACCCCGATTTATTCTATGACTTACTTATGTATGTGTCTGTGTGCATGTACATGCCTAGACATGGTGCCTGAGGAAGCCGGAAGAGAGTATCAGATCCTCTGGAGCTAGAGTTACAGGTGCTTATGATCTGTCCATTGTGGGAACTAGAACCAAACTCTGGTCTTCTGCAAGGCACTCCACCCCAAAATCTATCGCATCTGTGACTCTCTGCAATGTGAGAAAGGGCCAGTCCTACAGACCTGAAGCTTCAGGATTTCCATGACACAGGGCAGCAACAGGGTAACAAGGAGGAGTCCTGATGAGCACCCAATAGTGATGATGTCACAGAAGCCAGAGATCTTGAATCAGACCAATGAGTCATTGTAATAAACCTTTGCAATCGAAGATGTGTGGACAGGGGGGTATCCTGTGGTATGGGTTAAAATGGTGGTCCGTATGCAGCCAGGAAGTTTGATTGCATGCACCCTATGATGCCACCGGGTGGGCATTGGGCTGTGGGAAGCCACAGGACCCCGCTCCGGGGGTGGGGAGATGCAGTCTGAGGTCCCCAAGGGAACTGGAGGAGGCTAGCTTGTGGGTCCCCCTGAGCCGCACAGAAGCTGAGGACGGCAGGTTCTCAGGCTCCTGGACACCGCAGATGCCGCTGGAAGCCACGGAAGAGCTGAGAATGGAGTTGGGTCCCGAGGGCAGTCTCTAGCCTGGAGCCGAAGGGAAAGGGCAGGGGGAGAGCTCTAGCTGGTTCCCACAGGGAAGAGAGGCCTTGGCTTGCTTGGTTGGCTGCTTGGCTTGATGGAGGCGCGGCTGGGAGCGCAGGGAGGCCTGCTCCAGGAGACTAGACTCGGATCTTTAGAGGAAGACCTACCTGCTCCATTGCTCAAGCACAGCGGGTCCACATGAGAAGAGGCGGTCCATACTTTTAAAGCACTTATTGGCAGAAAGTTGTGATGAGTGAAACGTAGAGGCCGGCCACATGGGGGGAGGGGGGGAAGGGAATGCGGAGAGAGGGGCAAGAGAGTCAGGCAAGAGTAAGAGAATAAGAGTAAGAGAGAGAGGAGGGGCAAGCAGCCCTATTTATAGTGGGTTGGGCCTACCTGGCTGTTGCCAGGTAACTGTGGGGAGGAGCATACCTAGCTGTTGCCAGGTAACTGTGGGGAGGAGCATACCTAGCTGTTGCCAGGTAACTATTGGGGTGGAGTCCAGACAGAATACCGGGGGCTTGGGGCGTTACCCTATATGACTGATGGCCACAGAATTATGGAGAGCTGAGGCCTCGTGTCAGGAACCTAGTGTCTGGGAGGGTGGCAAACGACCTTCCATCCCTTGCAGAATGATCTGCTGGGTCTCCATGGTTTAAATCTAGCTCAACCAGAACACAGGCTGCCTTTCTCACACTGTGGAGACACACTGTGACACACTACAGCTTCCACGATGAGATGCTTTCCTATTCTTTGTTTGCACGGTTTTGTTTTGGGAGAAATTTCAAGGGCAAAGGGCAGATATGAGGGGATGGGGAGATGAGTGGGACTGGGGTGCATGTTGTGAGACTTACAAAGATTCAATGCATTAAATTCAATACATTAATTCAATAAGTTAAAACTAGATTTTTCCCTTACACAATCTATCCTGATTATGGTTTCCCTCCCTCTGCTCCTCTAAGTTCCTGCCTAGCTCCCCTCCCATCTGGATCCACCCCTCTCTGTCTCTCAGAAAAGAAATAGTATTCCAAGGGATACTGAAATAGAATAAAAATAAAATATAATAAGATAAAACAAAAAACTATCACATAAAAGTCGGACAAGACAAACTTCAGAAAAAGAGCCCAAGAGAAGGCATGAGAAACAGGCGTCTTTCCTTATATCCTCAGGAATCCCATAAAAATACTGAACTGGAAGCCATAATATGTATGAATAAGACCTGGTCCAGACCTGTGCAGTCCTGTGCATAGTGTTTCCGTCTCTGTGAGTTCATACGAGCTTGTCTTCCTGGGGTCCCCCAGTCCCCCTGGATTTTATACTCGTTGTGCCTCCTGTTCCATGGGGTTTCCTGAACCCTGAGGGGAAGGATTTGATGGAGACATATCATTTAGAGCTCTGTTCTAAGGTCTCTCACTCTCTGTGTTATGTCTGGCTGTGGGTCTCTGTATTTGTTCTCATCTGTTGCAGAAGAAAGCTTCTCTTATGATGACGGAGCGAGCCACTGATCTATGAGTATAGCAGAATGTCATTAGAAGTCATTTTATGGCTATGTTCTCTTAGGAGAACAGTGGTATTTGGTTTGACCCTAAGTCCTTGGGGTATTTTGTCTCTGGTTCTTAGTCACTCAAGCAGTGTCAGGTATGGGTTCCATCTTGTAGAATGGGCTTCAAGTTAAATCAGTTATTGGTTGGTTACTCCCGCAAGCGTGTGCCACCCCTGCTGTAGCATATCTTGCAGGCAAGACAGGTTGTAGATCAAAGGGTCTGCGGTTAGTTTGGTGTTTATGTCTGTCTTTTGATAGTGGGCCGAATGCATTGTTGTACCAAAGACACTAGAAAGTGGGGATGAAGGCTCTACGTAGGCACCAGCTCAACTTCTCCATGTTCAATGAGTTGTGTAGGTGCTGCCATCAATGAGGCCTTACAGTCAGTTTGTAGAGAGCGACCTATAGCCTTGGCAACTGCCTGGGTTGTTTGGGGATTCCTATGGGGCTCCTTTGGCCAACAACCCCATTTGGTGTAATTCAGTCCTGGAACTGGAAATTTCATTTGATGACAAGAGATGACCAGTTGGGATTCTGTCTTCCCCATTATTTGGTGATTTCCTTTAAATTGCCTTCATATGTGTTTTACTATATTAGGTTTCCATACTACCCATATCTCCACATTCCCTCCCTCATCTCTATATCCCTGACTTGATCCTCTCATTCCAGCTCCCTTACACACATCCATAATTATCCTATTTCCCTTTCTAATACAATCTATCAGTCCTCCCTAGTCCCTTACCCTATACCTAACTTCTGTGGTTCTATAGATTGTAGCATGGTTATCATTGACTTAACAGCTAATATCCACATATAAGCAAATGCATATCATTTCTGTATTGCTGGGTCTGGGATACTTTACTCAGGATGATTCCCCCCCCTCTAGTTTATCTGACAATTTCATGCTTTCATTTTCCACAGTTTGGTAGTACTCCGTTGTATAGATGTATCACATTTTATTTATCCATTCTTCTGTTGAGTCTCTGTTCCCAGTTTCTGGCTATGATGAATAGAGCAGCAATGATCACTGTTGAGCAAGTGTCTCTGTGGTAGGATGAAGCATCCTTTGGGTATACACCCAGGAGTGGTAAAGCTGGATCTCGAGGTAGATTGATTCCCACTTCCTGAGGAACCGCCACACTAGTTTCCATAGTGACTGTATGAGTTGTAGCACATGTTCTTAACTGCTGAGCCATCTCTCCAGGTGCCAAAGATTTGTGCATGTGAGGCCAAATTAGATCCCTAGTCAGCCTCTTCTCATGACTCCTTGTGATCTCTGTGGCCCACCTTTCCCTGTCTCCATCCCCTAAGTCTGTCATTGTCACTATACATGACTTCACATTTTCTAGAATTTCAGCTAAATGGAGTGGAGTGGTATGTCTTCTCACTATGCTTTCCACAAGAAGAGTGGTTTAGAGATATAGCCATGCTGTGTGCCTGGCTACTTTTCTTCTATTCTATTCTATTCTATTCTATTCTATTCTATTCTATTCTATTCTATTCTATTCTATTCTATTCTATTCTATTCTATTCTATTCTATTCTACTCATTTATTTGACAGGGTTTCTCTGTGTAGCCATGACTGTCCTGGAACTCACTCTGTAGATCAGGCTGGCCTCCAACTCAGAGATCTGCCTGCCTCTGCCTCCCAAGTGCTAGGATTAAAGGCGTGTGTCACAGTCTGGCTGATTTGTTCCTTTTTGTTGCTCAGAAGCAGCCCACTGTGAGAATATATTGGTGGTTTATAGGACCTTTGGTTGTTTCCAGGTTGAGGCTATCTGGGTAAATGTTTGGCTACCAGGTTTGTACATATGTGCTTTAATTCCTCTTGGGTAAATGCCTAGGAATGGAATGACTAGATTGGTCACAGGGTATGTTTAACTTAATAAGAAATTGCCAAAGTCTTTTCCAAAGTGGTGCCAGGTTTTCCAGGTTGCGCCATGTCCTGCTCTTATCAAAAACATAATGGCATTCCATTGGCTTACCTCATTGCCAGAATTTGGTATTGACATTCCTTTTAAAATAATTAATTAAGGTTTTTCAAGACAGGGTCTCTCTGTATAGTCCTGGCTGTCCTGGAACTTGATTTGTAGACCAGGCTGGCCTCAAACTCACAGAGATCCCCCTGCCTCTGACTCCTGAGTGCTGAGATTAAAGGTGTGTGCCACCACATCTGGCTTAATATTCTTTTTAAATTTTACCAATTCCAGATAGCTGTATTTTATTTTATTAATTAATTGATTTATTGGTATTTTGAGATAAGGTCTTCATATGTAGCCTTAGTTAGTTTGGAACTGGCTTTTCAGACAGACCAAGATGGCTTTGACAGATCAAGTGGCGGCGTGTGCCACCACTCCTGGTCCAATAGATATATTTTAATTAAAATGTCCTTTCAAAGTTGTAAGGCACATAAATATATATATGTAAATTTTCATCAAGTTTCACATTTAATATTCTTCTTTTCTCTTATCCCTTTCTCCCACTTTCTCTTTTTCATTTCTTATTTTTCCCCCAGGTCTTATTCAATATTTAGTCTACAGCACCTGCTTTTCTCCCAATTCAGAGTTGGGAGAGCTAATTCAACATCCTATGGGTGCAAGAAAGACATTCCAAAGATTTTTTTTTCACCTTCTGTCCTTTTCCTTCTTGACAATTCCCAAGGCATGAAGCTATACACATGCAGGAAAAATCCCACACCAGCACTGACCTGTAAGGCATCCAGCTCTGGCAAAAGAAATGTCGTCTAAAGTCTGTTTGAGAATCCTAACGAAGGGAAATGTCATTACTCCTGACCTTGACACACACCGATTATAAAGCAGGCACCCCGACCTCCCCCTCTTCACTATTAGTTATTTTCACTCCCTGGCCTCTACACCTTGTCCATCAACTAAGAGCAAACACATTAGCACATCCCCAACCTGCAGCTTGTTAAAATGGGATCTGTCTAACATTCCTCACCCAAGTATGAGAGCGGGGGATGCTGGGAGAATGGGCCCTGAAGACTGTCAAATGGTTAATGCGAGAGAGGAAGAATATGGGCGATCTTAGCCTGAGCTCTGATTTCGGAGACAGAAAGAAGCTGCGGGTTGGCACAGGGTTAAAACCAATGGCCGAGGAAGGGGAGTTTTGCTTCAGCGGATTTGACTAGGGATTGCAGAATGTATACCCCCCCCCCCAGAGGGGTCTGACTGCCTGCTCATCCTGCTAACTGGACTCATCCTTAAAGGAGCTGGGAAGCAGTGGAAAATAAAAGCAGCATGGTCAGAACAGCTGGTGCGACGGGGGCCCGTGGCTTCTGGGATGATTGCTGCAGAGCTACGTGTAAAGTGTTCCGTTGCCACCCTCTGTGGACACACTGATTCTCCAAAGGGGAGAAAAGGAAGGAAAGTAACAATGGGTATAGGATCGCTTTGCTCCCCTCGCCTCTCGGGCTGACAGTCAGATGGAGTCAGGGGGTTAGCAGCACTAAAGACCACTGCACTCCTCCAGGAGATTCCTTAAGACTCCAAGACAGGCAAGCAGTCGCTCAGCTTCCCAGGCTGCCGATCCTGTCCATCCACACTGACATGAAAGAGGTCGAGTCCCATATCATGTTCAGGTTTCTTTGTTTTTTTGTGACAGAGTTCCTAGCCCAGGCGGGCCTTGAACTTGCAACATAGCCGAGGATGACTTTGAACTCCTGAGTCTCCTGAGTGCTGAGCTGACAGGCGTTTCACCATGCCTGGCATTATGTAGAGCTGGGGACAGAAGCTGGGCAAGTCCTCCAGCAGTCCGCCACCCGAGCTCCGGCTCAGCTCCATTGCTTTTCCTTTCCTTTCCTTTCCTTTCCTTTCCTTTCCTTTCCTTTCCTTTCCTTTCCTTTCCTTTCCTTTCCTTTCCTTTCCTTTCCTTTCCTTTCCTTTCCTTTTTCCTTTCCTTTCCTTTCCTTTCCTTTCCTTTCCTTTCCTTTCCTTTCCTTTCCTTTCCTTTCCTTTCCTTTTTCCTTTCCTTTCCTTTCCTTTCCTTTCCTTTTTCCTTTCCTTTCCTTTCCTTTCCTTTCCTTTCCTTTTTCCTTTCCTTTCCTTTCCTTTTTCCTTTCCTTTCCTTTCCTTTCCTTTCCTTTCCTTTCCTTTCCTTTCCTTTCCTTTTTCCTTTTTCCTTTTTCCTTTTTCCTTTTTCCTTTTTCCTTTCCTTTCCTTTCCTTTCCTTTCCTTTTTCCTTTCCTTTCCTTTCCTTTCCTTTCCTTTCCTTTCCTTTTTCCTTTCCTTTCCTTTCCTTTCCTTTCCTTTCCTTTCCTTTCCTTTTTCCTTTCCTTTCCTTTCCTTTCCTTTCCTTTTTCCTTTCCTTTCCTTTCCTTTCCTTTCCTTTCCTTTCCTTTCCTTTTTCCTTTCCTTTCCTTTCCTTTTTCCTTTCCTTTCCTTTCCTTTCCTTTCCTTTCCTTTCCTTTCCTTTCCTTTCCTTTTTCCTTTCCTTTCCTTTCCTTTCCTTTCCTTTCCTTTCCTTTCCTTTCCTTTCCTTTCCTTTTTCCTTTCCTTTCCTTTCCTTTCCTTTCCTTTCCTTTCCTTTCCTCTTTTTTCTTTGTTTCTTTCTTTCCTTCCTTCCTTTCTCCTTCCTTCCTTCCTTCCTTCCTTCCTTCCTTTCTTTCTTTCTTTCTTTCTTTCTTTCTTTCTTTCTTTCTTTCTTTCTTTCTTTCTTTCTTTCTTGAGCCAGGGTTTCTCTGCATATTTCTGGCTGTCTCAGAACTCTCTCTCTCTCTCTAGACCACACTGGCCTCCAACACAGATCTCTGCCTCCTGAGTATTGAGATGAAAGGGGTGCACCCCCACTTCCTGGCTCATTGTTCACATTTTTTTTTGTTTGTTTGTTTTTAATTTCACAAGCCATATTTTAGAGCACTGGGATTTGGCCATCAAGAATAAGGATGTACTAGCTGGGTACAGGCCTATATTGTGAATTCAAAGAACAAACCTGCCTTTTTTAAAAAAAATAATCTGGATCCCAAAGGTGGTACTATATGACTTTAGTAAGTAGAGGTAGGTGGATCTCTGAGTTGGAGGCCAGCCTGGTCTATTAAGTCCCAGGATAGCTAGGGCTACACAGAGAAACCCTGTCTCTCAAAAACCAAAGCAAACCAAGCAAAAAACAACAACAAAAGCTAAAAAGAAATCAAAGAAACACACACACATCACTGAATCAAATTACTACACTGGATATGAGGCTGGAGAGATGACTCATCAGTTCAGAGCACATGTTGCGTTTCTGAAGGACCAGAGGCAGGTTCTAAGCACCTAATCAGGTGGTTCATTAGGTGGCTCAGAACCATCTGTAATTCCTGCTCCTGAAGTCCTCAGCCTCCTCAGCCACCCACACTCGTGTACATATCCCATACCCTTGCACATGTGTGCATGTGTGTGTATGTGTGTATGTGTGCACAACTTAATATAAAACAAACAAATAAAAAGCTGGGATATGGGGGAATGAATTTGTACTCCCACCATGCCTCTGGTGCAATGGGAGGTGGAGACAGAAGGGTCAGCGGAAGCCCACTGACTGGCTATCTTAGTTAGGATTACTATTGCTAGGATGAAACACATGACCAAAGCAACTTGCGGAGGACAGGGTTTATTCAGCTTATACTACCAGATCATAGTCCATCATTGGCCGAAGTCAGGACAGCAACTCAAACAGGGCAGGACCCTGGAGGCAGGAGCTGATGCGGAAGCACAGGGGGGGGGGGATGCTGCTCACTGACTTGCTCCCTGTGTCTTGCTCGGCCTGCTTTCTTATAGGACCCAGGACCACCAGCTCAGGGGTGGCCCCGCCCACAATGGGCTGGGCCCTCGCCCATCAATCACGAGTTAAGAAAATGTTTTACAGCCCGATCTTATGGAGGCATTTTCTCGATTGCAGTGATTATATTGTGTCATGTTCACAAAACAACCAGCTGGCAAGACTGACCCCATATCAACTTGACACAGAGCCACATCGCTATTAAGCTATAACCTTTCCTCTCTTACTCATCCCCAAGATCTCACATTAGGAACATCACAATATAAAATATTCTAAATTTTACCAGTCCCACGGTCTTTAAACGTTCAAACACTTAAAAATCTCTTCTTCTTCTTCTTCTTCTTCTTCTTCTTCTTCTTCTTCTTCTTCTTCTTCTTTTTTAAAAAACATATTTAGTCTCTTTTAAAATCCACTAGTCATTGTAAAATTCCAAAATCTCCTTATAAGTCTCTCAACTGTGGGCTTCTGTACAATAAAAGATAAATTAGGGCGGTGGTGGCGCACGCCTGTAATCCCAGCACTCTGGGAGGCAGAGGCAGGCGAATTTCTGAGTTCGAGGCCAGCCTGGTCTACAGAGTGAGTTCCAGGACAGCCAGGACTACACAGAGAAACCCTGTCTCGAAAAAAGCCAAAGAAAGAAAAAAAAAAAAAAGAAAAAGAAAAAGATAAATTAAGTACTTTCTTACTTCAAGAGGGAAGAGCCAGGGCACAGTCACCATCAAACCAAAATAAAGCCAAACTTCAAAAGTGTAAATAACTCGATGTCAAATCATCTGGGATCTGGGAGGCAGAGGCAGGCAGATCTCTGAGTTCGAGGCCAGCCTGGTCTACAGAGTGAGTTCCAGGACAGTCAGGACTACACGGAGAAACCCTGTCTCAAAAAACAAAAAACAAAAAACAAACAAACAAACAAAAACAAACAAACAAACAAAAACAAAAAAATTATCTAGGATCCACTTGGGCTATTTGGGCTCCGTCAAAGGGTCACTTCTCTGGCTCTGACCTCAGCGGCACACACAGCTTGTCTTCTAGACTCTGATTGGCTCCGCTCCACTGCTGCTGCTGTTCTTGGTGGGCATCCCATGGTACTGGGGTCTCCAAACCGTTTGGGTGTCTTGCTGCAATTAGGCTGCACTTTCCCCACTAGTCAACTGCATGACCCTTTTAATGCTGGACCTTCAATTGCTGCCTACACCTTCACCAGTGGTCTCTCCAGGCCTCTCACAGTTCCGGGCCTTAGCAGCTTTCCATGACCCCTTCAGGCTTTCCAAACCAGTACCACCTGGGTGACTCTTATACTACCAAATCTGACTGTCAGCACAAGGTACGGCCTTGACTGCCTCTGGAACACAGCTTCTGGGTACTGACTCTCAGAAGGAACTTTCTAGAAGGTTTCACCTCAGTGATGCTGGTCTCTTCCTAATCACTGCTCATCTCTTAGCTCCAGCTAACCAGCGTCAATTGTCCTGGTACAACGAAGAGTTCACTTCATTGGTGCTGGTCTCTTGTTAATCATGGCTGACTCTTCAGGCCCAGCTGACTGGGATGACAGAATCTTAATTCAAAATATCAAATAGCTCCAGTAGAGTGTTTAAACTTTCCTCTGAAACTTCACCATCTTGTGATGGGCAGGCTACCATCTTCTACATCGCCTTTAACATTCTTATCTTCCAAGCTCCCACCGAACACCCCACTCAGCTCTCATTGCTTTTCCAGACCAAAGTTCCGAAGTCCTTCCACAACCCTCCCCCAAACCCAACACAGTCAAGTCTGTCTCAGCAATGCCAACAAGAGGTGGTACCACCTTCTGGTTGAGTTACTACAGCTGTGATGATCCATCATGAACAAAGCAACTTGGGGAAGAAAGGCTTTCTTTGGCTTGCACTCCAGTTATTGTGGGATACGCAGCAGTGACCAACAAGAGACACCACTTTAAATAAGGACCCACATCCTACCTTATCTTCTGACCTCAACACATAAGCCATGGTAATGCATGTCCACACGCTTTCACACACACACACACACACACACACACACACACACACACAGACACACACACACACGAACATGTACACAAACATGCTTCACACGTGTATATTTTATACACACATCCAAAGGCAAAAAAACAAAAACAAAAACAAAACAAGAGACAAAACCAACCAAACCAAACTAAACCAAACCAAACAAAAAACCAGGAACCAGATCACGGTTTAACACAAGGCAAAGATGGCGGCTCTCCCAGTTGCAGCCTGCCTTTCAGGGCTCCACTGAGGTGAGAAGGATGAGCATTTCTATCCATGAAACCCTAAAAGCAAATCGCAGCACTTCCTCAAAGGGAAATGCAGATCCCTGAGCCGGCTCCTGCCCTTAGTAGCCCCCTCTGGGGAGCAGGCTCTCCTTCGCTGACAGTACAGATGTGGCTGTCATGGGGTAATGACAAGCCTCTTTTAACAGGCCTCTCTGAGCAACTGCCAGGCCACCCAGTCCCCAGCTGTCACTCAGGGGAGGGAGTTGGCTTTTCCCCTTGTCCTATTCCCTTTGAGATGGGATGAGGAGCAAACCTAAACCACAGTAGCTGCCCTCAAAGAGCATGCCAAGTTGTGTTAGTTCTTTTCTGGGTGACATAAAGGAAGAGTTTACTTCAACTTACAGTTTGAGAGTACAGTTTGTCATGGGGCAAGCTATGGAGGCATGAGTAACAGAAGCAAGTAAGGTCATATTGCATCCACTCTGGAAGCAGAGTGGAAAATCCTCTCCTCTCCTCTCCTCTCCTCTCCTCTCCTCTCCTCTCCTCTCCTCTCCTCTCCTCTCCTCTCCTCTCCTCTCCCCTCCCCTCCCCTCCCCTCCCCTCCCCTTCCCTTCTCTTCTCTTCCCTTCTCTGCTCTTTTGAGATAATATCTTACTATGTATGTAGCTCTGGCTGTCCTGGGACTCGCTACATAGACCAGGCTAGCCTCACATTCACAGAGATCTGTCTCTCTCTCCTGGAACTAAAGGTACGGACCACACACAGCTTTCTCCTTTTATACAGGACCCCAAACCAAGCAACAGTGCCGCCCACATTTAGGGTGGGATTTCTATCTCATTTTAGCCTAGTCAAGAAAATCCCATCAGGTATATGCCCAGACGTTTGCCTTTAAAGGTGGTGCTAGATCTTGTGAGGTTGACAAACCAGTATTAACTATGACATAGATCATCACCCTCAACGTCGTTGTTGGGGTCTGAACTAGGTACCCGAAAGAAGCTCTCTAGGAATTGGGCCATCAGAGCCTGTCTGGCAGGCCCCTGACAAAGCCAGCTGGGTCATGCCCCCGGGGAAACTAGGTTAGAAAAGTTGTTGGTGAGGCAGGAAAGCAACTGAGTTAGCAGTACAGTGTCACCCTGACTGCCAGGGCTGGGCATCCTTGGCCATTGGTGGATGTGGTGCGTGAAGCTGGGTATCCTTAATGCTTGTGTCCCGGTGATCATCCCTCGGGGGAGCAGGATCCAAGCGTGTGGGCAAGACGGCCAAGTGCATGGCTAGAACCTCAGCACGCCAGAGACGGAAGCCTGAGGCTGACCGCGAGCCCAAGGCCAGCTGCGCCTACACCTTGAGGCCCTTCCTCAAACACCACCGCCATCACCCCAGCAAGAAACTGCTGAAAAGGGTCGGAGATACAGCCCAGTGGTACTGTGTGTGTTCACGGTGCTTGAGGCCCAACAGTTAATCTCTAGTATTGAGAACAATTTCTCAGTGAAAGCCATTCAAATGCTAATGTTTATCTGTGCCAGTATTAGTATAATACTGGGAAGAAGAAACAAGTTTAAGGCCTAGCTAGGGTACACGGTGACTTTGAAGCTAGTTTTGACAGCTTAGCAAGAACCTGTCTCAAACTAAAGTCATCACCACCACCACCACCACCACCACCACCATCATGTTAGTGTTATAGCTTGTGATCCCAACACTTGAGAGGGTGAGGCAGAAACATCAAAAGTTCACTGTCATCTTCAGTTACTTACAGTTAAGGCCAGTCTTAAAACAGACAGCTGGGCAATAGTGGCACACACCTTTAATCCTAGCACTCGGAAGGCAGAGGCTGGTAGATGGATATCTTGCCTGGTCGAGAGAGAGAGAGAGAGAGAGAGAGAGAGAGAGAGAGAGAGAGAGAGAGAGAGAGAGAGAGAGAGTTCTAGGATAGCCAAGGTTGCACAAAGAAGCTCTGTTTCAGAAAGCCAACCAACCAGCCAGCCAACCAACCAACCAACCAACCAGCCAACCAACCAACCAACCAACCAACCAACCAACCAACCAACCAACCAGCCAACCAACCAACCAACCAACCAACCAACCAACCAACCAACCAACCAACCAAAAAACAAAACAAATAAAAAACGAAAATCAGAAGACTCCAAAACAAACCAAAAAAATCCACCACTAACAACAAACAAAGAGGAAACATTTTAGAGGGAGAAGACTCCTTGAAATGAAACCATGTATTTCTGGTCCTTTGAAGGGTCTTCCCTGTCTAGTGGGGGAGCCACCGTGTGCTGGTGGCAAGGTGAAGCCTGTTAGGTGTGGCTCAGACTTGGGAGGCAAGCTGGGACCTCGGGCAGTGTGGGTGCAGGTGAATCACCTGCTTTCCTGAATCCTGGAAAATTGTGCCCAGGGCGTCTTTTCTAGGCGGTTCTTTGAAGTCCTAAAGATGAAAGCTTTGCCGACCACGGCCACTTCGCACTGGAATGAAGGTGGCACTCTCAGCAGGGGAAGGAGAACCTGCTCCCTGGATGGGAGTCGGTAGAAGTGGAATAGGAGGCTGAGGAAGAGATGTTGTAGGCTGAGGCTCAGGTACCGTTTCCACTGGGCTTGTGGGGACAAGCGCCAGAGCCTGCCATCTTCCTGACAGAGACTCGTTGAGGGGGGAAAAAATCCCCACCTGTATCAGCTTGCTCCCCCTGAAGCACTCAAGGTGCATTGTCCTCACTGAGTGACGTTTGGAAATGGGTCCTTGTGGTTTTAGAGGTCACAGTGCCAGGAATAGACCAGAGTGGTGAGAGAGTATCCCTTCCCCAAAGCTAATAGTATCCTGCGTGGGAAAAGCTGCAATAGCTTTGAGTTAGTTAATTGCTTAAGTTAGTCCTGTTCTTTCGGGATCTTGAATATATTTTGGGGGTGCCAATCAGTTTCTAAGGGTTTCCAGGATGATGTCCAGACCATACATACAGCCACCACAGGACTATGTCTGGGCTGTAAACTACAGAGGAAGCACGAGTCACCAAACCCTTCCTATATTAAACGTTGGTTGCACTGACGCCGTGCCCTACTTTTAAAATGTTCTGGCCACTTGAACACCGAATATTAGAGAGCTTTAAAGAATAGGCTTAATTTTAAATGCAATCGGCAAAGTCTCCCTCTTATTCAATTTGAATTTGCTTTTTTGAGAATTCATTTCACACCTAATATTTCAGGGAAGGCTAGCTGCTTGGCTGATCTTTGCAGGGAGCCATGGGGGTGCCAGGCTGGGAGAATCCAGATGACACACAGAAAGGGGAGCTGGGTATATTGAGGATGACGGCTGCCCGTTTCTTTCTCGGTGTTTGGGGGTGGGGGTGTGTGCCTCTCTCCGGCCTGCAAGCCTGCCAGCCCTCGGGCCCTTTCCTGTCCAAGCAATGTGGTTACAGCCCCTGTGCGCTAAGGTCAGGAAAGGTAAAGAAAACAAGATGGTGTCACCCAGAGAGGCGGGGCTGGCAGCTGGTCACTGTGCACACAAGCCTTAGCTCATTGTCCTCCTTGCAGACAGGAAAGCAGATGGGATGGAGGGAAAAGAAGGCGGTGGCTGCAAGGGTGAGATAGACCAGGAGCAGGACTGACGGGGTTCCAGTCTCCCTGAGGTCCCTGAGGAGAGCAGCTAGGATAAAGAACAGAAGGCCGCCCTAGGCCCTCTTCCCATGCCTGGCAACTCTAGACTGTGCCTGAGCAGTGTCGAGGCCTCAGAAAGGGTGGCAATGGCCGTGCCACATAGGCTGATCTTGCTGTGGCCATCCTTCGCCTCCCAGCATGCTCCAGCAGCAGTGCCCCTGTATGCTCACCTCTGGGGGCCTGTAAATACAGGGAGGTCAAGGCAGCCCTGCCCTCGCCTCACTTGAGGGAACTGGGCTAGCTGAAGCCTGAGCTTGGAGCCAGTAAAGGAAACACTCAGCTCTTCTGGAACTGATGGGCCATAGCTTCTGCTTCCCACACTCAGGTTAGGGATGAATGGTCTCCGCTTGGGCATTTTCTCCTGTCCTGTGCCCTGTCCTCCAGGAAAGACAGAAGATGAGAACTGAGGAGATTTGAAAGGGAATTCCACCTGAGTCTTTCCCCCCTCCCACTCCCTTCTTTTTAAAAAACATTTATTTCTTTTACTACTTTGAGTATGTATGTGTGTGTCCGAGTGAGGGTATATACACATAAGTGTTGATCCCTGCAGAGGCCAGAGGCATTGAATCTCCAAGAGCTGCAGTTACCTGTGCTCAGGAGCTGCCTGACATAGGTGCTGGGAACTGAACCTGAGTCCTCTAGAAAACAAGTACACGCTCTGAACTACTGAGCCATGTCTCTAGCTCCCTCCCTCCACCCCTCCATCCCTCCATCCTCCTTCTCCCTCTCCAGGTCTCCCCCTTCCCCTTTCCTGCACTCACAGCACCCCCCTTCTAGCCTCCTAAGGCCTGGATTCCTCGTGTGCACCATCACACCCAGCCTTGAATGTGGTGCGTTCAAATAACAGGCCCAGAGCCATCCAACAGGGGTCTAGTTCACTTGGAAGCAGGGGCTAGCACTTTAAGGCCAGGTCACACTTTGAGCTCAGATGTAAAAGAAGAAGCTCATCCATTCACAAGAAGACGGACACCTGTTCTGACTATATTGGTCCCTTGTGGAAATGCTCCAGGGACTGGACTTGAGCTGCTTATGGGCTCTTGCAGGGGAGGGGTGAGTGAATGTGTGTGTGTGTGTGTGTGTGTGTGTGTGTGTGTGTGTGTGCGGGGGAGCTAAGATTCTAGCCCAGACATCCTAGCTCAGCTGACTCATTTTTTGTTTCCACCCAACAGCCTTCTCGGCTGGCTACTGCCTGGTTTTGCCCGGAGGTTGGTCACAGCTGGAATGAAGGCAGAGGTGGTGCCGGAAGGCTCCATCAATAGTGATAATTAATTTGGCTTGTGGTCGCCTTGCACCTCTCATTTGAGGCTGTACAGGTGCTCCAGACATTAATTAATTAGGCCTCCTGCACCTCCTGTGGGGTTTGGACAGATGTCTGATTCCAGGGGTGCTGTTTCCTGCGACCGGGGCAGAGCAACGGAGGCTTGGATGGACAGGGAAGGAAGTACCATGCCACCTGACCTCTTGCCATCACTGCTAGGGAGGAGGCCTGAGCAGATGGGGATTCAGATCATGATGGCACTCGAGGACTTCCTTGCAAGCTCATGGGTTCGCTTTATCTCCAGCAACCCCCTTTGTGGAGGCCCCAGCTAGACAGGAAACACTGGCTCTGGAACCTGCAAGGTGACTTTTACTGTTCCAGTTATGAGTACCCAGAATCGAGGCTGCTTTGTGTGGTGTAAGGTGGCTGGGGGAGGGTATTTTCATGAGCAAAAAAAAAAAATGTTAATTAATAATGGTTTCTGGAATTTCTCCTCTGAGACAATAACCTAGTCAGCTCTACGCTTCTGAATAATTGGTCTCAGTAATAATACAGAGCACCATAATAATACAGCTTTCTGTACGTTCAAGAAAGCAGCAATTTATTCCAGGTAAGATTAAGAAAAAAAAAGGGTTGATTTTGTTCATCTTGATACCTGCCCACCTCAGAGATCAAGTAGTGAGGAGGAGGTCAGTTAATAAGTCCAGGCATTCTGCATGTATTTAATGAGGGCCTCTGGCATGCATAGAAGTCAGGGTAGGGGGCAACAGGGAGACTGAATAAAGAAGCCCCAATAAATGAAACGTTTTCTGCAAAGATAACCCCTAGATTCACAGGGCACTTGTTTTCCTTAGAATGCACATTTGAGAAAGAAGACAATGGCTTGACATTCAGCACCCATTTCTAAAAGAAGACAGCTAAATAATACAAGGCTCAGACTCCCTTGCAGCTAGGGTTCTAGGTATGAGGAGGCTCAGTCAAGCTGTTATATGAGACTTGAATTTGGATTTTAGAGATGATGCGTATATGGGGGTATACTATATGTGTTGCTACTGTGGCCACAGCTGAGGTCACATGTTTTCAAGCTGTTAGTGGTAATTTCCAGTCATGTAATAGACCCCCAATAGTGGCAGCTCAGTTGTGTGGCATGGCGTTGGGAGACTTTTCTGGAAACTCAGCATGGAGTGGGCTTCTATAGCTCTCTAAAGAATAGTTAGCATGTTAATAATCCCTTCTCCAAGGAATCTTCTACTTTGACTACCCGAAGTGAGTTTTATTCTCTTTAACTGACCCCAGACTCCCAGCAGATCTGCTTGCTTATATATCTATATCCTCTGTCCTTTACCATCCTGTCAAATCCTTCTCACAGAGATGATCCCAGGTCAAACCTTGGTTCTGATATTATCTCCTCTATGAGAATCTCTATGCAGCTTTCTTTGATATGTGGCCTGCCTTTTCCATCCCATAGTAATACCCATTGCTCCCCAATTCAGTGCTCCCCAATTCAGTGCTCCCCAATTCAGTGCTCCCCAATTCAGTGCTCCCCACCTCAGTGCTCCCCACCTCAGTGCTCCTTTTGCTTTGGTTGCTCACCATCGTTTTCCTCTGTCAATCCCTGCCACAAGACTGTAAACTTATGTACAGTCAAGGCTATGTTTTCTTCTTCTTCTTCTTCTTCTTCTTCTTCTTCTTCTTCTTCTTCTTCTTCTTCTTCTCCTCCTCCTCCTCCTCCTCCTCCTCCTCCTCCTCCTGCTCCTCCTCCTCCTCCTCCTCTTCCTCCTCCTCCTCCTCCTTCTCCTTCTTCTTCTGTATAACTGATGTTTAGCGAAGTTCTTGCATACAGTAAGTACTCAGGAAACTTGTTAAAGTTTAAAATATTGTTAAAGTTTAAAGTATAAAATATACTGTATGTGCCAGTATGGATGATGTGTGTGTGTGGGGGAGGTGGTGGTGCATATGCTATCATCACACATGTGGAAGTCGGACAAGCTTGAAATCAGGTCATCAGGCTTAGCAGCAAGCCCCATCACTCCATGAGCCATCTTACTGGCCTGAGAACAGTCTCTCTCTGTCTCTGTCTCTGTCTCTGTCTCTGTCTCTCTCTCTCCCTCTCTCTCTCTCTCCTTGTTTTCTTTTTTTATGGTTTTCTGAATCAGGGTTTCTCTGTGTAGCCCTGGCTGTCCTGGAACTCACTCTGTAGACCAGACTGGCCTCGAACTCAGAAATCTGCCTGCCCCTGCCTCCCAAGTGCTGGGATTACAGGCGTGCGCCACCATCGCCCCACTCAGAGAACAGTTCCTCATTGAGGAAGAAAACACATGAGGCAGAATCCAGTATGAAGCCAGAGGGTTCTGACAGGGAGAGTAATGTTGCTAAGAGTGAACGGTACTGTCAGGGAGAAGTGACAGCCCAGGTGCCAGAGGAGCCCAGTCCTTGGACCTGGCTTTCTCTCCTGTTAAATGTGAGGTTGTCTGGAGAGACGGTTCAACAGTCAAGAACTCACATTGCTTTTCCAGATAATGATAGTAAAGTTCCCAGCATCCATACTGGACGGCACCCAACTGCCTGCAACTCCAGCTCCAGGGAGTGCAACCCTCTCTTCTGGCTTTGCTGAGTATTTGCACACATGCACACACATTCATGCATACATTTTTTTTTCTTTTTTTAAATGTGGATCAGGACTTCATTGCTGGCTCCTTGAGCTCGTGAGTTTTGGGAAATGCTGAGTTCAGCAGAGGAAAACTGGTTTCCCTACTAAGGGTTTCTCAGGGCCTTTAATATGCTAATGTTCACCGTGACTCAAATGCAGGACAGGCAGAATGTCTTCTTGTCTTTTGCTTCAACAACCAGAAAAACAAATTACTGTAAAACCTCAGGGGCTCCCAGTAATACCAGTTTGTTTTGCTTCTGTGCCTGGAGTCACCTAGTTCTTGGCTAAGCAGTTCAGCAAGCTCACCAAGCTGGGGCCAGTCTAAACCTGTTTCGGTCTAGAAGACTAGGGCAGGTCTTCTCTATTTCAGCCATCCCCCAGGTAGGCCCAAAAGATCCAGCACCGAAGTCCCAATTCCTGGAAAGCTTGTTGGCCATGGGTGGGGCCCAGCAGGTCACTCTGCTTCTCCTGGGGGGTCTTTGCAAAGTTCTATGGAAGAGACTTGGGTTTGGATTTGTGTTGGTAGTGGTGAAGAATTTGGGCCATCCAGGCAGTGGATCCCAGTGTTTCGCCAAGTTCCCGGTGACCCAGGCAGGCACGCCTCAGTGCCTGCAAGCTTCAGGGCAGTCCCAGCTGTGGTCCTGAGCCTACACTCTGCAGGTTTCAGTGGGGGCTTGCAAAAGGTGGCTCCTGCTGAGCGCATGACCTTTGCGCAGTGTAGATCCTTGGCGACTCCCGAAGCCAGCAGTGGCAGCCTAGCAGGCAGGAGGGTCACCAGTTTGAGGTCAGTGTCGTCTACATGGTCAGGCCTGTCTCAAAACAAAAACTAAACAACAAAATGGCCACTGCAACAATGCCAATGATGTGTGGCAAGTGACAGGGCATGTGCACTGGACACCAGAAAAAAATAATCGGCACACTGTGGGAAGACTCCTGTCTCTGTCTCTGTGTCTCTGTCTCTGTGTCTCTGTCTCTGTCTCTGTCTCTCTCTTTCTCTTTCTTCCTCAACCCTCTTCTCACTCTCCCTCTTCTCCCTAGGATCCTTATTGCTCTTCCCAGGATCCTTGCTGTGGGGAGCAGAACCTTCAGGAAGCGTTGCTTCCAGGAACTCTGCTGTGCAAGGGAAGTGCCTTTTTCCTGTTCGGTTCCTCCAGGAAGGCCTTTGATGAGGTCTTGACCCTGGGATAGCTTTCCTTTTCTAAGGCATGGTGTCAGCTCTAGACCCAGTACCAGTCTCCTGGGGCTAGCCTGTCTGGACACCTGCATGTGCCTCAGAAAGAGGGAAGCTTTCCAGCCTGGCTCCATTGTCATAAGGGCCCAAGTCCACGTGTAAAGCACACGTGGAGCCCCTGCTGGGGCGGCCCCATGGCCAGCTGCTTCCTTGCAGCCTGCTGCTTCTTGTTCACAAAAACACAGTATCACAAGAGTTGGCCTTGCCAACCTGCAGTCAGGGGCTGACTCCTGTCTGTTCAAGTCCATTGGACCCCCTGATAAATGCTTTGGTGGTAAGTAGGCTCTGGGAAAGGGAGGCCTCTGGGAAGGGAGAGGCCCAAGGCTTGGGAGTCCTTGGGAGGCACAAAAATGTAGCCTTGTTAACAAAACCTTCAAGGGTAACGTTAAGAAAGAAGCACAATGGACCAACAAAAGACCCTGCCACCAGCACCAGTGGGCATGGGGTGGAGACCCTGAGAGAGTCAGTCACCCCTGCTGGCCCCGGAAGTGGCCCATCCAGAAGGAACACCTTTCCACTTCTGGGATAGGAATCATCTGGAAATTTACAGAAACAAATGGAGTAAAAGTAATGCATAAAAACAATACTGAAAGCAAATGCTGGGCTGTTGGCTCTTAGAAAATCCTATAGTAGGCAATTATAGACAATTTACATTTTTATACCTTTTTTGATGTATAATTTTTCAAATTTTCTACAGTGGCTACAAGCTATTGTTATAGGGTTGAGGGGGGAGAAAGTGACACAGAAAAGAATAGCGAGAATGGTACAATCACATTTTTTGAGAAATAATTGTTCTTTAATGCACTGCACTATATATTCAATAGAATTTGTTTCATAAAACAAAAAGTTTATAGGGAAAGACTGAAGGACATAAAATTGTTATCAGTGTTTATCTCTGGAAGTGTGATTCATTTAATTTTCTTTCTATCCTTTTGGAAGGAACATATTACTTTTTGAAATTACGAAAAGGCAATTGAAAAAATGGATATATTTCCATTTGTACAAGCCGTTGATTGACAGCAGGGCCATAGGGATGGAGTAAATCAGTTCCTCGTTTGGCCTAGCAGAGCTGAGGCAACAGTCAATAGCCTGTGAGTGCACGAACTTTCTACCTGCCTTGGGGCTATGGCACCGGGGAGTCAGCGTCTTAGCCTAAAGTGTCAGTATGAGTTGTCCAGAGACACCACCTTTAAATTGGATTTGGGAGGATGAGAAAGGTTTCACTAGATAAAAAGGCTGGTGGGAGGTGGGGCAAAGAAATAAGGGCCACACAGGCAAACTTGGCTTCCAGAGCAACACAGTAAATGCTGTTTGTCAAGCCACACCTCTCTAGATAGGGCTCTCACAGGACCCTTTCCCCGCTGCCTCCTGACATGCCATTGCTATCTAAGCCCCATTACTGCAATGCCTAATGTGACTGCTCGTCCTGGGGTCCTCAGATCCATTCCTAAGCACAATCATCTGTCTATATGAAGGCGAATGAGTATTACTGTTTATATGCATAAATGGAATCTTTCCCCATGCCTGTAAAGTTGCTCTATTGAGTAAAATGGGCCATTAGTGAGCTTTTTCAAATTCCTACTTTGTAAAGGGTTGGATTTATTAATTGTATACATTGCAAGAACCTGGGACTGTGTCCGCACTACTGAGGCAAGCACTCTACCACAGTTATACTGCCAGCAATGTCTGGGACCTTGTAAGACCTGAGCCTTCAGCCTGAGCTCATATAGGGAGTCTGAGGCCAGCCTGGGTTCCATAATGAGACTCTGTCTTCAAAAGCAACCAACTAACCAACTGAACAACCAAACAAACGAACCACAAGGCTGTCAAGGTGGCTCAACAGATAAAGACACCTGCCACCAAGCTTGATAACCTGAGTTCAATCAGGTTATCACATAATGGAAGAAGATGGCCCACTCCCACAGGCTGTCCTCTGATTTCCACACATACTCTGTGGCATGTGAGTGCTCACACCGGTATAGATACATATATCTCCCCCAAAATTAAACATAATACATTTTTTGTGTAGAATGGGCTTTGAGGTATAGCTTAGTGGTATAGTACTTTGTAGTATACACAAGGCTGTGTTCCCAGTTCCTTGGGAAAAATAAACACTTTTAAAAATCAGACTTTTAGCTGGACATGTTGGATAGCCCCCATATATGCTGGGAGAGTTGCTGGCTTTCAGCTAAGGTCTATCAGGTTCTTGGGGAATGGCAATCCTCTAGATGAACCCACTCCCTTTCTATCACAACTCCAGCATCTTTCCATGTCCCTAGCTAGCCCTTGTAGATTTGTGGTGGAGCCCTTGAGCTTTGGGACAAACTTTCCCAATGTCCTTTGCAGCATCCTGAAGTTTTGCTGGTGACCATGTTTGAAGGAAAAGCTGAAGTGGGATGATTTGAGGGCATTTAGGCTATTCTGTCTACCTGTTCATTCCCACTTGGGTCAGTGACCTAAAGTGGACAGGGAAGTATGGCTTTGTCCAAAATTGATTTCAGGAAACATTTATTAAATTCTTGAGACTACATATACTGTGGATGGCTGCACCCACTGTCTTCTACCTTGCCTCTTTCTATTATGCAGAACACATACTCCACTCCAGACTCCCTTGCAGCTATGGTACCCATGTGACCAGGACTGCTTAATTATATATAAGTGAAAGAAGCTGGAAGACAGTAGTGATTTATTTTATTGTTATTACTGTTTGTGTGCTATTAGAGATTGAACGAAGGGATTTACACATGCTATCTATAGAAGGGCTCTACTGCTCAATTGTACTTCTAATCTTACGGTGGGGTCTTTGAGAAAGCTTTTGCTAAAGGGTCACCTCAGCTGACATGCCATTTTAATCTTTTCTCCTTCGCCTTCCCTCTATTTTCCTGTGTGGATGCGGACTTCATGCCTGGAGATGCAGCAGCTATCCCTTGATGATGAGAATAAAAGCTACTTGGTGAAGATGCTAGAAGAAGAAGAGAAACAATCTGGTCTTCAGTGATGTTTTAGAGCTGTTGTAACTAGTCTTAGAAAATCTTTGCAAGTAGCAAACAGTTCCCTAACTTGTTGAAGCCATATTTCTTTCTTTTCTTTTTCTTTTTCTTTTTTGTCTGTAATTGAGGAAATGCTAATACAAATGTAGCACATGATTTTATTCTTAGGACAGCTCAACAGGCTAAAGATTGCATCTGTGTTTCACCGACAAGGCGTTTCTTAGCCTGGGAAAACTCCAACAAGCCAGGCCAGACAGCTGGTCAGTTGCACAGTTAGAAAGGAGATGTGGGACTGCCTGGTGTCAAAACCCTTTGTTGACTCTTTCTGACTTGTCCCCTGCTCTGTGGGGGAGCCAGTCTGTTAAACAGAAAGTAGGTGGTGGCCAGGAGATACAAGCATCAGGGTTCTTGTATTTCGTTTGAGACAGGTTCTTACTTGGTAGCACAGGCTGGCCTGGAATTCATTATGTAGCCCATGCTTGGCTTCAATTTTAAGCAATCTTCCTGCCCCAGCCTCCCTGGTGCCAGGATTCCAAGTGTGTGCCCTTAAATCTGACTGCCTTTGACTTGTGGCAATGCGTTTTTTTCAAGATGACCACAAATGTGTTCTCTGTCATGGGCTAAACTATGTCCACCCCAAATTTTTCTAGCTTCTAGGGCCTTCAAATGTCACCTTATTTGGAGACAGGGTCATTACAGAGGTCATCCAACTAAAATAAGGTCATTAACTTGGGCCCTAGTCCAATACAGCTGGCTGGCCTTGGCTATGTCCTTAGCAGAAGGGGCACAGAAGGAGGAAGGTGTGGTGAGTCACAAATGGGGAAGTTTGGATCTCTATGGATACCTTGATCTTGGACTTTCAGCTGCCAGAGTTGGGGTGGGGTGAGGAGCTCTGGAAGTCTAAACTGGAATGCTTGCCTTGCCTGTGGGAGCTCTGGATTAAACCCAGGGACTCCTCCTCCTCATTTGTTTGAGGATGGCTCATAGGTGCTGGGATTGCAGGTATGCACCACCATGCTCCTCTGTTAATACAGTGCTTAGGATTGATTGTAGGGTGCCTGCCACATGTTAGGTAAGCACTCTACCAAATTGAGGTACATTTCTTACCCCTCAGGGCCTTTCAAACCTTTTAAAAATGATGGTTCTTAGATACTTTAACCTCCCTTTTAGCCCACCAGCCACCAGAGGTAGTGGGAAAGAAAGAATACGGGAGGAAGTGGACCTGTTTAGAAATGGGTCTTTGGAGTTTCCTGTCTGTGTTGTCCGGAAATCGGCAGTTCAGTTCATAGGTCAGCAGCAGCAGCAGCAGCTCAATCTACTTGCAAACACTTCACAGATACACCAGCAGGCCAGTTGGGTAGAGTCGGGACAGCAGACAGCAATCGGCAGCAATGGCACAACCTAGCAGAGACAGCCAGACCTAACCTTGGCACAAATCAGCAGGAGGAACCAGGAGGAAGCCAGGCTGTGCCTCCCTCGGAGAAGTGAAGATCAGCGAAGATGAGAGACCCACAAACACCGCGCAGCTAGCTCTCTAAGCAGGCCTAGCTCAGCCTCCACCACTGCATGGAGTCCTTTTTATGCTCTCTCTAAACATCACGTGTCCCCAACAGGTCTTGCCTCAGCACATTGAGTCTGACTCTGCTGACATCACTCTGCCATTCAGCTCGGGAGTCTGCAGAAGTGGCAAGAAACTGCAGCACACCGCCAGAAGTTCTTTGGTGCATTTCTCTCTATAGAGTCCCAACAAATGCAGCTTAATCATGCAATGCGAAGGGGACCAACACATGCATTTTGTTAGTGAAGAATCCTTCATCACGGGTTCTTTTCACATGCTTGCTTTAGCAGAACATCCTCTCTCCTGAGTCTGCTTCAGCGAAACGTTCCTTCACGAGTCTGCCTTAGCCTTTCGCCTGTGTCCACTTCAGTTAAACACTCCTTCACGTGTCTGCCCCAGCAGACACCATCCCACACAACTAACTCCAAAGAACCCTTAAGTTTCCATTTCACCTTTCTGTATCAGATAGAATTATTTTCAACTACTTTTTAATAGCAAATCTGAGCCTGACTTAAACAAGAAAGGATGACAGAGCAGATCGTTGTCAGCTGTAGGAACAGGAGCGCTGCCTCCCACATGAAGAGTGAAAGGGAGGATAGAAACAGTTCTCATAGTGCTTTTGTGGCAGCTTCTGGTTTGAGTCTAATCTGTTCTTCGCAGCCCCCGTGTTTGGAACTTTGCTCCATAGCTGGTAATGCTCTTTGGGGGAAGCTCTGGAACCTTCGAGACATGGGTCCTTGGCTAGTACACATGGACCATGGGGATGGGCCTGTCCCATACCTGCTTCCTCATCCACCAAGATGCGAAGCAGCCATAACTTCCTGTCGCCAGCAATGGAGTGGCAACAGACTCCATGCCTTCCGTGTCACCATGGACCGATCGCCCATCAAACCATGAACCAGAACACATCCGTCTGCCCTTCCATTGTTCCTGTCAGGTTCTGTGAGAGCGATAAAATGTAACTAATAGAGGCATTGGTCCATTCATGAGAGTGTTCCTTCATGGCTGAGAGATACTTCTTAATGTTGGTTTTTGGATTTTTGATTTTTTTCGAGACAGGGCTTCTCTGTGTAGCCCTGACTGTCCTGGAACTCACTCTGTAGACCAGGCTGGCCTCAAACTCAGAAATCCGCCTGCCTCTGCCTCCCAAGTGCTGGGATTACAGGCGTGCGCCACCACCGCCCAGTTTATGATTCTCTCTCTCTCTCTCTCTCTCTCTCTCCCTCCCTCCCTCCCTCCTCCCTCCCTCCCTCTGAGCATGCATGTTTCTGATCATATGAGTTCAGGAATACATATGCTGTGGCATGCATTTGAGGATTTAAGGACAACCTCAGGGTATCAGTCCTAGCCCTCTACCTTGTTTGCGACAAGGTTACTTGGTCACTACTGCATACACAGGCTAGCTGGCCTTCTCTTAGTAAGGACACTGATAGAGGCACTACCATGGTTTTATGTCAGTTTCTAGAATTGGAACTCGGCTCTCCACATTTGCATGGTAAGTGTTTTATCCACTGAGCTATCTCCCCAGTCCCTTCACTTCAATTTTCTTTTCTTTCTTTCTTTCTTTTTTTTTTTCTTTTTTGGTTTTTCGAGACAGGGTTTCTCTGTGTAGCCCTGGCTGTCCTGGAACTCACTCTGTAGACCAGGCTGGCCTCAAACTCAGAAATCCGCCTGCCTCTGCCTCCCGAGTGCTGGGATTACAGGCGTGCACCACCACTGCCCGGCTGACTTCAATTTTCTTCACTCTTCCTCCTCCTCCTCCTCCACTTCCTCCTCCTCCACTTCCTCCTCCTCCACTTCCTCCTCCTCCTCCTCCTCCTCCTCCTCCTCCTCCTCCTCCTCCTCCTCCTTCATTGCCAGGCATCATGATATAATCCCAGCACTTGGGAGGCAGAGGCAGGTGGATCTCTATGAGTTCTTCACCAGCCTGGTCTACAGAGTGAGTTCTAGGGAAGCCAGAGCTACAGAATAGAGAGAACTCATTTCCAAAATTTACTTTTTATATTTCTTTTTTTAAATTTATTTATTTTTTTTCTGTGCATGCATGTGCGTACCTGGAGGTCAAAGTATACATTGCAGGAGGTCATTTTCTTCTACCCGTGGGTTCTAGGAATCAAGCTCAGGTCATCACAGTTGGTGACCTTTATGTGCTGAGGCATTCTGCCGATCCGTTCTTCCTGCCTTTTCTCTTCTCCACCCTTTTCAGGGTGCCAGAGATCCAGGTGGCACTGGGACACTCAGCCCCTCTTCTCGTTCTTGGTCCTTAGACAAGTCCTGCAGACAGTCTTCTACCCCTGGATCCATTGGGGCAGCTGGAGAGCAACTTCCTGGCCTCCTGAGAGCTGGCTCCAATTGAGCTCTCTTCTCAGCCTCCTGGCAAGGGAGGGTGTCGAAAGAGGCTTCTTGGCAATAACCCTCCATATTATTAACCCAAATGAGTATCCCCAGGTGAATGCAGTTTGGGATATGAGGCTTACTGCAAAACCTCAGGAGAGATGGGGGAGGGATTGTCCCTGGCTTGCTGGCTATTGAAGCTGGTGATAGTGTCACAGCTTTTTTGCAATTCTCTGGATTTTCACATGTGTCAGAACTTCTCCATAATAAAGTATTTTAAAAAGATAGCCCCCCCCCCAGAAAAACCATACTCTTTACCTCCCTCTATTTTCCCTTTCTGTTGGTCTTCTGAAATCCATTTTGTCAGGCACACTGCATCCCAAAGACTTTAAAAGCAGTATCTATCTTCTAACCACAATGTTAGGCTAACACAAGATTATTAGCAACTCATACCAGATGTGAAAGCAGTAATCTTGCTTTGCCACTCACTGTAGTGACTTAATGATTGTATATTTTATCCCAAAGCATGGAAAATGAATACGGAAAGCATATACTCTAACACAAAAGCTATTATTTTTTAACATTCAACTTTATATAGAGTATCAAAGTGTTGACTTTCATGTGGTAAGCAGGGAGTCTAAATTGTATTGTTTTAGAGGAACAACTCTAAAACCCAAGTCAGCACCTTTTGCACCAGGTTGAATATACATGGGCTGGCTCCCCAATAATGAGAAGTTAGGGTGACCAGGGAAGAGGAACTAGTAGTATTTACACAAAGAACTACACATCCTCAATAATAACATCTCAATGCCTGATTTGGGATGGATCCTTTCCTAATGGGTCACCAGTTCAAACATTGTTCCTGATTAAATCGTGTTCTCCAGTTTCAACATGGCCGCCAGTCCCAACATTTCCATCATGGCTGCCAATTAGAGCCGTTGAGCATCCCCAGGGACTGCTGTTGTTTTTCTGATTTCTTTTTCTTTTTCTTTCCTTTCTGGTCCCTTCTCTTTTTCCTCCCTTCCTCCCCTTCTCAACCCCCCCTTCCTTATTTCTTATATATAGTATCTTCAGGATGAAATGATGGCTTAGCAGTTAAAACTGTCTTAGTTACTATTCTATCGCTATGAATAGACACCATGACCAAGGCAACTTACAAAAGAAAGCATTTAATTGAGAGCTTGCTTGTGTTTCAGAGAGTGAGCCCATGAACATCATGGTGGGGAGCATGGCAGCAGGGATAGTATCAGAGCAGTAGCTGAGAGCTTACATCTGATCCACAAGCAGCAGGCACACCTGTGTGTGTGTGTGTGTGTGTGTGTGTGTGTGTGTGTGTTGTATACAACAAGGTCATACCCTTAACCTTTTAAATACTTCCACCAACTAAGGACCAAGAATTCAAATCTATGAGCCTATGGGAGTCCTTCTCCTCTTTTCTGGGGGAAGGGATGAGACAGGCTTTCTCTCTATATAGCCCTGGCTGTCCTGGAACTCACTCAGTAGACCTCAAACTCAGAAATCTGCCTGCCTCTGCCTCCTAAGTGCTGGGATTAAAGGCGTGCGCCACCACCGCCAGGGACACTGTTTCCTCTTGCAGAGGACCAGAGTTTGTTTCCTAGCACTCATGGCAGGAGGTTCATAGGCACTTTTACCTCTGGCTTCAGGGGACCTCATGGCCTCTTACAGACACCGTAGGTACCAGTACTCATGTGTGTGTGCTCAACAAAGAGGAGATAGTGTCCCATATCCAAGTTTGCCTTTCAAAGTCAATATATAGCCACAAATGACTGGATGTCTGATCCTTCTGCTTACGCCCCCAGGGGCTGGGCTTACAGGTGTGTAGCACTATGGGTGTCTTGCGCAGCGCTGCAGCTGGAACCCAGAGCTTTGTGCATGCTAGACAAGGGCTCTGCCGACTGAGCTGTATTCCCGGTCTGTTCTAGGGTTTTCGAGGGCAAACAGGCACGTTAGACAGTAAGGACCTGCTCTTAAAAGGAGAGCTCCCGTTGACCTCTGAACAGGGGCACAGTGGAAAGATGAGGAAGATTAAGCTTTACAATGAAACAGCTGGTCACGTGCATGCTGTTGGTCATCTTGACCGTCTAGGTCCCATTACTGATTGGGGGTTTGTAGAAGCTACCGTCAAGGCCTTCTAAGAGGTAGGCCATCTCAGGTTGGAGGGGGCCAGCAGGTATGGTGAGGGCGACAAACAACGGGGATGTATAGGGGAGAGAAGATGGCAGGAGGAGGTCCAGCTTGTCCTCATTCTGTCTCCCAGGAAGCCCGGTGACCCCCAAGGCAGGTGTGAGGGCAAATCTTAGGTCCAGGCCTTCTGGAAATAGAGTCCCGAGGGCTCGTAACATCAGGTCTTTAAATGGACACCAGAGAGCAGAGACCAGATGCTTGCTCGGGGTTTTGAAGGAAGGAAAATCCTTCCCGAGGCTTGTAAACACTTGGTGTCATGGAACTGTTGCCGTAAAACTCAAGGCCCTTTGGTGGCATGGAGTAGCTCCAACTGTATGCAGACAGGTTCCACTCTGGCTTCAAACATGGCCGAGGCCTGACTCCTCCTTGGCTCTGGCCCCACCCATCAGCTCACAGGGAAGCCATGGCTCTCCCCCGTACACCACAGTTGGTCCTCTGGCGACTCATGGTTGTAGCTCTCAGCCCTCAGATCGGTCGCCTGCCTTTCTCAGTCACTCCCCTGCTCCAAAATCTCCCGCGGGAGCCCCTTTGTTTCAGATGGAAACCCGAGTCCTTATGTGTTCTTCTCTGGACGCCCTCGTGGGATTCTTCTTTCCTCTTCAGCCTCACGAGGCTCATCAACCACCCTACTTTTAAATCTTGCTTTGCTTCCATTCCGACTTTGTTCATCTCCCACCTCTCTAGCCATCACCAATGCTATCATCAGCATCATCACCACCACCACCACCATCATCACCATCACCACCATCACCACCATCACCAGCGCCATCATCAGCACCAGCACCGGCACCAGCACCAGCACCAGCACCAGCAACAAGGCATCTTTAGTGCGTTTCTGTTTTACGTCTCTCCTTATTCAAACAGAAGCTCTGCGAAGGCAGGGACTTTCCATCTTTTCATTTACTCATACATCCCCAGAGCTCAAAACCCCCGGGGGGGGGCCCTGTAAATACTTGCTGAATGAATGAGTGAATGAATGAACGAGTGCACTCTCTCTCTCTCTCTCTCTCTCGTGCATTAAAAATATTATTATTAGCCGGGCGTGGTGGCGCACGTCTGTAATCCCAGCACTTGGGAGGCAGAGGCAGGCGGATTTCTGAGTTCGAGGCCAGCCTGGTCTACAGAGTGAGTTCCAGGACAGCCAGGGCTACACAGAGAAACCCTGTCTTGGAAAAACCACAAACCAAACCAAAACAAAAATATTATTATTATTATCGTTATTATTATCATCAGTCTGTGTGTATGGGCATGTGCATGAGGAGATCAGAGGAACATGCTGTACAGTATGTTCTTTCCTTCCATCTTTACATGGGTTCTGGGCATTGAGCTCAGAATGGTAGGCTTGTGGGGCATGTGGTTTTTGCCTGCTGAGTTATCTTACTGGCCCAGCACCCTTGAACCTTTGGGCTGTTGCTCTTCTTGGAGCCTTCTTCACAGGTTCAAAGCTATCTTGTCCCAGGCAAACCTACCACTGCCTTTTCTACTCTGCCTTCTTGTTAACCACCTCTCTGTGTTCGGTGTCCCCACGTTGTGACCCTAGGCTCTGCTCCCTTCCTTCTTGGAGCTCCTGATCTCCAGCCTAGTGAGCTGGTCTCTGCTCAACTCATCTTGTCTGCTGTCCAGTGTCCAGGCCCATGACCGTTGGTGGCTCTTCCCCATGTCCCTATGTACCCCCTGCTTGTGGAACAGCCTCCCTTACTGGTCTGAAGGCTCTCTGCCTCCTACTATTTCTGGCACCCTCTCCCCTTAGAGGCTTTGTCTCTCATATCCATAATCCAAAATCAATAAGGAAATGCCTAACAGCCGAGTGCAGAGATTAAAGGAGAGAAGAGGAAGAAAGGAAAGTCCAGCTTGCCAGCTTCTGCGAAGCGTAGCCTCCTCTTACTCTTGTCTCCGCCACTGGGAATGGTCCGGCCACCCTCTTGGGTATTCAAGATGGAGGCCGGCACGCAGTGTGACACGCATCTTGTCTTCTGTGGCCCTGCTGCCTTCCTTACCTTACTTGGGGCTGTCTGGGTGGCTGTGTGAGTCTAGTCTCCAGCCAGGGCTCTACTTCTGGCCTGCCTCACCTTTCCCCTGGGAGACTTGTGGGAAAGTGCTGGACAGGGCCCCTCTGCGGCCAATGCCAGTGTCTTGAAACCAAATAGGGCCTAATTAGCCTTCGTTAGAGAAGGCCTAGGCAAAAAGAAAGAAGCCACCCAAGGTATTTAAGTGCAAGGAAACTGGCTTCTCAGATGCTGGAGATGCTGAAGAGCCGCATGGGTATGGATGCACAAGCTAGAGGTTAGCCGGGTCAGCGACATCCCGAAAGACGGAAGGACAGAGGAAAGGGAGCTCGCAACAGCATGGGAAGCACTGAGCCAGAGATGTGACCCAAGGCTGAGTGGGCAGAATGTGTGGGCTCTCCCTAGTCCTGCCTTCTGCTCTCCTGCCAAGGACTCTCACTAGCTGAACCTTCCTAGAAAGGCCACTTGAAAAGGAGCCTGGGAAATGTAGTTCAGTGTCTTTTGCCGCCACACAAAAGATGGCAGGGAAAAGATGGCAGGGATGCAATCTAAGGGGAGGCTGACAAATGATACATACTCCCAGGCAAAGAAATCCTCTGGCCAGACATAGAAACTCAGGCCTGTAATCTCGGTACTCAGGAGATAGAGGCGAGAGGGGTGCTCTGAGTTCCAGACCGGCCTGGGAGACAGAGTGAGGTCAAGGCCAATCGGTGCTAGAGCGTGAGAACTCTGTTTCAAAAATCAAAACGAAACATGCTGAAACCTTCTGTAGTTCCCCCTTACCTGTCAACTCAGAACTCTCCAGTCTCTCTCCATGCAGTGGATGGCTTGCCCGTGTTTGTCCCAGCATTATTGCTGCCGACTTTGAATGCTAATTGGGCTGCCGCTTCTGGCCTCCACCCACTTCTGTACACGTTATTCATTCAATGCCTTTTATCCAGAAGTCATGCTTGTACAATCTCATATGAAGCCACCACCTTCATGCAGCCTTCCTGACCACCCCTTCCAACTCAGAACACACACACACACACACACACACACACACACACACACCACAGGGTTCCTCTTTTTTCCTTTCCCAACACTTCCTGCACGCACGCCTTGCCTCGTTTCTCTCCGTCTCCTGGTTATTAATGGGCTTGTCTCGGCTCCCCATTAGACTGCAGGCTTCCTAAAAGCCTTGTTCAAATGAAGCCTCTGCAGCGCCCTGCACCTGGGAAGGGCTCGCTGCATTTGAGTTTAATGAATGGACGAGTAAGTCGGCGGCACACATCAGCAGCTTGCAAGGCCCAGTCAATGCAGGGGAATTAATTTTGACTCTGGCAATGCATGCCTGCGGGAAGCGTGTGTGTGTGTGTGTGTGTGTGTGTGTGTGTGTGTGTGTGTGTGTGACAAGGCCCCGGGAGAAGAGAGGTAGGAAGTCAGTCAGGGCAGGGAGCAGAGGTCCACATTCTGCCTTGCTATTACTTTGGCTTATTGTTCCAGATTTCTTTTCTTTTTTTTTTTTTTCCCCTTTTAGAGAGAAAAGAATCCGCCCATGTTTTCATGGTTTTCTCATTGAAATACACCCACAGGCTTTGAAACACACCCACTGGCGAAGAGCGGGGAGGAGAGGGAGGCCCTGTTTGTTTCTTCCCCATGGCTTGGGGAGGCAACCCGTGGGCTAGGGATCCCCGGGGGAGCCGGCCCCTCGCCGGAAGCCACGGGCAGTGGGAGGAATGAGAGCGTGAGGTGCCTCCTTAGGAAACTGCACTAGGTTAGCTCCTGGCATGTTCCATGTCTGTGAGTTCACATATGTGGGGAGGTCTGAGAACAGGCTGCCTGTATCTGTTTGATTATGGGCTGAAAGGCCCCAGGGAGTTGCAGAGGGTCAGAAGGGCTGCAGTGTGCAGTATCATTGCTAATCTAAATAGTTCATTCATTCATTCGTTCATTCATTCATTCATCCATTTGCTCATTTACACATCCATCTAACAGGTATAAATTGGCACGGTGAGATGGCTCATTTGATAAAAGCCTTTGATGCCAGTCCTGAGGGCCCAGGTTTGCTTCCCGGGGACCAACACAATGGGAGGATCTCATCTAAGCCTTGTATTTAACACGGAAAGTTCGGAAAGTTCGCAGAGGTTAAGTGACCTGCTCAGATTCTCAGTCAGTTGCCAGCCTCGTCTTCTGACTCCTAGGTTCTGATGCTCTCGGACTGTTTCGGAAGGGCACTGTCGAGGCACATCCAACCCGGTCCTTCCTGCGGTCCCTGAAGGGGGGTAGATGAGGGTCCGACAGGCTCCACGCAGACCCGCGCACTGTGCCCTCCCGCCTTCTGTAGCGCTGGCAGCGCGCTCTCAACCTGGAGCCCGTTCACACTGCCTTCCTAGTCTTGTGTTTATAAAGCTGCAGTCATCAGCCTGGGGTGTGGACAGCGGTGACCTGTGCTGTCCAAACAAACCGCAACTCCTGGCTGCTGGCCCGGCCTGCTTGCCAGGGTGCGTGTGATATCCTCTGGCCCGTGAGGCTGGGAACTTCAGTGCCCTGAGTGAGTGACGGAAAGGTGCCCGGGTCCTCCGGATGGTGCTACCAAGGGCCTGCCTTCGTCTGTCTTCACATTTCACCCACCCCTCTTCATTGCCAAGGAACAAAGAGGGAAACGGCTGCCCAGCCCAGCCCTGCAGCTCGGCCTGGGAGAGACCACGGGAAGGAAGCACACTCTGGCGAAGAGGAGGAATGAGCAGATTCTGCCTTCTAAATAATGCAACTCCGGTTTACCGTTCTAGATGTATATTAAAAAAAAAAATCAGACTGAAGTCTGTCATTTAAACAGCTTTTCAAGTGACACAGAAATTATGCTATTTTTAGGTCAAACACCTAGCAGAAATTGACATTTTAAGGTTCACTTACATGTGGAAACATCTAGAGGGAAAGTGTGAGCTCTCTCTCTCTCTCTCTCTCTCTCTCTCTCTCTCTCTCTCTCTCTCCCTCCTCCAGAAACAATAAACAGGACGGTAGGTCTTGGCGTGTTTGAATTGAGTCCTCACCCGTCTGTTTTTGCGTGTTCAGTGCTGGCTGTTGAAAACCTTCAGGCGAGCGTCACCATGGCAGATGTCACCTGAAGGCCACCCTTTGGAAACGCTGTCCCTGCAAATAAGCTTACTTAGGTCATTAGACCAGCGCTGCCTTTGTCCCCTAAGTCCGGTGTCTGCTTCCCTCTGCACGGAGCGCGCTATATATAAAGTCAGAGCCATTCCGTGTCATACAAGGACTATATAAAGCCTGCCGAGAGACGAGAGGTGTCCTTAACTCTTTCCTCTCAGGCTCTTTGTATCGGCTTCACCCACTCGAATGTGCAGAAGTTCTGCTTGGGGCCAGTGAGGATGTAGATGGGGTGGTGGGTGGGAAAAGGGGGGCTGTGTGGATGAAGCTGCAACGTCATATTTGTACCCTTCCCCACGTTCAGGGGTGACAAGACACGGCAGCAAGGAGCAGGGGCGCTTTGTCCTAGTCTCTCCAGGGGTGACTGGTGGCACTGGAAACCTCTGGGTAGGGCTTCCTGGAGTGTCCTTTGTTAACTGTATTTCATCGTCCAATGTTGTTGGTGAAGATTCACCCCAGCTCTCCCTGACCATGCGAAGCAAACACGGTTGTGTTCCCCACCTCTCCTTTTACCTTTCTTTTAAAAATTATTTTTAATTTTGCACATGCTTGTGTGTGTGTGTGGGTGTGGGGGGGGGAGGGTCAGGGGGCATTTGCACATGAAGACAGTTCTACCCAGTGTCCAGGAGAGGATACTGGAAGCCCTGCGACTAGAGTTACAGGCAGTTGGGGGCGGGGTGGGGGGGTGGGGAGTCAGCTGGGAACTGAACCTGGGTCCTCTGGAAGAGTAGCTGTGACTGTCCCCTCAGCCACCATCCTGGCTCAGAATACAGAGACAAGATAAGCCACCCACAAACACCTGACTGCAGATGCTACCGCGTGAGCAGCACATGCTACGCTGTAATCATTTTTGAGCAATTTATATGTGCACCAGATAACCTTGCCCTTTATAACACCATTTGCGATCCCTGCCCACCCCACCCCACCCCCCCATGTTGGGACTAGAGTCCCAAGCCTCAGAAATGCTTAGTCCCCCCCCAGCCCCCTCCCCTCCAGCCCCCCTCTCCCCATTCACCCCCCTCCCCTCCTCCCCGCCTGCTTTGTCTTTCCTCTCTCCCTGTCTTAGGAAGAGACTGAAAGATGGAGACGGAAGCTCTGTGGTTTTGCAGGAGGGCAGGGATGCGGCTGTAGGCAGACCACTGTTACTGTCCCTGCACCATCTCAAACGCTGTGTGGGAAGGCACTACTAATTGCATCTCATAGGCTAGGAGTCTGAGCTACTCCGAGCATCAAGACCTTTTATTCAAAAGCATCCTGCTAAAATTGGAATCTTGGGTGTCAGAGGCCAAGCCTGGATTTCCTATTTTGCTAGCAGGCTGTAGCTGTTTGGAAAGAGAAAAGGTTTGGCAAGCTTCTGGCTTTGCCTCTGCTGACTGTGTGGCCCTTCGCAAGCCTGTTTGTGTATTTGTCTTTGTGAAAGGGTATCCCACCCTTTCACCTTAGAGGTTGTCGGTCTAGGTCTCAGAGCTGAGCATGTTAACTCTTGTTTATAGTCTCAGCACCCAGAAGACGGAGGTGGGACGATTCCCATGAGTTCAAGGCTAGCTTGGCCTATGTAGTGACTTCCAGGCCAGTCTGGACCCCAGAGTGAGGGTATCTCAAAAACAGAAACAAAAACAAAATGAAAACGCCCACATAAAAACAGAAAACAAAATCGAAATCCAAGTTCTTTCTGTTGTCTACCTGCAACTGGGGCCATAGCAATGAAGCGAGCATTTCTCGGGCTGGCCAACCTTAGTGGCCTAATCAGTTAAGAGAGAGCATGTGATGAGAGCCAGGCCAATCCAAACCTCCCTCAGGGCATCTTTACTCGTGCCAACAGGAAGGTCTTGTCCTCTCTGCTGGCAGTGCTAAGCCGGACAGCTGTGAAGCGGGTGCTACCTGGGTTGGCAGTCCTGCCTGAACAGTCAGGCAGGGCCGAGCTGTGGAAGAAGCCAGACTTCTGGGTCCACTTTCGCCACTGGATCCAGCTGTCTTTCGGGACTCCGCAGTAGTTCTAGGAGTCAACGATCTCTTTGTTTCTTTGTTTGTTTCTTTGCCTCCTCTAGTTTGATTGGGGTCCTTGTTGCTTACAGCAAGCACAGTGAGGGGGTGGGGCTGGGGTGGGGGTAAACTTTGCAAGTGCATTAGCATCCTGCACCTATTATTTTTTAAAGATTTATTTTAAATTGAATATGGGTGTACACTCCAGGTTTATATGCACGTGACCGCAGGTATCCTTAGGGACAAGAAGAGGGCCTCGGAGCCCCTGGAGCCGAGGAGGTATAGTCAGTTGGGAACTGTTTGACATGGGTGCTAGGAACCAAACTCCGATAGCACATGCTTTTAATCCCAGCTCTCAGGAGGTAGAGGCAGGAGGCTGTCTGTGAGTTCAAGGCCAAGTTCCAGAGTGATATAGAGAAGTTTTTTTTTTTTTTTTTTTTTTTTTGGTCGTTACAAAACGTAGGCCTCGTTAGAGGCCTTGACAGACTACTTCCTTGCAGGCCAATGGCTTCCGGCGTCTGTAGACCTTAGGCACGGTTGCTTTAGGACCAAGTGGCCTTTCTCCCCTCTGCCTGCTTCCTTCCTCTAATGGGCAATCCCACCGCTTGGGGAGGAAAGACTTTTTATTCTTCCAAGTTAATCATTCTGGAGAGATCTGTCATAATGTCAGATTCAGCTTTTTTTTTTTTTTTCCTTAAATGCCACTAGGGATGTAACTCAGGGCTTTGTTTATACTAGACAAACATCCTGCCGTCGAGGCCTCCATCCCCCATCTTCATGTCATTTTATTTTATTTTTTTTTTTCATTTTGAGCCCAGGTTGCACTGAGCTGCTCTGGCAGCTGGCCTTACACTTAGGGTCCTCCTGTCTCGACCCCTGTGTAGCTGAATGACCGACGGGCTTGCAGCATCAGGTCCTGTTTACTTTAGCAATTCTGTGAGTTAACTATTCTCTGTGTTGGACAAGTGAGAAGACTGAGTGGTGGGCTCCAGAGAAGCGAGGCAGGGCTCGCGGGGCTCACGGGGCTCGCGGGGCTCGCAGGGCTCGCAGGGCTCTGAGGTCCCGGGCATTGCCTGAGGCTGGAGCTTTGGGCCATTCAAAGTGGTCCAGGTACCAGAAACGCCTTGGGACCCATAAAAGTATCGGACTGCAGAGTCGGCCTTCTCATCTTCACCATGCTTCCCTCTTTTCCTTCCTCATCTGTCTTTGAGATGGGGGGGGGGGCTCTCATGTAGCCCAGGCTGCACAATGCCTGGGCTAACTGACCTTGAACCAGCTATGTAGCCCAGGCTGGCCTCCCAGTCCTCCTGCCTTCCCTCCATACTTCTGGGGTCACTGGCATGAAGCACCTCTCCTAGACTGCCTCTCCCTTTGTCTCTGTTACTGTTCTCTCTGTCCCATTATTCTTGCTTATGTTTGAGCACGGCTGGGGTTAACGCCTTAGCAAGTAACACAAGTAATGGCGCATTCTCCACCGTGGCTTCTGCCTCCCGATGCCTAAACTCCCTGGCTCCAGGGCTGTTGTCACCCATAACCTCAAGTGGCTCGAGGGTAGGAAGGCTTGCTTGGGAGAGCTCTTAGAGCTACTGCACCACAGGGTCTCCCTGTTACCTGTGACTTCCACAGTGGCATCTGGGCAACAGACACTGTTCTCCCCTAACTCGGAGAGCTCAACTGTCAGAAGGACCATAGGACAGAGGCCCGAGGTAGCTCAGCAAGGCCTGAGGAAGCATAAGGCTCATTCTGGAGCGTACTGCTCTCTTTTTCCCAGAGGGCTCCCTCTCCTTGCTACATTTGAACACCCCTCCCTTTGGAGATAAGGTCTGTGGTAATTTGAATAGGCTCGGGCCCCCATAGACTTGGGTGTGAAAGGTAGGAGGCCCATGGGGAGTGACACTATTAGGAGATCTGGCTTTGTTGGAGTAGGTGGGGCCTAGTTGGACAAAGTATGTCACTAGGGGGTTGGGGGAGGGCGGCTAGGCTTTGAGTCACATATGCTCAAGCTATGCCCAGCGTGGGACACAGTCTCTCCTGGTTGCCCGTGGAACTCCTGGCTCCTCCAGCACCTCATCTACCTGCAAGCTGCCGTGCTTCTCCTTAGGACGATCACCGACCGAACCTCTGAACGTGCGAGCCAGCCCCAAATCAAATGTTGTCCTTTGTAAGAGTCGCCACGACCATGGAGTCTCTTCACAGCAATAAAACCCTAACCTAAAGGTCTTGTGTAGCCCAGGGTAGCCTTGAATTTGCTATACAGCCAAGGCTGGCTCTGAACTCTTAGCCTCTCGTCTCTACCTTCGAAGTGCTACACCAGGGCCTCCTGTATGCTAGGTAAGCAGTCCGCTAGCTGACACCCATTCCCAGCCCCGCCATTTTCTTCTTCCTGGAGATATAGTACAGGAGACACAGTAAAGAGTGTTTAGGGCCTCGAGTGTGTAGCTTGAGAGGTATTTTTATATTTACAATTCTGTGGCTACTGTCGGTATAAGAGAAGAGAATTTCTCCAAATTTCAGAAGAATTCTTGGTACCCTTAGGAGTCCCTCTCACTGAGGTGACTATTTTCCCAGCCTCCATTATAGACAGCCTGAATAATTTTTTCTTTCTTTCTTTCTTCCTTCCTTCCTTCCTTCCTTTCTTTCTTCCTTCCTTCCTTCCTTCCTTCCTTCCTTCCTTCCTTCCTTCCTTTCTTTCTTTCTTTTTTGGTTTTTGGTTTTTTCGAGACAGGGTTTCTCTGTATAACCCTGGCTGTCCTGGAACTCACTCTGTAGACCAGGCTGGCCTCGAACTCAGAACTCCTCCTGCCTCTGCCTCCCAAGTGCTGGGATTAAAGGCATGCGCCACCACCGCCCGGCTAATAAGTTTTTAAAGATAGGGTCTCACCATGTAGCTCAGACTGGCTTTGAACTTCTGGGCTCAGCTGACCTGCCTGCCTCAGCCTCCTGGCAGCTAGGACCTCAGGTGCATAGCACTGAACTGTTGGATGGCCAGCGTTAAAAAAGACGAAAGGAAGCTGGGACTGGATGCCGGAAATTCCAATATAAGGGAGGTAGTCTTTCTCAGCTATATAGCATGTTGGAAGCCAGCCTGCGCTACTCAAGACTACCTTAAAAAAAAAAAAAAACCAGACCATTCCAGACCAAATCAGTCCCAATCCAATGCTGCCCCCCCCCGCCATCACCGCCACCGCCATCACCACCGCCGCCGCCGCCACCACCACCACCACCACCACCACCACGACAACAACAACAATAACAACCACCACCACCAAACACCAAAGCCAAACAAACCTGGTTGGATGAACTTGCCAAGTAGTCTCGGCTTCTGGGCCTGGCTTCCTTGAGCCAGTGGCCTCTCTAGAAGAGGGCGTCAGATCTCGTTAAGGATGGTTGTAAGCCACCATGTGGTTGCTGAGATTTGAACTCAGGACCTTTGGAAGAAAAGTCAGTGCTCGTATCCACTGAGCCATCTCTCCAGCCCCCGAGCCAGTGGCCTCTCAGAGCACAGCTGTGGAGTCTTGCAATTGTCCTCTCACACCCGCCACCCTCCATGGTTTGAACCATCTGCCATTCCTCACAGCCTGTGAGGCTGACAGTGGAGGCCATACAGGAGAGTCTAAAGCCAGCCGGCAGCGGTTGGAGTTCCCTCCCCCCTGCATGGTCTTGGCCCTAGCGGTCACTGTGAGAGTCCTCACCTACAACCATGATCGATCTGCTCATGTGCCGATTTTGCCAGCCTTAGCGCAGGCTTCTGAGCCACAGGTATCAGGTTGCCGGCCCGTGTCAAGCCACTGCACCCATAACCTTGACCAGGAAAGCCTTCTTCTGTCTTCTTGGGTGGCTGAAGGAACCCGGAGCAGTACCAGACAGACAAAGGATGAGCTGTGATTTGCGAACATGCTTATGACAGGAGAGTCACTGAGGTCTGGAGACTCCCCCACCCCCACTTCAGAAAGTCCTTTTGTCTCCTCCTGATGGCCTCTGATTGCTGCTCTGTGTCCGATTTCCCCTTCCCTCTTCTATTAACTCACAGCGTCAGCCCGAACTTCCAGGGCTTGCTGGGAGCCTGCCAGGGCTCTGCTCGCAAACCTTTAGTGGCCTCCCCCAGCCTGCTCAAGTGTCCTGGCGTTTCAGTAAGCTTCTCCACGGACGCTGGCCATGTAGCTCAGTTGGTAGTGTGCTTGCCTAGCGGTCACGGAGCCCTGGGTTGGATTGCCAGATTGCCAGCACTGCATAAAACAGGCATGGTAGCATCAGTCTGTAATACCAGCCCTCGAGAAATAGAAGCAAAAAGATCAGGGGTTCAAAGTCATGCTCAGCTACATTGAATTTGAAACTATCCTGGGCTACATAAGAGCCTCTCTGAAAAAGAAGAGGTGGCTGGGACGATGGCCCCGTGGGTAACAGAACCTTTTGTGAAAAAAACAAAACAAAACAAAACAAAACAAAACAAAACAAAACAAAACAAAACCATAAGGACCTCAGTTCAGATTTCCAAATTCAAATAAACAGCCGGGTGCGGCCAGCACTGGGATGGGCAGGGACAGGAGGATTACTGAGTGGCCCTGTCTCAAGAGAAGAAAGTGGAGGAGTCTAGAGCAGGACCTTGCACATTCATGCACATGGGTGAGCGCGTTCACATGCGTGCACACATACCAAATACAAAAACCGCCCGGGAGGAGGCAACTGCCCGTCATCTTTTAGACAAGGTCTCACTATGTAACCCCTCCTAGCTTGGAACTATGTAGACCAGGCTGGCCTCAAATTTAAAAAGATCTGCCTGCCTCTGCATCTTGAATGCTGGGATTAAAGGTATTCAACCATCACTATGCTAGCTCCTTTCTATCTGCCCTTTCTCTCTCTCTCTCTCTCTCTCTCTCTCTCTCTCTCTCTCTCTCTCTCTCTCTCCCTCCCTCCCTCTCCCCCTCCCCCCAGCTTCCACCTTCCTCTCTCTCTCCCTCCTCCCTCCTCCAGCCTTCACCCTCCTCTCTCTTTCTCTCTTTCCCTCCCTCCCTCCTCCAGCCTCCACCCTCCTCTCTCTCCCGCCCTCCCCCATCCTCCACCCTCCTCTCTCTCTCCCTCCCTCCCTCTCTCCTCCTTCCCCCAGCCTCCACCCTCCTCTCTCTTTCTCTCTCTCCCTCCCTCCCTCCCTCTCTCCCTCCCTCCCCCAGCCTCTACCCTCCTCTCTCCCTCCCTCCCTCCCTCCCTTCCTCTCTCCTTCCCTCCCCCAGTCCTCTCTCTCTCTCTCTCTCTCTCTCTCTCTCTCTCTCTCTCTCTCTCTCTCTCAGCAGTCAGGACTCCAGATTGTGACAGCTAGTACAATCTAGCTGTCTCGGCGTCTCGTGGTTTAATAGTCTGAGTAAATACTTTTCTGTTCATGTCCCCAAGAGGTTCTCCACTAGCCCAGTCCATGTATGGTCATAGTTCCCAAGGCCACCTGTGTACCAAGATGTCTGTTTAAACCCCAGCCAGCACTACTTCCTGTGTAGTACACAGTAACGAAGAGGCGAGAGCAGAGGCCACGCTGCTTCCCTTTAGGCTTGTAATAGTTACAGTAATAAAAGTAACAGCAAGCCTGTCACCCTCGGGGGCCAGCCGCGGCTCCTAAGCGCAGGTCATTTTCATAGGATGATGCAAAAGAGCTCCTGTTGTCAGTCCTGGTTTACAGAGGAGGGACGGAAGGCACGCACGCAGGGGTTAGGGAGCCCACACAAGAATACCCAGTCGGGGAGTGGATAACCGAGTGGGAATTCATGGTCTAGTGCAGGGTCTGGGCTCATGAAACCTCAGTTCTAGGTCATCGTACACGTCCCCTTCTCTCCCAGGCCATTGGCCAGAGGTTAGACATATAAGACCGGTCCGAAAGGGAGGCTGGGAAATGTGTTATGTTTCAGGCAGTCACGACCACAAGTCAACTATGGGCATTTGCTTACTGAAAAGGCGAGGAGAAGACATCTTGATGGTTGGATCCCGGCTCCTCCCAAAACAAGGTGTCACGAGGGCTCTGAGCGGGAGAGGTCCTCATTTAAATTTTTTTCCTCCTTCCCCTCCTCCACTCCTCTCTCCCCTTTCCTTCTCTCTTCCATTCTTTCTTTCCTTCCTTCCCCTTCTTCCCCTACCCCCTTTTGCTTCTCTCTCTCTCTCTCTCTCTCTCTCTCTCTCTCTCTCTCTCTCTCTCTCCCTCTTTCGTGAGACAGGATTTGTCTGTATATCCTTGGCTGTCCTAGAACTAGACCTGTAGACCAGGCTGGTCTTGAACTCAGAGATCTGCCTCCTGAGTGCTGGGATTAAAGGCGTGCGCCACCACCTCTGTCTGCATTCTTCTTTTCTTTCTTTCTTTTTTTTTTAAATATTTATTTATTTATTATATGTGAGTACACTGTAGCTGTTTTCAGACACACCAGAAAAGGTCATCTGATCCCATTACAGATGGTTGTGAGCCACCATGTGGTTGCTGGGATTTGAACTCAGGACCTCTGGAAGAGCAATCAGAGCTCTTAACCGCTGAGCCATCTCTCCAGCCCCTTTTCTTTCTTTTTGGAGGTATTGGAGATTGTACCTTCCGTCCTCTGAATGCGAGTCCAGTGCTTTGCTGCCGCGCTGCAGCCGATCCTGGCCGGGAGCCTTGAAAGCGCAGTAGCTCCTTCTGAGGTCCAGGTGACCTCAAGTGGAGACAATGGCTAAGTCGATGGAGGCTCTGCATTTCTGCGTGCAAGGTCCCAGCTCCCAGGCTAAGTCATCTCCCTGGCTTGTTAGCCGGATGTAGTGGTGCACGCGTTAAATCCCAGCGCTCTGGAGACAGAGGCAGGAAGACCTCTGTGCTTTTGAGGTCAGGTATACACCTGGAGTTTGTTCCAGGACAGTCAGGGCTACCTAGTAAGACCGTGTATTAAAACTTTTTTAAAAATCAAATATTTTGCAACACTGGACATAGAGCCCAGGGGGTATCTGCCTGGTGCCTGCTGGGTAAATATTCTGACCGTGAATTATAATCTCAACCCCTGCTCTTTTGAGAGAGGGAAATCTAGACTGGCCCCGTCCTCCACACCCTCTGCAGGGCTGTGATGAAGGGCCCTCCCATAAAGATGGCAGACCTCTTTCCTGATTCCAGATGTTCACAGCCCACCTCCGTGTGTGTTGGCTTCACAAGAGGATTCACACGCACGGAGGGCTGATGTATACTCCAACACAGGTCCTGGCATCTGGGTACCCACCGTGCATCCTGTGAACCCTCAGGTGGTCTGGGCTCTGGAACACCAAGCCTTCTTAGCTCAGGCTCGGGATCCCACAAATCCAGCCCTACTTGCCTTCCTCCCAGTCTTTCCTAACCCCCTCCATGACTCCTGCACAAACCTGGAGCCCGTCTCATCTCCATACTTCAGAATTCCAAGTTCTGGCTCGTTTGTCTATCTGTCTCTCTCCCTCTGTTTCTGTCTGTCTGTCTCTGTCTCTGTCTCTGTCTGTCTCTGTCTCTGTCTCTCTCACACACACAGACACACACACACACACACACACACACACACACACACACACTCTGGCAGTCATCTGTTCTTGCACACGAACCCCTCCAGTCTGTTCTCCACAGCGCAGCCAGAGCGACACGCCCCAGCCAGCCAACTCTGCAAACGCAATCACTCACTCTCCCATGATTGCCCTCCAGGCCCTTGAGTCCCCGTGTGCACTATTCCCCCTTTAAAGCGGCACGGCACGCTTCCTCCACCCCGCCCCTAGTCTCTGTGCAGGCACTGCTGCTGGAGAGGAAACCACCTCAGACTCAGACAGCGCTGCAGTATGCAGGGAGGGGGGGGCTGTTTGTTTCTCATCACTGATGTGTAGAGCCTGAACTGGGAGGCTTGGTGAGTCAGGGCCACGACCCTCTGAGGTTTGCACAGGATGCATGGTGGGTACTCAGGTGTGTTGAAGACCAGGACCTTTATTGCAGTATACATTGGTCCTCTGTGCTTGCTCGGCTTCAGGCCAGCTCCCCACCCCAGCTTTCAGAGGTGTATGTAGCTCCGGCTCTGGCAAGTCTCCTCTGCCCTGCATCCTGTCCCTTGTTCTCTGGGCTCTGTCACTTCCCACCACCTCTTGAAAGCCACACAGCCTTTTCAGTGAGCTCTTCTTCCCTTCCTCTCCCTGGCTAACTCCAGCTCTTGGCTGGGATGTCACTGATGTCCCAGGTCTGCCAAGGGCCCCTCCTGGTTGTACACTGAGGATCTTGAAGCCCCCCCCCCCCAATTCAAAATGCTCCAAAGTCCAAACCCTCACGTGATAGGTTTTGAGCTGTGATGTGTCGCAGCCAGACCCGGCTGAAAACGTCTAAAATGACTTTGAAGCTACACAGACAAATTGTATCTGAAACATAAGGGAATTGTGAGCTGAGGCTTAGCTCCCATTGCCAAGATATCTCATTACACACATGCAAACCCTAACAAATCCCATGTACGAAACTCTCTGCTTCTCAAACCTCTGAACAAGGACCCGAGCTCAGCCTGTGTCTTTGCCTGCTTTCCGCTGCTGTCGGCCCCCAGTGCCTCCACAGCTTTTATTCGGGCTGCCTTGTGTGTGATTGCTTAGTTTCCATAATAAGAAAGCTCATGAGCTGGGGCAGCCGGGGTTGCTTGAGTCTTTGCAGTATCGTCAGAGCTGATGAAGGCGCTAGAAGAAACTCCCAGAATCGGCAGGCTGTTTCCCAAGAAGGTTGGGATTGGTTTGTGGAGAGTCATCAACCGTGGGCCTTAGGGAAGGGCAGGTGTGTGAGCCGAGGAGACAGCCATCTCAGGCGTGTCCAACCTCTGGCCCTCAGGGCAAGCGTTGCTGCCTGCGATGGAGGACAGTTAAGAATGGGTTCAACACAAAATTGCAAACGTATAACACGAGGTTTTCTTTTCTTTTTCTTTTTCTTTTTTTTTTTCAGCTCAATCCATGGCTTGCGAGCATGAACTTTGTAAACGACCAAATCCTGTCACAATAGCAAAAGATTGGACATGCCTGCTTCATGGACTGAGCTAGGCTGTGTGGACTCTTCCTTCTCCAACTTTTATTTTTGAGACAGGGTCTTCCTATCTAGATCAGGCTGGCCTCGAATTCACAGTGATCCTCGCAATTCTGCCTCTCAAGTGTTGGGATGACACATTCCCAACGTGTTCAAGCTCAAACCCGTCAACCTTGGGTGTTATAATCTGCAGGATGAAGCTGGCTGGGACTACAGGAATGGGGGAAATCACACACACACACACACACACACACACACACACACACACACACACAGAGAGAGAGAGAGAGAGAGAGAGAGAGAGAGAGAGAGAGAGAGAAGCTGAGGCCGAGTGAGGCCTGCTTTGTGGCAGAGATGTACCAGTAGCAACCTGGAAACTTGGCCATTTATTATATAAAGCAGGAAAACAGAGGGAAGGGTTACCTAGAGGGGGGTCTCTGTAGGGTAAGTCTCAGGCCACAGGCATCTGGGAGGAGGTTGGTACTTTGTGCGGACACTATCAGGAAGGCTTTCCTATTCCTGAGTCTGACCTAGGGAAAGGCCTTGGTGTTCCCAGGAGTCTGCTGCACTGGAGTGTATGAAATGTCTCCGTACACTGGAGCTTTTGAAGGCCAGGGCAGGGCCCATGCTGCAGGCACTCAGGCTGGCCAGTGTGCCATATGCTCCCAAGGGTCAGATTCGTATTTTGAAAATCTGCCCTGGGTTCCTCACATGCTTTGGGTTGTAAGCTAGAGGGGCCTGGGGATGAGGGAGCAAGTGCTTTCTCTAGGATGACAGCTGCCTCTGTCACTCTGCTGCCTCCCCAGGGCCTGGCCTTATTAGAATACCTCCATCCTGAGTCAGGCCGGAAGTTGCTTGCTCCGGTGTAATTACATTAAGCCTCCGGGATGGTGACGTGGGGCGGCTTGCCGCAGTGTTTTGCAGGGGCAGTCTGCATTCTCGGTGTCTCGGTCAGCCTGTCTTCACAGTCCGAGGCCTGCAGCGCTGGGCTGGGCTGGGCATAGGGACAGGTCCTCTTGCCAGCCCGGGTCTAGCTGCCGAGTTTTCCAGGCCAGTGAACAGCCACAGCCAACTCCCGATTGCCCGGATCTTCCTGCAGGGCAGATAGCAGGAGCCTGTGTGGAGAGGCTAAGCAGAGCACCCTTCTCAGTCTGCAGGGGTTGCAGGGGGACGACCCTGACTGGGGGGGGGCGGGGCATGGGCCTCTTAGCCTGCCCTCTGCTCTCCAGACACTGACTAAGCTGTTTGTATACACATACACACACACACACACACACACACACACACACACACACACACAGCTGCTCTGGGTGTCTATGTGTAGAACCTTTCTTTCACCTTAAATGCTTAAAAAATAACATCATTTGTAAGCAATGCCAAGTTCGCCCTGGGACCGAATCTCACACCCCATACGAAAATAAATACCGGTTGGATTTACACACACACACACACACACACACACACAAAGACAAGGCCTGGGGAGGTGACTCCCTGGGTAAAGGTGCTTGGTTTGCAAACATGAGAACCCAAGTTCAGGTCCGCAGCCTCCATGCGAAAGCTGGCGTGGTGATCCGTGCCTGTAGCCACAGGGCTCGGGGACAGACACGACACACATGGGCACAGATGGATCTGGGGGCGCTTCCCAGCCAGCTAGTGTAACCAACTGGTGAACATCGGGTTCTGGGAGAGACCCTGTCTGAAAAAATTAGCTGGAAAGCATTAAAGGCAGACACCTGATGTCCACTTCTGGCCTTCCACATGCATCCGCGTGGGAGAAACACCATCGCCGCACACGTGCACACACGCGCGCACACGCTTACAATACAGACCTAATAGAAAACATCTTGAAGCAGGAACAAAAGCCGTTTTGAAATCTCTCAGTAGGCTATTAGTTGAGAGGGTGGCACGGATCACTGGGGTGTTCTCAAAAGATGCCCAACCTCACCCCTTCGCCCCTAAGCAGAGCTGAGTGCAAACGGGCTTGTGACACGATGCTGCCGTCCCTTCCGTTTGCAGAAGAAAAAAGTATTGGAGAAGGCAGAGAGGGCCAGACAGCGGTGACCGGAACTGGAACAGCACCCTTTGGGGAACAAGTCAGCCATATTTATACACATTTAAATGTGGTTTGCGCCTGTAGCCCAGAATTTCTACTGTTAAGGCCAGTCCCTTCAAACCTACCCCAGCACGTAGGGTTTTCTGGTCTCACTTTATGCCCTTAAGCTGGGAACAATCTTTGTGCTCAACAGAAGGGGGGGGGGAGGGTTAAATAAACAAAGCGTATCCATGTCATGAAATACTGCCGGATGATTGAAAACAATAACATAGACAGATATGGAATATTCTCCAAAGAAATGAAGTGAAAAAAAATCCAATTGTAAATCCATATGTATAGCATGAGCTCATTTATGTATAATAGGCCCCTGCGTGGTCAGGCTCCGACGGACTCCCCCCAGGGAAGGAGCTGTATCTGGAAGGAGAGAAAAAAAGAAGTCTCACCTTTTGTTCGTTTTCTTTTCCCTGGGAATTGTTTGATTTTCTTCTTCTTCTTCTTCTTTTTTTTTTTTATAAGCACATTTTGCTTTATGAATTAAAACAAGACAACATTTAAACACATTCCAGAAGCAAGGCGTACCTTTGTGAAAGGCTAAAGCGACACAAACACTGTGGATTGTTCTGCTTACTGAGCTTGTCTTGTCTTGCTACACCTGCTGCGAATGTCGTCGTCGTTTTAAAAACAGGATCTCGCTCTGGAGCCCAGATAGATCTCACATTCAAGATCCTCCTGCCGCAACCTCCCAATAGTGGGATTACAGACAGCACTGTGCCCGGCTAGGATGAAGACAAAAACAAAAACAAAACAGCAATAACCACACACACACACACACACACACACACACACACACTACAGATTATTTTTTCTGAGACAGGGTCTAATCTCAGACTGGATAGGTATTGACTTTGAACCTGACTCTGCAGCCGTGGCCGCCAGTCCATCTCAGGTCCTGATGCTGACCGCACCACCCGCTCAATTTCCTATGTTATTAGGCTTCACTGGATCTCATGCTGGCCTTCACTGGATCTCACAGTCCTCCTATCCCGGACTCTCAGCCTTGGAGAGAGACCACAGGATGCACGCTTTGGATTCAGAAGACAGGAAGCCGTCTTGAATTTGGGGAGGGCTTGCCCGGAGCCAGAGTTGAGGAGAAGACTGGCTGCCCCCTTTTCCTTCTCCACAGCTGGTTCGCTCCTCATAGTTCAGGAGCAAAGGCAGTTTAGGTTTTTTTTGGGAAACCCAAGTACAACCACACTACACAGAGCCCGTCTTGCTTGTAAATGAGCTGATGACTATGGGCCCTGGGGTGGGGGTAAGGGGGTCATTCCAGGGCTGGTGGCAGCAGGGGGGGCTCTGGGGACAGTTTGGCTGGAAGAAAAGCAGGGCAGAGAGGTGCAGCAGAATGCAAACAGTTGGTGATTTATGATGTCAATAAACACAGCGGCTTCGCGCTGAGGTTTCCCCTCAAGATGTGTCTGAGCGCAGCTCCTGCACCATCCACTGCCTGCCTGGGCCAGGCTACAGCCTGGATGCCTGGTGAGCTCAGGAGCCCGCATCTCCCCATTGGGATGCGGGGAGAGCCCCCATTCTTTCTGGGGGGCAGTAAGAAGATATGCTGGCAAGGCAGGTAATGCAAGTGCCTAAGCTGATGAACAGAAGGGCTTGGCTTTCTCTCGGGGACAGGGCCCAGGATGCCCAGAAAAGAGGCAGTGGATTGAAGTTACCTTGGCCAAGGGCTTAGGGCTTTGAACTTCAGAAAGTGGTACATGTGAGGAGCCCAAGATATCAACATTTCTCTTTTTTACTTTAATTTTCTGATATTTGTGTGTGTGTGTGTGTGTGTGTGTGTGTGTGTGTGTATCTGTTTTGGCATGTATATCATGTAGGTGTGTGTAGGTCTGAGGACAACTTTCATGAGTCTGTTCTCTCCTTTCGCCTCGTGGTTTCCAGGGATTGCGCTCAGGTTGGCAGGCTTGACCTTTACCAAGATCACAACTTTATCCACTGGCCCTCTCTATGGCCGGCACTTCATTTATTAATGAGAATGGGTGTGAGGGGGGTAGGGGAGGATCTGGGGAACTCATGCATGCTATCAAATGCTCTACCACTGAGTTACAATCTGAGCTCTTTTAACTTCTAAAACAGGGTCCTTTTGTTTGTTTATTTGTTTGTTTGTTTGTTTGTTTGAGACAGGGTCTCTCTACATAGCCCCATGTGTCCTGAAACTCACCCTGTAGACCAGGCTGGCCTGGAACTTACAGAGATCCACTTGCCTTGGTCTCCCAGCAGGCACTGGGATCAAAGGTGTGCGCCACCACACCCAGCTCAGACAGGACCTTGCTAAATGATTCAGACTAGCCTTGAACTCACTCTGGAGCTCAGATAGGCCTTGGACTTGAGCCTCCTGTCTCGGCTTTCGGAATTGCTGACATTCCAGGGCTGGTTGATTGAAGCATTTGTTAAGTGTCTCCTACGTGCTCAACACCAAACACTTCATTTCTCTCCTTATTCTTAGCTTCGTTTTGAAAGTGATCTCTGAGAGTTCAAATAAGGCACCCGAGGGCCACAACGCGTTGGTGCTGACAGAACTGAGATTCAGACAGAAAGCTTTGCCTTTGAATGCCACACCTGGCTAGATCCCAGGTCATTTGATTCTAAGCCATTAGTTATTTTAAAAGTGTTTCTAGTTTTAATTGTTTGTATGGGTCCGTGTGCGGGTATGAACATGTAAACATGGGTGCCTGTGGAGGACAGGGGGGCTTGTGAGCTGCCTGATTCAGAGGCTGAGACTCGGGCGGTCCATGCTCTTACCGGTTGCGCCATCTCTCCAGTTCTAGTTTGTTGTTTTTGTTTTTGTTTTCGCTCTGTTTTGAGGCGTGGTCCTGTCTACACTACCGTGCCTGGTTTATATACTGCTGGAGCTGGGGGGAGGGGGGCAATCCAGAGCTTCCTTGCAGGCTAGGCGAGCATCCTTCCAACGTAGCTACGTCTTTAGCCTGCGACTTTGTCCCCTGTCTTCAGATTCTTCTACTTAAGTGCTGAAATTACAGGTGTGTACAGAACCAGGCCCCCAGCACTCTCTCTCTCTCTCTCTCTCTCTCTCTCTCTCTCTCTCTCTCTCTCTCTCTCTAAATTGTAGGCTTTTTTTTTCTAAAGCCTATACAGTTTGGGGTTTACTCTGGCCTCTGGTTCTTTCGCTGGTAGGTATGAGAAATAATGTGTTTCTGAAAGGACTCACTCCTTTAGCTTCTAGTGCTATTACTTGTGTGTGTGTGTGTGTGTGTGTGTGTGTGTGTGTGTATGTGTGTGTGTGTGTGTGTGTGTGTGTGAGAGAGAGAGAGAGAGAGAGAGAGAGAGAGGGAGGGAGAGAGAACACACTATAAGTTAGTGAGTATCAAAGTTCAAAGTGATTCCTTTCTAGCCACTGGCCGTGGCCACTCTCAGCTGTCAGAGTCACTCAGAAGCTCGTCTTTGTTTGGCCACTTGGCAGGCTAAGAGCGACGGGACAGACAGCTCTGGGCATTGGTGGCCAGCCCTTCCCTGTTCGTCCCCAGCTGACTCCAGTGTATCTCTCCCCTCCTCCCTCCAGGCAGACTGGCAGACTGTAAACATCATCTTCCGCCCTTGCCTCTAGAAGCTCTGGGCTTGCACCGAGCAAGGCCTGAGCTTGAGGGAGATGCCTATGTGGAAAGAGCATTGAGAACTCCACCGTCCTTTTCGTTTTGCTTCTGCTTTGTACGCAGTGGGACCTACCTCTGTGGACCTGCCTGGGCAAGCCAAGGGAGCCTCCTGACAGTGGTGCTGGGCCATTGGCTCTTGGCAGGTTGCCAGGCTGCCTAAGAAGGCTGTTCCTTCGCCTGGCTGGCTTTGTGGGCCTCTCCAGAGAGTCTCAGTGCTCTCCTGTGGCCCCAGAGAGACTATCTGTGTATGTGTCAGGGGACGGGGCGGGCGCTTCTGCCTCCGGGCTCCTGTGTCTCTTTCCCCTGCCTCCCCCACTGTGCTCTGGATCCTAGGTTTTTATGGGGGCAGCACACACACTGGACAAGGTGGCTTGGAGGGGATAGATGGATGTGGACAGGCCTTTCTCTTGGGAGGGTCTGTCCATATACAGATTGTTAGACAGACCTTCTTTCTTGGGGAGCTGATTCTGGACCACTAGGAAGGAGGTACGTTGGGGGAAAGGCTACTGTCTATCCAGGTGATATGTCAGTGGACGAGAGGACCCCCCAAGGCTGACTGTCACCACTTGTTCAGGCCCAGGACAGATGGGATAGAGATTTGTTTCCTTGGTGATGGAAAAGCTTGCAGACCCATTTGGTCTCAAGATTTCCTTGGCACTTAGAGAAGTGACACTCTGGTTCGACAGGCAGAGACAACTGGCATGCATAAGGTCAGTGTTGTCAGGCGCACAGGCACCAGGAGGCCTACCAGCAGGCAGGCTAGCGAGGCTGCTTGGCGGCATGGGTTTGGAGGTCTAAGGAACTGAATGCAGGAGCTGGGGGGTGTGGTGGGGTGTGGCTTAGTTATTAGACTGCTTGCCTAGGAGGGACGCAGCCCCGAATTCCTAAAACTGCAAATGGTGGTACACACCGGAGACCTGGTCAAGGCCACTCTTAGCTAACATAGCCAGTTCAAGGCTAGCCTGGGCTGCATGAGACCATCTCAAAACAACGCCACCAGAGTGCAAATGCTGGCTCCATGGTAGGAATCTGAGGAATTATTCCTCCCCAGTCCCTGGCTTCTTGATCTGTAAAATGGGGACAATAAAGAAGCACCTCACCCTCTTTGTATAACCAGTAGACAGATGGTCTCAAGAAGCCAAGGCGGCCCTGAGGCTGCCGTGTTGGGCACACTGATCCTGCCTTGAAGCAGGATCTGAAAACATTAGCATCAAGTGTAGTTACCTATCCACTCCTCCTAGGCCCACCATATGCATCAGTCAAGCACAACGCCTAGCACCCATCTTGAGGCAGACCAGACAGTTATCTAACCGATGAAGAGATGTTAGTACTATTTTCATTTGACAAATAGGGAAACAGAGGTCCCAGATTCCACAGCCATGCCCAGACCTGACTCAAGTGTCTACTTCAAAGCGATTCTGACACATGCAGGCAGACAGATAGATCACAGACCTGCAGCTTCAGCAGGGGTATGGGTGTAATGGGTCCTACCCCAGCCTGGAAGGACTGCCTCAGAAATGTTAGGCTCTTCGGTTAGGTCTGTGGATAGAGCTCATGTGACGGAACGCTTGCTTCGAATGCCCAGAGCCCTGGCTTTTCTGGCTCACAGCAGTGCGTTAAGCCAGCTCTGGTGGCACGTACCTCTGACCCCAGCACTTGGGGAGTGAAGGCAGGAGAAGAAGAAGTTCAAAGACATCCTTAGAGCTAATAAAATCCTGTCGCAAACAGACAGCCTCCTGCTGCCCCCAAGCCTGGCCCAGAAGAGGAGAAAAATAAATACTGTTTTTAAGAAGGCAAAGAGAAAGTCAAGTTTCTTCAAGGAAATATATTAGAGTGAAGAGATGGCTCCTATGGTGCTCTAATTTCTCCCTACTTCTATTTTTCTTTATTATTACTTGTGTGTCTGTGTGTGTGTGAGACAGAGACAGAGAGGCAGAGACACACAGAGAGAGAGACAGACAGACAGACAGACGCGCACACACACACACACACACACACACACACACACACACAGACCAGTGTGTATTTATACTTGCTGTAGGGTACATACGTGTGGAGGTTAGAGGATAGCCTTCAGAAATCAGTTCTCTCTTTCCATTATGGGTTCTGGATCAAATTGAAGTTGTCAGCCTCGTGCAGCAATTGTTTTGACCTGCCCAGGCATCACCTCACCAGCCTCCCTCTCTGTCTCTGTCTCTGTCTCTGTCTCTGTCTCTGTCTCTCTCTCCTCCCTAAATAGCTTGGGCTGGTCTTGAATTGACCAGGTAGCCCAGGATACTCTTGATCGTACCATAGAAACGTACCTGTTTCTCTTTCTTGAGTGCTGGTATTAAAGGTGTGTGCTACCACACCCAGCGCCAACCTTCTTATGTACGGTTCTCCAGATCATCCAAAAGATATGTGTATTTGATAGTCTGCAAATGTATTTATTTGAAAACACACAAAGGATACTACATAAGCAGCCAGTATGGCAGGAATATGACTTACACTGAGAAAGCCAAGTTCTTTTAAAAAGTTTTTAATGATATTTACGTGTGTGTGTGTGTGTGTGTGTGTGTGTGTGTGTGTGTGCTTGTGTGTGCACATGAGCGCTTGAATGGAGATGCTCATGGAGGCCAGAGTCTTTAGCTTCCTGGAGTTGGAGTTCTAGGTGGTTGGGCACTTCCTGACGTGGGTGCTGGGGACTTAACTTGGGTCCTCTGTAAGAGAATCCCTTGTTTAAAGCTATCTCTCCAGCTCCCGTTCTTGAAAGCCATTCCTGCTATCAGTTTTGATATAAATATATGTATTATTTATATCAACATATATAAAGAGAAAATTGATGGTATGCTACAAACAGAGCATAATACGCCGAGCTTTCTGCTTTCCCACTTAACACTCTAAATTCATAGCAAGACATGCATCAGGGCTCACTCGCTGGCGCATTCGTTTTATTATTATTTATTTATTTGGGGAAAGGGCTGGGGAAATGGCTCAATGGGCAAAGTGCTCGCTGTGCAAACATGAGGACCCGAGTTTGGCTCCCAGGACCCAGCTGGGCACGACGCACCTGCCACACCCCATTGTTCCAGGGAACAGAGACATACAGAGCCCAGGGTTTTTTTTTTTTTTACTTGATGTTCAGTTTAGCAGGAATGATGAGCTCCAGGTTCAACGAGCGATGCTGTCTCCAAAAAGGCACCCGGCACCCATCTCTTGCCTTCGCATATTCGCAGGCAAGCACACCCCACTACACACACACAAAGTCACTGCATTGTATTCGTATTCGTTTAGAAATTATCTCGTAGCCTACGATGACCTCAAACTCTTTATGCAGCAGAGCATGACCTTGACCTGACCGTGACAGGATTCTCCTGCTCCCATCTTCCGAGTGCTGGGATGACAGGCATGCACTACTAGGACAGGTTTTTAGGCATCCCGGGGCTTTTGGCATGCTAGACAAGTGCTGTCCCTACTGAGCAACAGCCCCATCAGACTCTTTTAACTGGCAGTGTCGCATTCCATTGTGCTAATCCATCCCACCTTGTTTAAGCATTTTCCGATTCGAGGATGTACACTGGGGTCGTTTCCATCTTTTGTACCCTATAAGCGATCCTGCACTGAGAAATTTCTTGATATAGGTCATCTGTTTTGTTTTGTTTTGTTTTGTTATTGGTGATTAGTGCCAAAGCCACATGTAGGCTAAGCACACCCTACCACTGACCTATATACCTCCTGCCCTCTGTACGGCCTTTTCCCGTCGCGTGACATCAAGGCTTATACTCAACATGGAAGAGCATGAAGGCATGCCTCTGTGAGACCTCTGCCTGAAAAAGCCCATCCAAAGGTACGAATCACTAAGGGTGGAATTCTGACCACCACCAAGAAGAGGTAGGCAGCATTTCCCCGAATTCGCCTCTCCTGTCCACTTGGAGATGGCTTTCTACAGCTCCAGCAGTAGCAAGCAGAGGCGGCTGGGGTACCCTGGGCCTCCTTCTGGGAGGGCCCAGAGACCATCTCTATGAGCATAAGTTCCTCTTGAGACCCTTTCCTCTCTAGGCATTTCCCTGGCAGCCAAGAGAAACTTTTGTAAGTCCTGCTATCTTTACAATATGTCGTTCAAATTTAAAACATGCTAAAAGGGAGAAAATATTTATAGAATTTTTCTCTGGAAGAAAAAAAAAAACAAATCCTACTTTTAAAGCCTAGCCAATGACATTTCTGGAAACCACATAGGGAAAACAGCAACAACTCCAAGAAGATAAAATGGACTAATTACACAACAGATTTCTAATTTAAGAAGCTAGCTTTATTCTTCTGGTGTGTGTGTGTGTGTGTGTGTGTGTGTGTGTGTGTGTGTTTAAAGATGTCAGAAAATAAAAATACTGTTTTACCTGCTGATTGGAAACACATGTGTGCCTATGCGCGCGCGCGCGCACACACACACACACACACACACACACACCAGTTGGTGACCTTTTTGCCTGGAAGCTGTTTGTCCTGTCCAGGGCCATGAAGAGGTCCCCATGGTGGCAGTTCTTGGCTTGCAGACCAGTTTCCCATGGGAAGGAACAGGGTCCTTGCTGCCTGAGCTATTTAAATCCTGCAGTCTCCTTCCGGTTTCCAAAGCTCTGAGAGTGTCCCAGTGGCCACAGCTGCCAGGGACACCCAGCTCTGGAGCATGGCTTAGGATGGCTGAAGTAGGCCTAAATTCCCTGGCTCGCTCTCTCTGCCCAGCTTCTACAACCCCAGATGGCTCCCAGGTTTCTAGACCAATTCCTTAGCTGGGGGGTGGTCGTGCACCAGGGAGTCTCTCCCCCTTCCCTTGTATCTGTCACTCAGGGGTCAGAGTGCTTGGTTTCTGCTTGGATTTTTATAGACACACAGCCATGGGGCTCTCACTCTTTCCACTTTCCTTATTTCTATGTATGAATGGCTTATGTTTGCTGTTTGGTTATGGTTTGCAGCCATCGAAGGCCACCGAGCGGCTTTAATGAAGTCTCTGGCTGGCCAGCCTGTGGCTTTGAGACAGCTCCTGGTACCCAGCTCAGAGTTTGCTTTCAGTTCTCAGTCTGGCAACCATGTCAGGTCCAGCGATGCTTTGAGCTGCTGGGGAGGTGGGGAGGGCTTTGGGTAAATTCATTAGTTTCCCAGGCCTGCGGTATAGACCAGAGTCATACTTCTTGCAATAGCATCTCTGACTGGCCTAGAACTTGCTGTGTTAGCCAAGCTGGCCTTGACCTCACAGAGATCTACCTGCCTCTGCCTCTCAGGTGCTGGGATTAAAGGCGGAGCCACCACAACATCAGGCAACAAGATCTTTCTTGCTCCAGGACCTAGTTTAGTCCTCAGCGATAGTTTCCTCCTCTGGAAAGGAGGGGGTGGGGTGGGCTCGGTATGACCTTTGAGGCTCTGCTGTGTGTGGAACCCAAAGGTTAGTAAACTGGCTGTCATCTCTGAGCCTTCATCCTTATGGGGCTGGGGGTGGAGGTGATAGGTCGGGTAGAAAGACGCAAGTTGAGTGACTCCCATGTGTGTACAGAGTCAAGCAGGGGTTTGACTCCAAACCAAGGAAAGAGACCCAAAACAAAAGCTGAGCTGCTGGACGTTTGTCCTGTTTAAATTTTTTTTAAAAAGTGCCCATTATAAGTTTGGTATGGGTGATTGTGCCTCAGTTTACTGGGTTTCTCTTCATTTACCCAGTTGGCCTCAGTACTTTGGTTTTCTGAGTTTAGTAGGGTTGGGGCACACTAAAGGGGCACACATAGGGCCCTTCAAGTTATAGGAACCCCAAGAGTGGGCCTTCTGTCCTTTGGGGACCAAAGCTTTCCTACAGAATCAGGCTGCTCGTTTCTTCATTGTTGGCACAGTCTTGCTTCCTGGCAAACTTGACTTTGATGGATCGGAGGCGGGACCAAGAATCAGGACATCCGTTTGCCTCTCTCTCCAGCCTCCTGTCTGGTCAGGGGAGGGCTTGTCACCGAGGGGTCTGCTGTCAGTGGCTGAGGGGGTCCCCAGAGACAAGGCAATGACTCCCTACCTTTCTTTCCCATAGACTCTTTTATAATAATCTCTCCCGGGGCATCCAGGGCAACAGCAGCTGTGTATGGAGATCTGGAGACTCTGTGCAATTGTTCCTGGTTGTGTGTGTGTGGGTGGGATGGGTGGGGTACACAGCCTCCCCATGCCAGGCTTCTGGGCTGCCTGCCGGAACCTTTTCACACTGTCTGAATGGGCTCTTTAAATATACATTGGACTCTGTCATTCCCTCCTGGGAAGGCTCTGTGAGGCTTCCAGTGCCAAGGTCAAGTGCCACCTACCTAGGCCCAGTTTTCCTTGTCTTCTGTCTCAGAGTCTGTGACATCTGGTAGGTCAGGCACTCGGCAGGCCCCACATCGCTGCCCCCACTCCCCTTCAGCGTTCCCTCTTTCTAGGATACTGCTCTCAGAGCTCTCTTAGAGTTGCTTCTCTCTTACCCGACCATAAGTTGTTTAGTGCGAATCCATTCATGGGGGTCAATCTTTGGCCATTTGGGGACATGTGTGGCTGGCAGAGGCTTCTGTGCAGTGGATTTGTTTGGACCTAGCTATGGTCAAGTGGGAAGGGATCCTTTGTGTGAGGGCCATCCCTGGCCACCTCGCTCCACATCTGCTTCAGCGTTCAACCCGATTCCTTGTCTCCAGCTGCCCTTGTCCCAGCACCAAGTGTCTTGTTTGCCACCACAGACTGTCTGCTTTCCTTCTTAGAGGTGGCCAAGGACGCTCTTGGCCTTCATTGGAGGGTTTTTCCTCAACTGCTCTGTCCTCAGAGCTTGGGCCTCCTCAACCTTGGCCTTATCGACCGCCTCTTGAGGCCTGTGGCTATTGCCTTACTCATCCTAGTGAGCTCAACAGGTTTCAAGGTGAAAGTTTCCTGAGGCTTGTGGTCACGCAGCTCAGTGCGACTTGCACAGGCGGCCCTTGGGTTTCCAATCCTCTATGTCTTCTTTGTGTTGTTCAGCTCCTCTGGGATCTGGTCCTACACCGCAGCTCCAAGTACTTGGAGGTACCCACAACATCCATGGCAAAGTCTAGCCTGGGTAGCTTCCCTGTTCCTCAGGCTTATATGTCCCATTGCCTCCCTGGCCTTGCCACCTACATGGCCAACAGATACAAGAAACCTGGTATGTCCCCACAGCTGACCCTTGTGCTGCCTTCACCATGGCGCTGCCTCCAAACCTTGGGTTGTCTTTGAGTTCTCTCTCACCCAGGTTCAATTTTAACATTTTTTTTTTTTTATTTTACAGTTGTTTATCTTGTGTGTGAGCACGGCACGCGTGTGGAGGTCCGGGAACAACTTGCAGAAGTTGGGTTTTTTGTTTTTTTTGTTTTTTTCCTTCTGCTATGTGGATCTCAGGGATTCGACTCAGGGCATCAGGCTTGGCAGTAAATGCCTTTGCTCACTGAGCCATCTCGCTTCGTTCCCCACATTCAGTTCAGCTGGTATTGGAGAGTCCACCTTGAGGATAATCTCAGCCCTTCTCGTACATACGCATCTGGCCCAGCCTCCACGCCCTCAGCCTGAATGGCTGTAGCCCAGTCCCCACCCCCACCCCCTGCTCTCTCTCCACTGTCTCCCTACTTCTCTTTGGTTGATATCCCATTCCAGGCTTAGCACAGCATCATGGCTGTCTATAAGAATCCAAGCCATATCATGTCACATAGTCTAAGCACTCTGATAGGTTTTTTTTGTCTTACTTTGGATAGCCCCAGGACCTCCTTGTGGTCTGCAAGCATGCGCAAAATGGTGCCTGTCTGTTATGCTTCCTGGATCTTCCCGGCCTAAGGCCCTTTGTGCTGGTCTTTCTTCCTGGGATTCTCTCTCTCTAGCCATTTGCAGGGCCGCCCTCTTCATTTTCTCCTTTCCTTCTCCCATCCCCATGGCTCTACCCCGCTCCTCCTTAACTGTCAGCTGAGGGATCACGTGTCCTTCTCCTGGGCTGTGTTTATTGTCTGGGCTGTCCTTATCGGAGTGTATATTTCTGTTGGAAGCAATGATTTAGCTTGCCTTTTTTTTTCTTTTTTCATTGGTAACTCCTTGGAACAGCCCCTGGCACACAGTAGGCACTTTAAAGTATTTGTAAAAGATGGATACATGGATGGATGGATGGATGGATGGATGGATAGATGGATGATGGATGGATGGATGATGGATGGATGGATGGACGGACGGATGGATGGACAGACGGATGGATGGACAGATGGAGTGGCATCCTTAAAGTTGTCATGCAGGAAGCATCTGAAAAACAAAAATACTGTCTGGCAGGAACCTTGCCAATCCTAGGTCTGGGTAAACAGATTCTGAAAGCTCACGGGAATCCACCTTGCAATTCCATTCTTTCTGCCTCTGTCTGTCTTCATGTGGTCATCCTGCCACGGAGAGTAAACAGCGTGGGGACTGTATCGATTGCTCCTATCCCTCAGGACCTATGCTTGCGGCCCTCTGCCTGGCAGTCCATAGGCAGCAATAGTTCTGCACGGCTCATTGCTGGGACTATTGCTCTTGGGACATCTAGAAACTTCATGAGCCCTGGTGAGAGATGAACTTGAAGTGCCCTGCCTGTTTCAGGGGCCCTTGGCATCCTATAGCGAGGACAAAAGGGACATGTCACTTCTGGAGCTGGCCTTCAGCCCTTCAAGAACACAGGCCTCAGCTGAGTGAGAGTGTCAATATCTAGATGAAGTGCTTAGTGCACCCAGCGGCACAGGTCCTAAGTGACACGTGTGAGTGGCTTGCACACTCATAAAGTAGACCAGTGACATAAGGTCCTTGGGAGGATTAGAAATCCCTCTTAGTGATGTCCTGCTTCCCTGGAGGGTCAGGATCCCGCTGTGGGGATCTGGAAGAAGCTGGCGCCTTCCTGAGAAGATCCCGCAGCTCATGCCTGTTCCCATCTGGGACTCGGCTCAGTTACACGTGGTCTTGTGGCTAGGTTTGCTTTCCTGATGGGCTCCTGAGCCCTTGGCTGCCTGCGGGCCCGTTCCGAGATTTTTCTGAGGTTCATTAGCATTTGCTGGCAAGCTGAGAGCTCATTACCCAGCAAAGAGACTGGCAAATCCTGGGCCTCCTCTGCCCAGTGAGCAGAGAAACAGCTTGGGGTGCCAGGCTCCAGCCTTGGCCTAGAGGAGTGGCTCCTGATTGCTCTCTTCCGCAGTTGCTTGCCTATAAATTGAAGGGCTCAGTGGTCAAGCCAGTTCTGACCACTGGAATCCATGTGCCAAGTGTGATGGGTGACTAACTGGACTGGACGGACCGCCTCACACCCCTGCTCTTCTGCTTTCTTGTCACTGTGAATGGACTGTCTCTCCCCAAACTGTGAGCCAAAACGAAGCCATACCTTTTTTTTTTTTCTTCTTTTGTTGCTTTCGTTTGGGTATCTTGTCACTGCATGGAGAAAAGGAAGCGTCTGACCACTGAGCTTCCTTCCCAGCTCTCTCTAGCGATCTTTAAATGACCTATCTCAGACCTGGAAATAAAAGCCTCCTCGCCGTTCTCTCTTTTCCAAGTGGCGCCAATCATTTTGAAATCTGGAGACGATTCATTTGTATATATCCAAGGGGCCTCCCGTGTCTCTGCTAAAGAGTCTTTTTCTGATCCTGAGTATGTATGCTGGCCTGGGGAAATCTCAAGAAGATGTCCAGATAGGGAGAATTCCTAGTCAATATGTAAATGTGCGGGCACGCCCAAGATCTCAGCCTTTTCTTGTGGGACCACTCTAGTAGACTTTCCATAAAGATGTTCTCTCTGGTCCTTGAGGGACTTGACCCCTAGTTACCCACAATCCTCTGCTCAGCAAAGCATCCTTTTCTAGTCCCCTCCCACCTCATCTCCCTAGCCCCTCCTTCATCATGAGGCAGCAGGCCTAGTTTTGTGTCCTTCTAGAACTCACATTTCAAGTGCTAAGCCCAAGAGGCCTGACACGCGGCTCCACGAAGGCTTTTGAAGAGGCATGGAGGAACTGGAGAGATGGCTCAGCCATTAAATGAAATTGCTGCTCTTCCAAAGGATCCAGGTTGGGTTCCCAGCACCCATGCCTGAAGGCTCACAAGCACCCGGAACTCCAGCTCCAGGCAATCACACATTTGGCTGATGTGGACACGACTCACATGCACATACTCACATGCAGACGAAAATACCTCTTCATAATTGAAAAGCATGAAGGTAAATGTTGAAGGAGGCAATACGCTGAAAACGAGGCCAGCACAATGGCCTTCATCTAATCTCACGGGTAGGTTACACTGGTAGGTCCTTAATGTGCATCCAAGCCTGAGAGAGGCCTGAGGCTGAGACAGCAAGGTCTTTCTGTTTGTATGGTGGGCTTCTCTGGCTACCTCAGCCTACTAGACCTTTAAGGAACACTAGGCCAGGTGAGGTGGCACATGCCTTTAATCCCAGCACTTGGAAGCAGAATCAGGCCTATTTCTGTAAGTTTGAGGCCATCCTAAACTACAGAGAGAGTCAGGGACAGCCAGGGCTATTACACAGAAAAACTGTCTCGAACTACACCTCCCCCTCAAAAGGAACAGAGCCCTAAGAGCTCCCAATAGCTATTAAGTACCTACCTGATAAGTCCTTACAAGAAGAGGAGATTTGAACTCTAAAAGAAATAGCGAGGTTGCTCGCAGACAGGGATGATCACGTGAGGACACAGAGAAGGCGGTCCTGCACAAGCAGAGGGGACGGAAGAACCCAAGCCTGCCCAGCCCTTCACTGTGCAGTTCTAATTTCCACAGCCATGGGAGAGCACACGCCTGTTGCTTCTATGCTACAACGTTCAGTATTTTGTTACAGCGTCCCCAGATAAGGCCCTCAATCAAAACCCTTTGACACAGGCTATACTCTTATTTGTTTGTCCTGGTTTGAGAAAATGAAGCTGGGAAGACAGGTCTCCTTCCGTCATCACTGCCTGCCTCTCTTCCCACAGGCTCTCCACAACTCTGTGTTCCAGGCTGGCCTCAACTTATTATATAGCCCAGACTGTGCAATGACTGACGGAAGCCACCATGCCTGGCTGGGAAAGAAAAAAAAGAAGAAGAAGACCTCAGGACTCAGGGAGAGTCGGTGTCACAGTTAGGTGCTTAGGGTGTTAAAGACCTAATCCCTGTTGTCGACTGTGAGAGCAGTTTGAGAAAAGGCCAGCTTGGCCTGGCCTGGCAGTAAAGAAGATAAAGATATTAAGGCACGGACCAAGTTTAAACCCAGTGTTGAATTCACCTTCTCCTAGTCTGACTCCGGGCTGCCTCACCTAGAGGATCTGGGATCACGTGAAGGCGTAGGCACCAGGAGTTGGGGCTGGGATAATGCGCGTTTACGCAGCGCACGAATACAAATGCTTTTATTCGCATGCAATTGCTTGAGAATGGAGGGCTGCTTGAGAAGTGACCCCCAAATGGAGCATTTTATGTTACAAAATAAAATTGCATCCCTTCGGCTCTGAGAAAAATGCATATTGCCCTCATCTGAAATGTGGTGATAATTATATGCCACGTTATTCATCTTGTGTCATTTCTGGTCACATGCAGCATTTGGCACAGAGGCAATTTAGGGTGTGCTGAAAACAAAGGCAGCCACGCAAAAGACGCCGGGAATATATTCTAGGCAGCCAAGGTGACCAGGGACAATGTGGGAAACCTTAAGTGTTGCCCCACCCCCACCCCCACCCCCACCCCCCACCCCCACCCCCACCCCCACCCCCCACCCCCGCCCCAACTGCAGTTACGGATTTCCTCCCTATAGGAGGACCAACTTTGACTACTTTTTAGGGAAAAGAGAAGAAGAGAGGAAAATGACAAAAAGAAAAAAAAATGGGTTGAAGAATGAAAAGACTTCAGAAGGGAAGGTGGCTATGTGGAGAGGGGCCGAGCAATGAGGGAAGGTCTGGGGCCTAGTGCAACAGTGTGAGGGCAGCCGCTACAAGCCGGGTTCGTTGTGTGTTTGGTGATAAACTACTATCCAAACTACCAAACTTAGCAACTTAAAATAACAAACATCTGAGGGCATCCTGGGCTACACTGAGGACCAGGTTGTCTCCTGCGACTTCCACGGCATCTCCCACTCTTCCACCTTTGATGTTGGGGCTGGCATTGCTCTCAATGACAACTTTGAAAAGCTCCTTTCCTGCTATGAGAATGAATACGGCTACAGCAATGGGTCGTGGACCTCATGGCCTACATGGCCTCCAAGGAGTAAGAAGCCCTGGACCGCCCACCCCAGCAAGAGAGCAAGAGAGAAGCCCTCGGATGCTGGGGAGTCCCTGTCCCAACTCTGAGTTTCTACCTCACAATTTCCATCCCAGACTTTCATAATAACAGAAGGGGCCTAGGGAGTCTTCCTTACTCTCTTGAAAACCATCAATAAAAGTTTGCTGCACCCCCCAAACAAACAAACAAACAAACATCGAGGAGTGTGAATGCAGACTGGAGGAACTGGAAGTTCGGATTCAGGGTCTCTCAAGAGATTCCAGGTGAGAAGCTGCCTGAGGCCACAGAGAGCTGAGGTCCCTTCAGAGTCTGAAGGAGCTGCTTCTAAGATGGCTGCTTCCAAGATGGCTGCTGGCAGGAGTCTTCAACACATGTCCTTCTAGGGTGGCTCCCTGGTCCCTCATGGCTGTTGGCAAGAGGTCTCAGAAAAGTTTGCTTCCAAACTCATTCACACCACTACTGGCTTGTCTTGATTCTTGCCCTGCAGGTCTCTCCACAGCTTGACAATGTCAGCTGCTGACCACATTTATGGTCAGGTAGGTTATTAATGCTTGTGTCTAGCTAGCTTTGTCCTTTTGTATAGGACAGGACCCACACCCAAAGCTATGGTGCGGACCACTTTTAGTGTGGGGCTTCCGTGCCTCAATTACCGTAAATTAGATAAGCCCTACAGGTATGCCTGAAGGCTCACCTCCTGGCTGATTCTAGATCCTTCGGAGTTGACAATGGATGTCAGATGTCACAGAGCCCAAGACTCTCAGTCATTGTTTTTGTAAACAAATCTCAGAAGTACTCTCCAGCCATTGCTGCTCTAGTCTGTTGGTTAAAAGCAAGTCCCTTAGCCAGTCTAGCCTTGGGGGGGGGCGCGGGGTGCTATAAAGGCTGAATATCAGAGGTAGGGGGTCCTTGGGCCCTCTCGGAAGCTGCCTGTCATAGCTCTTGAACAGTTTCACCATTCAGGAAAGTCATGGACAAAAAACGACCTCACATGTGGAACTTAGAAGATCTTGTCTTCTGTCTTGATCTTTCCATTGTCCGCCTCCGTCTCACAGACTCAGTTTCCCAATCTGGGACAGAGAGCCAGTGCTGGCCATAGGTACAGTTAGCTGAGTGACCTCAGTTGCAAAATGCTACAACATGGAAGGAATTGTAATTGGTGGATCACTAGAACGTTTTTCCTCATCCAGGATGAAGAGACCTAGGGCCTAGGGGTGGGCATCTTTCTGCTATATAGATGATGATGGTTTTGGGGGGGATGGGCTTTCCTGGCTCTTTAGCTTCTAATGTCTTAAGGACCAAAGCATCAAACACTTAAATAACTGTAAAATGACTAGACAGTTTCTTGCTGACACTGGAGCCCAGTGGCAGTCTGAGGACCCCAGTACAAGGTACAGTAAACAGTGATGGCAAACCCCATCCTTGGAAGCCAGCCCCTCAAATCTCATCTGAGATTTGACTCCTTCTTTCTATTGTCTGTCCCAAATGTGAAAAAAAAATTTTCTTTGCTAGTTTGGTATTTCAGCTTTTGTGTATTTGCTATTTTCCCGTCTGAGAAATTAGTAAGTAGTTACTGGTGCTGTAAGGCTGGTTGGCCAACAGCTCTAGGAAGAAGAGAGGGTGGGTAAGACGTTTCAGACCCAGCAGCAGCAAGGACCCATCCCGACCTGGCTCCCGGCCTTGCTGGCGGATGGTGCTGTGGGCACCATGAGAAAGGACCAGTGGCTTCTAGTGCGGGTCACAATCATTTCCCTGGAACTCCCATGGTGCTCTGGGGTATGCCTTCACCAGGAAGGCTAAACAAAGCTGGAGCTGACTTGGGAGGCCGGGTAATCTCAGTTTGTCTCTAGTTTTGCCGTTTATGAGCTCTGAGGCCAGATGGCAGCTCCCTCCGGACAGGGCTCCGCCTGCCCTCTGCAACCGTATCTTTAGCTCCTGGCATAAGCCCTGCCTACAATTCGTTTTAATTTAATTTTTAATTAAAACCTAATTTCCATACATTGAAATGCAAAGAAGTCACACAGTTTGAGGAGGCTAAGCAAGCAAAGGGGGTACTGAAAGGGACCTCTGCCAGGTCACTCAGCACCCCGCCACCACCCCACCCCTCCACCCCACACCCCACCCCCACACCCCACACCCCACCCCTCCACTCCACACCCCACCCCTCCACCCCACACCCCACCCCACACCCCACACCCCCACACCCCATACAAAAGAAATTTCCTCATCCTCTTTCTAGTCAGTCTTCCCTGGCAGTCCATGTTCTGATTTTTATTATCATAGGCTAGTTTTGTTTCTTCTCGAATTTTCTAGAAAGAGCGAAGTAGCTTACAAAGTGTACTCCCCCACCCTCTTTGCTTGACTTGGTGTCTGAGCTTTCGTCAGGCTGCTGGAAGTCCTGGAAGCACCACGCCCCTCTGCAGTGCTGAGTAGTATTCCATCGCGTGGCTGCACCACAATTTGCTTCTCTGCTTTGAGTCGACATTTTAGTGTATTCCCGTTTGCCACTGCTATAGTATTTACAAATATTCTCATGTAGATACATTTTGGGGCATAGACATTTTTTGGAGGGAGGTGTTTCTTTGGTTCTTTTTTGTTTTGCTGATCTCATGTTCCGGTTGCCCTTAAGCTCACTAAGTAGTTAAGCTCCTGATCCCACCGCACTTACCTCATGAGGGCTGGAATCCCAGTCTCGCACCATCACACACAACCCTTGGTTATTTATTTGTCTGTTTTGAGATAGGATCTTGTTACGTATCCTAGGCTAGCCTCAAAGTTTTGATCCTCAGGCTGGTGAGATGGCTCAGCGGATAAAGGTTCATCCTACCAAGCCTGATGATCAAGTTTGACACCTAGGACCCATATGGGAGAAGGGGAGATCCTACTTCTACAAGCTGGCCTCTGACCTGCACACATGGGCCGCTGCACTCCATACTGCTGTTGGCTTGAAACTTGCCGTAAGCTTTGCCTGGGGTGTGGGTCCGCGCAGAGGGACAGCTGCTTTTGACTGTGACCGTTAGGCTTCTCGTTTCTTTTATGGATTAAACCTGGGCTCCCTGGACAACATCTTTCTCTTCTTTCTCCTTTTCCTCTTCTTTTCTGTGTGTGTGTGTGGGGGGGGGGTCAATACTTCTGCTTGTCCACTCAGGTTTTCCCTTGTCATTGAACCCGGAGCTAGGCCAGCAGCCAGTACGCCCCTGGAAAAGTCTTCGTTCTGTCTCCCCATGATGTTAGGGTTTTAGGTGTCTCTATGGACACAGCTAGCTTTTTTTGTGGGGGTGCTGAGGATTTAAACTCAGGTCCTTACATTGATTCAGCAAACTCTTACATGCTGAGCCATCCCCTCAGTCCTCGGACATCTTTAGTTTTGTAATGTTTTGGCCAAACAAAACCCTAACGGGCTTGAAGAAAAAAGCCAGGAAATGCTGTTTAATGTATATATGGATTTTTTTTCTGTTTTTTTCCTTGATTACAGTGTCCTGTATCCCAGGCTGGCCTTATTCTCATTAATTAGTCCAGGATGGGCTTGATCTTCCCACCTCTGCCCCTCAAGTGCTGGGATTACAGGCACTCAGCCCCTACGCAAGCCAGCTATCAACTGAGTCCGGCCTAGGCCCTAGGTACACTGACTATTGTTGTCTGGTCTGTCCTGGTCATGTTGGTGGTTGTTGTATTGGCTGGATGGTCTGTCTTAGACAGGCCATATTCTATAGGACTTGAGTGGGGTCTGCCTCAGTCAGCTCTTAATTCATGTTGGAGATTTCTTACCTGCTGTTGTGCCCAGGGCTGTCTTAGAGCAGGTTCTGGGACAACTCCCTTCCCGAGTGGTCCTTAGGTATGATCTCAGCATGAATGGTCATGGTGGTCTCCACAAAGATTCAGGCTCTGCCAGGGGAACAGGAAGTGAGGGTTTGGGACTATGGGATCTGGCGCCAGCACTTTTGTCCAGTATTATAGTTTGGATCTTCCCTCTGCTTTTTTTTCTTCTTGGTAAAACAGTGTCTCTCTACGTAGCTCCAGCTCTTCTGGAACTTGCTATGTAGTCTGGGCTAGCCAGGAATTGAGAGATACCCTCCCGAATGCTGGAGGCATGACCCACTGGAACTTGCCATGTAGACAAAACTGGTATCTAACTGACGACTCATTTGTTTATGTCTCCAAAGTTCTGGGATTACAAGTGTGTGCCACTACTCCTGGGTTGTAGTTGAGTCTGGAGTGATTTCTAAAGGCCCAGAAGTTAAAGACTTGTTCCCTAGGATGCTGCTATTGGAGGATGGTGAACTCTTTAAGGGGTTAGGTCTAATAGGAAGTCCTTAGGTCATTGGGAGCTGCACCATTGAAGGGGGGAGATTTTCTCTTTCCCAGCCATGAGGGGAATAGTTTTGTTGACTGCTCCCAGCTCTGCTGGCCTTGTCATGGCTTTTGCTCCCTAAGGCCAAATGCAATAGGGCTGATCCACCGTGAACTAGAACCTGCAAACCTTTTGTCTTTTTATGCTCTGCTAGATGGTTGTTATAGTGACGAAAACCTGACTAACACACACAATGGAGTACTTTAAAAAAAAAATTAAACGTTAACCGACTAGGGAGATGGCTCAGCTGGTTAAGACACTTGTTAACCAAACTTGATGGCTTGAGTTCAGTCTCTGGGAGCTATACAGTAGAGACAGTGAACCAGCTGTCACAAGTTGTCCTCTGACCTCCACACATGTGCCACGACGTGTGTATGTGTCCCCTGCACAGCCCTTCCCTCATTTGGCTATCATGCACAGAGCCTGGGGTTCCTTTCATTCTCAGTACATGAAGCTCAGGTAGAGGTGGTCTACAGAAATCTTGTCATAGTGCCATCTGTGACCCAACTCCCTCCAGATTCAGTCCAGAAATGACAGGTAGACCCTTCAGGGCATGAATCCCAGAGGGCAGTATCTATTCGGCTTGTCTTCAAGGCTACCTTCCAAAAAAAAAAAATAGTACTGGAGAAAAGAAGGGGAAGATAGATTTCTCTCTCACACAGGCAAACTCTATGCAAGCCATCCAGTCAGTGTGGCGCTTCTCGGTCCATCTAGGGTCCATCTAGACCTCCTCCACCCTGATTTCTGGCCATCACACATTCTAGCTCTCACCATCCCCATACGCTCTTGCCAACAGGCAACCAAAATGGCCCCTTTCCCTTTGCCAACACCTTCCACAAGTTGTCCTAGAACACGACACATCTACTCCCACCCTTCGAGCCAGCAATGACCCACAAGCTCATATCCAGCCTGCAGAAAAGGCGGGACATATATATATAGTCAGAATCTCATATCGTCTTTAGAGAATTCAGGGACTCTGTGACTATCACGATGTAGAATAAAAGTGTTGGGGGGGGGGCGGGGCGAGGTCAGCTACCAGTCTGTTTCTGATAATCCAGCTTGGAGACTGGGAACCCTTTCAAAGAAGGAAGGAAATCTCCGTGCGTAAAGTGTGTGCGTGGCTCTGGAAGGCCGGTGCATTCCATGAAGGCCATCGGTAGATGCACGCCGAGTCTCTGCCACTCCCAGGTGTGAACTGTGTTGACTCCGACTCCACGCACAGGGAGGGGCCCTCTATGCGGGCAAGGGACAGAGCCAGCACATTTCCTCAACTGTGCCGGCGTCTGCTGTGCATGACCCTCACTTTCCCTGGATGACATCATACAAAAGGAAAGGCTGGGAAGGGCGATGCTGAGAGAGGCCCCATTGGCGGCTGCGGGGAATTGGCAGATAGTGTTCATTCGAATTCCAAATCAGCTTTCCCCGTGGAGATTTCAAATGCCTCGTTACAAACACACAGGCATAGAGCCATTCTCAATGCTATTCAGATTAACCGTACTTGTAGAACTGAGAAATGGCCCAAGGTGAAATCACACGGAGATCCTACTTCAAATCCACTAGACTGACTAAGAGAAAGAAGAAGACACAATGCCTAGTGCTTACACCACTGAAAAGCAAGAATAAGTGCCCAGTGCTGGTGAGGACGTGAGACGCCATGGCCGCTCGGCAACACGGCTTGATGGCATCTATTAAAGCACACATGCAGCCACCATAAGTTTGGGCTATTCTGTCTGCTCTCCGGTAACTTCCAGCATTTTGTCATGAGGGAGGGAGGGAGGGAGAGAGCGAGAGCCTCGAATGGGAATGTTCATGCTCCAGATGCTTGCAATCCCAGCCCTCAGGAAACTGAGGCAGGGCAAACACCTCATGTGTAAAGCTAACTTGGGCTACGTAGTGAGACCTTGTCTTTCAGAGCCCCGAACTGGAAACAGCCCAAATGCGCATCAGGATTCGTGGTATATGCATAGAATGAACACAGAGATTCGTGGTATATGCGTAGAATGAACACAGAGATTCGTGGTATATGCGTAGAATGAACACAGAGATTCGTGGTATATGCATAGAATGAACACAGAGATTCGTGGTATAAGCATAGAATGAACACAGAGATTCGTGGTATATGCGTAGAATGAACACAGAGATTCGTGGTATATGCGTAGAATGAACACAGAGATTCGTGGTATATGTATAGAATGAACACAGAGATTCGTGGTATATGCGTAGAATGAACACAGAGATTCGTGGTATATGCGTAGAATGAACACAGAGATTCGTGGTATATGCGTAGAATGAACACAGAGATTCGTGGTATATGCATAGAATGAACACAGAGATTCGTGGTATAAGCATAGAATGAACACAGAGATTCGTGGTATATGCGTAGAATGAACACAGAGATTCGTGGTATATGCGTAGAATGAACACAGAGATTCGTGGTATATGTATAGAATGAACACAGAGATTCGTGGTATATGCGTAGAATGAACACAGAGATTCCTGGTATATGCGTAGAATGAACACAGAGATTTGTGGTATATGCGTAGAATGAACACAGAGATTCGTGGTATATGCATAGAATGAACACAGAGATTCGTGGTATATGCATAGAATGAACACAGAGATTCGTGGTATAAGCATAGAATGAACACAGAGATTCATGGTATATGCGTAGAATGAACACAGAGATTCGTGGTATATGCGTAGACTGCAAGGCTACCCGGCATGTTATTCTTGGACACACCTGAATGCATCTTAAGTAGAATATGCCTGTGAGGGAAGGCACGGTGTGAGCTGTACATATGAAGAACGAGCTAGAGAGAAGAGAACTAGAGGAGGGGTGGCGGTGAGAGAAAGGGACGGTGACAACCAGCTAGCTCCTCACAGCAGCGTGGGTTGTGTGAGAATCACCGTGTGTCCAAACTCCTTACACGACAGCTCTTCAGAAAGGCAAATTGCAATGGGGCCTGGGAGTGAATGCCTGTGATCCCAGCTCAGAAGGCAGAGGCTAGCTTGGGCTAAATACTAAGTCCAAGGGTGGCTTGAGCTTTGTCAAATATATATATATATATATATATATATATATATATATATATATATATATATATATACTTTAATGTATGTAGCCATGAGTGTGCTGTCAAATGACTCTTATGCCCTAGTGAGATCACCCAAGAGTACTGCAGTGCCAGGCAAGGGCTCCACTTGAAGCCTGTGGAAAGCTCGGAGTGGTAAGTATCTAGCTCAGAGACTCCCATGGTCCTGGCCCCCAGCTCCTGGGAACTCACAAACACGGTTCTTCTTAGTATTCGGGTTGGTAGCAATTTTTGACTTAGAAAGAGACAGATATGGCCTTCCTGTCATGGCTACAGCCAAAGCCCACCCAAGGGGTGCAACCCACAAGAGGTCTATGAGCAAGGTGTCTGGGTTGGGCAAAACCCAGGGGGTAGGGTAGGGAAGGAAAGTAGGTGAATCCGGAATCACCCTGTAGCGTGATCAAACAAGCCGCATCACCACTTGGGTCCTCAAATACCACATTTGAACAGGGAGACAGTCGCTGGGCATGATCACCTTCCACGGTGAAAAAGGGCAGCAGAGGAACCACAGGGACCGGAGTGTTCACCATGAAGCTGCCGTTGGGAGCTTTGTCAGGCTTCGACTGTGGTACGATAGAGTCAGTGAGGGTGGATTTGCTTTGCTTCATTATAGTAATTAGGGCATGTTTTCCATAGTGCAGTGCGCATGCGCCAGGAATCGCGTGTGAAGTGTTCATTTTACTTTGATTTTATATTTTGAAACAGGGCATGTAGCCCAGGCTAGCATTAAACATCATGTAAGCGGGGATGACCTTGAACTTCTGATCTTTCTGGCTCTACTTCAGAGGGCTGGGATTGTAAGCAGACCAGCACATCCAGTTGCTGTAGTCCCGGGGATTGAAGCCAACACTTCGCTCCGTGCTAGGCAAGCACTCCACTAGTTGACCTACATTCCCAGAGCTGTTGTTTGTGCGCGTGAGAGAGGGGCAGGGAGGAGGAAAAGGGGGGGCGGGGAGAGCAGAGGAGAGGAGAGGAGAGACACAGAGAGACACAGAGACACAGAGAGAGACTCATTATATACTCAAGGCTGGCTTGGAATTTTTTTTCTACAGTCCAGGGTAACTTCAAACTCAGGGTTCTGTTCCCTCTCCCTTCCGAGTGCTGGCATTTAGGATCTGTGTCAACCATGTTCAGCTTTGTATGCGCTCTGAAAACACTGAAGTGTCAGGTGAGTCCTTGCTGGTGTTGTATTAGAATCTTTCTCGTGTACTCTAAAGTCACACACACACACACACACACACACACACACACACACACACATTTCTCCACTGTACCATCTACCATCCACGCTGCCCTACTTCCATGCCTCATGATCCCGGATGCCCAGCAAAGACCAGATGCTAATCTAGAGGCACAGAAACCACACAGAGTAAGGCTGGCAGTGAACTTGGCCTCTGAGTCTCAGTGGCTGTGTGACCTTGACTCTACGGCCTCATCTCTTGGGCCTCTCAGTTTGACCTTGTACGCTGGCTCAAACCAGCCGCACCCAGACTCTGCCCTCCAGCTCTGCTGAGCTGAGTTTTGTGGGAGTTCAGGAACTTGGAGCCTCAGCTTTCCGCCTCACGGTTGGGCCTTCTTCCATTTCTGCTCCCTGGGGGCTCATCACACTCCTGGAGAGCACGGTGTGAGCAGAAACCTCTTCTGTTGCCAACTGGCTCTCCCTAGTCAGCAGGAGAGATGGCCCTGGGCCACCACAGCCCTGAAAGAGCCCCCTCTTCCCCTAGCCTGCGAGTCCAATCCACTGTGGTTGAGTGGTGGCTTCTGGGAAGCACAAGGCTAAGGCTGGAGCTTGGGGGACTGTCCTTCAGAGGGAGTCCCACGCACCTGCTTGTTTACATAGGAGCGGAAAACCTTAAGGGCATGGTTGTCTGTCACACTGGAGCTCTACTAGAACAGGGCAGGACAGATGGGCAGAGCCCAGGGTGAGTAGAACTGCCTAGTCTGGGGGAGGGTCACTACCCAGAAGGATGACAGTCACAATCGCCTCCATCTGTGCCATCTCCCACTCCTGACACACGCATGCCGTGTCTCTCACCTCTCTCGGGTGACTGCTTTGTACTAGAATGGAACTCTTTCGTCTCATATAAAGTTGGGAGAAACAGAGGCCGGAGCCTCACAGGACACTATGGAAACTGTCAAGAAGAGAAGCTAGAGAGGAGACCACTATGGTTACTGTGACAAATGCTGTTAGCCCAGCTGATGCCTAGATGCCGAGCCTCAGATCTGCATCCTTCCTCCATCCCTTCGAGCCACGCCTCCCCAACCGTCACTCAACACTTGGTGGGTGTGGTGAAACCAAGCAGGCTGCCCCATGCTTTGGCTATACCTGCTTATCTCTCCAAGGAGTCTGCTGAGAACCTGGCCACTGCTGGCCTGAACCCTGCTTCCTTGTTCTATGCCACTTTACCTTCGGAGTGGCTGGCACATCCACCTAGCTCTCCAAGTAGCTAAACGACTCCTCCATTCCCAGCGTTCTATGGGCAAGGTGTCAATAAGTTTGGCCCTTGAACGCCTCTTGCTTTGCTGCCTTTCGGAATGAGTCCCTACATGGTCTTTCCTCTGGTCACACAGCCTCTTGGTGTCTGTGTATCCAAATTCCCGTTGTGCAGGGAAAGTAATCAGATTATGATCTACCCTTACGACCCTGTTTTCACTCCATCGTCCCTTATAAAAGCCCTATGTGCAAATGCAGACACAGTCTAAGGTCTTGGAGGATAGGACTTCCACACAAATGAACCTACCTTCTTCTCCATCTGGAGTGGTGAGTCATGGGATTATTGCCTGAGAGGTAGCCAGAACTGCCAGGAAGATGGACCCTGTGTGTGTGTGTGTGTATGTGTGTGTGTGTGTGTGTGTGTGTGTGTGTGTATGTGTGTGTGTGTGTGTGTGTGTGTGTGTGTGTGTGCGCGTATGTGAGAGCGCATGTGTGCAAGACAACTTTGGGTGTTATTCCTCAGGAGTGGGTCACGTTGGTTCTTTTGAGGCAGGGTTGCTCAATGGTCTACTGCTTAGTAAATAGGCTAAGTTGACTGGCTAGTGTACTCCAGCCCATGTCTGCCTCTCCAGTGCTTGGGGTTATGAGCGCACATTAGTGAGGGACTTGGTAAATGCAGGCTCTGGTGATCAGACTCAGGCCCTTGGACTTGTAAGGCAAGTGCTTTACTGACTAAGCCATTAACCCCACCCCCAGCCTTCAAAATGGTTTATTTTTACTTTTAAATTATATGTATATGTGTTGGGGGAGGGGAGGTGCACATCAGTGTAAGTGCCTATTGAGGCCAGAGGTATAGGAGTCTCAGAGTTGGAGTTACAGGCCATTTTAAACCACTTGGTAGAGTTTTGGCAATTGAATTTGGGTCTTCTGAAAGAGGGGTATGAGCTCTTAGCACACCATTCCTTCTCGCCAGCCCCTCGGTTAGCCTTTTCAAAGCCAGGTAGTTTCTGCTTTGGTCTCTCAGAGCCTATGGTCTTCATGTCAGAAGTTTAGTTGCTCTACTTGAGAGGCCCCATGGGGAGATCACAGGGAACTCACATCCAGGCCCCATGGAAACCTAGAGGCCTGGTTGAGCTGAGCCAACCTCTCAGGCTCCCCTGCCTAGACACTAGGCACACGGGAGAGGAGCCATTTTGGATTCTCTGGGCACCTTTTAGACAATTGGTGACATTTAAGTATGACACTAATTAGTATGACACAGTTTAGGATGACACTAATTAGTCTTCTACTGCATTTGTTGAAGGCTCGCCCTACCAAGTCCTGCTCCAAATCTTAAGACCCCCACCATGACGAAAGGTAAGAAAACTGGTTGTTTTAAGTCATTAGATTTTGGATGTCCTAGTTAGTAGCTAGAGAGTTGGCTGGACTATTTGGTGGCGACAGAAAATCTGGGATGGGAGTTGAATGACATTAAGATCTTTATGGTAGGCCAAGGAAGAAAGATTGTAGAGGTTTTCCCTGACCCTCCATGGGGAGACCATGGCTGAGCAGAATGTGGGCTCTGCTGCCTTCTGGGTCAAGGTTAAAGGAGCTCTCTCCCTCAATTTATGCTTTCTGGAGTCTGGGACACCCTGGGCTGGGTATTGATTGCTATTCTTGAGGCACCAGAGGCTGAAGGGGGGTGAAGCAGAGAAGAACAGGCACCCCTTTGGAGAAGTTTTATGGAACTTCTGGGTCCTTCAGAGAACCAGAATGCCCTGCTCTTTGGGGGTCACACCAATATGAGCCCATGTTTATTTGGCTTGAGATCTGTCATGTCCCCAGACAGCTTTCTTTCCATGGCTCTATACTGTCTTAGACAGGTTAGCTGTGGTTGGGGTAGGAGTAGGGATCTGACAGCCAAGGTACCCCAAGACAAGCTGACACATGGAGGTTTGGCAGCAAGCCAGAGGACGTGGAAGGCAGGCCCAAAACAGTAGGCTCTGGTTAAGTCTACACAGCGATCTACAGACTGCTATACCAAAGCCACGGAGCATGTCTTAGAAAGCCGAGTCAAAAGGCATACTGATTCTCTTAAATGCCTGGATGGCATTAGATCTGAGGACTAGGGCATGTGTAAAGTAGCTAGCTCTCCCTCCCTGACCCTGGAGAGAAGAGGAACATTACTGATTTGCCTCAGAGGCCTGGGAGAGTGTGTGCACGTGTGAATTTTAATTGCCTCATTTGTAAACAATGAAAGTTGATTAGAAGAACCTTTGGCAACTTCCAGTCCCAAAAGGGCTGTTTTGCTTTCTTTCTTTCTTTCTTTCGTTTGTTTGTTTTTGGTCAGGGTCTTATGTTTGCCAGGCTAGCCTTGAACTTACGATGTAACCAAGGATGACCTTGAACTTCTGCCTCTTCTGCTTCCCCAGTGGTAAGATTGCAGGTGTTCATTACCACGTCCATTTCTGTGCTGATGGTGACTGAACCTGGGGACTCTGACAATAGTTGGCATGAACGCTACCAACCCAAGTTTTATCCCCAGCCAAACTATCTGTATATTTTGGTGATGAAGTAGCTCTCTCCCCTCCTCATGCCTCGTCCCCCTTCTTCATGTCCTTCCATAAGCATTCGATTCTTTGTAGCAATAGATGGCACTTGTCATCATAGGCCATATAGTCTCATTATAATCTCATAGGCAATGTGGCAGATGGATTTTCTGAAGGGAGTTGTTTCTATATGTGAGAATGGTTTTGATATATCCTCTCCCATGTGGTCTTATTCCGATTGGACAGCTTCGTTCAGTTTTGTTTTGTTTTGTTTTGTTTTGTTTAACGAGTATGGAACCAAACCCTGAACCTTTTTCTGAGCCACATACCTAGGCAGACCAATTAGACGTTGGCATTGCTTTACTGAGCTGAACCATCTGTAAGAGCATGGAATCAAATCATTGGACTAGTGATGATTGTGACCTGGTGACACTGTGTGACAGCTGAAGTGTAGTCATATAGGGAAAGTAGAACTTCTGCTGTCTTTTTGGGGCAGTCACTCTGGATACCTGTTGGTTGTCACTCTGGGAAGGGAACCCAAGGCCATACCCAAAGGCCTTGCTTGTATGGGTGTGTGTGACTGGCTCTATCCGCAGCCAAGATCCTGACCAATAGCTGGTGTGATATGCCACAGCTGAGAAGGGACTCAGAGTCCTTTAGCTTCGACCTCCCCTTGCCCTGGTGATATTAGATGAAGCAGAAAGCAGCTGTCTCCATCAAACCCCTGAAGACATTTTGGCATTAGCAAGCAAAAGACATGTCATTGCTTTAAACTATTAAGTGTTGGGTTATCTGATACCCACCAGTAAGCAATTGGAACTGAAGGCTTGAAAGAAAACGTGTGATGCTCGATTTGGGAACAGTCTGTACTTTACACAGAATATGCAAAGAGAGGGAGGTCAATTTTGACCTTCATCAGCCTGTGTGCCTACTACATGTGTGTGAGCTGGAAGCAGGTTTTGCCAAAGTGTCGTGGAAGAGATGAGACCGGAAGCAGATCTTTCCCACAGAGAGTAAGAATTGATGATTCACGCCTGTAATCCTAGTACTCAGGGGGCTGAGGCAGGAGGATGGCTGCTAGTTTGAGTAACCTAGGCTGCAGAACAAGATCCTGTGTCACCCCTACAGACAAGAAAGGGTGTGGGGGGAGGGTGAGTCCCGGATTGAAGTGACAGAGGTCCCGTGTCCCTCAGTGGAGGGGGCGTAGCTGGGAAGTAGCGAGGTGGGAGGACTGAATCAGAGGACAGGGCTGGCTTCCGTCTGTCTGCCTGCTGCAGCTCAGCACAGGATCCAGCTCTCCTTTACACATTATTTTTCTCTAATTGTATGTGAGGCTGGTGGCTGCCAGCCAGGCAGGGCCCTCAATCACATTAGGGAGCCATCTCCAAATCTCCCTGCAGGGCGTGGCGGCTGTGGGATGCTTTCGTGTAGGGAGAGAACTCTGGGCAGGCTCAGTGGCTGCTGAGAGGTGGGTATGGGTAGAGCCTTCTCTCTCCTTCACTCTAAAAGGCTCGGCGCCCCCACCTTCACTCTCAAATTCAGGGTTTTTGTTTGTTTGTTTGTTTTGTTTTGTTTTGTTTTGTTTTGTTTTTTTGGATATCAACTAACTGGGGTCTCTGGTCCTTTGGTACTAGGGCTGAGGTGCTCTGGGCCACCCCTGGAGCCTTGGACTAGTCCTATGGCAAAGAGTGGTGATTGGTGCCTTGCATAAGGTCCAGGAGTGCTGGATTGGGTGAGGTGAAGGTAGGGTCCGGAAGAGATCCTCCGGGAACGGCCTCTTCTCTTACTGATAAGCACCAGCCCTTTCCATAAACCCTTCCTAAAGGTCCCACCCTAACTGCCACACCAGATCCCACAGCCTCTGGATCCTTTGCTCCTAGTTAAATAAAAGAGCATTGGGTGAGTGGGGGGTGGCTATGGAAATGGCGCCTCATGGGCCACAGGCGAGTATCTGCTCTGTGTCGGTCTTGGGCGAGGACTCCCCACATCCTTGGGCTTCTTGGTTTCCCCCAGCAGCCTGTGAAGAAAGAAATTGCTCTCCGTTTTACTTGGTGAGGAAACTAAGGCTTAGAAAAGGGCACAAGATTTGCCCAAGGCAAACGAGGTCTGTGAGTTTACTAGACCACTGGCTTTATGTTTCCCAGCTGCAGACAACCAGGAGCTGTCTCTCTCATTCCTTTCGTCTGGTCTAGTGGTTAAGAACCCAGAACTCAGGAGTCCGGCCACTTGGCACACGTCCCTCTTCCACCTGTGTGACCTTGGGGAGATTACTCAATCTCTCTGGGCTCCCAATCCCTCTTGCTCTGGGGGGGGGGGGAATAGGCCGGGCGCTAGCACCTACCTGGGAGCTCTGCTGAGACTTCAGTGAATTAATGCACCGTGGGTGAGGCAGGTGCTCCCGATCTCCAGCATTCTCTCCTGTTACTAAGCCTAGCCAAGCACTTAGCCGCCGCCGCCGCCGTATCTGATTGCATGATGGGTGGTCCTGATAATACTATCTACATCTCTGGTTAGACTGTGAACTCCTAAGAGGCAGGAGCCTGAAAAACTTGTAGCTGCCTCCTCGAGACCCTGACTCTGCCCCTGCCCCTTACCCTGTTGTTATTCCTCACTGGTTGGTCTGGTCTCTGTGACTGGGGATTGACAAAGAAAGGAATTAAAACTGGCTCCTCAGGATTACCTTGTGGCTGACTGGGGTGGGGGGTGGGGGGGTGGGGGAGGGTGGGGGAGGGGGAGCACTTGCCTAGCAGATGTGAGGCCCTGGGTTCAACCTCCAGCACTGTAAACAAGCAAGCAGAGAACAGAGAAGCTTCTGCTCTTGGATTTGGGAAATTAGGCAAGTAGTCAGGCAAAAAAGCGGGGGTGGGGGGTGGGGGTGGGGGGTGGGGGGCATGAAGGGCTAGGGTGTTGGTCAGGGCCCCTCCAAGGAGTCCGGAAACCTTGTCTTACTGCTACAGGCAGCCTGGGTAAACCCTGGACTCTGTGGCCTCCAGTGGTTCCCAGAACCCTGACAAATTGTCCTTGTCTTCCGGGACTCTTGGTTCTGGGCACCTTGTCCTGTCCTGTCCCCTGCAGCTCTACACACAGTGCTTGGCAAGGAAGGCCCAGACACAGTGGAGAAAAGCTGGCAGCGTGGGGCAGCATTCTAATGCAGAGCGGCCCTCACCCGCCCTCAGCCCTCAGCCCTCAGCCTGCCACCACCCAGCCTGTCAGCAGACTTGTAGAAAGACCCAGCGGAGGAGGGCCCGTGAAGAAGAATTCAGGGTGCTTATAATCAAGCCTCTCAGGCCACTGACAGGGATAGAACATTCCTTACCATGGCTCACCGGAAAATTGGGGGGAGAAGGACAGACGGACAAAACTTGGGGAGGGTCCCGATTACACATATGCTAAGGAATAAGGGACTTCTTGTGGCTTCTCGGTTGTGTGTGAGGTGGGGAAGGCAGCCCGGTCAGGGAGCCTCAGGCTCTGGTAGTACAGGGCCCAAATGCACAGAATCCAGGGGGATACCCTCTGCTTACTGCCCACTGTGTCCACCCCTGGAGAATGGTGCTTAGCTCGCCAGCCTTTGCTTTCTTCTTGGTGCACCAGGGTGATCCTTGTATTGCCTGGTGACTTTTTGACCCCCGGGGCTTAAAGATCTAAAAGGTCACCTTGTCCAGCTCTCTCTCTTTCTCAAATCTTCCTACTATACAGCCATGGGAAACTCACAAAAATATACTCGGATCTCAGTAACCCTCCAGGGCTTCTCCCTGCGCTCTGGACAATGTCCGTACCCCTTAGGTGAGCCTCCCTGGCCCAGGCTTATGGTGATGCGGGTCCTGTGCTGTTTACTCTTATCTGGATGGTCACCCCACATTGCACACAATGGTAGGCTGAGCTCTCTGTTGTGATTCAGAGTACACTAAAGGGTACCCCCTCCTCAGACTCGGAGGGCAAGGGGGAGCAAATCTTTGCTGGTGTTGCTTTAGTACAGCATTAATGTCAATTGGAAGGCTAGGGATGTAGAGCATGGATGGTGTGGGGCTCTCACACTGTAATCTATAGAGTGTCCGCTCCCGGGAGAGGCCAGAGAGCCAGGGCGGGGGAGCAGCTTGCAGGGGGGCGGAGAGTTAATGGAGTGAAAATGGCAGAGATGGGGTGGAGGGGGGCGAGGGAGAGAGAGAGAGAGAGAGAGAGAGAGAGAGAGAGACTAAAAGAGCATCAAAAAAAAGAGAGAGGGGTGTCAGGGACAGAATAAGAATATGGAGAAGATCGAGGGGGTCAGAGAGAGGGACACACACACACACATACACACACATACACACACATACACACATACACACACATACACACATACACACATACACACATACATACACATACACACACATACACACATACATACACATACACACACAAACACACACAATACATACACACACATACACACATACACACACACATACACACATACACACACACATATACACACACACATACACACATATACACACACACATACACACACACATACATATACACACACACATATACACACATACACACATACACACACATACACACACACACACACACACACACACACACACACACGGGGGTGGGGATCGTGCTGTAGCTTTCTATTGTATTTCCTGGCTGCCCTAGGCTCTCTGGAGAGCAGGACAAGTCAGCTCCCCCACCCCCACCCCCACCCCTCCCAAGGCTCAAGAGGTAACAGATTAGAGCCGGAATTTCTAGGCTGTGTCCTCTGTGTGCTACTTCTGGCAAGCGTCCCCCAGTGGGAGGGGACTTCTTCGAGACACCTGCCTGGTGGAGTGTGGAACAATTGCCCCCTCACCGTGAGCATTTCTGTACAGACTTGCTTTCCGGCCCCACAGCTCCTCATGGGGGGTGGCCCTCTTCAGAGTCCCTCCCATGGCCCCTTAGAGGAATAGGAGGGCCTGGGAGACCCAACAGGGCTCTGAAGCGAGTCACTGCGAAAGAAGGTATGTCTTCAGCCCCCTTTCGTTTGGGAGGAGAGATGTAACTCCGGGTGGCGTGTCCATGGACCTCAATATTCGTTCAAATGCAAGCCTCACCCAAAGGCCAGGAAGTGGGCAGGAGGTACCTGTGACCTGCAGGCCCTTGAGAGATCTGGCCAAGCTCTTCGACGTGTGTGTGTGTGTGTGTGTGTGTGTGTGTGTGTGTGTATAGCCAAACCCTCCCTTCCTCGGATTCGAATTGTTCAGACTAGCTTCAGTGGCCTTGGGCATGGCGGCTCAACTCACGGAGAGGGGACGAGACTAGGTTTTGGTGACCTCTGTTCTAGTCCCAGCTCTGCCATCAGGTGACTTTGAGGAAGATGCTCGTGTTCTTGCAATCTCCATTTTCAACCAGTGAGACCAAACCAAGGCCTGCCAGTGCTGTTCCTTTACTAGCTTGTTGTTGGGAAGAACCCAAGATACAGGACAGTTCCAGCTCTAGGACCTGGTGCCATCTCCTGGAACGTCCCAGTGGCCCTTACTGACCCATGACACTGGCAGCTGGGAACGGGAGCTGCAGCTAGGTTCTTCCTTTGGAGATTCCTGGCGATGACGCTATTCTTGCTTCTTTCTATTTAGGGTGGCTTCCTTGGTTCAAGACTACGTTATTACTGAATAGTCCACGGCTAGCATCTGTGCATCGGTCGGTCTGTGTTCCAGCGTCACACAGCCTTCTCTCTAGATAAGCACTTCTTAAGTATTGGGTCACGGCCTCTTTGGGGGAGGGCAGGGGCGAACAACCCTTTCAACAACCTTTTCACAGCCTAAGACCATTGGAAAGTAGATATTTACGTTACAATTCCTAACAGTAGCAAAATTACAGTTATGAAGTAACAATGAAAATAGTTTTATGGTGTGTGTGGGGGGCGTGTCATCACAACGCGAGGAACTATATTAAAGGGTCACAGTATTAGGAAGGTTGAGAAGCACTGATCTAGATGCAGGAGGCACTAGGGGATCAGAGATGGTTGCACCCCAGCCAAGGTCAGAGGCAGAGTCACCACCGGAGTTCTAACTCAGTCTGCAAGTCAGACCTGCATGGATTCTCTGGTCTATTCTGCCAGAGCCTGCTGGGCCTGGCCTGCCTCCCCAGTCTGCTGTGGTCTCCTTGGGAGAGCCCTCTGGAGCCAGCCTGTGGCCATGTCTGGCTTGACTCCAGCCAGTCAAGCAGGGACTTGAAGATCAGGCTGGACTGTGGTGTCTAAATAAAGGGCGTCCTCGGGATTAGAGCAGAGGTCAGGAGAGGACATGGCTGCAGCTGACCAGCCCGACAGGGTGGCCTTAGTGGCCCATCAGTAGGCTGGAGGAGGGCTGGCCCTCTTCAAAACCCAGCTCCACCCTCCAGCTCTCTGCCAGCAGGGCGATGAGGGATCCTCAGGGCTGGGGTCAGCCTGGGGTCAATGCCGACATAAAACCCAGCTGACTAGAGCCAGACCACCTACATATTTAAACAGACCTTCGAGAACGAAGGGGCTGTATCCACCCTTGCAGATGGAGAAGCAATGTCAAGCTGGGAACTAGAACTTTCTTTGCTTTGAGATTTTTTTTTTTCTTTTCCTTTTAGGAGCTGATATCCTGAAAGGCTCTCCCTTTCTGTTTTTCCCCCTTCTCCTCACTCTGCTGGAAGAAATGGTAGAACCTATATCCTGCTTGGTTCTGGGGGAAAGGTAAAATGCGTGTGTGTGTGTGTGTGTGTGTGTGTGTGTGTGTGTGTGTATGCGCACATGCATGTGCACACACTAGGACACGTGGGCATGCTGGGGGCAAGGAACGGAGACATGTCATTTAAAAAATCCAGATGGACAAAAAGAACCTGACCCTGCTCACTTCATATTCCCCATTTTATCCACAGAAAAAGGGAAGCCAAAAGGAGCAAGGCAGGAACATGGGGAACACGGCCATGGCTGAAGTCTTATCTGGGTTAAAAACCCCAGGAGCGCGCCGCTTTAATTTTTTGGTATAGCAGGATCAAGGAATTGATTCATTCTGGCTATGCTTCCTGTCATTGTTTCTGCTGGCCGTGTTTGATCTGTGATTCACGTGTAGATCTGCTAGCCACGCTCTGAAAGAAATAATATATTCTGCATTGCGCTGGGTCAGGCTCAACCATGAACCGCCCTCCCCGCCCCCCCCCTTTTGCTGGGATGATTTCAAAGACACAACACACACACATACACACACACAAAGAGAGAGAGAGAGAGAGAGAGAGAGAGAGAGAGAGAGAGAGAGAGAGAGAGATGGTGGCTCACGTATACACACTGTTTGTGTAAAGGATTAAAAGAACGAAAGGCCAGACCATAAACACAGTGCCAAGACATGGAGTGGTATGGCCGTGGTCCTCACCCACTAACCTAGGCCAGCCATGTTCCCTTTGAGTCAGGTATGTGTGTACCCCACCCCTGCACGCAGGGACCATACCGGCTCTTTGATGGGTGAGGCTATTATTAGTAACAATGGTTTCCAGTGAAAGAGAGCAATTTTCACAATGCAGTAGTCTTCCTCTTCCTTGAGTCCGAAGCCGAACAGAGACAAAAAAAAAAAAAAAAGACATCAAGCAGTGCAGGCGCCTGACGAGATGGAGTACTCCACACCTCCCAGCTTAAATTGGACTGGGCGTTTACTGGCATTTTAAGGGCCAGAGGGAAGTTAAAGCAACCGCAGGGGTAACACACACGTGAAAAATGGAAGACCAGACAGCCTGGGTAAATAAGAGACGTGCCTGGAGTTTTAGCGCACGGTCATAAAAGTTGATAGGAGCCGTTTGGATTGGAAATGGCTGGGTGGCTATCACTGCCAGGTTTTGGCAAGCGCCTGGTTGTTGAATACTACAGAACTGAATAGATTAGAAGAACAGGGGGGGGAGGAGGAGGAGGAGGAGGAGGAGGAGGAGGAGGAGGAGGAGGAGGAGGAGGAGGTAGACAGAGAGAGACCCAATGCTCCAAAAAAAAAAAAAAAAAAAAAAAAAAAAGCAACAGGAAACCACCCATGCAGAGTTCAGCCGCTCGCTCGCTCGCTCTCTCACTCCCCCTTTGTTTAGATAAGGTGTCTGCTACAGTTGCTGGCCAGCAGCCAGCTTTCTGTCTTCAAACTTGGGACTTTGGTGGCACACGGGAGACGGGAGACTCTCTGATGCTGCCTGCCGGATTGTCAGCAGCACCCTGAGGGTCCCCGTGGCTTTGTGTTCCCGGAACGATGATTTGTTTGACAACTGGCTTTCCTTCCAGACTGATCCTCCAGCCTGGCACTAGGTGTGAGTCCTTTGAGGCACAGCAAGGCTGTAGTGAGAAAGGAGGAGGCACCTCTGGCCACCAGCTCGGCCACTATCTAATTATGATGGCCTCATGAAGGAAGCCCAAGGCCAGTCACGGGCTGAGGAGGGTCTTTGGGTGCAGGCACGAACGAAAGTGTTTCAGCTCACGAGGGATGAGCTGACCAAGCAAACCCAATAAAGTGGATTTATTCTGTGGCACACAAAAGATTTTTAATAAGCGTGGAGAAAGGTCTCCTAGCCCACCACACTGGTCTTTCTGGCCCCCTCATTTCAGAGCTCCTGTGGGAGCCAGGAACAGCACTCGGGAAGAGCCTGGAAGACTGTGGAGGAGGCCATGGCTTTGGCTTTGTTTTGAAGCTCTCACGGGGTCAGAGAGGGCATCCCCTGGTGAGTGACAGCCCAAGGCAGTTCTCACGCTGGTGGGATAGCAGTGAACAACCCTTCTGGGTTACCTCAAGGCTAACTGGGCATGACACTTACCTCCAACTCCTTTCTGGCTTTCTCCAAGAATCTAGAACCTTCCATTAGTTTGACAATTAGTCTTTGGGCTCCTAAAAGCTTATGGGCGAAAGCCAGAGGGATTTCTTTTACCAGCGGCACTCGGAATCAGTATGTAGGGGCCTCTCTTCAGCTACTCTGTGGCTCACAGAGCTTGGGAAAACAGTCTACCCTGCTTGATCTCACAAACTGTTTCCTGTTCTCTTTCATCTACAGGTGGTCCTGGAGAGCTGAGTCACCCTGGTCTACCCAAGACAGGAAGGGTGCCATTTCAGGCCATCAAGGAGGACACTAGCCTGGCCTGTCACAGCGTTTTGTTTGACTGATTGTGTTTAAGGTAGGGCCGTAGGCAGAGAATTGAGTGGGTTTTATCCAGTGCCACACAGTGACAATGCTGGCTGTGGCCTCTGGTTCTCCTTTCCACGACATCTGTGTGCTATTTTGATCACAGATTCATTTTGCTAAGAGCTTCAACAAAGATGACCCAGAGGATGGGGTGGGGTTTCCCCTTTCAGAGAAGGAGTTACACCCCGGTGCCAGTGACTGCAGGGTATTCACTTAGTCAGTGATCTTTGGAGTTTGTTGATTCAAACTGGAAAGTCAGTCTGCAGGAGACTGAACTACATCATAATAGAAAATCGTGTTTCTAAGCCAGCTCCTGTCTGTTGCTTTGAAGTATCATGTTTGAGAGCTGGCTTTCCAGCTCAGGCTGGCCTCAAATGTGCTATTCTCCTGCCTCAGCCTCCCCAGTGTTGGGAGGACAGGCATGAGCTTCCACACAAGACCAAGTCTTTTTTTTTTTTTTTTTTTTTTTTTTTTTTTTGCAAAGGTTGTCTCTTATCCCTACCTCCCCCTAGACCTGGTTTTAAATGGATGCAGGTGGACGGAACGTGGTGAGGTGTCAGGGGCCCCACTCATGGAGGAAGAGAAGAGAGTAAGGCGAGCGGGGGGAGGAGGAGGATGCCCAGGCCAGCATTGATCGTGGCTGGGCAGCTTCCAACTTGGACTCCTGGGGACTCCTCCTCTGGAATTGTGTCATGGGAATGGGGGAAGGTAGAGAGGTGAAGAGAGGTTTCGAAGGAGGTAGAAAGCTCTCACAGAGCTCTTGGCCTGTAACCTATTTCAGGAAAGATTTAAAAAAAAAACAAACAAATAAAAAAAAATACCTTGATGATGTCAACAAAAGGAAACAGACAAATCATTAGCTATGACACCTTGCCTGTGCCGAAATGACTTGACTTAGGCAACCTCAGCTTTCTGGAACAACCAAGAAGAGCCAAAGTATGTTTGGCCTTTCCTGCTTTTGAGTTCACTCTTTCGCCAATCACGTAAGCACCTAGACTCCTTTTCATTGGAATCTCTTCACTCTTTGTATCTTTCCTTCTTTCTTTCTTTTCCATCTGTCTTTTGTGGGCACATGCATATGAAGGTATGTGCACATGTGCGCCCACATGCGCATGGAGGGTGGGGAGGGGGCTGGCATCCGCCATCTTCTTCTGCCTCCTGCCTTAGGTTTTGAGACAATGAGTGTGGCGCTCACTGGCTGGCGAGATTGGTGGATAGCAAGCCTCTATCATGTGCCACCATGCCTGTCTTTGGTATGAGTGCTGGAGATCTGAATTCAGGTCCTCATGCTCACGGGACAGGCACTTTTTTTTTTTCTGGCTGAGCCATCTCCACTGCCCTGAGACCTCTTTACTTTGATTTTTACACACTCTAATAACATACTAGGGGATTCTACAATTTCTTCTGTCCCTGTTTTTGTTTCCATTTAGACTTTTCTGCTTGGATCAGAACTAGAAAGGAAGAGGAACAAGCTTGGGGAAAGCTAAAGAATTCAGATTTAGGCACGGACTAGCAGGCTTCGGAGATAGCGGCACTGCAGGGACTTTGGAGCAAACGACGAATAAACAGGGGCAAACTGAATGGGGGTAAAAAAAAGAAATAAAAAAGCAAAGGAAAGGACATGACTGCTCCTAGGTGTGGTGGAGAACGTTTATTACAGATATAAGGGAGAGCACAGCCAGAGGCAGGCACATCTGGGAGAGTCCAGAGGGTCATGACCCTGAACCTTGTGGGGAGAGGGGGAGGGGAAGGGAGAGAGGAACCAAGTACAGCAGCCAGGAAGACAAATAAATGTACAAAAGGGGCGGGTAGCCAAAATGTCTGGATTATATAGGGAAAAGCCTCTGGGAGAAGGGCAGCCCAGCTTCTGGGGTAGAGAGTTGAGGGTAGGAGGTCCGGTATGCCAGTCAAACCCTGGACCGGGTAAGGCTTGAAGGATGCTAGGAGAAGCTGGAGGTCAGCAATACTTTGAGATGTTAAATAGGCACCCCAGCTATTTACCCTGGCTTTGACCCTTAGCTCCACAGACCCTAGCTCTGCGAGAGTGAGAGAGAACGGAGCCCCTCACACAGGATCACGCTCTCCACCTACACAAGTCAGAGTTGTCCACGGTCAGGGTGAGTGGGCCACCAAGACATCACCAACTGTGCTGGTGCCACGTGAGAGACAGGGGTCTATAAAACGTATGACTTCGGTTGGATTTGTTTAAAAAAAAAAAATAAGTGGGCGTTTGTTGAGACCTCGATTCCAGGGGGTAGATGCTGCCCTCCCCTGTCAAGTCATTTCTTTAAAAGAACACTTACTGGGGCAGGGGGATGGCTCCATGAGTAAAAGCTTGCATTCGCCTGGTCACTGGTCTCCTTCCCCCTCATCGGCAGTCCAGTCACTCCCACCATGAGGTGGGAGGTGGAGACAGGTAAGAGTCACTTGAGTGCCAGCAGCCTAGAGTACCTAAGGGCGGGGGTGGGGTGGGGGTGGGGAGCAAGAGCAATCCTTCCTGAAAAGCAAGAAGGAAAGAACCTATCCCTGAAATTGTCTGCTTAGCTCCAGATGTGCACCATGGCCTTTGTGACCACGCCCCACCTCCCCTCCCCCACACCAGAAAACAAGAGCCCACTTTTCTTTGCGTCTGGCTAGTAAGGGGTTAATGTTTTCCCACAAATGTTGCATCTTAAAGATAAGACATTTTCTGCTGGTTATGGGAGAAAATGCACCTAATCTCACTGCACACAAAGGCCGGGCACTGCTTCCAGTGGGATTTATAAGAAGTGTGTGCATTACAGCCTTCTGTTAGAGACAGAGCGAGCTGCAGTCCTGCTGTCCCCTGGCTTGCATGGGAGAGGGGGCAGGTTCTAGAATCAGAAAGAGGGAGCCCTGACCATGGAGATGGGGACTCTTCTAGTCTGGAGAAGCACCCCCCCACCCCACCCCCACCCCTGCCTAGGGAACACCAGTTGCTTATGCATGGCCTGAATAGTCTGTGGCTCTTTTCCCCCTCAAAGAGACAGAAGTCATCTTATGAATAAAATGTCCCCATGTGAAGCAGATGCCACCAGATTCTACCCTCTCTGGAGTCTGAACTGAGCTGAGAGATCGCTTAGACTCCCAGATTGTACCCTTAATGTGTGACTCTACTCTGGCCTCTCTGCAAAAGCTCAGTCCTGTACAGCCACCACTCCGTCACTCTGGGTGACTGTGAAGAGCTCCCATCTCCCAGCCCTGACACTCCTGAGAACGCCCCTGGAGTTCGGAAAGGGAAGAGGCTTAGTCACCAACTGCCCAAAGCCCAGCATTTCTAAGGCACTCAATAGATGTTTGTTGGAAGGAAGGAAGGAAGGAAGGAAGGAAGGAAGGAAGGAAGGAAGGAAGGAAGGAAGGGGGAAGGGAGGAGTGAAGTGGTATAGTTCGTAGGTTTGAATCCTTGGCTTCCTGTTGGAGCCACTGGAGGCGTGGAGCTTTCCAGTGTGCTAGTGCGAGCGGCGGAGGTGCTCAGTGGGTAGAGGCACTTGCTGCTTTGAACTGAGTCTGATCCTAAGGATTCTCAAGGTAGAAAGAGACGCCGACGCCTGAAAATTGCCCTCGGATGTCCACCTAGGCGCTATGGCATGCACGTTTCGCAACCCTCCACAACGGATGACAGATAAATGTAACGTGTGCTGATATGACACAGGCCTGTGACTCTTGCTAACTTAGGAGTTTAGGGAAGCGGAGGCAAGAGAAATCTGCGTATTACGGTTAAGCTGGACAACTCAGTGAGACCTTATCTCGAAACAGAAAGGAAAAAGATGACTGGGACTGGGGATATACCTTTGCCCATCCCTGAGTTTGATCTCTAGTAACACACACGTGTGCATACACAGATATACATGCACATAACACACACACACACACACACACACACACACACACACACGTTCACTTTGATATGGCTGTCCTAGGACTGCAGACTTCAGAAAGCTCTCCAGTGAGCTTCGTGTGCAGCCTAGGGTAGGGATCGCCAATGGTTTCAGATACTGCAGAAAGGACAGTATCTTGCCTGAGTTTCTTCGTCTGTCAGGCGGGTGGTAGTAACACCACCTTAGGCTGTTGTTTGGAGGACTGAGGATATGACATGGAGATGGGGGGTGCAGATACTCGGGGAACGTACTCATGGGTGGCTCCCCTCAATTTTAGGTCAAAACCCATTGGGTTGAAAGATATAAATTCCACCTTCGTGCCGCTTAGATCTGAAGCAGCTGTCTTCAAACTCTCGTCGTCTTCCTCGCTCCCATTCAGAGACTTGCTGTGACTGCACCTTAGGGTATCTGAGAATCCAGCAAAAGAGTCCGAGAGAGTTCAGCAGAGTCCAGGAGTTCACTTTTTGTCCAGTCTTCCGTTGGGAAGGGAGTGTAGAAATCCAGGTGTGCTTGTAGGAAGCGTTTATTGATTGTCACAAGGACAGCTGTGTTGTGGCCACCTTGCCTTTCTAACTTCCTGCTGCCTCCAGGCAATCCTGGGACATATACAGTGACCAGGTACCTGGTCCAGCATACTGACTCCTTTCCTTTGAAGAGAGAGAGAAAGAGAGAGAGAGAGAGAGAGAGAGAGAGAGAGAGAGAGAGAGAGAGGTTCTCAGCACAAGGCATTTAGCAAAATCTGGCGTATAGCCCGAATAGCCCTCCTCCCCACCCTTGCTGCCCATTCTGAGAAGCCTTCCAAGAAAGCTGGATTACAGTGGACTGCAGCCCTTGGGGCTGAGGAGTGGGTACTCTGGTTCTGGCCAGCTTTTGAGGATTCTTCCTGGCCTTCTGCTGGGAAGATTGGGGCTGACTCCTCCCACCCGGGCTGGCAGGCTAACCCAGTCAGCTCTGTGGATCAGTAGTGCCGACGCCCTGGCCAAGGTGTACCAGCAATGATAATGACTGCTGTGCTTCGCCTGTAATTATGCAGTCTCCGCACCCCCGGGGGGGGGGGCTGGCGTGGTATATTTGCCTGTGCTGTTTGGGGGTTGATCCTACTGTCAGCCGCTTAGCAAGAATTAACAGTGACGCTCCGTGCGCCACAGTCATAACACTAAATCTGGTCTGCATGTTTGTGATTCATTAAAAAAAAAAATAGGAAAAAAAAAAAAAACAAAACACTGTCACTAAACCTGCTCCAAGGCCATCATTGAAAGAAATTATGCTCAGTTGAAAGAGTGATTTGACGTCACTGAGGCCCTACGTGCTGGTTCCTGAGCTGCTGGAATTAGGAGGCCATGCTTCTGCAAGTGGGAACAGCGATCCCGGCTTGGAACGCTCTCTGCAGTCAGCAACCTGTCTTCCAGGTGTGTGTTGCTCACTTTCCGGATTTTGAAGCTCCTTGGCAGGCTACCGCTGGCAGCCTATCACGGTCCTCCGGGTCATGCCAAGATCCTTCTGGACAGTGTAGGTTCTGGAAACCGCAGGTTTCTTGCTGAGTTTCGTAAAAGTACAAAACAAACAAACAAACAAACAAAAAAAAACAAAACGGTGACCTGCTCTCAAGGACGATGTCCCCGGCATTCCAAAAATCCAATTAATTATGGATGATGGGTTGATGTGTCACTTTTCCTGAGAGGTGAGCCAGCAGAGATTCACCCCCACAGAGGGTACCCATGACAGACCCACGAGACGATTCCACCTAAGTCTAGCTTTATGAACCAATGAGTTTATCAGGGTGACTTCCAGGAGCACAGGTGACTCAGAGGCAGCCATGCCGTTGAAAAGCCCCACCCCAATATGGTTGACCACTCCTGAAACGTCCATTTCCTGGAGTGCCCTATCTAACTGGCAGGCAGTTGCATAGTAGAGCTTCCTCTTGGCTAGTAATTGTTTATTGCTTATGTAACGTAGAAAGGGCCTTGTGACGCTTCTACGTTTGGGGAGCTTCCTGAATCTGGTAAGCCTTCCTCCAGGAGGATGTGTTGTAATGGGAAGAGATGGCTATACCACATGTGCCGGCTGTGCTTTTCTGTGGCACCCTTCTTCTTTATGACATGGATACTTAAGCATTTCCAGGTGAGCCTTATACATGAAGCTAGAATTCACAAGGATAGCCTATTCCTTTGAAGACCCGGAAGTCCTGTCACATGGCAGATGCCAGACTCTTGTGGTGTGTGTGTGTGTGTGTGTGTGTGTGTGTGTATGTGTGTGTGTGAAGTCTTCCATAATTCTAAGAACCCTTAAGTATGTGGTTCCATGGACCCTTGAGTAGGGAGGTAGTGGGTCCATGGACACAAAGTTGGGTCAAGAAGGAAGGAGGAAAATGAATAAGAGATAAGGGGATCTGATCTCTTGGCAGATTGAAGATCTCAGAAACAAAAGAGTAGCCATCATATTCTCTCTCTCTCTCATCAAATTTATTTTCAAGTTGATACATAAAAACATAAAACTTGCACATACGAATAGGGTACCACAGCCAAATACTGTTCTATGCCCAACTACCCTAAACTTAGCAGCCTAAAAACACACCCGATTTATTAGGCACAAAGAGCTATGGCTCAGGACTTTAAGTAGGGCTCAGCGGAGCTGTTGTCTTGCTCTAGTGCCATCGGAATTGGTGGTCGTGCAAGGTCTTGAGGGCCCCAGATGGCTTCCATCACCTGGTCGCCGTTTGGGAGATGTCCCGTTGCCTGCTGCTTCCATTATAACAACAACTATCCCAAGAGAAGCAGGAGGCAGCTGCGTGGCGTTTGTTGAGCTTGCCTCCGCAGTCACGTGGTCTCATATGGCCCTAGAGCACAGCAGCAGTTGACGGAATCAACTGGTCCCACTCAGGTCCTAATCCTAAACACTAGTAGCAAAGAATTGTGGGTCATGTCTTAAAACAGCTGTAGTTTCCGTTCTTCCACGATTGTACGTTTAACTTTATATTTTATAGGTCTGCGAATGGCCCACTAATATTAAGATTTCTTTCGATCCTTCCAACAAACCTTCTGATGAAGGTCACGTGATTGTACCCATTACACTGGCAAGGGAACTGATTTTCACAGAGGTGCCATGATTTACTCAAATTTGAGGCACAGTGATCTGAGCCTTGAACTCGGTTTTCCAAACAATGGATCCTGAAGGTTAGGTGGCATTATCATGAAAAGGACAGAGAGTTGTCATTGTTCTTTAGAAGCAACCACCATTCCTACCTTCCAAAACAGAGTCTTTAAATGTCTGATGAGCTGGTTTGGCTCCAGCCTTTGATCCCAGCACTTGGGAGGCAGAGGCAGGCAGATCTCTGAGTTCGAGGCCAGCCTGGACTACAGAGTGAGTTCCAGGACAGCCAGGGCTACACAGAGAAACCCTGTCTCGAAAAAGCAAGCAAGCAACAACAACAAATGTCCGAGGAGATGTTTTCAGGGAAGGTAATGTGGGCGTGGTGGATGGGGGCTATCACTTCCCCTAAGGCTGGAGATTTAGTGGAAGCCCTTCTTCCTTAGGGAAAAAAAAAAAAACCCTCTGCAGCTTCTACCTTTGATCTTTCTCTTCTCATCTTCCAATCATCACCGGGGAGGTGGGGGTGGGGCAAGAGTAAAATGCTAATTCATTGAATACAAATGTAGAGAAAGCAAGCACAGATAGAATGGCCGCTCACTGGGTAAATATTTGATCAGCAAGTAAAAATTCCAATTTGCACTATTTGTTCAAGGTGAAAAGTATATTAGGGGATGGATGTAATGGGGGTTAAGGAGGCCTGCAGCAGGTCTCCAGGACACTGCCTCTAGAAGCCCATGGCTTCTTACTAACCCAAGTGACAGGCAAGACTGGCCGGGACAGCGACAACAGTTGCTGCAGGTATCTGAGGTTGGCTGTTCCTCTTTACCTAACATACCCCCAGCATCTCCCCCAGCTAGAGTAGCTCTACGTATTCTGTTGCATCACCGTACAAGCAGAAAGTGGCTTTTGGCTATTCCCATTGCTTTCCATCATCATCATCATCTGTAGCAAAGAAGTAGCCACACCCACTAGCCGCGGAGGGCCATGGAGCTGGAAGATTGGGCGTGTCTTTAAAGGAGAAACCGGGGCTAAATTTTGCCCAGAGGGTTTATTTAGTTCAGCCCTACATTGCCCCCAGACCTATTCGCTTCTTTCAGGACCCTTACCATTCACTCAGGGAGACAGTTGTGTTTTGATAAACCGGGAGCAAGGTGTGTATCTGGACACGTATGCACTATGTCAACAAAGCATGGGAGTGAGCGGAAGCTGGGGCGGTGTGGGGGCAGCTCTGGATGCTCCCGAGGTGAGGCCGAGGGGGCTGTAAAACAAGTTACAGCTGGTGCCTGGCAAAGCTGAAGAGGAAGGGGTTGACCGGGAGGCCAGCGAGGACCACTTCCGCCACAGATGATGGGCCAAGCCGTGGCTGCTTTGGGGTCCTGATTGGTTTGTCCTATTTAACTGTAGCTGGTCCTGGGCCTGCCCAGTGTCCTGGTGGGTGACACAATAAAGGTTAATGAGCAGCCCTGCAGAAAGCCATAAGTATCAGGCCTCCTGCGGGGACAAGCTGTGGTGGCCTCTGGTCACTTGGAGGTTGTGCCAGAGTGGAGGAGAATAGCGCAAGGGTGAAATCAGAGCAGAGCTCTCCTCCCCGGGTCTTGGGGAATTTAGCAAATCAAACCCACCGATGTAGGGATCAGGTCAGGCTGGGTACCAGACACATCAGCCTCCAGAGGAATGGTGAGGGGTAACTGGGCCCAGAGGAAAAGCAAGAGACCTGTCTGTCCAGATGTGCTAAAAACCCCAGAAATTCCAGATGTGGCTGACTCAGAGGAACACAGGCCAGATTCCCCTTTGAGGAAGGCCTGATAGCCCAGCTGTGGGCCTTGCCAGCTGTGAGACTTTCAAGGTCAGTTTCAGCTGCTGAGAACACTTTGCTTAAGGTCACACTCTCCTAGGGTGGTCACTCTCACAAAGGCTTCACCATTTTGGCTCAGGAAACTGGACTTTCTGGAACTTTCTCCTCTAGGTTACTGGAGGCTCAGCAGGGCCTGCATCTCAGCTCAGCTCCCCCTACTGTACCCAGTCCTGCTTTCCTTCCTTCCCTTCAGAGGCCTCTCGATCTCCTTGTAGTACCAAACCTGCTCTCAGTGACTGCTTCCAGAGAGCTTAAGCTCACACAGAGTAGCTTTTAGTTATGAATTCCATCCCAGAAGCCAGCAGGACTGCAGATGCCATTGGATTATAGTCTCTGGGAGAATTGGTCCAGTTTCTCTTAAATTGTTCCAGAAGTTTCTACCACTGTACATTTCTACTGCACATATTTTCACTGTGAGAGGTTATTCTAATGATCGGAGGTGATTTTCAGTGGTATGCCACTCATCTAGAATATGTGATGCCCTGGGCTCCAGTACAGTACTGAAGAAGAAAGGAAAAGAAGAGAAGAGAAGAGAAGAGAAGAGAAGAGAAGAGAAGAGAAGAGAAGAGAAGAGAAGAGAAGAAAGAGAAGAGAAAAGAGAAAAGAGAAAAGAGAAAGAGAAAAGAGAAAAGAGAAAAGAGAAAAGAGAAGAGATAAGAGAGAGTTGGTGAGATGGCCCAGGCGGTAACAGCTCTTGCCACCAAGTCTGATGACCCAAGTTTGAGCCCTGGGACCTACATGGTAGATGGAGAGACCCAACTTCTTCAAGTTTTGCCCCTTTACCTCTTCGTATCTATATACATGCACATATGTGTGCACACATACACACAGTAATAAAAGCATTCTTAAAAGACGGAAAAATACATCGGTGAGGGAACACCCCGCCCCTCAGCCTTCCATCTATCCTTCCTTGCTGTCCTTCCTTGCCCTGTCCCCACCTTGCTGGAGCCAGCCCTTCTAGCACCTGTTCCCGCAAAGGACACTTCTGAGCCCCTTGTGCCTCTTCTCTTCTTTGTCCCCGGTGAACTGTGGCTCTCCGCCACCGGGAGCCATCGGTGTCCCTCTGCATACAGTCTCCCCTCCTCCCCCAGTACACCCAGCCTTTATTGTCAGCACGGGGACAAGCCAAATTACTTTAATCATTGGCTCATCAACACGACCATCACTGCTGCCTTAGTCTCCCCAATTAGGTTCTAAGCATTCACGATAGTCTCTGTCTTCTTCATTGGGCAAAGACAAGGGCCAACCTGGGAACTCCAGCTGTCCCTCCAGGGGAGGCCCAGCTCCCATCAGCAAGATCCTTCTCTGACCTGCTTAACACCAGAGGCCTGATTGGTAGCTCCAGTTTCCTCTTCCTCTTTCTCTTCTTCTGTACCCCCACCCCCACCCCATGGGCACCCCCCGGGAGTCAGGTCAGGGCGGTAAGGGTTGTTGGAAAAGAGGGCACATTTTCAGCCGTCCCATGGTAACAGCATGCAGTGTGTGTTTTCCCTTGGCGTTCCCGGCTACAGCTAGCTCCAGTTCAATATCTATTTATCATATATTGTGTGGCCGGTGGTGGGTGGCTGACACAGCTGAAAGCAGGGGCTGCCGGGGTGCGGGAGGGTCAGCGAGGGCACAGCTTCAGAGCCAGCCACCCAGGATCCTGCTCTTCTAGATCTGAGCATCTGGGGAGAGGTTTGGCCTGAGCCAGCTGCCACATCTCCAGGGGCTTAACGGAGGGAGATTGGCTCCTGCCCCAGCTGCTAACCAGGAGACTAGGGCTCAAGTGAGGCAGGTTCCTCTCGAATTCCCCCTCTCTGCTTCATTTCCACAGTCAGAAAGGCAGCCCAGCCCAAATGAGATGCCCACATTTTATGGCTCACAGTGTTTTAGTTCTCATTTGGCTTCGTTTTGGAATCGAGGTTTTACTAAGTGGCATAAATTGAGCCTAACAAATTTTAAAACTAAAACAGCAACACCCTAAATGCTTAAAACTGTAATTGGCGAGATAAAAAAGTGAGTTGTAGTGGAGGGGTGGAAGGGTGGGAGGGAGGCAGAAGAGGGGGGGATGGGCAGCCAGGCCATTTTCCCAACCCCTGTAGTCAATGCATAGGAACGTCTCTAGACCCCAGGAATACATTGGGGGGTGTTTTTTTGTGCAAGGTACGTGTTTGCCCTTACAGCAGAGGAAACTTCCATGTAAGAAGTCCTTCCAGCCCCCCTGCAGCCCCCATCCGGAAGCCTGGCTCTCTTGACTTGGACATTCCGAATCCTATTTTGGAGGGACTGATGAGGCCTGAGAGTGGGTGGGGGCACTAACCGCTGGGAGAGAGATGGTGCCCAGGTGGGTAGGATGGGACAGGAGAGAAAGGGACAGTAGCATTCTTTTTCTGCTTCTGGAGTAAATTGCAGTGAGGGCTAATAGGTATGTGACAAGGACTTACAATCATATCTGTCCCCAAAGAGATGGCCAGGCCACTGCAGTGTACTTTGGGGGTACCTGGACTCTCATTTTCCTTTAAGGTTCCAGCCTTCCTTCCGCGAAGACACTCTATTGAAGAAACAAGCCCAAGTGACTAGGGAGGACTCTGGAGGACTTTGTGTATGGATAGTCAGGGTTCTGGTGGCATCCAGAGAGGTCATTTAAGGCCATCCACTGGCTACCCGAGCCAGTATTGATCACCCCCCTCTCAGGAACTGGCCAGCACTTGATGGCTCGGGGATTGATTCTGAGCATGCGTATAGGAGGCTTTGGCCTGCAGACAGAAAGTGGGGAGGGGGGCCTGCTTGGCAGCGGCCACCTCCAGCTGGCAGACGAGCTTTGCTCTGTGCGGTCACGGGTGACCTTGGCTGAGCCCCCAAATTCTCTAATTTTACTTTCTCCAGGGTGATGGCTACCACAACACTCTTGGCTTTGTTTTGTTTTGTTTTGTTTTGTTTTGTTTTGTTTTGTTTTGCTTTGCTTTGCTTTGTTTGCAATGCTGGAGAAGAAACTCAGGGCCCCCTGGTATACCAGGCAAGTTCTCTGCTACTGAGTCACACACCCTGCCCAACCACAAAAGTCTTGAAAGCAGAACTAAGCCATGCAAGATGAAAATGCTTTCATTTTCTCCCCAAGTTGTTATGACAATACCTTATTTTTAGGATACCCTTAATATTAAGGCTCAGAACTATACTTAAAACACAAGGTCCATCAAGATACTTCTCATAATATTCATAATAACTTGGGCGTGTGTGGTGTGTGTGTGTGTGTGTGTGTGTGTGTGTGTGTGTGTACCTCAGAAACAACAACCAAGATTGACCCCTGGCCTCTAGCTGTAGCTCCACATACAAAAATAAATGTAAAACCCAACTGCACCGAAATTGTTTGGGATCATTGAAGTGGAAACTGAATCTTCGAAAGATGTACATGGAGCTGAGGTCCCTGTGTTTCTTCCTGGGCTAGGGCCGATTTTGACACCCTGTGGTGACAGCTAGGTGTCACCAGAAGAGCCCTCACTGGCTCTTCTGTGGCTGATTTGTCTGATAGCACGTGACACACTTTGGCCAAATGGCAACACTAGCTCTACAAACTGACCAGATGACTCTGGAGCCTGTCATCCTCTGTTCTTAAGGTTTTGTTCAAAACCTCAGAAAAGAATCTAATATCTAGGTAAGAGATGGATTCTATCCTACATCAGATATGTTGTCCTAACCAAGAAGGTTGTGCTGTGGGCACTATTTATACAGTCCCTAGCTTACCCTTAACAGGGCTTATGATCACCATCTCTACAATATGTACCCTTCGTGTGTGTGTGTGTGTGTGTGTGTGTGTGTGTGTGTGTGTATACAAATACTTTTCTATATTTGCTGGTGTCTTAGTTACTGTTTTATTGCTGGGAAGAGACACTATGACCAAGGCAATTCTTATAAGGGGAAGCATTTAACTGAGGGCTTACTTACAGTTTCAAAGGGTTAGTCTGTAAACATCACAGCAGGAAGCATGGTGGGAAGTAGACAGGCATAACTCTGGAGGAGTACCTGAGAGCTTTGATTCTGATCTGAAGTCAGAGGCAGAGGCAGAGAAAAGGAGAGGGGAAAGAAGAGGGAGAGGGGAAGGGAGAAAGAGAAGGAGATAGAGATAGAGAGGGAGAGGGAGAAGGAGAGGGTGAGGGAGAGGGACAGGGACAGGGACAGGGACAGGGACAAGGAGAGACTGGGCCTTGCATAGGCTTTTAAAACCACAAAGCTCACTCTCAGTGACATACCTCCTCCAACAAGGCCACACCTCCCAATCCCTCTCAAACAGTTCTACTCCCTGCATTCAAACACACAAGCTTATACAGACTGTTCTCATGCAAATCACCATAGCAGAGAAACTCAACCCACAGCTCTGATCCAAGAAAAGTGCTCACTTGATAGGACACAGACTAGGAAAATGTTGCTATGTGATTACATCATTTTGTAAACATTTGAGAGTGTTCACAGATCTAAATAGTACAGGTTGATCTAATGCAATTCAACAAAGCTGTAAAAATGGGGTGATTGAAACTGCTGCGGGTATGATGGGGAAGACTGTTTTATAGTAGATTTTTATATTTTAATAAGTAGAAGAACTTACCTCTAAAATGATCAAAAATATAGTAAGTCATAAGCCCAAAACAGGCATTTAATAGCAATTATTATATACCTTATAATAAGCACACAGCAGCACAGCAGATTTGTTAACACTGCATCACAGACACATGAATAACATTCTACACTACCATGACACCAGGCCACAGGAACTTTTCATCTCTATTTCATTCTTATGGGATAATCTCTTATTTGTAGTCCATGGTCAATGTTGCTTTATGCTGACCATGACTCTGCAAAGCACTCAACCACTGAACTCCATCCTAACATACTTTTCAGTTCTTATTTTGAGACAGAGTCTCACTTAGTTCCCTAGACCAGCACATAAGTGGTGCACAAGCAACATTTCATTCACACATCTAAAATTTTTTAAACATTAAAAACAAACCCCTCAGAACCTGGTAGTATTTGTCAAAGTGTCAAATGTGCATATTCCTTTATATAGTAATTCCTTTACTGGGAGTTGATGCCTTTTGCATATGTGTTACACCATGTTGCAGGCAGCTATTGCTACAAAATCAACTGTGAGGATTTGAATGAGAATGGTGTTTGAGTACTTGGTTCTCAGTTTGTGGAACTGTTTGGGAAGGATTAGGAGATGTGGCCTTGTTGGAGAAGGTGTGTCACTGGGGGTGGGTTTTGAGGTTTCAAAAGACTCACAGGATTCCTAGTGTGCTCTCTATCTCCAGCTTGCCCTTTGAGATGTGTCAGGCCTTTGTTGCACCATCATGTACTCTAATCCCCAGGTTAGTCTTTGCTTCCAAAGTTCTGAGTCTAAAGACATGCACTGCCATGCCAGGCACTGTTATTACTTCTTGGTTTTTCGAGTGGTCCTATTGGTTTGTGCATTACACTAGCCTCATTTTGGCTAGGTTCCCTTGGTGGGTCTGTGGTCAGCAGACAGATGGGCTAGGAAATGCGGCTCTGTCATCATCCTGTAGGCTAGCTTGTTCCCAGCCAGCCCAGGTTTGCCTTATGCATGCCTTTGGAGACACACAAAGAAGAAACAGAAACAGAAAGTACTTTTAAAAGCAGCTGTTTACATCATTTGCTAAACAAGTCATGTGGCAAAGGGGCAAAGAAACATACTGGCATCTTTAGTGAGAGGCGCAGAGGGAGTAAAGGGTCAAAGGGCAAGAGGCAAAGACTTGGTGCTATAGGCACAATCAATCCTTTGCCTGCGTGAAACACGGGCATGTGGTTACTTACTGCAGCATTGCTGGTGACAGAACCAACTGAGACAGCCATCAGAAAGAGGTGGGCTAAATGAACCATGTCTACACTCTAGAAACATCTGTGGTTGGAAAAAAAAAATGAAGAAGCGCTGTGTTTGGTTGGAAAAGTCCTGAAGGTAGATTGCTATGTAAAGCAAGAATTCAACAAAAATCCCCAAACAAGTAAGTGCATAACGGTATGTATATAGCAGGCAAACTGTGAAGAGCTATAAGACTCTATGGGGAAGGAGAGGGTTCAATGCTTCTTGCCATGTGAGCGTGAGAACCTAAGTTCAAATCCCCAGGTCTTGCATTAAAAAAAGAAAAGAAAAGAAAAAGCCTGCCACGGCTGCGCACGCCTGTAATTTCAGTGCTGTAGGGGCTGAGACAGACCGCAAAGCACACAGTCTATCCACTCTGTCAAAACCACAGAGTGCCAGGTTCAGCGAGATAGCTTATTTAAAGGGACTAAGTCAGAGAGTTATAGGGCAGGATACTCAGCATCTTCTTGTAGCCTCCGTGTATGGGTGCATGCAGCTACATACATGTGCACACGCACAGGCATAGAGCACAGACACACAGAGAAAGAAACTGTTCAGTTCTATTCATTGCTGCTTGCATACATTAACTCTATACAAATGAGCATGGGTACGGGCTCCAGTTAGAGATAGAGGGGGCATTTTTCATTATATGCATAAAGTAAGTCTCAGACCCGTCCAATAACACAGATATAAAAATTGACATAAAACAGCTTCATTTGTGTGCTCATTAAATAAACAAGGAGAAGATACAAACCATGGGCCTCTGTGGCCTCCAGAAACCTCTATAGAGTTCTCTATAGAGATCTTGCCCAGTATGTTTGAAGTCCTGGATTTGAATTCCAACACACTAAGAAATAAGTACAAAATTTAAATAAACGAAAATTAATAGATCAAAAGTAAATCAGTGATCTTCCTGTCTCTGTCTCCTAAGTGCTGGGATTGTAGGCATGAGCCACTGTAACAAGTCCTGTGCTCTAACCTGCTTTTCTTTCTTTTAAGATAGGGTTTCCCTACGTGGACCTGGCTAGCCTTGAACTTGCAATGATCCTCCTGTCTCTGCCTCTTAAGTGCCACTACTCCTGGCCTGTTTTGTGTTTTATGGAATCATTTTGGAAAAAAAAATATTGTTTGTGGAGGAAAAGACAAGTGCCTGCCCCTTCCTACCCCACTGGGTTGTGCTGTCCCCAAGGAATGGCAGCAGAATGCCCCTCTGCTTCTCTGACCAGGCGCTGACATTTCCAAAGGATTCGAGAGTCTGTGCGTTGCTTCAAGCTGGGATGTATTCCTTGGCTCTTCAAATGTCAGCGTGCCGCTCTGCTGGGACAGGATCCCATTTCTCAGGAAATGTCTGGAGCCAAGTGCCAATGGGTTTCTGTGATGTCACCAAGCTCTGGCAAGCAAACAGCTCCTGAATAACAGCAGGCTCACTTGTGAGCCTGCGGCAGGGGCATAACTCAACAGGGCCTCTTTGCCAGGACTGAAGCTACTTGGCGTGCCACTCTAGCTGTCTTATCGTCCTGCTTGCCCATCCCCCTGTCCAAAGGCTCCTATTGTACAAGTGGAGACGCAGAGCCCATGTCTAGTCCTCTCTTCTATCTACCACCACCAGGACATAAGAAAGAACACTGGGGCTGTTGGCTTGGAGCTACTGAATATTCTGGAAGCCTCTTGAGAAATTGAATGGTCAGTCCATGCCTGTGCCTATTCTGCATCAATAAGCACTCATCAAATCCCAGGTACTGCCAGTGTTCGCCATGGTTCCACTGAGGACTGTGCCTGGAACCCTCATCCTACAAGGAAGGGGCCTCACTACCAGGGTGGGAAAGACTGACATCTGAGCAAGTGTTTATGTGAAAGTCTAAGGCTTGCTTTTTAGCAAGGTGGAAATAACTCAGCCCAGATGAACTTAAAAAAGAAAATGACCCCCCCCCTCCAAGCACTCACTCTGTTTATAAGAGAAGCTGGCATCTCATAGAACTCTGGTAGCAGCAGGGCTTGGGGCGCAAGGAACCCAGGAATGTCTTTACTTCATGTTTCTCTCATGTTAGCTGCTGCTTCTCCTTCTCCTTCTCCTTCTCCTTCTCCTTTTCTCCTCCTCCTCCTCCTCCTCCTCCTCCTCCTCCTCCTCCTCCTCCTCCTCCTCCTCCTCCTCCTCCTCACTGACAGACTCCAGATCCAGCTACTGGGATTAGAGATGACCATATTGGATCCAAAAATTCCAGGGTAGGGCTTCATTGGCTCTGTTCTAGACCAACCGACTTCAGTGAGGATCAAGTTACACATTACTAACATAGGTTGTCCTAGGAGGCCCCAAGATTTCTCAGAGGGTAAAGGCTTGTGGAAGAGGTGCTAGTGACACCCAAAGCATTCCTTCCAGATGGATACTAGAAGTATGCCCATGCATTGCTACTTCTTAATTTCCTATCAATTGGTGTCCTTATTTCTTTTTCTTTCTTTTTTTTTTTTAAAGTAAAATACTATATTTTGGCAAAATTTACTGATTTTCTTGTATGTTTTTCTTATTTATTTATTTGTTTTTATTTTTAACTTTTTTTATTGGATGGTGTCCTTATTTCTTGATTTTGTTTTATAGTGTGTGTGGTGACAGTGGAGGAGGGGTATTGTGCACAGGGTATATGGCTTTAGTGCTGGTGTGCCCCTCAGGCCAGAAGGCACTAGATTCCTGAAGCTGGAGTTACAGGTTGTGCTGGGAACTAAACCTGGATCCTCTTCAAGAGCAGTTTGTGCTGTTAATTTCTGAGTGATCTCTCCAACCCTACCATATATATATAAAGTTTTGAGATAACATAATTACATCATTTCTCCCTTCCTTTTCTTATTTTTTTTACACTTATTTACCTAGTGTGTGTATAGGGACACACACAAGTGCATGGCATGCTTGTGGAAATGAGAGGACAACTTGCTCTTCTCTCTCTCAATCATGTGGGTTCTAGGTCACGGTTGTCAGGCTTGACAGCAAGCTCCCTTACCCACTGAGCCAGCTCGCCAGCTCTTGTATCTAGTTTTAAAGCAACTTTTCAGCGTGGGTCCTTCTCAATTACCTTTCTGCTTCTGGGAGTTTCAATGTGCTCTGTGGTCTTCTGGGATGGACCATCTCTGGGGGGAGCTCATTGTTGGCATCCCGTGGGTCATGTATGGTGGGGTGAGGCTGGTCACCTGGTTGTGTGGATCGGAGGGGAGGCTCCAAAGGCCATGATGGTAGATGTCAGTCTCAGAGAGTTTAAGAAGAGCCCTGGACGATGAACAAGCATATAGTACTCCACCTGATGGCCATATCACCAAGCAGAGGAGTACATTTTAGCCTTCATTCATCTGTATCAGAGGAAGAGACAGCCTTACTAGGCTCTGGCCTTGGGGCCTGCAAGAAATGGAGAGGTAGAACCTGTAAGCCTTTTTCTTTTTCTTTTTCTTTTTCTTTTTCTTTCTTTTTCTTTTTCTTTTTCTTTTTCTTTTCCTTTTCCCTTTTCTTTTCTTTCTTTCTTTCTTTCTTTCTTTCTTTTTTTTTTTTGCCTAGTGCCTCTTTTAGTCAGCAAGGATACTGGCGGGGCTCAGGGCGCCTGATTGTACCTAGATGGTACCCATGCGGGATCTTTGGTAGAAACTAAAGAAGAAAGGGCAGGCTCAAAGCCACAGGCTGAGGAGGAAATGCAAGGGCATCTTTAAAGGTTCCCTTCTTCCATTCTGCCTCTCTCCACCCACCATCCCTTGACACCCTACCTCATGTCAGCCCTCAGTCTTCCTTGGGTCTTCCCACTGGCCTTTGGCTGCCTTCTAGAATCCATACCTTCTCAATTTGCTGGCGTTTCTAGGTTTGGGACAAAGAGCCAGTGGCCCAGAATAGCATACCTCTCGCCTTGGCCGCCTTTGACCTCATACTTTCTCTTGAACTTGGCTTCTCCCCGGCATCTGCTCAGTTCTGGCTCTGGCTGAATTCGGCCCAGCTGCTGTCCTACTTCCCGACGGCTTCACAGAGCAGGCTTTAGCCTCTTAGCTCCTTTCTAGATATCTGATCCCTAACCATCCCTGGTGAGCCGCTTTATCTCTCATCTCAGGGTTAAACAGCTTGGAACACACTCTCTGTGGCTGGCGGAGAACTTACACATCTGCCAGAGGCCGCTGCCATTGAATTCATAACTCTGAGGGGAGGGGACAAGCTTCTGAAGTCTGCTCTTCAGCCCTAAGAAGAGAAAGGTGTGTGTGTGTGGGGGGGGTTCCCAGCTGAGTGACTGTCACACATGGGTGTGGGGCATTCAGAATAACACCCTGGATTGGAGGGGAGGAGCTTGCAGGGCATCAGGGCACTTGCCAAGGTTGGCAAGTGTAGACACTCAGAGGGTCTGGGCCGGTGGGTAGTTACTACATGGCGACAGGAGCATTTCAATATTTTAGTAACTGGTACAGCTGTCGTAGCCATGCATTGCAGCTGAATGTCAATGCAGGTTGTAGGTGGCAGTGAGCAGCTGGGCTGTCACAATGACAGTAAAAGCAGATGGAGTGCTTATAAACTGCGACAGGAGAAATTTTGTTTCATCACTGGAAAACTTATATCACTATCTTTTACCAAGGAGGGGGTGGGCAAACTGTAACCTGGGTAGCAACAGGCCTTCAGAATGGACCAGGAGGCTGCCATTTGGGGAATAGGCCGAAGGAGTATTTTGAGACTTTTTTTTTTTTTTTGTCTTATTTGTTAGCAAAGACCCCCAGATTATCTGTAGCCATGATTAAGGAGAGACCTTTCTAGAGCCTTTTGCTGAGTGCCAGGTGTGGTGTTGGAGATAACATCACAAAGATCAAGAAGCTGGCCCCCTGTTTCCCTGAAGTTCATAATAGCATCACCGGAAGCGTCATGGCTTGCATAGGAAGTGTCACCCACAGGTTTGCTTTCTGAGTGTCTGCTCCCAGCTGGTGGCGCTATTTTGGGTGCCCGTCCACTGGTGGTGGGTTCAGTAGGGGAGCGGGACTTTAACAGTCGTGGCTGGTTGCAGCCAGTCTCTGCTGCTTGGTTCACAGTGCGGCTGCAATGGCTATGAACTCTACCGTCCCTTTCCTCGGTGGTTGATCGCCGTCATCAACTTAACAGGATTCCAAATCGCCATGGAAACACGTCTCTGGGCATAGCTGCGAAGGATTATCAAAATTAGGTTAATAGAGACGGGAACGCCCACTCTAAGTGTGGACAATGGCACTCCATTGGCTGCGTTTCTGAGAGGGAAGGAAAAGAAGAGGGCAAGCCAGGCGCTCTATCTTCTTCCTGACAGTTGAGACAATATGGCTGTTTGTCCCCAGTCCTGTTGCCTCGACTTCCCCAGCATGACCCTCCAACTGTGAGCCCGAATAGGTTGTTCTTTAAGTTGCTTTGGTCAGTGTGTTTTGTTGACATGAGAGACTAATACATATCTTTTCCATAATGAATTAAGACTCCAAAACTCTGAGCTCAAATAAATCATATTCCTTGTAAGTGTTTTTGTCAGGCTTTTTTTTTTTTTTTTAATATTGTAGGGTGGTGGTGGTGGCAGCAATGGTGGCAGTGGCAGCCATGATACAGGCCTTTAGTCCTATGACTCCAGGAAGCAGAGGCAGGCGGATCTCCGGATCTCTGTGAGTTCAAGACCAGCCTGATCTACAAATCGAGTCCAGGACAACCAGGGCTTGTTAACAGAGAGAAACTCTGTCTCGAAAAACAAAATGAAACAAAGCAGCTCATACAACTAAGACAGATAAATTGGGGTTTAGGATACCTAACCCAAAAGATAACCAATAGACCAGAGAGTATGCCAGGCACACTGAAGGACTCAGCAGAGGGAAGCATTGGGCAAGCACTTCGAGGGTAGCAGGAAAGGAGTTCCTGTCCAAAAATGGATGAACTCAGTCTCAGAAAGCTTTTCTTTTGCTTCTAGAAATACGACTTGCTTGTGATCTTCACCTCCAGACATCAGGTCGCTGCTTGTCCTTGAAAGTACTCAGAGCCTCTCACCTTGCCAGTGGGAAACCAGCGCTGCTAATCTGTGTTCAGTTGGGATCAGAGCCAGCCAGAGAAAGGCAAGTTCAGAGGAGCTCCGAGGGGCTGCTCTGCGCACGCTCCTTCTGCTCCTTCCGAGGTTTCTCCAGTGCCACAAGGAGCTCACGTCTCCTTCTCAGAGGGGCAGTCCCGAATCAAACTGCTGACTCGCAGAGAGAAGGCCGGTCTCTCCAGGTGAATGTCGGAGTGTCGCTCGCCCTCTCTCCAGGGACTCCACGTGGGAAGATGAGTTTTGGTGACAGTCCAGAGCTAGAAGCACTTGCTCTGCCCTAAGACATCCTCAGGGCTTCCAGACCCTTCAAGATCAAAGCTTTGCTTTGCAAAGGCTTTTGCTCCACAATCCAACATGGTGTCCTCAATGAAGGGGATGGTTAAAATCAACAGAATGAGCTGCGTGTGCTGGCGCTCGCCTTTACTCTCAACAGTTGGGAGGCAGAGGCAGGCAGATCACCATGAGCTTGAGGCCAGCCTGATCTACAGAGTAAGTTCCAGGATAGCCAGGGCTACCTATACAGAGAAACCCTGTCTCAAAAAACAAACAAACAAACAAACAAACAGCCAAACCAAACCTAACCAATGGAAAACCAATGTGTATGTATGTTGTTTTAAAAAAACAAACATGAAATTCTCCATCTTAGCCATTAATTTTATTTTTATTTATGCTTATGCATGTGTCTGTGTGAATGTAAGCCATGTATGTGGGTGTCTATAGAGACCAGAAGAGGGTGTCAGATCCTCTGCTGCTGGAATTATAGAGGGTTGTAGGCTGCCTGATATGGGTGATGGGAACTGAACTTGGGTCTGCTAAAAGAACAGCAAGCGCTTAAAACTATTGAGCCATCTCTCAGCCTAATCTAAGCCTTCAATTCCGTGGTAGTAAATACCTTCTCAAGGTTTGCAGTCATCCTGCAGAACTCTCTGCAGTCTGTAAAAATGAAGCTCTCTACCCATTAAACACCAGCTCCTCCCCAGTCCTGGCTCCTGCTCCCAGCCCCTGGCATCCACCACCCACTCTGCCTCCGTGATCGCCGCTTTAGTATCTCATTAAAACTGAGTTTGCTTAGGGTGAAAAATCCTTTTATAGGTGCCACACAGGTGTGATCCCATTCAAGTCGTCAGATTTGCAAAGATGACACCTGAAGACACACACCCTGACCTGATTTTGCCCCATTGGCATAAATACATATCTTAGCTAGGTCCCATACCATAAACCCGTGACCTAGCTAAGAGGTTAGTCTTTCTCCTGGGCTACCATCAGGGAAGATCCATGCGGGCAGCTATCAAAGACTGAAAAATGTTCAACCCAAATGTTGAGGTTATGGTGGTTTGAATAAGAATGGCCCGGAGAGGCTCATAGACTTGAATGCTTCGACATCAGGGAGTGGCACTACTTGAGACTGATTTAGAGGTGTGGCCTAGTTGGAGGAAGCTTTGAGGTTTCAGGACCTCAATGTTAAGACCCACTGGCTTACTCTTCCTGCTGCCTACAGATGCATATTTAGAACGCATAGGTCCTTCTCCAGCACCATGTCTGCCCATGTGCTGACAAGCTTCCTGCCATGATGATAATGGACTGGACCTCTGAACTGTAAGCCAACCCCAATTCAGTGTTGTGCTTATAAGGCTTGCCTTGGTTATGGCGTCTGTTCACAGCAGTAAAACCCCAATAAGCCAAAGGTTTTCCATATAAATAGTCTGAAAAGATGTTAGATAAAGTAAGGCTCTAGAGATTAAATAGAGCCTTAGTTGTAATTGTTTGCTGTTGACTGTTTCTTGGCCGTTTCCCTCCTACTGTGGCTGATTCTTCTAACTTTTAATGTGAAACTGCTTTTATTGCTATGTATTTATTTTGGGCTAGGGCTTAGGTCTCGAACACTGTGTAGACAAAGATGAGCTTGAACTCCTGATTTCCACTCCTCTGGAGGTCTGGGATTACAGGCATACACCAGCACACTCGCTCTCCCTAGAAAATACACTTGGTATTTTTTGTGGTGCTGGAAATCACAACTCAGGGCCTTCTGCATGATAGGCAGGGACTTTATCTACTGAACCACACCCACAGCCCATGAAAAAACACTTTTCTTTTTTGAGACAGGGTTCCACTACATACCCCTGACTGGCCTGGAACTCACTATGTAGACCAGGCTGGCCTCTCCCTCTAGAGCACTAGGGATTAAAGAATGTGCCACACATGCCTGGTCACCATGCACACCATTTTAAAATAAATATTTCTTCCCTTTCTCTCTTCACAGCCACATCTTTCTTTCTTTTCACCCTTGATTTGAAAATCCCCTGCTACTTGCAGCTGAGAGCATTTCCTCCTGACACTGGGCCTTTCCCCAGCTCTTCCACTGCTTGAGCCACAGGGACAGTCCTGCCTTTAGGGGCACATGTCTCAGCTGCCCATCCTCCACCCCTTTCTACCAACTGCCTCCTCATCAGTAGAACCAAATGGATTTTTTTTCCGACTGCCTCATTTACATTGAGTGTCAACTTTCTTGCTGAAGCTCTTTTTCTTCTTTGGTTTTTAGGGCCCTGAATTTAATCACATGCTTCTTGTCTCTCGACTGCCCTTGCTATGTTTAATGTACCAGGAGCTTCTTTAGCGTTCCTCCTGATTCAAGATATTTTATTTCCCAGAGACATAACCTCAGTCCATCTATGATTTACTGTATGCCTCACAGTGTCCGCACCACCATTATCACCACCATATCCACCATCTCCACCATTCTCGCCACGATCCTCACTATCACCGCCATCTTCACCATCTCCACCCCCATCCTCACCATCCTCACAGTCACCATCACCGTCACCACCATGCTCACCATCACCAGCATCATCACCATCACCACCATCATCGATGCTTCTTCTGTCGATTCACAAACGGAATGTCTACTCTTCCAAGCCTCATAACATCACATAAGGTAAATATCATGCCCATTTTCCAGGCAACAACCCCGAAGCTCTTAGATATTACTCATGTTTGCCTAAGAACAAAGAGCTGGGGGCTGGAAAGATGGCTGAGCAGTTAAGAACAGTTGTTTCTCTGCTTAAGTGTTGGGTTCCCAGCACCCTCACGGTGTGTTACAACCGTCTGTGGGGATCTGACATCTTCTGACTCTGCAGACACCAGGCATGCACGTGGTGCATATACATACATGGAGGCAAACATTCACATGCACCAAAATAAAATCTTTTTGTTTGTTTGTTTGTTTTGGTTTTTTGAGACAGGGTTTCTCTGTGTAGTCCTGGCTGTCCTGGAACTCACTCTGTAGACCAGGCTGGCCTCGAACTCAGAAATCCGCCTGCCTCTGCCTCCCAAGGGCTGGGATTACAGGCGTGCGCCGTGATACCCAGCTAGCCTTCTCCTTTCTTAAAATGTTATAGAGCCTTTAATCTGAGCACTCAGGAGACAGAGACAGGCAGATCTCTGTGAGTTCGAGGCCAGCCTGGTCTACAGAGCAAGTTGCAGGATAGCCAGGGCTACCCAGAGAAACCCTGTCTCAAACCAACCAACCAACCAACCAACCAACCAACCAACCAACCAACCAACCAACCAACCTCAGGGCTCGTTCCTCATCACTCTTCCTCAGGCAACAGCAGGCCAGGCCCTCATTGCTGAGGCCTGGCTTAATAAGACAGCCTCCTAACAAATCTCCTTGCTTCGGGGACCTCCCCTCGCCCCACTGGCCTACGGCATGCCTGTCTGTCAAGCAATGTAGCTTTAACTGAGCCTCCCTTGCGTCCCTGCTAATATACTTAGGTGGCTCCCTGATACCTCTTGGGCCATAGTCTTCATCTCAAAAGCTTTCTCCACCTGGGCCGGTGCTCCTGGCTCCTCAATGGCTCACTGTTTGCCAGGATTCGGAAGCCAGGTGGAAATTATTAGTGTTCACCAACAGTTTCCCTGCTTCCAGGCATGGGGGGGGGGAGGAGGATTTCAATTCCCTTTTATGATTTTATAGCTCTCTGCAGTTAACTAGAGGCAGCCACGTGATCAGCTCTAGCCAATGAAATGGACCTGGATGTGTGTTACTTTGACATTGAAGCAATGCAAAGGCCCTGCAGGACTTTCCCACTTCCCTCGACCCCTTGCTGTGACGCTCTGCAGCAGTGTTCCAGATGGTGGAGCCCCCATTAGCCGGAGTCCCCGAGTGACTCTCCGGAGCAGAACACGTTCCTTCCTGCATCCACGGATTTGCAGTGAACTTCAAGTGGAAATGACATTATTCTGTTGAGCTATCGAGATCTGGCGCGGTGGTTATTCAGCGGCTTAAATCACAATGACAATTTGTGTCCTTGCCCATAGTCACATAGGTCCTCACTCAGGTACACAGGTAGACAGAGTGTCCATCTTAGCATAGGTTCTGTGATTACCTCCAAGGGAAGGGAGTCTATGGGAAATGAACTCTCTCTCTCTCTCTCTCTCTCTCTCTCTCTCTCTCTCCGTGTGTGTGTGTGTGTGTGTGTGTGTGTGTGTGTGTGTATGAGTGAGTGTTTGCATATATGTTCACTATGTTTATGTCTGGTACCTAAGGAGGTCAGAAAGGGGGCATCAGCTCCTCGGGGATGGACAATACTGGTGGTATTTGAGCCACTGTTTGGGTGCTAGGACCCAAGCCTGAGTCCTCTGTACGAGCAATAACTCTTAACTGCTGAGCTATTTATATGCTCCTGCCCCATACCTTGACTCTGCAAGCTTATCCCCCTCTTTTTATGGCGGGGGAAAAATGTATATTTGGAACTAGCCAGCTGGACTCAGTTTAGATGATCCCAATTTTGCTGGCGACATCCAGAGCATCATAATCAATAGCCAAGCGAACATCTGCCTTCTCTCCATATCAGGGTATTGGCTTTGGCCACATCAATATCATAGAGCTTCTTCACCGCCTGTTTGATCTGGTGCTTGCTGGTCTTGACTTACACACAGAACACAAGTGTGTTGTTGTCTTCTGTCTTCTCCGTGGCTGACTCAGTGGTCAGGGGCCGTTTGATGATGACATAGCGGGCTAGCTTGTTTCTCCTGGGCGTGCTCTTCCAGGGGTATCTGGGCTGTCTCCAGAGCTGCAGGAAGGCGGGTGGTGTGTGCACGTCTTCTTTCTGTGGCTCTGGACGCCTTTCAGCACGGCCTCCTCAGCTTCCAAGGCCTTTGTTTTGGCTTCGGCTCTGGGAGGTTCCTTCTTAGCTTTCAGTGCCATCTCGCTGAAAAGGTTTCACCTAGATGGAACATAAATCATTTCGCTTAACTTTCCCTTGACAGAATTAAGGCCCTGACTTCAAAGGGGGAGGGGGCAGAAACATAATTTTATAACATGCCGAGAGAGTAGGGAGCTAGAACTGGTGGTGACTGGTGAGGAGAGTGGACATCGTGACTAGAACGCCAGATGGACTGGTCTACATGCCCCACTCTATCCTGCCTCTGGACCGATCTCCACACCCTTTTCTTAGGTTTTACCCGTGGCTTCTAATCCACCCTTCCCCAGACAGCTCCTCTTGGTATTTCCAGAATAAGAACATCACTGGGTTCTTTCTTATTCCTAAATTTTTAAGGGGTTTTATGACATTAAAACTTCAACTGGTTATTATTCACTGGTTCATATATATAGGTAATGAGATTAGTTCTGGTTTTTTTTTTTTTTTTTTTTTTTTTTTTTTTTTGGCTTTTTCGAGACAGGGTTTCTCTGTATAGCCCTGGCTGTCCTGGAATTCACTCTGTAGACCAGGCTGGCCTCGAACTCAGAAATCTGCCTGCCTCTGCCTCCCAAGTGCTGGGATTAAAGGCGTGCGCCACCACCGCCCAGCTTAGTTCTGCTTTTAACAAACACGCCCAGCTCCATATATTCTCACGTACCTATATTTAAATCAACATTGATCCACTTTATCTTTTTAAAGCGATCACTGGATGGTCGCCTGTGTATGCCAATGATGGGCTCAGTGCTCCTAGCTGTTTATGGAATTGGCTTGGAGTTCACAGCATATCTGAATCCTTGTCTGCCAGGGTGTAAGAACTGTGCCCCTCTTATTCATCCGTGCAAGAACTGACCAGGTTAGTTTGGGAAGAGCTGGAGCACTCAGTAAACCTCAGCAGGGATTATTCTTCCTCTCGAGATCTCTGTAGCTAACAATCTAGCTTCAGAAGGTGGGTTTGATTTCTTGGTAATGGATCCAAAATCCTTCAGATCGATAGAGGAGCCAACGCACCCTGTGCTCATGGTCTTCGGAGGGACTTGGATAAAGGTCTGGAAACTGAGGAAGGGTGCTGTATGGCCTGGGGAGCGAGGAAGGTGTAGCCTGTCGGTAGGCTCTGTCTTGGAGAAGGCTGGGGAAGGGCTCCCTCAGGTTCCCATCCCAGCCACTGTGTGTGTGTGTGTGTGTGTGTGTGTGTGTGTGTATGTGTACACGTACGCATCACTGTCTAGGTGGGCCATTCTGTAGGATGGTGTACAGTCTCTCAGAGGGGCCAAAAAGGGTCAGGCTTCCATTCTCTACAGCAGTGATCTATCCACAACGCCTCCCATTTTGTCTTGCTGTCCCCTTCTTATCTCACTGTCTGGCTCAATTGTACTTTCTAGGCTCACTTTCCAAACAGACTACCTGTTCTTAGGGAACCCGACCTTAAGATAGGGACAAACACCAGCTCAGTGCACTGACACTGCCTCTGGCAGGCCTGCCCGTCTCCTCTTCCTTCTTCCAAGCTCCTCCTCCTCCTCCTCCTCTCTCCTCCTCCCCCCTCCTCCTCCTCCCCCTCCTCCTCCTCTCTCCTCTTCCTCCTCCCCCCTCCTCCTCTCCTCCCCTCCTCCTCCTCCTCCTCCTCCTCCTCCTCCTCCTCCTCTCTTCTTCTTCTTCTTCTTCTTCTTCTTCTTCTTCTTCTTCTTCTTCTCCTCCAAAGTCTCATCTTATAGCCCAGGCTGGCCTTGAACTTTTGGTAATCTTCCAGGCTCAGCCTGCCTCTCAAGGGCTGGATTACAGGCAGAAGCCACCAGTCTTGCCTTTGGTGGTCTTTCTAAAGAGTCATTTCATAAGGTTTTGAGCCTTGCTCTCATGGTTGAAATAAGTCAATGGCTTCAGAAGAAGCCAGCAGCAAGGGAGATATCTTTGGAGGGGTGTGTGTGTCCCAGGAAGTCATCGAGGAAGCTACAGTACTGGCTAGGAGGTGTGCTGGAGGCAGCCCTTCCCCATCCCTCTTCAAAGTGGAGCCTTCCTACAAGCCGCACCTTCACCTTTCCCCAGGCTGGATAGCACCTTCCCTCTGTTCCAAGAACTACATCCAAGGGACCTCTTGAGGCCCATGAGCAGACGATGCATGCCTGGGTACAGACAGCTTCTGTTACTTTAGCTCCATCTCTTTACCTTACAACCCTGGCCTACTGTAGATGTGATTGAATGGGGTGGGGGTGGGGTGGGGGTGGGGGCAGGACACCGTCCTTTGGCTTGGACTGTAAGCTCTGGGTAGCCCAGCACAAGGTTGTTCAATGAATCCCGTTTGAATGACATTCTGCCCTTTGGATGAACAGTGGATCCATGCTCCTCAGTGTCTACAGTGACCTTCTCCCTATTTCTGGAAATCCTGGAGGGTGTCGAGCATCAGGAGATACTCGGGGTAGTTAGTCTGGTAGTTTTTTTTTTTTTTTTTTTCAAACAGGAAGGAAGTTGCTATAGTTTGGGTGTTGACTGTCCCTCAAAGGACTCTCAGTTGCACATAATTGGAGAGGTGTGTCTGGGGGGGCGGGTCTAGTGTAGAGGTTCTTATGAGGAGGCCTTGAAGGAACCTGCAGGATCCTGGTCTCTTCACTTTAGTTTCCCTCCCTGGCGTTGTCAGGGAGGGACTTTAAATTGTCATCTGGTGTTGTCCCACTCCAAAAGCCTGGGAGCCACACGTGAGCCCAATCACAGACAGGATCTCTAAAACCACGAGGCCAAAGAAACCTTTTCCCTTTATAAGTTGATTAGCTTATAGAGCTGGTGGTGGTTGTGTGTATTAATGTCAGGGAGTACCTCTCAATCCAGGACACGCTTGTGAGACCGAGAGGGAGGAGAACCTTAAGAGTGAGGAGGTGCCGGGCGGTGGTGGCGCACACCTTTAATCCCAGCACTTGGGAGGCAGAGGCAGGCGGATTTCTGAGTTCGAGGCCAGCCTGGTCTACAGAGTGAGTTCCAGGACAGCCAGGGCTACATAGAGAAACCATGTCTCAAAAAACCAAAAAAAAAAAAAAAAAAAAAAAAAAGAGTGAGGAGGTGGGGAACAGACAGCCTTGAGAAGCCCCTAGAAGCCAGCTCAGCCTGGTCTTGCCTGCTCTTCCTACCACCCAGATAGAGTGAGTACTCAGGGAGACAGAGCTCTCCGACAGTGTTCTCCTTAGTGTAATGGGAGGCTTGTCTACATGGTTTACATAGGTCCAGAGAAGGGAATGTTTGCAATTGTAGATGAAAATGAACTCATTGGAGAAGTTTCTACATTTTTGGAAGGTCACCTGACGATGGGGACATTTGGCACACTGGTGAGGGTTAGACTGAGGTGGGGATTGCAAAATGACCTCCTAGCCTCTGTACCTCTTCTCATACCTGGATGGACAGTCACCATTCTGATGATAATTACCACTACCTAATATGCTGGGTAACTTGTCTGATGACATCCTGAGTTTCTGACCAATGGATAGCTTATTCGAACCCTGCCTACCTTGAGAACCATCTGAGTTGAACACAATCCTACAAAATAAATTCAAGTTCGAGGTGTCTCGGTACGTCCCTGTAATCTCAGCAGTCAGGCTACGGAGATGGGAACATCAGGAGCTCGGGGCTAGCCTGGGCTGCATAAGAACCCGTCTTAAATAAAAACAAACGAAACAAAATGAATTTCAAATTGGGACTGGTGATACAGGTCCTCTATTCCCAGTTACTCAGGAGACTGAGGCAGGAGGATTGAAAGTTTAAGGCTGGCCTGGCCTTCTTTGTGAGAGCCTGTCTTGGAAAATAAGAAAAAGTGGTGTTTCTTTTTCTTTTTTCTTTCTTTCTTTTTCTTTTTCTTTTCTTTTTTTCTTTTCTTTTCTTTTTCTTTCTTTCTTTCTTTCTTTCTTTCTTTCTTTCTTTCTTTTTTTTTTTTTACTGGGGCTATAGCTCAATGGCGGGGTGCTTGCTGAGCACATTCAAGGTCCTGGGTTCAATTCAGATTGTAGTCATTTTGTTTTCTTGCTCGGCAGTACCCAATGGGTTGCACTCTGTCTGTTCACCTCCACTCTTTTATCTTTCAGTTTTCTGAGACAGGGTCTAGCTATGCAGCTCTGGCTGGTTTCAAACTCTCCGTCCTCAGCTGTAACCTCCTAAGTGCCAGGAACACGGGTGTACGCCACCATGCCCTGCTCTCTCTCTCTCTCTCTCTCTCTCTCTCTCTCTCTCTCTCTCTCTGCTCTTTGAGGAGTTGGCTGGCAACACAAGGAACCCCTCTGCAGGCGCTTGACGTGGATAAAGAGGGGGCATCTTAGCCAGGCTCCAGCCGTCCACACAGTCCCCCGCCACAGGACTCTGAGCTCTGAAGACTTTGCAACTGAGAATGAGCAGAACCCAGATTTAGCCGGTTACTATTATCAGCAGGGAAAGCGGCTGAGAATGCAGAGCACTCGGAGTTAAACACAGCAATGGGGCCTCTGATTCAGCCAGTCATTGCAAAAGGACTGCTGGCCTTTGCAGCCAAGTCCCAGACCAGAATATTTTGGGGTAAAAAAAAAAAAAAACCCATTGAAATTCTCTCTAGCTGTTTGAGAATTGTTGAGAGTAAGATTCATGCTCCAGCAAGAGCCAGCAGAAAAGCCCCTCCCCAAGTCCCCAAACCACAAAGGCAGCTCTCCCTGCCCTCCTTCTTAGCCGATTGAAGTAACCTGAAGCCAGCTTCAGAATGCTGGCCTTGGTGAAAGGCAGCCAAAGCTGTTTGGTGGAGAGAAGTCTCCGCCTCTGGGGCGGGGTGGGGGGAGTGTCCGATTTCTTACTCATTTTCATCTTTTCCCTCCCGCAAACGTCCCTGCGTCTTTTTCTTTCATGTCAGTTAGATGAGTAGGGTTATTGGCACGTCTTACTTGGCACCACAGGGTCCTTCTACCTCTGGGCTTGCCAGGGGACAGAAGAGATGCAAAATAAGTCCCCAGAAACATGGTGCTTTCCGGAAGCTGTTTGTCTCTGAGTCCTCGGTGCCTCTCCATCTCTGCCTCCCAGTTTCTGCCTTACTTATGTCGTCATCAAGTGAAGTAAGAGAAGGCCCGGCAGGGGCTGAGGGAGGCGGCTCAGTTGGTTAATGTGCCTGTGCCACACAGGGGTGAGGACCTGAAGTTGAACCCCTAGAACTCATATAAAAACCAGGAGTGGCGGGGGAGGGTTTGCAAGCATGCGGGGGACTCACAAGAAGATGCACCCAGCTTGGGTGAATTGATGAGCTATGGTCTCGCTGAGACCTTGTCTCAAAATAAAAGCAGAGACATCTGATGTTGATATTGGGCCGCCATATGAGCACGCACAACATGCAGACAGACAGACAGACACAGACAGACACATACACATGAGCACACGCGCGCATACACACACACACACACACACACACACACACACACACACACACACAGAGAGAGAGAGAGAGAGAGAGAGAGAGAGAGAGAGAGAGAGAGAGATTACCAAAGTCTGAACATCTAACGTCATAAGGCGGAACCCACAGTGTCCATGAACCCACAGTGTCTGTCCATCGGGGAAGCTAGCCAGAGTAGAAGCAAAGGACAGGGGGACATTCTTCTTTTCTCCGTGTGATAAAATTGAGTTAGTGCTGGCTGCATTGATGCCCATTTGGAGTGTGAAAGGGCTGTGGTCCAGTTAAAGATGGGGCTGGGGCTGGGGCTGGGGCTGGGGCTGGGGCTGGGGCTGGGAGGCAGCTGCGGCCTCGCTTCCCTAGCTCATAGCATCTCTTCCCTTCCATTTCAACTAGTCCTCCAGGCAGTGTGCTCACTGTCTGGCCCCAATTTGTAAAAGGTGATCTCACTGGAACCTCTGTGTATATGGAGAAAGCTGGGAGGCTGTGCTTAAGGATGTTTGTGTGTGTGTGTGTGTGTGTGTGTGTGTGTGTGTGTGGTGGGGGTGCTCTGAACCAACCTTCTGTTAGGACTGGTATTTGCCTCTTCATCTGTACAGCCAGTGGGAGACGGAGGGGGGCGGGGGCGGGGGCGGGGGCAGCAGGCTATGGGGTGGGGGATGGGAGAGAAAGCCTCCTGCTTTGGCATTTGCAAGCTGGTGGGAGCGTGCTGCCTCCAGGTTTCAGGCAATCACAAGGCCCATTTGCTCTTGCAGGTTCATTAACGAGGCCCGCGGGAATGACAATTGCCTTGTCCACCGCGTTAACTGGACAGAAGGAAGAGAGAAAAGTCAGGAAGGGGAGAGAGAGCAATGTTCGGGTTCCCGCTCAACTGGCGCTGCTCCTCTGAACTCTGCTGGTGACCTGCCCGCAGCTGCCTTGGCTAGCTCTCCCTGGGAGGGGCACCTGGGAGGTGGGAAAGGAGCGTCCGGGGTGCTGTCAAGTCCATGGGCTCCCCATTTCGCGTGCACACACACACACACACACACACACACACACACACCCTTCTTTCTTTGTGCATTTGATTCCAGGCCATTTGCTGGGCCCCTGGGTCACTCCTAGATCTATTTTCCCAAGTGATGGTTCCCAGAAAACATCTCTGAGAGGAAAGCCCAGAAGCAGAGAGCCCTCAAGGCCATGCCAGCCTCTCTGCCCCCTGTCTTACCTCCTTCCAATCTGCCCTGGTTCTCCGCTGGGCAGCTATTGTACTTCAAGTGTGGGCAGAGAGGCCCTTGGCCAGGGGGCTCACAGCAGCCGCTGGACGGCTGTGTTCCTAGGGACCCTTGCTCTGGAACCTATCGTCCTTAGCTAGCCTCCAAGGTGCTATGAATTCTCAGCCAGCACTTCTATTTGCTGGGCAAACAGACAGTGAAAACGGTCCAGCGCCAGGAGGCTTGGAGGCTGGCACTTGGCCAGGGGCCCTGGCAGCACAGCGGAGGGATGGTAGGAAAGAGGATCCAGTTGGGAATTATTTAGCGCCCACCTGCCTTCTCCCCCATACTAATGGAAAACACGTCAGGATGAGGGCAAAGAATGCCGGGGGGGGGCGGAAGGGGGGGGGAACTGGGGACCATTCTGTCCTGCCGCTTGTTAGGAGAGCAGAGCCCTGGCAAGAGGTTACTTGGGGAAGCTGGATGATGTTATCGACCAAATTGGGGTTTGGGGATTATCTGTGGATTTCATTTATCTGTGTTTTCCCTGGTCTCTCTTGTTGTAGGTAATTAAGAGCTGATTGCCGGTAATTAAGAGTTGTTGAGAGAGGCGGCAGGATCCAAAAAGGAGAGGCACACAGTTTGTCTTCCTTTGGACAGACTCCTGCCCCCTCCCCACCCCACGTCTGCCCCCTCCTCGTGGGCCTCCTGCAGGGAAGTGGCCCCAGAGAGCAAGGCCCAGCTTGTCAACTGGATTATTTAATTGTAAATGCCTCTGCCTTCTTCCTTCCTCAATTGCCAAGCCTGGAGCCGTGCCAAGCCCTGTTCGGGTGGGTTTTAATTTGACCTCCCCATGCTCAGGTGGCCTAAAGAGAGAAAGCCTTTATTTATTTATTTTTTTCCCCCAACAATAGCTTTCCTTGGGCTCCTGAGCAAGAGAACAGTCCCAGCTGGCTGGCTGGTGATCTTGAGATGTTGTCACTTTGGGACCGGGACTGTCTTGTTCATTCTTCCTGGCTGGGGGCTTCTCTCCTGGAATGGAGTGGGGAGAGCCGAGTCTACACTGTCTTGGCATTGAGCAAGGACTATGTGTCCACATAACTACCTTCTGTTTTCAGGATCCACCCACTGGTCTTGCTCGCTTGGATTTGACCATGGACTCTAATGCTCTGGGTGGTCATGGCCTCTAGTTGAGGGAGCCCACACACGACTCCTCCTCCTCCTCCTCCTCCTCCTCCCCTTTTCCTCTCAGCTCCTCCGGATGCTGCAGGTGCTCTTGGCCCTGCTCCCTGCCCCACCGGAGTGTGCTCCAAGCTCACCGCTATGAGGTAAGACCCCCCCCTGCCATGCCTGTCCCCTCGGGGCCTGGAAACCTCTCTGGGGTTCCCAGTACCATGGTTTGGATCAGAAATGAGGGTGTCCCCCTCCAAGTCTCAGGTGTTGGCAATTTGGTCCTCAGGGTAATGACTGTGAGAGAAACTAGGTTACTTCCTGAAAGGGCAGGGGTTTGGTTTGGTTTGGTTTGGTTTGGTTTGGTTTGGTTTGGTTTGGTTTTGGAGACAGGGTCTGGCTATAGCGCCAAGGGTAGCCTCTAACTCAAGATCACAGGGCTCCAACCTCTTCCCAGGTTCTGCCACCATGCCCAGGGTGCTAGTACCATGTTGTTTGAACTTTCAAGTCACCAGAACCACGGGCAAAATAAACCGTTTTGGTTTTTTTGTTTTCTCCCATATTCGACCTTCCAGCCTCGAACACTGTGCTGCAGCAGCTCTGGAATCCGCAGCATCACAAGTCCCTTGGTTTGTTCCAGAATGCTAGTCATCAGGGCGGCCCTCCAGCTAGCTAGCTGGCCACCTCCTCCATTCTTTTTCTGTGACGAGAAAACTGCTCTTGGCCCCTCCCCACCACTCTGCATCTTAGGCTGCAAACCCACCGGTTCCCACAGTTCAGATTTTCCCAGCGTTGTGTGTTGTGCGCCTCCCACCCCCACCCCCATCCCCACCCCCACCAGTGCTTGCGTTTGGAAGCCATGGCTCTTGAGAACAGTCGATCCGTGAAAGATTTGCCAAAGTCTTCCTGGGACCTCACAAGCCACTCGCCTTTCTCGAAGACAACCATTTATTGAACAGTTCCAGTGTGGGCTGGGACGCTCCTGGCTTATCATGTTTAATCCTCACAGTGCCCTATAATGATCTCCATTTTGTATCAAGGAAACCCAGATAGAGGGGTATTAAGAACTCGCTGGATCATTTGCCTCCGTCACCCTGCGGCCTGTCCCTTTGGGCCCACCTCAGCTGCCTCCACAGTGGCTGTGCTGTGGCGTCTCATCAGAGTTTTTACCACTGATCGTGGATCTCCTGGCTGTGTGCCTCAGTCTTTCCTTTTGAGCCTCCAGGCTTCTGGGCTGTGACAGAAGGCCAAGCTTGTGAAGCACCAGGGATTGGCCTGGTAGTTGGTGGGGTCTGCTGTTGCCACCCTGTCTCCTGTACAGGCGTATAAACTCCCCGAGTGGTTGTGTTCCACGGTCACCAGTATCCCTTCAAAGGGAGAGTGTCCTCCAAGTGAGGAATGTCTTTGTAGTTTAGGATCCAGGGGGAAAACCACAGAGCATGACTTCTGCCATATTCTATAGGTCAAAGTGTCACTCATACGTGTGGGCTCAAGACGAGAGGAAAAAAAGACCTTACCTCTTCATGGGAGTAGCAAGGGACTGCAAGAACATAGGGGACTGGAAATATTGCAGGCAATACTGCTACTGCACAGGGCCAGAGAGCTGGGATTCTTGTTGATATGCCAAATATGACTTGTCTGGGGCGAAGGTCCCCTCTCTCCCTTTTCTTGGGATGGAATGGAAAACAAGGCTTCCGGAATGCTAGGTAAACTCTCAACCACCGAGTCACGTTCCTAGACCTCTCTGCTGATTTGAGACCATGTCTAGAGATTCTTTGGCCGTCCTCCCAACCAGGTGGATTCTCCAGACAATCAAAATGACCGAGGTGACAGCATGTGTAACTTCTAGAGCTAGAAGGATAGCCTTCCTTGATCTTCTGGGTATGCTTTATTGAGGCAGGATCCTGTTCTGTGGCCCAGGTAACCTTGGAACTCACTGTGTAACCGGGGCTAGCCTTGGACCCATGACAACCCTCCTGAGTCAGCCTCCCAGGTGCTGGGATTACAGGTAATAAACCACAGCACCTGGCTCAAAGGTAGGTTTTAAAGGGCTGTGTGGTTTCTACATTTATCTCCCCTACTTCCTCCGTCCCTGGCTAGTTTTCCATTCATCCTCCTCTCCCTGCCTCTGGAGTCCTGAAAAGCCAGTTACTAAATTTGACCCCCTGAGGCCACTGTACAGGAAAGAGATGCCCAAGACTCCTCGCTTTCTGAATGCCACGCCACTCAGTGTCTGCATCTCCACATCTGTCTGCATGTTTCTGCCCCTTCCAGAGTCTTCCAAGCTTGTCAGGCCTACCATCCTTCTTGGCAACAGGCTTCCTGGGGGTTCAGTGGGGGGGGGCCCTCTGAGGTCCTGGGACACTGATGTGCCCAGTGGCTGCGCTGGCAGCTGTCTGCTGTCTTGCCACAAGCTGTTCCCTCAGTCCCAGGTGATTCGGGACGTGTGGTTGACAGGGAGCCAATTTGCTCGTGTGTGTCCTTCCTTCCAGACTAGGCCAAGTGGGATCCCTGGAGAAGTGCATGGGGGCTTGGGCTGAGAACCGTGGAGGAGGATATGACAGAGGGGGTGAGGGGGAGAGAGCAACTTCCATGGGGGCTCAGGGGGATTGGAAGAAGCAGGGCGGACAAGCAGCCTGTGTGTAAATGTGGGCACATGCATCCCACAATGGGTGTGTGTGTGTGTGTGTGTGTGTGTGTGTGTGTGTGTGTAGGTCAGAAAACAACCTTGGGTGCTTGTCCTTGCCTTTTCCCTAATTTGGAAACAGGGTGTCTTTGTGTGTGTGTGTGTGTGTGTGTGTGTGTGTGTGTGTGTGTGTGTTTTCTACTGCATACATTAAGCTCTCTGGCCTACAGCTTCCTAAAAATCTCATGTCTCCATTTCCCATCTCACTCTAAAGGCACTGAGGGTGCGGATGAGCGCTACCCACCCAGCTTTCTACTGTTCCAGAGGATTCCAATGCAGGTCCTCAGACTTGCATTTGAAGTACTTTTAGTTAGTCCTCAGGGACCATGTTGTTGTTGTTGTTGTTGTTGGTGGTGGTGGTGGTGGTGGTGGTGGTGGTGGGTTTTCTTTGGGGGAGGGGGCAAGGTCTCATATAATCTAGGCTGGCCCTAAATTTTCTATGTGGCTGAGGATGACCTTGAGTTTCTGATTCCTGTCTCTAACTAACTCTTAAATGCAGAGATCACAGAGTATATTAACAGAGTCGGTTTATGATATGTCAGGGATTAACCTCAGTGCCTTGTGTATCCTAGCTAGGCAAGCACTCTCCCAACTGAACTATATGTCCAGACTTTTTTTTTTTTTTGAGACTGGCTCATGTAGTCCAGGCTAGACTACAGCTCTCTATGTATCGTAGCGGTTGACCCTGAACTGATGTCTCTGCCTCCTCTTGAGTGCTGAGATTGCAGGCATGCGCTCTACCCTTGCTTAGAGTCCTTTGGCCTTAGCTGGCAGATGGCTGACCCTTCCCTGTGTCCTCTCATGGCCTTCCCTGTCTATCTGGGCCCTGCTTCCTTTTCTTCGTGCTTTTCTGTCCCATTTTGTTTCGAAACCAGCTCTTACTGCATAGCCCAGGCTGCCCTGGAGATCCTCCTGCCTCAGCCTCCCAACGTTGCTGTGCCACCAGGCCTGGTCCCTTTCTTATAAAGACGTATGTGGTTAGAGGATAGGGGTACACCCGAGACAGACCCAAAGATGGGGATGTTAGCAACCCCATCTTTGCTTGCTTCTTTCTGAGGGGACTGTCTCTGCACACCGCACTCTTCCTGTGTGCTCAGCATAGTGCCATCCTAAGGGCTATCCTCGGGTACCTCACAGCTAAGTGTAGTGTGGTGTTCAGCAGCTGAACTCTGTCGGACGTTGCAAAGCCACGGAAGCTCTTTGGGTCCCTTACCGTGTCCCATCTGTAAGAGTTAAGCCTTCTCGTTCCCCACACATTCACTGGCAATCCAGCCAGATTCAGCTGTTTTTTTTTTTTTTCTTTCTTGAAATAGGAGATGGAATTTTCCCCAATGTAAAAATAATGGTGCCCAATTCTTGTGGGAGGTGGATGGGGCTGGTGCTGGCACCGCAGGCCCTTCTTTTCCTCAGAAATAGCCCCACAGTGGCCTCGTTTTCTCAAACTTGCAACTCAGCGCACACTTAGCCTTTAGCGAGAAGAAGCCACGCTGCTGAAGTTGAAAAGGGAGAACTCCATTTGTCAACACAGGCAGCCACTCAAGTCACGAGAACCAAAGAAGGCCCCAGCCAGCGCTTCTCCAGCGGCCTTAGGGGTCAAGGCACGGAGCCTGACACAAACCCACTCACAGTCGAAGAACAAGACAAACAATGAGGTACAGGCTTCCCCTGTCGCTGATAGACAGGACATAAGGAATGTGAGTAGGGTAGATGACATTGCTAACTGGTTTTGGAGCCTGGGGACCTTAGTGGAAAGATTGGGTATGGGCTTGGAGAAGCCTTGAGAAGCCAGGGACATTAGGACCCGGAACTAGGAACACCCAGGCAAAGACATAGTGGGGAGGGAAGTATTTTTTCTCAATGGCTACAGCTGAAGTTGGCAAGGACCCTGGCTTCGATTAGGTCTTAATAGACTTGACCTTCCCATACAAGCTCTGACCCCTTCTCCCTAGAGCTCAGAGCTAGTATCACACTGACATCTTTTACATCAAATGCTAACAGAGGAGACCCAGGCTCCCTTTGGACTCCATCATAGAGGAAGCTGGAAGGATGGTCATTTTTCAAATGCCATGATAATAGCTTTAGGACTGAGCCTGCTTCAGTTAGGCCTGGGGAGGAACAGGAAGGAGGCTAGGGCTCGGGGGCTGACACTTTCTTTGCTATGGGAAATGGAAAAACAAAAACCTTTCTGCAGTCTTTAGGCCCACCTAGAATCTTCCTTCCCTAACAAGGATTTTCCTTCCACTGCTGGTGCAGTCCTGCTGCCCCGCCCCCATGGCTCTCTCTGGAGAAGGCTCAGTGTGGCTATGGGAATATATGCTAAGGGGTCAAGAGTGGGAGGAGTCTGTTGGGGGAGGATCCATGAACTTGGGAGTTGCAGAGTCTCTGAGAGGTCTCTTTGAACTCTAGGGTTCCTGCCCTTCCCCAGTAGGGTTGTCAAACCAAGGACCAAGCCTGTTCACCAGTAAAACTACCGCCCCCAGCCCACCCCCAGTTATAGTCTCTGCTGCCTAGGACATTTCCTCTTCAGACTGTTCTTTCCCTCCCCCCTCCTCTTTCTCTTCTATTCCCTTCCCTCCTCCTCTCCTTCCTCCCTTCTCCCTCCTCCCACCTCCCTTCCTTCTCTCAAGAAGTGACAAGCTCGCCCTGGCCCCACGGCTTCCTTGTTTACTCTGCAGTCTGACAAGGAAAGAGCCCTGCCTGCCTCCTCCGGAATAAGTCTCCTGGCAAAATTAGCTGCAGGATTTGAAATCCATTTTGATTCCGCCCAATATTAATTATTGTTGTTTTCTGCTGTTCATTACCAGCTTGTTTCCTTGTGCAACTCTGGGGAAACAAAGGATTTTCAAAGCATTTTCTGCAGAGGAGGCGCCCCCCCTCCCCGCCATTGCCACTCCCGCTGGGCTACTACCATGCCCCACCCAAGTATCCTCCACCTGGGCCTGGGAGCCCTTCTGGACTCCTGCACAAGGGACTTCCCCTGCTCATTGTGCAAGAGAGAGCAGGCAGGAGCCAGGCCAGGCCAGGCCAGGCCAGATAGGACATTGGCAGGTCCCTCTTGCCCTCTCCCTCCTTCCCTCCCTTTCCCTCCCCTCCCCCACCCTCCCCCACCCCTCTCCTTCCCTTCTTCACTCTTTAAGCTCCTTCCCAAGTCTGCCAGCCTGCCCACAGCAGCTGTACAGGAAATGCATTTTTTTACTGTTATTTCTGTCCCATAGAGACAATGAAGACAACACACACACAGCAATACTAGAGACAGAGCCTATGCCTTTATACCTAGGTATACAACCATGGTCACTTAGGCCAAGACACAGGCCTTCTAGCAACTGGCCCTGAAGTCCCTCGTGCCATCTCTCGGTTGCTGTTCTCCAAAGATTTTCTGTTGTCATTGCTGGCACCGGGGTCACCATCGTCCTCTTCGTCTTCCCCATATTTCCTCAGGCTAGGCCTGAAGCCCTGGGATCAGGTAATCTTTCCACTTCAAGCTCCCAGAGAGCAATTGGAATGGTAGACGCCTGGCACCATACTTGTCTGAATTATTCTGATTTCTGAAGTCATGGGCTTGACGTGTCTGTTTTTGAACTCCATGTAAGTAGGTCATACACTTGCTATGTATTTGTGTGTGTGTGTGTGTGTGTGTGTGTGTGTGTGTGTGTGTGGTTTCTTTTGCTCAACACTGTCTTGGACACTCATCTTGCTGTTACGTATAGTAGTAATTTACCTTAAGTGTAGAATGCCTACTTGGGTGGCTATGTCATGATTACTTTATCTGTTCTGATGAAGGACATTTGAGTTCTTTCCAGTTTAGGGCTCTTATGCGCACCAGCACTCATGTCTCTTGGTATAAGCCTCAAAATGAATTGCATGTCATAGGATATACAACAAAGACATGCCTGATTTTTTAAGGACTAAGCCAGTACAGGGTAATGCTTCTGTCAAAGGTCTGAGGGAGAAAGAAGGCCATCACAGTCATGATACAGGTGGAGAAAGGCTTTTGCTAAGGTGCATTTGCTAAGTTGTGGCAAATATGGCTTCAAATGACTCCTATCTTCACTCATAGTGACTTTGAAGTTAGTCATATGACTTGCTTTGGGACACCAGCAATCGTGATGCTGATGAAACTTTGAATCCCAAGGCTTGTCTATTACCATATTGTAAATGTTTGTGTCTCTCCAAAATTCCTTTAGATCCTAAGACCCAGTGTCCTAGGGTCATGATTAGATAGTCACGTCAGTTCAATTGACCTGAGAGACACCTAGGTGATTGCCAAAGCATACATCCGAGAAGGTGATTCTAGAAACATGTGGGTTCTGATCTGATCAATGAATTTCTCTTGATTTGTAATAAGATGACGTTGTGGGAGGCCAGGCTTTTGGAGAAAGTCAGTCATGGAGGACACGCCCTTGGGGCTATATCTTGCTCTGGCCCTTTTTTAGAAAACAGAAAAAAATTTGTTTACATCCCAAATTTCAAATCCCTTCCCAATCTACCTGCCCCAAACATCCCACTCCATCTCCCTCCCCTTTACCTCTAAGAGGGTGCTCCCCTGCCCACTCCTGCCTCACCCATATAGCATCCCCCTTCTCTGGGGCATCAAGCGTCCACAGGACCAAGAGTTTCCCCTCCCCCACTGATGCCAGAGAAGGTAGTCCTCTGCTCCATGTGTGGCAGGAGCCATGTGCAGAGTCCCTGGGAGCTCCAGTAGGGGTTCCAGATAGTTGATATTGTTGTTCTTCCTATGGGGTTGCAATTCCCTTCAGCTCCTTCAGTCTTTCCTCTAACTCCTCCATTGGGGTCCTCAGGTTCAGTCTGATGGTTGGCTGTGAGTATCTGCGGTCTTAGTCTGGTACTGGCGGAGCCTCTCAGAGGATGGCAGCCATAACAGGCTCCTGTCAACAAGCACTTCTTGGCATCAACAATAGTGTCAGCATTTGGTGTCTGTAGGTGACATGGATCCCTAGATGGGGCAGTCTCTGGATGGCCTTTCCTTCAGTCTCTGCTCCACACTTTGTCTCTGTATTTCCTTTAGACATGAACAATTCTGGGTTAAACCTTTTTAGATGGGTGGGTGGCCCCATCCATCCACCAGAGGCCATGCTTATCTATTGCAGGTGATCTCTTCAGATTTCATCTCCCTGTTGGGTATTTTGGCTAATGTCATCCCCATTGGGTCCTGGGAACCTCTGCTTCCCTGACATTTGGGACTTTCTAGTGGTTCTCCAAGTTCCCCATCCCCACTGGTACTTATTCATTCTCCTGACCCTCTAGACTTCTCTTCATTCTGTTCCCATACCTGGTTCTGTCCCCCTTTTTTCCTCCCTCTCCCCTCTCCCACCCAGGTCCCTCCATAAAAATATGGAACCCTTCACGAATTAGCATGTCATCCTTGCATAGGGACCATGCTAATCTCCTCTGTATCATTGCGATTTTGGTGTATGTGCTGCCGAAGTGAGCACTGCTCTGGCCCCTTTTATGGTCCTCATTTCTTCCTGCTTCCTGTCTGCCATGAGGTGAACTCCTGTGATGTTTTGCCTGAGTGCACAGGACTAAGCAACCACAGACTAATCCCTCTGAAACTTTGAGCCAAAATAAATCTTTCTCACGGAACTCATGCCAGTCCGGTATTTGGTTATAACAATGAGCAAAGTTACTAACCCAGGGAGTATTGAGTGGGGGACTCTTCTGGAGGGGATCGGTTCATAAGGGAACTCATGTGTCCCTTTTTTTGCTGCAAGGACACAGAAACCAGACAGCTTTGTGTCAGCTATAACAAAAGCCCTAAATTGTATGGTACCCAGTTTGGCGTTGGGATGGCAGGAAGGCTAGAAGAATAGTGAGTTGTGTTTTGGTAACATGCGAATGTTTGATGAAATGTGTGTCAGGCTTCAGCGTCCACTGTGTTTGGCTCACTTCTCTTTTCTTTGTTTGATTCGGATTTTCACTCTGTAGCCCAAACGGGCCTGGAAGTCACTGTGTAGCCCAGGCTGACCTGGGACTCCTGACCCTCTTGCCTCCCAAGTTCTGGGATTGCAAGTGTGCACCGCCATGCCTAGCTGTATTATTTTCTTTATTTTATTATTTATTTGTAATGCACCAAGTCTACAACGCTGCCATATTCACATAGGTGTGGGGGTGTGGGAGTCATATACTGGGTTATGGGTAGCCTACCAGTGGCTATGTCTCCCAGAAAAAGAAAATGACTCTCCTCCAACTGCTTTCCCTCCTTCTGGTCTCCTTCCTCCTTTCTCCCTCCCCTCTCCCTTCTTCCTCCTCTTTCAAATGCGTGTACATATATATCTGTATAGCACAGATGTGCCTGGTGCCCGCAGAAGTTAGAAGATGGCATCCGATCTCCTGAAGCTAGAGTTCCAGTCAGCAGTGTGTTGCCGCGTAGGTCGTGGGAACTGAACCTAGGTCCTCTGGAAGAACAACCATTGACACTTATTCATTGAGCCATCTCTCCAGCCCCAGGAGTACGTGTGTGTGTGTGTGTGTGTGTGTGTGTGTGTGTGTGTATGAAACGCTCTGTTGTGTGTCTGTGAAACTGTATGCACAGAGGTCAGAGGGCACGTGATAGCTATTTCTCTCCACGTGGTTTCTGAGCATTAAACTCGGGTTGTCAAGCTTGGTAGCAACAGAGCCTGAACTCACTCAGTGGTCCCGTTTATACAAATTGCCCTTCTATTTGGAGGTAGTGCCTGAGATAGAGAGGCTGGGCTCCCAGGCACTGACTTCACAAAAGACACCGAGCAGTCCCTTCTGTGTCCTCCAGAGCTGTGGAAGCATTCGGCTTAGACCTTTGGAGATCTAGGTTAGAAAACCAGAGTGCAATGTTGTTTTGTTTTGTTTTGTTTTGTTTTTTTATTTCTTTAAAACATTTTGCATTTTACATTATTGCATTTGAACGTATTCATTTGTGGAGCGGGTGTGAGTGTGCTATGGCTTGGCTCATCAGGCTTGGTGGCAAGCCCTTGGACTGACTGAGATGTCTTTCCACTCTGCTTTTTACTTCTTGAGATGGCTTCTCACTATGTAGGCCAGGCCGGACTTGCAATCTCCATCCTCCTGCCCCTCTCAGCCTCCTGAGTACTGAGATTACAAGTGTGCACCTCCGCACCTGTCCCCAGAGTACAGCTTTCCCACACTCAAGAGTCAGTTACCTCAAGACGGTGTATTTATATCTTTCAGTTCCTATGAATTCTGGACTTGGGGTCAGCCAGCCCCCATGTTCTCCCCCGAAGCCTACGCTACCAGCCACTGAGTCCTTTTAGGCTTCACGTTGGCTGGGACAAGCACCCTGGCCTGCCTTCACGGAGTAGTTGGGAGACGGATGTCCTAATGCTGGTGAAAGCCATCGAAGCCCTGTAAAGCACAGAGTGAGAACAAGACAATGCAGCGTCGTCATCCCCAGCAGCTGCCCTCGCCTCCAGCTGCTTCACACTGGGGCGGTGGGGCTTGAGTTCACCAAGATCGGTTTGCTTTATGGCTCCTCTCCTTAGCAGCCCACATAATTAGACATATTCAGGAGCCACAGTGGCTTCCGAAAGCTTTCTCTCATTATCTCTTCATTTTCAAACTGGTGGAGCTACACATAAGAGCCACCATCTTTTTTGTTTGGTTTGGTTGGGCTTGGTTTGGTTTGGTTTTTGTTTTTGTTTTTGTTTTGAGACAGGGTTTCTCTGTATAGCCCTGGCTGTCCTGGAACTCACTCTGTAGACCAGGCTGGCCTCGAACTCAGAGATCTGCCTGCCTCTGCCTCCCAAGTACTGGGACTAAAGGCGTGCGCCACCATCGCCCAGCAAGGGCCACCACTATGAGGCTCCCTGCGACTTTATGAGGCTCACTGCAGCTTCTTCCAAGAGAGACTGTCACACTCTGGAAGCCCAGCCTCCCAAATGACCACCAGCACATCTCTACCCAAGGGCTTTCTCCCTCTTCATTTGCATAAATGGCTTCCCTATACAGCAACACCACCTTCCTGAACCATAATCACCAAAACTATTCATTTTGGGTTTCCTATCATGGTAAACTGAGGAGGGGGGTTCCCTCGGCCTCCGGACATGCTTTCTGAGGCAGCATGATGATTACATGTACAAAATTGTGGGGTAGTGGGCGCATGCATTTGCACATATTCAAGGGGACCAAGAGCCATTATAGGTTGTAGCTCATCGACACAAGGCTGTCTCAGTAGAAAAGAAGTCCCTAATCCTTCTCTCCAGGGCGGTTCCTATGTGATGGGGAGTTTTCAACATCAGTAAGACAGTATCAGTGTTAAGAACTGTTGTAGGCTGGAGACATGGCTGAGCAGTTAAGAGCACTGCTCTTCCAGAGGTCCGGAGTTCAATTCCCAGCAACTACATGGTGGCTCACAGCCATCTGTAATGGGGTCCCATGCCCTCTTCAGGCGGGAGCATCAGAGCAACAGTGTACTCAAATGCATAATCTAAACAAACAAACAAACAAACAAACAAAGAGCTATTGTTTCAAAATGGAAAATGGCCAAGGGTGTCTAGCATGAGGCTGGCAGGTGTTCTGAGGGACTGGTGAGAGACATGCATCGGGTCACACCATGCTGAAGAACAGAGAAGGTTGATGGCGGTGGGTGTTTTTATGTCCTCTTTCTTCAAAAGGCCAGATTCGTTCCTCCCTTCTCAGCTACAGACAAGCGGTGTCACACAAAGGGCAGCTGAGCTGAGAGCCCAGGGCTAACCTGGGAATTTGGACTCTGTGGGCCTTGGATAGATAGAGCCGTCGGAGCTCTTCTGCACAGTGCTGGCTCTTGGGTTCTATTTTATTTCATCTTTGAAGTGGCGTCAACAGTGGAGGGCGGATGGGGGGGTGTGGGCTTATCCAAATGATTTCTCTGCAGGAGCTTTGCTGAGAATTAACTCTCTGGGACCACCCACACTTAATCCTTACTGTAGAGTTCTAGCTGGGGACTGAACGCCTCCACAAAGCCTGGAAACCTTGCTCACAGTGGGCAGGCGGCTGTGGTGGCCATGGCTTTGCTCTCTGGTTTGAAGACCATGAGGGACACTGCGCTGTCCGAACACATTATTCCTGTGTGGACACATAGTGCCTGGAAGTAGTGGTGGAGGAAAAAGCTATTTATCTTAAGGTGAATACTGGTTCTTTATTGAAGAACCATTCTACTGTGTGGGAGGTATTAGGACATAGAGGTGTGTTTTGGGTTTGCTACACTGAGGTGTGTGTGTGTGTTACTGGTCTTACTGGTATGGGGTGTCAAGGATGCCTAACATCCTATAATGAGGAGACTGGCCCTTACAATGGGATTTGTCTTCGGCCAACTACCGACAGCGCTCTTGCTGATGAATGAGCTGGCGTGCAAAGAAAGTTCCGGGTGTCCTTCCTAAAGAACCAATTGGTTCATTTGAGACTGCAGGTCATTTTTCAAGGCGACTCAAGGGATTGGGTGAGGACTTCCTCTGAGTTGGGGGGGGGGGAGACCAGTAGCAAGCCTGGCAGCCTAGAGTCACAGGAAAGAGGGGTGCAGGTGCCGAGGGACCCCATGGAGGTCAGGCAGAGGCCACCCAGAAGGGGGAGCAAGGGTCAGTGGGGAGGGCGAGGAGGGTACACGGTACACGAGGTTACAGGGTAGGGAAGCTGTTTATACAAATGGAAGAGTGAGCAAGATGTCCCATGGGTGGGCGTGTGCTGGTGGTCCCTGTGAGGCTGGGCCCCTCATAGCGTGACAGCGGTTGGGGGTGGGGGGATCATAGAGACTCAAGACAGGGATTTAGGACACTGGAGAATCAAGCGGCCAGGTGGGCCTAGATTAAATAGAAAGGGTCTCTGAGGCCGCCTTTGTTTTCTGCCATTTGCTTTTGCTCTCCTTCGGGTGGGGCTTGGATTCTGGCTTTGCTGACACCTGGAAGGGCCGCCAGGGCAGCAAGCAGGACTCCTGGAAGTTGCACAACTGCCCAGGCATGGCCTTGCCTGCTTACCGCTTCCCTCTAGGAAGTGGATTCCATATGTCCTCAGCTTGTTAGAGGGACCAGAGCATGTGCCACAGGGCGGGACTCTTCAGCCACTGCACAAACAGGCCAAGCTGGAGGGGCTTTCGAGCCCTCCCACCTGTCTTTATTGGCTGCCGGCCTGTTCTGTGTCCCACAGTTGTGGGCCAGGCCAAGGGACTTTTCAAAAAGCAGGTATTGAGGTCAATGCTGAGCCTGTATTTTGTCTTCAGCTAATCTGTGGTTTGTAAGGCAAAGGCATAAGATGACAGTGACAAGGACAGAACTCAAACACACGGCAGGGGTGGGGGAAGTGGAGGGGGGAACGTTGATTTCTCACAAGCTTGTGGGGAAGGGACTGGGGCCCAGCTGCTGACATTTTTACAAAGCAAATAAGTGTCAGGCCAAGCTGGTGACCTCGGTGTGAATGGAAAAAGATGGTCAGCTGTGTGGCTGCCAGAAATGGCGTGTTTGTCAGCCCACCTGTTAGGAAGTGGAGAGGGAGATGTTGGGTAACATTGTCTCGGCAAATGCTTACCCATTGCTGGCCACAGGCCTGGCGTGGTCTGAATGCTTCATGCGGGCTGGTGCCTGGGCTCTACCCACTGCCTAAGCAAAAGGGCTCAGCTGTGGCTTTCATTTGCAAGACGAGGTAACTGAGGCTGCGGCGTTCATTTCTTTATCCTAGGAGGTGGTGAAGTAAGGCTGTGAATCCTGGCAGCCTGGCACTGAGTATCCAGGCCCAGGCCAGCTGCCAGGAGTGTGGAAACACGTCCAACTGGGGCAGGGTGTATGATCTCTGTTCCTGTTATGTTTGTTTATTCATTTCTGTGTATGTGTGCATGTGTGCGTTGAGCGTATGCACACATGTACACACATGTGTCGCAACACCTGTCAGAGGTTATGAATAAAGAGACAGAGGTCAAAGGGCATCTTGCAGGTTTCAGTGCTTCCTCCCACAGGGACATAGGGATTGAATTCAAGTTGTCAGGCTGCATGGTAAATGCTTTCACAGGCCATCTCACTGAACTCTATGTTCTTATAATAATAATGATTATGGTTAAAATTTAAGAAGAAAAAGAAAAAGAGGCCAATCATATGTGTAATGAATTACTCTAAAGTTTAGTGACTTAGGGCTGGTGAGATGGCTCAGAGGGGAAAGGGGACTGCTATGCCGTCTGACAATATGAGTTTGATTTCTGGGACCAATGTAGAGGGAAGAGAGGACCAATTTCTATAAGTCGACCTTTGATCATGTATGGCGTGGTATGTGTGTACCACCATGCACATAAAAAAACACACAGCATAAATCAATCAGATGTACTTAAAATAAAAGTTAGTGATTTCATAGCTGCCGGGTTGGTACAGTGCCACACTATACTGGGACTTAATTGCCCTCAGTTAAGATTCTTTGTCTAGCTTCATGTCTCTTCCTCTCATCTTCCCTTCTTCCCAGGCAGTTGGCCTGAGGCTGAGTCATAGGAAACCAGTGACGTCAGCTGTTACCTGAGATGCCTCACCTGGAGCATCTCTACGCAGCCTCTTTGTGCAGGATGGGCTTCCTGATAACCTGGTGACTGTATTGTAAAAGTAAAGGGAGTCTCGTAATGACACTTCCACCATTGTCAAAAATCTATCTCCCCCACAAGAGAAAGTGAAAATAATAGTAAATCTTCAAAGTTATATGTTTGTTTGTTTTCGAGACAGGGTTTCTCTGTGTAGTCCTGGCTGTCCTGGAACTCACTCTGTAGACCAGGCTGGCCTTGAACTCACAAATCCGCCTGCCTCTGCCTCCCAAGTGCTGGGATTACAGGCGTGCGCCACCACCGCCCGGCACAGTTATATGTTTGTATCTATGTATCTCTGTGTGGGTATGTGCACATGAGTGCAAGTCCCCAAAGAAGCCAGAAGGGGGCGTCAGATCCCCTGGAGTTGCAATTCTAGGCAGTTGTACGCTGCCCAATGAGGGTGCTGGGAACTGAACCCACAGACTCCAACTCTTCGAAATAGTTTGCTAAAAAATATACTTTTTAAGCAAAGTCTTTGTATATAGTCAGGGTGGCTTCAAATTTGCCATCCTCCTGTCTTAGATATATACTACCGTGCCTGGCTTGGACCTTGGCTCTTTCTAAAGTTTTTGGATGTTTGTGTATTTAGGCTTCATTCTTTGACAATGGCGTACATTTATATAATGTACTTTGATGGTTCCAATGCTCTATTCTATCACTCTTATTCCTCACTCCCTCTAGAACCCCTGTCCCCTTTGGAGACAATGTTTTACACCGGAACTGGAGACCTGCCCATTAGGCTAGGCTGGCTGGCCAGTCAGCCTCAGGGACCTGGCTGTCTCTGCCTTTGCACACTGGAACTGCAAGCTGTACTTCTGAGAGCATGCCACGACGCCTGGCATTTTGCTTGGGTACCAAGTGAACCATCTCCCCAGTCCTTGGACTCTAGTCCTTTAATGGGATGGGCCATGTTGGCTCACACCTATGATTTCAGCACTTGGGAGACTAACAAATGAGGATCTCTGTAAGCTTGAAGCCAGCCTCTGCTATAGAACATGACCCTGTCTGGGGGAGGGAGAACCCTAACATCAGATTGTAAGAAAGGCATATGTTATGGAAGATCTTGCAGCCATCTTGCAAAATATGATCTGCTTTTTTTCTTTTCCTTCTTAAATCTTAAATTTTATTTATTCATTCGTCTCATTCATTCATTTTTAAAATCCCACTTATGCCAGGCTGGATGGAAACTTGTATGTAGCTGACCATGACCTTGAATTTCTGATTCTCCTGCCTTCATCTCCCTAGTTCTGGGTTTACAGATGTGCACCATCATACCCAGTGTGTGTAGTGCTGGGGATAGAACCCAGCGTTTTCTAGGTGATGTTTCTCAATCAACAGATACATTCTGAGCTCCATTTAGTTCATGTTATGTTTGTTTTTGTTTTCTTTTGTTTGGTTTTTCGAGACAGGGTTTCTCTGTATAGCCCTGGCTGTCCTGGAACTCACTCTGTAGACCAGGCTGGCCTCGAACTCAGAAATCTGCCTGTCTCTGCCTCCCAAGTGCTGGGATTACAGGCGTGCGCCACCCCTGCCCAGCTCTCCGATTAGTTTAATTTATTGCTGTTGTTGTTGTGTATGTGTGTGCCTGTGTATGGTGTTTGTGTGTGTTGAGTGTGAGTGTCGGCACATGTGGCAGTCAGAGGACAACTTTTGGGAGACACTTCTGTCTTTCCACTGTGACCTATTGTGCTATCTTGCTCATTGCCTATCCCCACCCCCTTCCCCGAGTTTTTGCTTTTGTTTTTGTTTTTTGTTTGTCCATCATAGGCAGATCCCAACTGGTCATAAATTAAGCCTAATTCATTCTGGAGACACATTCCTTGGGGAAAACATACTAAATGAACAGAGCCTTGTTTAAGAGCCTTTATTCTGGTCCCATCACAGTTTTCCTGCTAGACCAGGCACACTGCTCCATGGAAGACAGCAGCTATCAGCAGAAGAAGCCCTTGGTCTGAAGAAGAATTGCCTTCAGCTTTTGCGTGTACACGTGTAGGAGGCTCTAAGTGCAGTACTGGGATTCTGAGTTTTATCGGGTGCAGAAGTCTGGCTTGGCCTTAATTTGTTTTTCCCTTGTTATGGGTTGAATTGTATCCCCTTTCTCCAATACACTGTGCAAAATTGTGGGGTAGTGGGCGTATGCATGTGCACATATTCAAGGGGACCAAGAGCCGTTATAGGTTGCAGCTCATCGACACAAGGCTGTCCCAGTAGAAAAGAAGTCCCTAACCCTTCTCTCCTGGGTGGTTCCTATGTGACGGGGAGTTTTCAACATCAGTAAGAAAGTACCAGTGTTAAGAACTATGTAGCCGGGCGGTTGTGGCTCATGCCTGTAATCCCAGCATTTGGGAGGCAGAGGCAGGTGGATTTCTGAGTTCGAGACCATCCTGATCTACAGAGTGAGTTCCAGGACAGCCAGGGCTACACAGAGAAACCCTGTCTCAAAACAAACAAACAAACAAACAAACAAACAAAAAATGGTTAAAAAAAAAAAAAAGAGCTATGTAGGCTGGAGAGATGGCTCAGCAGTTAAGAGCACTGTTCTTCCAGAGGTCTTGAGCTCAGTTCCCAGCAACTACATGGTGGCTCACAACCATCTATCCTGGGATCTGATGTCCTCTTCAGATGTGTCTGAAAAGAGTAACAAGTATACTCACATGCGTAAGGTTAAGATGATGCTTGGACGAAGAGACGTCATAATCAGAGGTCGGACCATGGCTCAGTGAATAATGTGCTTGCTATGCCAGTGTGAAAACCCGAGTTCAGAGCCCTGGAGCCTGTGTAAAGTTGGATGTGCTAACACATGTGTAATCCCAGCGGTCCTAAGCAGAGATGGGGGGAGGCAGACACAGGAGACTCTGTGTCTGCTCCCTGGAAGCTCACTGGCCCAGTTAGCCTTGGTTACATAGCAGCAAACAGCAAGAGACCCTGCCTCAAACAAGGTAGAAAGTGAGAAGGATCTACATATGAGGTAGTCCTATGTGACATGCACACTCCTACACACACACACACACACACACACACACACACACACACACACGTTTTCAAAAAGAAATACTCAGTCAGACATGGTGGCACATACCATTAATTCCCAGCACTTGGGAAGCAGAGGCAGGCATGAGTTCGAGGCCAGCCTGGTCTACCGAGTGAGTTCTGGGACAGCTAGGGCTATGCAAAAACAGTCTGTCTTGCAACCCCTCTCCCAGAAAAAAGGGGAGGGGCATGTAACCCTCCTCAAGCCAAGGAGAAAAGCCTCAGAAGGAGCTGACCCTTGACCTTGGACTTGTAGCTTTCAGAACTAAGAGAAAGTGAGTAGCTGGTGTTGAGGGAGGCAGCTGGAAGGGTTCTTCTCTTTCTTGGGGTGCTGGGGATTGGTCCCAGGGGTTGGTCCAAGTGCTCTACCCTTGAGCTACACCTGAAGCCCTCTTTTTCCTTCTTGAGACAGGGCCTTGACTTTACCCCACAGAGCTGGGATCATGGGCCTGGGCCGCCAGGCCCAGCTAGTCTGTGATGTTTTGCTGTGTGAACCTGAGCAAAGAAGAGACATTTGTCCCAAATCTCCTTTATAGATGTCCCAAATGGCACGACTGAGGGTGGGCCTAGTTTCCCAGAATGCTTCTTTCTAGGGAAAGCTTCACTTGCGAGCACAATAAGACTGCTCTGATGAGACTAAATTCGGGTCATCCAGGGGATCCTGACCTTACCACTGAGGGCTTACCTCAGGATAGGTCCGGATGTCAAGCAGTTTGAAAGAGGTAAGGAGGACCAAGACAGGCCCAGGCCCCGCCTAGCCTAGGAGCACTGTGGACACTCAGGTGTGTCCCAGGCCTGTCATCTAAGGTGTCAACACTGCGGACTTTCTCCTCCTGTGCTGTTTCCACGGCACAGGGATCCAGGCCCTCCTGGTCCCCATGCATTTTTTATTTTGCTATATTCTTTCCATTGTTCTGATGTGAATAATTTAAAGTGACACAAAAGGGGACCTATCAACTCCCGGACCCCCCCTGAGCCCATCTCTTTCCTGTTCTGCGCTGTTGTGCCTGCACCCCTCTTGAACCTTTTCCTCAGGTCCACACCCGCACATGCCAACACGTTCCTTCTCCCTCCCTCGGGTCTCAGGGGACAGCAGATGTGGCATTTTTGTGTCTGTCTCTCTCAGGCCGGCCTCTCACTGCCTTTCGCTCCTTGCACTCTCTCGGAGGAAAAGAGCTGCTTCAATTTGAGAAGCAGCTTGATCTCTCTCTCTCTCTCTCTCTCTCTCTCTCTCTCTCTCTCTCTCTCTCTCTCATCACACACAGTGTGCGACTCCCTTGGGGGCTAACCAGGGAAAGGAAGAAACGGTTCCAGACAAGATTTGTCCCTTTCCCCTGGATGAAGGCATACAGAAACAGGGTGAGTTGTTTTGGGGTCATAGACACTGAGGGGATTTTGTGTGCGGCCGGGATCTCCCAAGCGAAGGCAGAGCTGCAGCTGGCTAGCTGGCATTGTGTGCTAAGCAGCCTTGAACCAGGAAGTAGGCTGTGCTCATCAGGAGAGGGCATAGCCAGGATTTCCTGAAGCTTCTGGCCTCTAGCCTGCAACCTAGCAGTGTCTAATAGAAATGGAACTTGAGCAGCATTCAAAAGAAAACAGGTGAGGATAATTTGAATAATATATTTTATTTAATATCATTTGTCCAGAATATTTCCATTTTAGCATGTAGTGTAGGCAATATATATATATATATATATATTATATGTATATAATATATATATATATATATATATATATATATAAATGAGGTGTGCCACGTTATTTTCTTGAAACTAAGCCTTAGAAGTCCCCCGCGTCTTTCACACTTAACAGCAAATCTCAATTTAGACCGACCACATCTAAGCAAAGATCAGTAGGCACATAGAGCTGGTGGCGAGCATTCGGGACAGTGGTAACATACCCGAGCCTGGAGGCTGCAGTCCATCCAGCTGCTTAGTCGGCAGGCAGCATGCAAATGCTTGCCTTGTGTACACGTGAGGCGCTGGGGAGGGGCTGTGTGAAGAGCGCGCAAAATCAGCGGCCCTGCGTTACTATCGCTAGCACTGTTCACCATGAATGTGCTGGCAGCGCTGCGGTCCAGCTCTGTGGCTAGTGGCTTCCAGTTCACACACAGAGTCCCATGCTGGGGAATTGTTGACCCACATTCTCTTTTCGGGGAGCTAAGGATACAGTTTCCAAGTGATCTGGCCCTGTCTTCCCCCCCCCCTCCCAACCCCTCCTAGCTGGGGCCTCATCTCCTAAGTATGAGCTTCTCCGCCCCCCCCTTGCCTTAGGTCCCAGCACCCCTCTGGCCTGTCCCTTCTATATATAGCTCTCTGTGGTGACAGCTGGCCCTGGGATGACTCATCAGCCACCGTGGGTGTCTCCGGATGGAACCCTGAACATTTACTCATAGGGTGTTTTTGCAGCTTCTGGTCTCTTCCTAACAAGTCCTGTCTTGGGGGAATTGTCCTTTCTTTAAAAAAAAAACAAAACAAAACCGTGGAGACTGAGGGTTTGATTAACCAGTAGGCTTCTAGCAGCAGATCTCTGGAGGCTGTGCAGGCTTGACTCAGAGAAGTCTGTCAATGGTAAGGAATCAATCCCTTCTCCGATGTCTTGGATGGGAATGGTTCCTCGCCTTTGTTCTGAATGTCTAACTAGCTCTGGACTGCCTTGGCAGTGGGACCCAGGAGATGCCCGCTCCTTTCCAAAGGCTGTATAGGGCTCCTCACAGGGCTGCTGGCAAACCCTATCTCTTTTCAGTGGGCCATCCAGGCAGTTGACACTACCAGGCTAAGGAAGGCAGTCGTGCTCATCTGTGTGCCGTCCTGGGCGAGTCCTTTTCCATTCTGAACTTCTGTTTTCTCCTCTGCACGGCTCTCTAGTACTGTGACAATTGTCATTACTGTCCGGCCGGACCTATTCCTTTCCCCCAAAGCGAGGATTGGGGGGGGGGAATCCAGACACGCTATAAGGCCAGAACAGAAGTAGAGTGAGAAGGGGGAGAGATCCAACCAATCGCAAAGTTCTCTCCAAAGCGTCTTGGTCAATTTGGGCTACTATAGCCAAATACCATGGGCCTGGTAGCTCACCAGACAGGGAAGTATTCCTCACAGTTTTAGCGGTTGGGGGTCAGCTCTGAGGAGACTCCTTTCTAGGTCGCTTCTCCTTGTACCCTTGTATGTGGAGAGAGGGCAGGAACTCTAAGGTCTCTTTGGCAAAGGTACTAGACACACTGGGGAGGGTTCCACTACCCTCACCACACTGCATCCTCTCTCAAAGGTCTCATCACCTTAAAGGCTGAGATTTCCCTTCATGAATTTAGAGGGCTTACCATTCCTTCCGTAACAACAAGAGACTCACCTCAGCTTGAGCCTGTACCAGAGTTCTGGAGAGGGAAGTTACACAAGTCTGTTTTAAGTGTTGGAATGAACCAGGCCTTTCTGGCACTCAGGAACCCCACTTCAGTTACTCTCCCTCTCTCCCTCCCCCCTCCCCACCCCCTCCCCTTCTTCCTTCCCCTCCCCCTCCCCTCTCCCTCCCTTTCCGTGTGTGTGTGTGTGTGTGTGTGTGTGTGTGTGTGTGTGTGTGTGTATTTGAGATAAGGTCTCACTATGTAGCTCTGGCTGGCCTGGGACTCACTATGTGGAACAAGCCGACCTCAAATTTAGAGATCTACCTACCCCGGCCTCCAGAGTGCTGCTCTTAGAGGCCTGCACCACCGTCGCGCCCACTGTGTGAGAAGCTTTTGTTCTCAGCGGTCCAGTAGCTTTCTTCCTTTCGCCCACCTCTTTGCCTCAACCTTGGAGGGCCTCATCTTCAGGTCATCCCACCACCAGGGCTTCTCAGGTCTGTCTGCAGCCGGAAGCCTCGTGTGGCCTTTCCCCTCGGCTTTCAGCTTCTAAGTCCTCCCCTCCAGCCTTGGTTTTCCTTCTTTGCCCCTTTGGACATGAAGCATCTTGACCGGAGGGCTGCTGGACACCCTTACTCCTGTCCCTTTCATCACCCGCTGCTGTGACCAAGCCCAGGGAGAGGAGAGGGGGCATGCGATGCCGAGGCTACCAAGTCACCATCGTCCCTGAGTTTCCCATCTACCAGTGCAGATGAATTCATTTTCCATTCTCAGGAATTCACAGTTTGAATGATTTCCCCGCTGGAGTCATCTTGCTGCAGCTGGGATTCTGTTTATCGCAGGCTGAGGAATTTGCTTTTCCACCCCAGTAGAATTCCCTCCCCACGCCTTCCTCCTCTTCCATGCCCTCCCTTTCTCCCCTCCCCTCCTCCCTCGCTCCTCTCATTTCCCTCTTTGGCTCCCCTTCCACTTAATTCCTCCCCGATTTTCCACTTCCCTCCCCCCTCTGCTCCTCTCCCTTTTCTCCCCCACCCCCTTTTCGGTGTTCTTAGGGTGGCAGTGACCCAGGACGGAAGCAGAGCTCTCGCGCTGTGCGAGAGAACACTCCAGAGCCTGCAGGCAAACCTATACCTGAGGTGAGCAGCCCCAGCAGGGAGACAGTTGCCAGGGGTCCAGGGACTGTGTCCCTGATTCAGTCACTCCAGACTCTTCTTATTTCTAACCTTAATAAAAAATAAAATAAAATAAACCAACATTACTTGACGCAAGGCACCACATGCACTTCATATTTGGTCACAGTGGAATCAAAGAAGGATGCTTTTAAGAGCGCCATTAAGACCAACACTAAGAATTTTACGGAAAGTCCATTGAGTTCTTTGAAAAGAAGAGCGCTACCTTGCCTTCCTAACAATACTTTTTCGTCCCGTTGCTCCCTTATTTTTCCCATCACTGGCTCCGGCTTCTTAGGGTTTCTGCTGCATCAACGACAGTGTGCCTGCGAGCCTGGGACCTTAGAGCCTGTGGCATCTAGCCATGTGCGCCTGCCCTTGGAATCTTGGGTTGCAGTCAGCCAGTCTTGGCACAGGATAAATCCAAGTGTCAGTAACACCATCTCTGACTTCCTGTCTTCTACCTCCGTCTAACTTTTCCTATCGGGGGGGTGTCTGCACTGGGGACAAAGGTCTCCCGACCCAGGGTTGTGTAGCAACGGCTAAAAAACCTCACCAGCCTAGACCATGCCAAAGAAATGAGGTCGGAGCTTTGGCCTATTCACCTGCTACCACAGGGGATGACTTTTTTTTTGTCTGGGCACAGACAGCCCTACCTTACTTGTCTACCCATAAGCCATGTTTTCGCCCTGTTTTCCATTTGCCACAAAATGTAGGGGAGGGGACGGCAGGTGGTCCATGGTGGCTGGTAATAGCTGTAAACTCACCGAAAGAAGAAATCTAGAAGCACTAAGGTACTTGCCGGAAGTGCTGACATCTTGGGGGAGGTTCGCTGAAAATCGACTGACTTAGATAGGGTTTCCGTTGCTGTGAAGAGACGCCATCCATGACCAAGGCAACTCTTCTAAAGGGCAATATTTAATTGGGGCTGGCATACAGTACAGAGGTGTAGTCCGTTATCATATGGAGAATAACATGGCAGCACACAGAGAGACATGGCGCTGAGAGGTCTACATCTGGATTTGAAGACACAAGGAGTGCCGCTGATACACTGGCCAGGTTTGAGCTTCTGGCCATCTCAAAGCCTGCCCCCTGGGGACACACTTCCTCCAACAAGGCCATGCTTCCTAAGAGTACCCTTCGCTATGAGCCTACGGAGGCCATTTTTATTCAAACCACCACACCCACATATAACAGAAAATATGCAGATCAGATCGTGTACAGATCCTGTGTTCTTTGACCTTTGAACTCCACCCCTGAGAAGACCACTCATTTATGAGGCAGGAGCTGTGTTCTCTTGGCATCTTCTTCTCTTTCTGCCAGTCCTGAGACCCTTGGCCTCGATGTCCCTGAGTGTTAGTAGTTCTGTGATTAGGATTTGGGCAGTAAATGCCAACTTGCTTAGCCTTCAGGTGGTAGTCTACTGTCAACCATCTTTGTCCTAGGGGACCGAGACAGTCAGTCACAATGATGGCTTGTTGGTGCTACTCTCTCTGGCTTCCTCCTTGGCTTATCCGTGATGCTGGGATTATTTTCCCAAGAAAGTACACTTGCCTTAGACATAGCTTCTAGGGTAGCAAGAGGCTTTGGATCTCAAGTCAGTCTCTGTCCCCTCAGGGTTCCCCCTCCCCCAACTAGGTACTCACCATCTTTAATTATGAATGCTTCCTTGAGAGAGCCTTTGGCGTCTGAATTTGGAGCGGCATGCAGGATACATGAGGGCAGACAGAATGAACATTTTATTTCCCTCAGAATATGGGAATACATGGTTCAACCCAGAACAAATCTCAAGTGTCATCTTCAGAAACAGAAGCAACCTCAGCGCCTTAAAGACAGGGTCTCTTCACTGGCCTGGACTAGCCGGTTAGCTCCCAGCTGGCCCGTGAGCTGCAGGGATCTCCCTGTCTCTGCCTTCCTAGAGCTAGAAGTGTAGACATATGCTACAGAGCCTGGCATCTGTATGTGAATTTTGAACTCAGATCCTCATGGTTCCAAGGCAAACACTTGACTAACTGAACTATCTCCTTAACCTTCCTTCCGGCTTGCTAGCCATTAACCCTTTGAGGTGGTCTTATTTACTTTGTTTTGAGACGGATTGTCATGTAGCCTGGGCTGGCTTTGAACTCAGTGTGTAACTGAGGATGCCCTTGAACTCCTGATCCTCCTGCCTCTAATTCCCAAACGGGATGATTGCAAACAGACACCACCATGCCTGACTGTTCTAGTTACTTAATTTGGGATTGCATCCGTTTTTTTTTTTTTTTTTAAGCTTAATTTTTTTATTTTTTTTATTTTTTTTTTATTTTTTTGGTTTTTTTCGAGACAGGGTTTCTCTGTGTAGTTCGGGCTGTCCTGGAACTCACTTTGTAGACCAGGCTGGCCTCGAACTCAGAAATCCGCCTGCCTCTGCCTCCCAAGTGCTGGGATTAAAGGCGTGCGCCACCACCGCCCGGCTAAGCTTAATTTTTAAATCAACAAAATAGTTGGTTTCATTTTGACATCTCCACGTGTGAAGATCATGTATGTACTTTGCTCGTACCTGTTCCTCTATTAGCTCTCTGGTTCCTTTGGGGGTGATCATAAGTATTTTTTAGATTTCTTTTGCTTTATGTGTACCAGTGTTTTGCCTGTGTGTATGTATGTGTGCCAAGTATGTGCCTAATATCCTCTGGGCAGAGGAAGGCATCAGATTGCCCTGGAACTGGAGTCACAGATGCTTGGGAGTCACTATGTGGGTGTCAGAAACTAAACACAGGTCCTTTTCAGGAGAAACAAGTGTTCTTAACTGTCCAGTCATCTCCCTAGCTCCCTTTGGGGAAGGGGGGGGGGATAATTTTAAAACACGCAGATTTTATTTCATTTGTTAAGATTTATTTATTTTTATTTTTTATATGTATAGATGTTTTGCTTACATGTCTGTCTTTGTATCGAGTGCATCTCTGGCGCTCATGGAGGCCAAAAGAAAGCATAGGGATCCCTTGGAGCTGGAGTTACAGATGGTCGCGAGCCGCCAGGTGGATGCTGGGAATTGAACCTGCATGTTCTGGAAGAGCAGCCAGTGCTCGATTAAGGCTGAGCTGTCTCACAGTGGGGCTGGGGTTCTAGCTCAGTAAGAGAGTCCTTGCTTAGCTGGTGTGAAGCTCCGGCTTCCATTCTCAGTACCTGAAAATAAATAATATATAGTGTAACTCCACAATTTGGCATTAAACCTTGCCGCGACGAGTGGGGTCTGTCTCTTTCTCCTCCTCTTTAATACCAGATGCACTGGCGACTGCTTCCATCAAGAGCAGGACAGAGCTGGGCTTCTGCCTTGAGGCCCTGAGCGACTGTCATGTGAGTTGGCCGTGCTACTCAGGGAGCCACGTGGAGGTGATCGAACTGAATCGACAGTCCCAGCTGAGTCCAGCCTCTCAGTCATTTTAGTCCAAATACCAGATATGGGAGCCTAGAGGTGTCCACACGGTTCCAACGCTCCGATCTCTTGAGGCCTCTCAATGGTAGTCCCAGGCACAGTAGAACAGGGAGAAGGACCACTGTCTGTCCTGTGCAAATTCCTTACCCAGGTAAACCTGGGCCCATCACAACTCTTAAGCTGCTGGGTTGAAGGGTCACTTTTTTTTTTTAAATGCAGAAATAACAGGAATGTCCTAAGGTGATTGTATTAGTTATACACCCATTGGATGGTCACTTAACGAGTTTCTACTAGGTACAGAGATGATTGTTCAGTGATGAGCTAAGACAAGACCCCCTGCCTTTAAGAGGCTTACATTCTAGACCAGTGCTTCTCAACCTGGGGGTCGCAACCCCTTTGGCAAACCTCTCTCTCTCTCTCAAAATATTTACATTGCATTCATAACAGGAACAAAATTACAGTTACGAAGTAGCAATGAAAATAATGTTAGGGTTGAGGGGGGTCACCACAACATGAGGTACTGTAGTAAAGGGTCACAGCCTTAGGAAGATTGAGAACCATTATACTAGAGGCTGCTGTCGGCAACTGTTGTTACCTTGGAAAAAAAAAATGTCCTGTTGAGTAGGGTTTTTTTTTTTTTTTCAAAAGCCCGTCCAGATGGCGGGGTGGGGGTGGGGTGGGGGTGTTCCTGATGAGTTGCCAGGGGAGGCTCCCGAGGTAGGTGGATTAGATAACAGAAACCCAGAGAGCTCTATTCTTCGCTGACTGTCAAGCACCCCTGTCCTTGTGTGTTGTCCACAGCTAGCTGCAGCTTCACACACAGCAGGAGGGTCTCTGGGAGCTGAGAGGAGTCCTCTCCCAGGCAGAGGGGCAGGGGACAAAAGGTTCCTGGGAGAGAGAGAGATGGCTACTGCTGCGTGGAGGATGACATTGGCTTGCTCCGGGGCAGGGACAGGGAAGTACTTAAATAGTTAAATAGGAATGACGCCCTTGGGTGACACTCCCTGAACCTGCCTCCGGAGGGAAGGTTAGCCCCTGTATCCTGGCACACTGATTCCCGAGTCAGAACGTGGGACTCACGGTGTTTTTATGCTGCTTGAGATCTGTTGTTCTGTCTGTGTCTTTGTGTTTCTCTCTCTCTCTCTCTCTCTCTCTCTCTCTCTCTCTCTCTCTCTCTCTCTCTGTGTGTGTGTGTGTGTGTGTGTGTCTATTCATGTGTTAGGATGTACATGACTATACATGTACATGACTATACACACACACACACACACACACACACACACACACACACACATATAAAACCTCTGGCTTTCACATATGCATGTCCATGTTATTGTTTTGAGACAGGCTCTCTCTCTCCCTGAACCTGAGCTCACAGATTCAGCTAGGCCAGCTAGTCACCACGTCTCAGGGCTCCCCCTAGCTCCGTACCCTCCCCTAGTGCTGAGATGGCAAGAATGCCTGCCCTGCTGGGTCCACTTTGTTACACGGTTGCTGGGTATCCCAGCTCAGACCTCAGGTTTAGATGGCAAACGTATTACCTACCAAGTGAGTCCTCTTCCTACCCCTCTTTTGTTGATTCACCGTTGAGATCAAAATCTCAAAATACCATGTGACCCAAGCTGGCCCGGAGCTTACAACCTGCCAAGCACTGAGGTTATAGGGAGCCACTACTCCGCCGGGCTGCCGCCTTCTGATTTTAAGCAGATATCAGCAGTGCCTGCCCGTCTCTGTACTGCACACAAAGACAAAGCAGAAGCCCATGGCCTCCAGGGAACCAGTTGAGATAAAAGGTGATACTGCAGGTGTGGCCTAGGGTTCCCGCCCTTGAAGGGCAAAAAGGGAGGCAAATTCTACGAGGAAGGCTCAGGGGTCTGCTTGGAGATTTTTCCATCACTTTAAAGTGATGGAAATCCACTTTATCCAGTCCTGGAAGGTTCTGGAATGTGTTTGAGAGAATAGTACCCTACCCCCACCCCCCACCCCCGTCTTAACAACAGGAACACCTCCCCAGACACTAAACACAGAAATAAGGTCGGCACAGAGGGCTTGAACACATGGCTGGCACTTGGGAGAGGTCCCTTTCCCCTCAGCATCTCTCCAGACCAAGCGGCAGTGCGGTTGGTCTACGCTACCCATCCGCTCAACAAATATTTACTGAGTTGTGTTCCATGCACATGGCTAAAATATAGCTGTGTGAAGAAGACAGACGGAGGAAGGCCCGCCCCTCCGTGCAGCACCCGTTTTAAATTACCTTTATTTATGGTGTGTTCGAGGGGGTGGTGTGCGGGAGGTCAGCGGGCAACTTTCTGGAACCAGATCTCTTTCCACCATATGGGTGCCAGGGTTCAAATTTAGGTTGCCAGGCTTAGTGACAAGGGCCTCTTCACCTCCAGAGCAGCCTGGCCAGCCAGGGGTGCACGCTTGAATAAACAGGAGGCAACAGAGGCAGGCTCGCAACATTGGATTTACAACTCAGAGGTCTGCTGTCCCTTCCTCTATGAAGTCCCGGCTGGCTGACATCTCTTCTTAAGCAGACGTCACCTCTGAGTCCGATCACCTGTAGGTGTTCTTAAGAATGTTCCAGCTAGGGTCAGGAAAAATGGCTCTATAGTTAAAAGCACTTGCTGCTCTTAAAGAGGACCTGGGTTTGTCTCTAAACCCCCACATGGCAGCTAAAATCACTAACTCCAGTTCCAAAGGATCTGAGACCCTCTGCTAATGTGCTCAGGCACCAGGCACGCATGTGATGCACATATATACATTCGGGTGAAACACTCACACACAGAAAATAAATTAAAATGTTCGTATTTAAAAAGAAGGAGTGTCCCAACTAGGCATGGTGGGACATGTTCTGGAGACTGGGGCAGGAAGATTCTGACCTGGAGAAGAGTCTTGACTACATAGCAAGACTGAGTCTCAGTGAAACAAAAACAAAACAAAAACAAACAAACAAACAAACAAACAAAAAACCCAAAAAAACAAATTAGGGCTGGGAGATGACTCAGTTGCTAAAGCTTGCCTTGCAAACACAGAAGACCTGATTTCAATTCCCAGAAGCCACCGAAAAAGCCAGCTATGCTGAGATACGTGGCTGGGAAGATCACAGGGTCTCAGTGGCCAGCCTGACTAGCCCACTTGGCAAAGTTTCAAGCGAGTGGAGGAGCCTGTCTGAAACAAACAAACAAACAACCAACCCCCCCCAAATAAAATCAGTGGACAGCACCTAAGGAATAACAGTTGATGTTGTGCATGTACACAAGCATGCAAGCACCACACACACACACACACACACACACACACACACTCTCACACTCCAATCAAATACCAAGCAGCAGCAGCAGTACCACCACCACCACCAACAACAACAAACATCAATCAAAGGAAAAAAAGAATGTCTCAGTGGCCAGGGTTGTACCTCTGGTTGGTTGACTGCTCACCAGCACCCCATACTCCCCCCCCCAAATGCTGCCTCCTCCCCCCTCAGCTCTACAAAACGAATATTTCCAGCTCAAGCCCTTTAGATCCAAGAGAACCAGACTCATGTATTTTTTTCTTGATTGATTAAGGCTTACTCTCTGAATAGCAGAGGGTTCCTTTTCTAGTTTCCTTCCCGAATGATTGACAGAACAGGTGAGACTGTGTTCAGGAGACACCCAATCTCCTAACCCTGACCCATCAGCCTCTACATGATAATACAAGGGGAGACTTTGCTGCGGGTGGCCACAGACACTGACACTGCCTACAGCAGTGGAGGTTGCTGCTTCATTATCAGGAGTTTCTTTATTAGTCTAAAAACAGATTAATAGAGGAGTTCACCCCGCCCCCGAGAGGGGAGAGAAGGGTGGAAATAAAATTTCCCCAAGACAAAAATAGTCAGGGCCCATGCAGTTAACAAGACCCTCATCAGAAGGCTATGTTCAGACACTTGCTCTTATTAGGACAGTGGGTGCTTCCTGTGCCTCAGGCTTAATTCCAGGCGCTTCTCCCATTTGGATTTCGGCCTTCCTCTGGTAAGCCCCTCTGGATTAACCTGTCACACTCTGTCAGTCATGACGCAGGCAGCTCTCTGTGTCCAGGCTCTGGTTGCATTATTTATTTTCCATAGAAAATTAGACCAGAGAGCTCCACCGAAGTGGGGGGCTGGGATTCATTTCTTTACCGGACTTCCTCCTCTTCTAGCGTCTAAGCTACAGCGAGGACGGGATGTGCCATCTAAAAGTTGGGGAGTCCTTAGCCAAACATTTGGAATTCCCCCATGTGGCAGCTGAGCAGGCACTCCCGCTCCTGCCCCTCTTCGCGCCTTCATCAATATCACCCTGCCCTTTGTAAGACAAGGCTCTTGGAGAGGCGTGATGGAGTGTGTGTGTTGGAATAGGACGAGGAGGAGCAAGAGGAATAGTCGTCTATGGAACACATCTTTCCTGCCACGCCCCTCTGGGACTGGAATGGTGTCCAGGTCCATGCCCATGCCCACACCCTACATCTCATTGCCTCCCTCTCCGGCAAACTGTGGAGCAGAAAGCACTTTGCTGGGGAACAATCTATCCCCAGTCTCTCACTGTAAGGGGCTCCAAAGCAAACTTACCTCCCTGGACTCAGAGCTCACGAAGGCCTGGGCTATGCAAAACCTTCCATTTTTTGTTATTGTAGCTCTGTGTTCAGTCTTGTTCCTGTGGTTGACTTTGTGACCTTTATTAGACTAGCCACAGAATGGTTAAAATTAGAAAGATGGAGGTCAGGACGGAGGGAAATGAATTCTCATGTGTCCTTAGTGGGAGTGGAAGAAAAAAAAAAGGCCAGCTACTCAGGGGAAAGAGTTTCTGATAAGGTTAAACACATGTCTGTATGTGATCTAGCCTTTGCTCTCTGACTTTGACCTAGAAGTGATGAAACTCTGTGTCCTGACAAAGACCTCCATGGGGAGTGTTCATAGCTGTCTTAAGTCACAGGAACTCCAGAGATGCTTATGAGCAGGCATGGCACCTCCATGCAGTCAAGGAGGAACGCTACCTGGCAGTCAGAAGGGCCCAGGGTGGATGTAATGAAGGATGCGCGCAATCTCAGCCCTCAGGGGGCTGAGGCAGGAAGATTTAAAGTTGAAAGCCAGGTTGGGTTACATACGGAGACCCCTTTTAAATAAATAAATGCAGGGAGGGATATTACTCAGTGGTTAAGTGCTTGTCTAGACTATATAAGGTACTGGCATCAGTTCCCAGCACTACAGAAGTATAACACAAACCCAAAATATATACATAGAAACAAAAAAGGAACCATCTATATATTCAAAACAACATGCACGAATCCTAGATATGCAGAGCAAACGAATCTGGCCACAAGATAAACACTATACAGTTCCACTAATACAAAGTATTGGAGTGAGCCAAGCTGACTCAGAGTAGCTGTGCGCTAGATATCTGCTACATCTCCTCCCGGTGGACCGTTTGCAATGTCTCTAGGTGTTTTTGCCCATTACGACTGCACTCAAGAGCATGCATATGCACACTGCTGCTACTAGAAGGGTGACGGTAAGGATTCCTGCAGTGAACTGGTTGGCCCCCCCCCTCCAAAGACCCAGAACTCCATAGAGTCAAGATAGAGAGCCCTGGTAGGTAGTAATGCAAGTTAGCAAGAGTTATTTCTTTCTTCTTCTTCTTCTTCTTCTTCTTCTTCTTCTTCTTCTTCTTCTTCTTCTTCTTCTTCTTCTTCTTCTCCTCCTCCTCCTCCTCCTCCTCCTCCTCCTCCTCCTCCTCCTTCTTTTTTGGTTTTTCAAGACAGGGTTCCTCTGTGTAGCCCTGGCTATCCTGGAACTCACTCTGTAGACCAGGCTGGCCTCGAACTCAGAAATCTGCCTGCCTCTGCCTCCCAGAGTGCTGGGATTAAAGGTGTGGCCACCGCTGCCCGACCCGAGTTATTACTTCTTAAGGAGTGCTGGCTGGCAGGGGCATGAGGGAACTTTCTGGAATGATGACAATGTTCTCTACTTGTGTTGTCTAAAATAGCAACCGTTAGCCTAACGTGGCTGTTTAAATTCAAATGGAACATAATTAAAATTTGAAGTGCCCAACAGCTGCAAGGGACAGATGTAGACCATGTCCACCTTTGCAGACTCAGCCTGGGCGGGGCTTGCTGTCTTTCCTCCGCCGGGCGACTTGAAAATGCACACCTTTTATTGCATGTCAATCCCATACCTCAACACATACAACACGATGAGGCAAGAAAAAGAGTCCTTTTACAGAAAAGAAATGGGGATGCTGGTGCAGCTCCCGTCCACAGTGGAGTGGCTTCTGTCCTCCAGGTGGTACCCCCATGGCTGGGCCAGGCCTGCCTACACAGAGTGGCACTCAGACAGGGCGGGGCTGTGGAATCCTTCAAATGGGCTTCAAAGGGCCAGGAAACGCCAAGGCCATTTACTCTACGGGGAACTCAAGGGCTGCTCCAGCTCCGGGGGAATTGACTAGCCCGTCATGCAGACCTGAAGAAAGAAAAGGCTCTGCTTCCCCCATCCCCCACCCCCATCCCCCACCCATCTACCCACCCACCCATTGCCAGGTAGCCTCCCCCCACCCTGGGCTGCAGGCTCTCCCCGGCAGAAATTGCTCCATTCCCGAGTCACTGCCGCCTCTCTTCTCTCTTCTGGTGTGAGGGTTTTACAATAACAGCATTGTAACCACTTTGAGAAAACCAATAAAAAGGCGGTGACAAAAGAATAGCGAGCCGGCTGGCAATTGCACGCAGGAGCGCAGGCCTGGGTCTTTTGCTGCTGCGTGTTTAATAGTGCTCCTGGGCTGCAGGCTGCAAAGACGCACGTGTTTATTTGGGGGATGCGCCGGGACTTAAATAATGAATTGCCTAAGCATTCAGATGAATGCGGGGAGCCGCGCCAGCTTTCGCACCCAACTTGGGCCAGCAAAAGGAGCCGTTGTCAGACCTGTAGAGCTGGCTTCTTGATGGCCTGGAATGGGGAGGTAGGGACATGCATTTTCCTTCGTTCATTCATTCATCATTCACTCATTCACTCATTCAGTACTCCAAAATAGAACAGCCCTACTAGGTATTAATCCTGTGAGAGTTACTAAGCCACAAAACCACCAAGGTAGCCTGTGTTTGTTGAAGACAAATACCAGAAGGGTTACGAATTGCATACAACCTAAACAACTTGTGATGGGTCTCTTGTCCTCTTCCCTGACCACTAGGTGGTAGCCCCCCTGCAGCGCCTCCCTCCCGCCACTGACCCCAAGTCCCACACACTCTATGTCTGTCTCATGGCAGCCTCTTTGTCCTTGAGGTAATTTTTTGTTTGTTTGTTTGTATGGTTGGGTTTTCAAGACAGGGTTTCTCTGTGTAGCCCTGGCTCTCCTGGAAATCACTCTGTAGACCAGGCTGGCCTCGAACACAGAAATCCGCCTGCCTCTGCCTCCCAAGTGCTGGGATTAAAGGCGTGCGCCACCACTGCCTGGCATCCTTGAGGTAATTATGTTCAGAAACCATTTCAGACTCACAGAAAAGTTGCAGAAATTGTGTAAATAATCTTGAACTATGCTTTCCCCCACACTCTCCAAAAGTCTGCCAATTTCCCTTTTTCTTTATGTCTCTAAGTATATATGTGTTCATGTATACATGCATATAAGCCTGCTGTGTGTCAGCGTGTATCGCTTCCTTCAGGGTATTTGGAGTTATGGGGATCCCTTCCATCTAACACAGACCTGTTAAGAAACAAGGCCAGTCTCTTACACAGCCACACTGTCATTGTAAGGGACGGGAAATTAATACTGCAAGTATATTGTTATTGCCTAATCCACAGACATCTGTGTTTCTTCAAGTGTCTCACTACTTTCCCTTTTATGGCAAGACAAAAATACAAAACACACAAAAATCCCCAAAGCAAAAGCAACAAAGAAACAAACCAACCCAACCAACCAACCAACCAACCAACCAACCATAGCAGGAAGACCACATGGGGTTTTCTGACTCAAGACTCAACTCAAGGTGACATGTTTGTATTTTATCATCTGAAACAGTTGCATTGAAATTCTTTTTTTTTTTTTTATTGTTACATTTATTGATTGGTGTTTGGGCAAGAGGGGGATGGGCACATGTATAGAGGCAAGAGGATAACCAGGAGTCAGTTCTTGTCACTTGATGTCACTGGGCTGCATACTCTGGCCTAGGTGTGCCTGTCTGCCTTCCATCCCCCCATAGCAGGAGTGCTGGTACTTCAGATGTGTGACAGTTGGATTTGGCCATTACCCGCCATCAATGAAGGGCCTCCCTTCATTTGTTTTGAGGATTTTGGTTCCTAGAAGGAAATGACCAATATCGGGCTGGCGGGCTAGCTGCTGCTTGCTGCCTTTTCTAAATGTTAACACTCCGCAGCTCCATGGTTAAGAAGAGGTTGAGGTGAGGGGCCTTCTCGAACCTTCCGCACAGACTCCTTTAAACTCCCATCCCTCACACACTTTCTTCCGGAAACCAGAGGTCAAGAACTCTAGCCCAGTACCCTGACAGAAGGTAGCAAGTGTCCTCGGTCTCCAAGTGACACCCTTTTCTTGAGGGAACTGAGCTGAGCAGGTTGGTTCCCCCACAGGGCTGGTAGATGAAGTGTTAATATCACCACATAAAATCAGGAGTTCACTGAGGGTTAAATTGCAGTGAACAAAGCCCCCTTACGGGGGATGGGGAGGTGGGGAGGGGGTCTGCATTGGTTTGCTGATTCCTGCCCCCTCCAACCTTCCCCTCCTCCGCCCCTCTCCAGCCTCCCCCCACTCTCTCCAGAATCAGTATTTGCCTTCCTTTGAAGCTGTCTGCCTGATGGGCTGCAGCATCGAAAACATAATTTAATTTCCAAGATGGCCAGCATTGTCACCTGAGTGTGTGCCATTGTTGCTGCGGAGGGAAGGAGCACCTTGACATTTCTGGTTGTGATTTCAAGTGCCCTCGTGTGATAGTACTAGCTCTCATTCCTCAGAGCACAGAGACACTCAGGAAGAAGAGAGGGAATAGAAAGAGACACAGGCGACTTAGAAAGCAGGAGGGTCCAATTCGGGTAAGCCACTTGTATGTTAATGGGCAGACTCTATATAGGGCCGTTGAATCAAAGGCCTCAGCATCATGCGATTTGCTAGCAACCAAGTCCTGAAATTGTCTACAAATGAATATTATGGTAGACATACTCTCTACATGTATGTGTGATGGGGGGCTTATGTGTGTGCATGCTCCGGTGTGCGCATCTGCCTCTGTGTGTTCAGAGGTGGTGAGCTATTTACACATGCAGTGCTATGCAGAACTATATGAACCATATGGGAATCTATTTAAAATATTGATGTTCTCAGTTAAATCAACAGCGCACAATAATGTCATTGCCTGCGAGAGCTCTATTTTGACACTGGAGGGGGTTGGGGGTGAGAATCAGACACACCTTCGCTTGCAGAAGTTTTGCCTGGGATCCCGAATCAGCAACCTTGCTCCAAGAATCCAGAATACACAGAAACTACACTTGAACTAATGCCTAAAACCTGACGGAGCCATCCTTCATAGTTAATCTGGTTACTCGGGGTTTATTTCACAGTCAGAAGTTCTTATGATGGAAGGGCTCCTGCTGGCTTCTCCCAGACATACGACTGAATTAATAAATGAATGAATTCAACTTACCAGGGCAGATTTCAATTGCTTACGGAAAACAGAGTCTGGTCATTTTTCTCCCTTCCGTGTTTTCTTTTAAAACACCAATATGAGCCTCGGATGGGTGCTGTAAGAGTCATTAATCCCTGATAACCCGACTGTTTTATCTTTTGATTAAAAAAAAAAAAAGGCCGGCTGACAGTGGGCTCACAACAATAGGTTCATTAAGAGGCCTGGTTCAGATGTGGTCTGGCAAATAAACACCTGGGTCTCCATAGCCAGGCAGCCCCCAGATGCCAGACCTGGTTCTCTCAGACTTCAAATGGGAGGGACACCTAAACTAGCCTTGTCTGGGTGAAGCAGTGGGAAGCGGCCACGTTCCCCCCCTCCCCCAAATTGAGGACTTTCAGGGATACTACCTGGTTGTCACATTTTAATGGGTGCTTGTGAACAGGGACTCTGAAACATCATCACGTGTTTGGCCGTCAGCAGCTTTCAGGCCCGCTGGTGGCGTCGGGCTGCTGTATTTGTATGGGGACCTTAACAGCAGAGACTAGGCAGGGGCTGCTCTGGTGGTCCTGGAGGACTCTTAACAGTGCAGGTCTACTGGCTTGGAAGGAGGCAGCTGCTGGTGAGAGTGGGATAGGATTCAGGGCCTCTGTTCCCCCAGGAGCGCAGAGGAAGAGAGGCCTTCCATGCTGCCTTGGCCAGTGACGCCTGTAAGTCAGCCTCATGCCTGCGTGAGGCTGGGAAGCCCACTCTTCGGCCTGCCCATGGGACAGACAGCTGGCCTGGAAATGTTCCCGGAAAGGGTGAGACTGTCCCTCCCCGCGCTTTCCCTTCTTCCCTTCCTTTTCTCCTCGGCCTTTGCTTCTTTCTCTTCCTCCCATCCCCCTTTCCTTCTCTCTTCCTCTTCTCCCATCCTCTAGCTTTTCTTCGATCTCGTGTTCAGCACCTTCTTTCCTGCTGTGGTCCATTTCTTCCAGATCCTTCCACGCCCCTACCCCTCTAGTTCCCTTCCTTCCGCTCCCCCATTCCCATCCGCCTCACTTCCCTTCCCCCCCCCCCGTTTCTTTTCCTTCTCCTTACCCTGTCCTCACACCCTCCCGTTCTTCCCTATTGCTCAACTCAAAATTTGACAGCACCCAAGCAGCTCGTGTGGAGTGTCGCCAGCAAACTGCCACCTCTCTGGATGACAGCCTCAGTTAGAGTCTAGCCCTTCCCCCCCACCACCACCACCACCATGTCCCTCCACAGCATTGCCTGCTGGCCTGGTAGTCTAGGAAGGGTGGTTAAACACTTCCTGGTATTTTCATCTGTAGCTCAGTGACCAAACTGGGCTTTCCAATAGGAGGCTCTGACTTCCAGGGTCAACCCTGGCCGGTTTCTGATGCCTAAGTAGTCTCAGCCCAGACCAGAGTGTGGCCATTCCAAGCGGTATCTCCCCACCCCCACCCGGGGTGGAGGGACGGAGGGAGGAAGGGAGGTAATCGAGAGTAGCTCTTTTCCAAGAAGGTCTCAAAATAAAGTTCTCCAAGGGAAGTCGAGTTTCCTGCACGCGGCAGAAGGTGTGTGGGTTGAGCACGGTGGGATGTGTATATGTGTGCGAAGTGTCTTGTGTCCCTGGGGAGAAGGAATGACTGCTTTGGCCCAGGAGGAAGGCGACATTCTGCCTGGAGCCGCTGGGCACCACCATGCGTTCAGAGGATGCAAGAGTGCTTTGCCGGTGGAAAGCTTATTTTGCCCAGCAGGACCAAAAATCCAATTAAAGAAAGAATGAGGGAAATGCGAAGTCTGGACTGCGTGCTGGCACCGCCCTGGCCGATTTCCTTGGCAGGGATTTCTGCTGAGGGGAAGGGCCAGTGATGGTCGTGGGGATAGCCCAACCCAGAGACTCTCATGAGCCACAGCCAGACACAAGGCCGCTGCCAGACGTCCTGCCCTCTTTGCCTGTCCCCCACCCCCCCCCCCCATCCCAGGCCACCGTCTCCTGGAGGACCCGCGGATGGTGTGGAGAGCCCGACTGGCTGGCAGCAGCTAGGGCACCAGCCAGCCTCAGCTCTTGGGCCATTTGAGCCACCCACCCTCCTGTGCCTATTGACATGGGTGAGAATCGCACAGGCAGATTAAAGGCAGCATATGGCCCCCCAACTGGAAGCCAGCGGGGCTGAACCAACACTGGCAAATTGTGTTCAAACCGCATTGAGAATCCTGGCAGCTGCACCTGGCATGGGGAGCAGCCGGCGACCTGCATACAAAGGGAGTTTTATACACAGGAGGCCAAGGCAGCAGCGTTGGCGGCTCTGCTCTGCCCCCACTCCCGGCAGCCCCGATTCTCACCTCCCCCTCGGCCCAGATCTGGCCACTGGCCCTGGGAGGGGAAGCTCCCTGTCCAGGTTTCCAAACCTGCAGAAAGGTGGCAATGGGGACAATCTTCAAAGCTAGAAGGAATTTCTCTGTCCTCTTCTGTCCCCTAGCCCTGTGCCTATAAGCCCCTATGACACACACACACACACACACACACACACACACACACACCCCTCTCAATTCACTAAGGGCCACATTTTATTTTATTTGTTTACCCAGGGAGGCAGGGAACCTACAAAGAACAGCAGGGATCTCATTTCTGTAGAACCCAAAGAACCCAGAGGAGAGAGCTTCCAAGTGTCCCCATGTGTCAGGTGACACATAAGCAGTCGTCTGGGTCATTACTTGTCTCCTTTCCAAAATAAACAGTCAGGAGGCAGAGGCGTCTAGTTACTTCATGAATGAAAGGGAAATATCAAGTGACTGGCATGTAAAAATAAATAATGCGACTGGGGGAGGGGCGATCAATTAAGCTGCACTAACCCTCCAGAGCCAGGTAGGGGCGTGCTCACACTCCTGGGGTCAGCATGTAAAAACATGTTGGGTTGTGTCATCCAGTTAGTCAGGTGTGTGCTGTAGGTCAGCTTGGGAACACATGAGCATGTTTATGGTAAGATCTGCCCAACCCTGAAGGGATGTGAAGAGGGGTGTGTGTGTCCTTTTAGGGTCCTCTTCATGGGCTAGGGTTTGGATAACCATAAGCTGTTGGCTTCCCAAGGATGCTCCATCCTAGAGTCTGCTGCTGCGGCCACAGAAACCACCCATTTGGCTGGTGGTTCTCCGTCCCCACCCTAAGGGCATACCAGTATTTCCTCCTACCTGGCCATCTGCCTCAGTTCTAGAAATAGTTTCTAGGATAACTGGGGCATCCCTTAGATGATGGTAGGTGGACACTTCAAGAGACTTAGGGAAGAGTCCAGGGAGGCATGAGGCACTCTTGCATCAGATCTAAGAGAACACAATGTCATGAGCCAACGAGCCTGTCCCAAGTCCCTTTTTTAGAAAGGGTTTCACTATGCAGCCCTGGAAAGCCTGGAATTTCATATGTAGACCAGGGTGGCCTCTAACTCACAGAGAGATCCATCTGCCTCTGCCTCTCTCTGGATGCTCAGATTAAAGGTGTGCAATGCACCTATGAGCCTGTCTTTTAGATGAAATCAGACTATTAAATTTGCTGCCCAGACATGGGTTGGTGGTGTCTTAGTTAATGTTCCTACTGCTGTGCTAGAACAGCATCACGAAAACCAACTTGGGGAGGAAACCATTTATTTCATCTGACATTTCTGAGACCCAGTTCCATCACTGAGGGAAGTCAGGGCAGGAACTCAAGCAGAGCAGAAACCGGAAGGCAGGAACTGACGCAGAGGCCACGGAGGGTGCTTTTTACTAACTTGCCTCCCATGGCTTGCTCAGCTTGCTTCTTTTTATAGAACCCAGGACAACCTCTAGGGATTGCATCACCCATACTAGACTGACTCCCCGCCCCATCATTAATCAATACAATGCCCTGTAAATGTGTTCACAAGCAATTTGATGGCGATATTTTCTCAATTGTTGATTCCAATTCCCAGATAACTCTAGCTGGCCAACTCAAAGTTGACCAAAGGCAAACAAACAGCAACACACACACACACACACACACACACACACACACACACACTCACACACACTCACTCACTACCAAACAGTTGAAAAGTGGCCTCCATTCCTTATTCCCCCGGCATAGGTGCTAGATGCCCTCTTCCCTGTGGTTTGAGAGGGACAGCCATTTTGAAAGCAAAATCATGACACCTACCACCTACATGTTTGTGTTCTGGGCTATCTCAGGCAAGGTTCAGAGTGCAGTTGCTGCTGGGGGCATGGTACCTTGCTCTTGTTTCATCTCTATGTGGAAATGGACAAGTGACACAGTGGCCCACTCAAGGTCACCCAGTAGACATACAGACTGAACCCCCACTGCAGATTTTTCCTTGTTACCTGGCCAACTGCAGACGATGGTCTCCCAGTTTTGACTCATCCAGTCATGGGGAGAAGACAATGTCTACCCACTTCCTCCCAGACAAAAGGTGGGGTCCCTTATGAGACGGAAGAGTCAACTGTTCTCCCCTGGCCCCACTCTCCTGGAGAAGGACAGAAAGGAAGGCTGCCTGTCAGTTTTCTCCCTTCAAATCTAACCTCTGTCATTTCAATGAAGATGAGCCAGGGTCTGGGGACCATGGTTTGCCTATAAGAACTACAGGAAAGAGAGGCTGGGCACCTCTTTGAATCAGACTGGGGAAGAGCTGAGGGCACCTGGCTTCCTTAGTTAAATGTTGACAGTAATCCCCGAGAGCTGGAAATGCATGCTCTGTTTTGGTTTCTGTGGAAAGATCCCATGTGAGAATGTTCCCTATTTGTGGTCTTCACTTGTGACGACAGCAGTTTAGCCTGAGCGTACCTTGTGTCATCACTGACTAATATAATTGCTGGTTTACTTGACTGGATGCCTAGATGGCCCTGTGTTCCCTTCACAGTTTTTTTTTTTTTGTTGTTGTTGTTTTTGGTTTTTGGAGACAGGGTTTCTCTGTGTAGTCCTGGCTGTCCTGGAACTCACTCTGTAGACCAGGCTGGCCTCAAACTCAGAAATCCGCCTGTCTGCCTCCCAAGTGCTGGGATTACAGGCGTGCGCCACCACGCCCGGCTCCCTTCACAGTTTTAACAGTAGTCTATGTTGCCTCTTAAATTGCTCACAAGTCCTTGCACTCATTTCCCAGGTAGCCCCTGCTCACACAGATCCCGGGTTTCGCTGGGTGAATTGCTTTGCCCAGCAAGACACTGTTAATTGTGGTTAGTAAAGGTTTAAAGAGTCCTCGAGTGCTCAGGTGTGGCCGTACATGTCTGTAATCCCAGCATTTGGGAGGTCGAGGCAAGAGAATCGTTGCTGCTGTGAGATGAGCCTGTTCTAGACAGCAAGTTCTGGTTCAGCCCAGGCTACATAGCAAAACACTGTTTCAATAAATAGTAAATAAAAAAATACAAATTCTTTGTGCATGCAAATTTGCCCTCTCGTGCTTTGTTTTCTGTTACTATAACAAAATACCTTATGCTGGGTAATTTATGAAGAAAAGACATGTATATAGATCACAGTTGTGGAATTTGAGTTCAAAACATGTCACCAACATGTGCTGAGCATCTGCTGAAGGCCTTGTTGTGTCATAACACTGTAGTAGCATGGTACGCTGCAAATATGCCACTGTGCAAGCTTGGGTCTCTCTCCCTCTTTTTATAGCAGGAATGCTATCATGGGGACCCTACCTGTCTAACTCTGCTCAATCCTAATGGTCCCACCTCAAAATACTATTAAAAATATCCATTCTCGGAACCAACAACTGCCAACTGCTTGATTGAGGCAGGAGGAGGGATGCTTTCCAATCACCACTAACACCCAGCTGACACCCAGCACCAACCAGGAGGCATGCACAGTCCATGCCCAAGGGACCAGCCAACCTGGCCATAGTCATGTGAGTCCAGGCGAATCCTCAGAACTGTCCAATGTATCCTGGGTGATTGCACAGCCCTGAAGAGCTGTTTTTAAGCTAACAAAAGTTTTGTTTGGTCTTGTTCGTTATTGTTGTTGTACGTAGTAAACTACACATGTAAAAAATACCATTTTAATCTTTTGAAGTATAGTTACAGCTTGACTCATGATGGAGACGCATCCCCAATAAGCCTGTTATGAGTTTAAAATATCATAAATAAAAGATACATTTAAGCTTAATGTGGTGGTGTATGCCTTTAATGGTAGCATTCTGGAGTGCGTGCCAGACCAGACTGATGTAGATAGTAAGTTCCATGCCAGCCAGGGCTACACGGTGAAACCCTTTCTCCAAAAAAAACAAAAACCAAACCAAACAGCATGTTTTAGCCAGGCCTGGTTGTACAGACCCGTAATCCTAGCTGTTTAGGAGATTGAGGCAGGAGGTTCAAAATCTCAAGACCTGCCTAGGTTACAAAGGAAATTCAGAGCCAAGCCAAGCGACCTAGTGAAACCTCGACTCCAAATAAAAAGATAAAGGCACCTGCATCCATGTCCGTTACTGACAAGCTGGGTTTAGTCTGGAGGACTCAGGTGGAGAAAAAGAGAACTGACTCCTCTGTATTGTTCTCTGACCTCTGCATGCACACCATGGCGTCTGCATGCCCCGACAAATGAAATGTAATACAAATAAAATGACAAAGGTGTACTGAGGACATAGGTCAGTTGCAGGATGCTTGCTCAGCAATTAAGCCCCTAATTCCTTCCTGCGCACCACATATATTTGTTTTCTAATAGCAGTGGACCTATCCCTTCTTTCTGAGACCTTTAAAGCCAACATCAACATGGCATAGGATCTTTGTACTTTATCTTCATGGGAAATACATACGTGTATCTTGGGATGTGGGAGCCTTGTCCTAAGACACCTGTTATCGACTAGGATGTTTGCAGGTCAATGCCAAGGGTCTATGGTCACCGCCTTGGCAAGAGGTTGGAAAGTCTTCATTTGTTCTTTGAGGTTTCAAATTCTAGTTAGAAGTTAGGCATGATAGTACATGCCTTTAACTTTCAGCCCTGATGAGGCAGGGGTAGTGGGTCTCTGTGAGTCTGAGGCCAACTTGGTCTAACAAAGCAAGTTCTAGGTCAGCCAGAAAAATATAGTGAGACTCTATTAAAAAAGGAAATCTGGGCTGGAGAGATGGCTCAGTGTGTACTGACTGCTCTTCCAAAGGTCCTGAGTTCAATCCCCAGCAACCACATGGTGGCTCACAACCATCTGTAATGGGATCTGATGCCCTCTTCTGGTGTGTCTGAAGATAGCTACAGTGTACTCACATTCATAAAATAAATAAATCAATCTTTTTTTTGAAAAAGAAAATCTATTTGGAGAAGGTAGAATGCACTGGGAGGTTGATTCCAACTACCCCTGTGGGGGTTTATAGCCACTTTTGAGTATGGTGGTGGTTGTGTTGTTGTTGTTGTTGTTGTTGTTGGTGGTGGTGGTGGTGGTGGTGGTGGTGGTGGTGGTAATGGTAGAGATAGTAGTAGGTAGAAACCTTCTGGAGTCCTTACCAGGCAGGGATTGAAATGAGACGCAGACATGAGTTTTCTTCGAATGAGTACTGTTCTCATTGGCTTAAAGCCTAAACTCTTCTGGTTGCTGAGGTCACTGGGGAGCAGTTCACCCAGGTGGCCCATCTGGAAGCTTCTGGAGCCCAACTTCTGAATTTACATCTTCATTTGCTGTTTGCTTACTCTGTGACTCTTGTCAAGGGAATTGAACACATAGAGCTATTGAGTCGATTGAGAGTTCTTGGCCTCATGCCTTTGGTACACCAGGCAGGGTGCCTGGGAGAGGTGAGAGGAGTCCATGGTGAGAAGCCCGTGTTGGCCAACCAGACCTGCTTTCCTCATCAGCAGCAACTCAGTTAACCAGATCTCATGATCACATCAGAAACCTTTGCTTGCTGCCTGTTTGCTTACAGCTCATTGTCCACAGGAAGTCATAAATCCAGACTCACGAGCAAGAGGCAAGAGATGTCTTCCACTTCGAGTGAGAAAATGCAGTCTTATGCAAGAGGAAGAATCTCAGAAGTAGGGACACATTTTTAGGACGATGATCATATACCACTGTGACCATTAGCTTACAAACCATTTATTAAGGCTGCACTAAGACATGCCTATAATCCTAGCACTTGGAGGATTGTGAGTTTGAGGCTAGAACAACCTTAAGTAAACACACACACACACACACACACACACACACACACACACAAGACACTTTCAATATATCCTCATTATAAAAGAGAAGGGAGAAAGATCATACCATATCTATAAGAACAAGTCTCCTAAATTTCTAAATGTGTGTGTGTGTGTGTGTGTGTGTGTGTGTGTGTGTGTGTGTTGGAGTGAATGGAGAAACCTTCACAGTCCTTCTTCAATTCCCATGAACCTGTGACTAAATTTGACTACCTTGTAATTTGTCATCTTGGGCTCCATAAATATGTATACTTACTGATCAATGGGGACATTCACAGGGACAAAGAATCCTATTGGAACTTGCGCTGAATGTCACATAGAGTGAGGATGTAGGCTCAGCTGTAAGGATCTAGCTTCTACTCTCGGCCTCTGCAGTGGATTTCTAGTGTTCATTGTCTGCTTCTTTCCCACCATTCTCAAGCTGCTTTCCCCCAGTGGCTGCTGCCTGAACCCTACTTATTTGTTTTAGCTCTTCCCCACCAAGGTGGACCTCGAGATCCGATGTGCCGATCCCCTCTTGCACAGTCCACATCGTTTAGGCTTTCGTGTGTCCACCACGAAATGGGTGAACGTGTGTTCTCAGAGGTCGTGGTGACCACGGGTGCTGCAGGTGATGTGTGCTCAGGCAAGATGTGTGGAAGTCACGTTCGCACTGAGAGCGCCCAGTGATTTAGCTGGGGATAAGACACACGTGGACGCCAGATGCTGGAGCCTTGAAAGCCGGGCGCTGTGTGGTTGGGAGGGGCGGCTCTGTGTGGGGGGAAGCAGCTGCCTCCCAGCAGTCATTTGGGACCTGTGAGGTCTGGTCAAATACTGACAGCGACAGACTGCCAAGAAACAGCGAGCCAGCGGGGACTGCTTCCTCAGGAAGAGAGCCAAGAGGGGGCCCTGGCAGGAGCCGGAGCAAGGACAGGTTCTGGAAGAAAGGGGAAGCTTTCCAACCTTAGGCGAGTGGGCAAAATTTAGTTTATTTTATTGTTTTGTTATTGAGACAGGTTCTTATGTCTCCCAGGCTGGCTCCAAACTCACTGTTCAGTCAAAAATGACCTTGAATTCCAGATCCTTCTGCCTCCACCTCCTTAGTCAGGGATTATAGGCATAAGCTACCATATCTGATAATTTATGTGCTTTCTTGGGTGCTTGGGATCAAACCCAGAGTACTAGGCAAGTAGTCTACATTCTAGCCCACTTGTCTGGTTTCTGTTTGTTTTGTTTTTGTTTTTGGACTTGTCATGTAGTCCAAGCTGGCTTCAAATCCATCATCCTCCTGTCTCTGAGAGCTGGGATTACAGGTGTGTACCACCACGCCTGGCTTCACTGGGCGAGGTTTTGCTGTTCAGACACTCTATTTGCTTTGAGTCTTATTGCAGTCATACCCCTTTATACAAAATTGGGAATATATAGAAAAATGTAATGATGGCAATGCTACTTGCCCATGATCCTTTGCTAGAGATGACTGCTGCTTACATCTAAGTGTACATGTTGCAGGACTTCAGTGGGTGGGGCGGAAACCCCCCGCTGTCTGGATCCAAGCATGAGCCCTATCACATCAGCAATATCGTTGTTTATTTTACTTCTGTAGGCCTCCACTCTTCCATCTTTAGAATGGGGCCTTGAAGCCTGGCATTGTGGTACCCACCTTTGATCCCAACATTTGGCAGGAAGAGGCAGGCTTATCTCTCTGTGATCAAAGCGAGGCTAGCCGAACCATTTCCTGGCCAGCCAGGGCTACATAGTGATGCTCTACCTCAAAACCAAACTAAAGCAGAAAATGAGACTGCGGATGGTATTTGTCCTTTGGGGTTAGCTAAAGAGCTGACTGAGATGGCCCCTTAAAGCGGTGCAGTATGTGTTCACAAAGTTCTCCCCCTCCTGACTACATTACCATGTATCGCCACTGAGACAGAACTCTTCAACATCTCGCCTGTGAATCTGCTTTATTTTCTCACCTGATGTTCTAAAACCAGCCTTTCTTTTTATCATTACAAAGTCACTAAAGATGGCTGTGGGGTTTTCTACCCTATGGCATCATCAGGATTCAACAGCATCCTTTTTGTTGTTGTTGTTTTTCAAGACAGGGTTTCTCTGTGTAGCCCTGGCTGTCCTGGAACTCACTCTGTAAACCAGGCTGGCCTCGAACTCAGAAATCCGCCTGCATCTGCCTTCCAAGTGCTGGGATTACAGGCGTGCGCCACCACGCCCGGCTATTATCCTTTCTTATGAAGGTATAATATGCTTGATATAGAAAATAACATGAAGAAAGAGGAATAGAAAGAAGAAAATGAGGATGACCAGGGGAAGCAAGGAGCATACACGCGGTCAGAGCTAAATAACTTGAGGCAAAATGGGGAATGCTCCAGACCCCCGAGGGCCAACGGGCTATTGAAAACCCTAAGTACTCTGACTTGCCCCAAGTGAGCAGCTGGAATGAGAGAAAGAAGTCTTCCGAGTTCTTAAAGGATGCTTGCTTCTGCCATGTGACAGGTTTTCTGAGCTTGTTAGAGCTAGGAAGCTCTTTTAGAAACAGGGAGGCCCCGCCCCGTTGCTCTCACCCCACCTCTACCCAACTCAACTCAGGGGATGCCCCAGAGCTTTGAGCTTGCTTTGGCCTCGCTCTGCTTCCCCTGGACCTCCTTTGAAATGTCTCCATATTCCATTTCCGCACATGACACTGACGGTAAGCCCCTAAGTGTCCCAAGCCAGGCTCTAAGTTGAGAAAGGACTTGGGAAAAAAAAAAAAAGACCTCTGTGCCATAGGCATTTCTGGAAGGGTGTGGCCTGTGCCTCCTCTTCAGGGTTAGCTTCAGAAGTTGTGATTGCTTCTGTCTCTATCAGGCCATCTGAAAGAAGACAGTGAGTAGTTCCTCCCAGGAACTGGACATGGCTTCCACCCTTCAAGAAGTCACTGGGGCTTGAACAAGCTCCGAAGTTAAGAATACTTACTGCTGCCGAGCGGTGGTAGCGCACGCCTGTAATCCCAGAACTTGGGAGGCAGAGGCAGGCAGATTTCTGAGTTCAAGGCCAGCCTGGTCTACTGAGTGAGTTCCAGGACAGCCAGGGCTACACAGAGAAACCCTGTCTCGAAAAACCAAAAAAAAAAAAAAAAAAAAAAGAAAAAAAAAAAAAAGAATCCTTACTGCTCTTGCAAAGGACTAGGGTTTAGTTTCCAGCACCCCCCATGGTGGCTCACAGCCACCCATAACTCCAGTTCCAGGACATCTGACATCCTCTTCTGACCTTTTAGGTCACCAGACATGCATGTGGTATACATACACACATGTGGCCAAAACAGTCATATATGTTAAAAAACCAAAACCAAAACCAAAACCAAACCAAACCAAACCAAAACAAACCCCAAACAGACAAATGTCATCTCTTCTCTCTCAGAGGCCTGATTGGCTTTGGGGTTTGACTTCCCCGATAAGGGCACAATGGAAGTGTTGCCATGGAATTTTGGAATGCGGGACCTTGGGTCTGTGAGATAGAATGTGGAACACCTACTAAAGAGGACAGAGCAGGGTGGTTGTCAGGGGCTAGCACCAGCTGCCCAAGCCGTGATGGAGGTCCCAGGACGCCCCAGACCTTCTCAGACACCTAGCTGATTGCTGCGTGAGCTGGAGCTGTCAGGCGGAGCAGAAGGACTGACTTCAAAAATCTTGAGCAGAAAGCAATGGTTGCCTTCAGTCACTTTCGTTCTTTGGACTTCTTGGGGTGTATGTGAAGGGTGTGGCCATTGGTGGAGGAGTCCTTGAGGGCTCCAGGGACAGTGCACTACGTACGGCGCAGCATGCTTTGGGGTCGGCATAGGTGAGAATCCCGAGCTATGTACAATCTAAGAGGGTGTCAGGGTTTCTATCTGAAATGTCTCCACGGGCTTCTTATATCTTTGGCTACAACTGTTGGAGTCTTTGGGAAGTTGGGCCAGGCTGGAAATTGGTCATTAGGGGAAGGCCTTTGCGGGTGTCGATGAGCCCTTAGTTCCTAGCTCTCTCTACTTCCTGGCCCTGCACGATAAAGGGCTGTCTGCTTAATGCTCCAGCCACCAGGACCTCTGGCATGCCTTCTCCTGTATAACGGACCCAGACACGTGAAGCAGTGACCCAAAGCCAACCTCCCCTCCCTTAAGTCGCTTCTGTCACATATTTTTGTCACAGTGACAAGAAAAGTAGCATAGAGAGGGATTGATTGGCCTTGGGGTACTCATCTTAGACCATGAAGGAAAAGATGGAGAGTGCTTGTTAGCTTCTGGCACGGCTGCCTGGGAGGGCACACAGCTGGCACGCAGCACTACCCTGGGCTTGTTTAATTGCTCGTTCTCTTCCCCATTCGCTCCATCTACCCCCACTTCCTACCCTGAGCCGGGCGGTGGGGGAGGGGGGGCGAGGAAAACCCTTGACATCCTCCTTCCCAAGTCCCGCTTAAGACAGAAGTCCACCACCTCGGCGGCCGTCTGCTGGCCTAGAAAATTTCCTATGCGCTTGCTGCCTCTTCCTGAGGGCTTTGTGTGTGCGTTTGCTTTGGTTCTTCCGGATGAATACCCTTTTATAGTTGGCAGGGTCTAGACTGTAGGCCCTCTGGAAAGAGCAGCTGCGTTTGGTTGTGTTCTTTGTGGCCTAGGTGTGATCCATGGCTTGAGACTGAGACAGACAAGCCACCAGCCTGGGGGCTGTTCTTCCCTCCCTTACCATCCATTGGAGCAAGGAGGGGGAGGACAGCAATTCCAGGAGGGACCTCTTAAATTGAAGGGCAAGTGGCTGGTTTGCCATGCCGGCTCTTGATGTCCAAGGACACAGCACACACACACACACACACACACACACACACACACACACACACACTGTTTCGGGGATCCTCTGTGAAGCTTGCTGTAGAGCTCAAAATAATCTTACTCGGAGAAGCCAGCTACACACACACACACACACACACACACACACACACAGCACTCTCAGGCACGAAGGAGACTGCCCTAGGGGAAACACTGTCTGCAGGAACCAGACTCCACAACCTCCCCTGGGACTCGTCATCGTGTCTCTCGTCAAAGTGTCACTTGTCAAGCGCAGCTCTGGCTCGGCTCGGCGCATGGCGGCGCGGCGCAGCTCACCCCCTCTTCCAGCGTGCTCCTGCCCTCCTCCTCCCTGGCCCCCACAGTACGAAAGGCCTCAGAGGGGAGCCAGCACTGCTGAGTTTGCAAGCAGGTGCTGTCTGTCTTGTCCTTGGCAATTCCTTGGCCTGGACCCAGCACCCTAATGAGCCCCAGGGATGATGGAAGGCCACTTACACGGTTGAGGTGTCCAGCCAAAGCACTGGGGGGAGGGGGGGTCAGTCTCACCTTGGCAGAGGGTTTAGTGTCCGCAGGCCAAGCTCAGCAATTCCCGGAGTTCCTTGTTTCCCCCTTTCTTCCCACGCGCCCCTCCTCCCAAAAGGAAGAAAAGGGGAAAAGGTCTTTCTTGGGTTGGTAGGGCAAAGGTGGGGGGGGCGGTGGCAGTGGGTAGGGAAAGTGATCTGAGGGTAATGGGCCTCAGCGGGCAGCTAAGAGGTCACCGTCCACTACTGCACCCTCTACCCAACGGGGTCGAGGTGGAACCTTTGCAGGGTTCCTACCTGCTGTGGTAGCTAAGCGAGTGGGCTCCTCTGCCCTCGGCTTGCCTCTGGCCCAGCTATCTTCTGTGGAAGCAGCCGTTCTGGGCTGTTTACCTAGGCCATCTTTATGTATTCTATTCGAGGTCCTTGGACTACCAACACCAGTTTCTTCACCCAAGAGTATATACTCAGGTCATCTAGAGAGCCAGAGGACAAAACCCATCTCTTTCATTGGGCGTCTGGAATAAGCATTCCACTGATAGGAGATGAGACTGTCGAGAAGAGGGGCATTTAGTGGCCAGGGCACTAGCCCACCAGGGGAATCAGACTGTTCCAGTTGCTGTGGAAACTAAGGTGTTTGGAGAAATCAGGTTCTTTGCCTGAGGTCACGCCACTGGACACCAAACTGAAATCTCAATCTCTTTTTCTCCTAACCTGGGGGTTTGTTTACATGGCCTTCACGTGTGCATGTGCATCTCCCAAGGCTACAGAGACAGAAGTAGTGAGTCCTGGAGGACGCTTGGGTTTCCTGGTCCAGCACCATCCCACCTACCTCTGTGTGTCTCTCTCTGTGTGATACTGTCTTTAGGAGACTGTCATTTCAAACAGCTCCCAGGGAGTCACCGAAAGGGATCAAGAGCCTGGATTTTGTAGTCACACATACGTAGGCCCAAGTTTGAGTCCATCAAGGCTCATTGGTCTTTTACACCCTCCCCCAACCTCCCTTCTCACTTGGGACCTTTGGCAGGGGATGAGACAGTGTGTGACTGAGAGGGCTTCGGAGTACATTCACTATGGTGAGAGGAATCCGTTTCTCTGCCTGTGTCAGTTGAATCCTCCAGGAATTAGATGAAAGGAGATCCCAGGGACATGGGTGGGAAATACCAAAAATGCTTACCCAGTGAAGAAATGGCTAGCCACGAAGCACTGGGCTCGCTCCGTGCAGTGGGGAAGCTTGGCTTAAAGGCTGAGACAAAGCTTTTAGGCTCTAGAGCTGGAAGCTGTCAGCTACTTGGCCTTTCTCATGGGAAGCTCTCTCGGGATAGTCTGAGGAATGGGCCTCCGTGGCTGACACAACCCCTCGGAATCCCTCTTTATGGGGTTCTTGAAAGTCAGCGTGTCTGGTGCTGGAGCCTGCCGATCGTCTCCTGCTTCGGGGATTCCTCACCGGCATACAAGCAAGCAACATCAGAGAAGTTGCCAGAACTGCCTCTCTGCTTTCCGAGGCTACTCCATCGGCAGGCTGCGCCACCCAAGTTCAAGGTGAGGTGAAAAAAGACGTCCCCGTTCAGGGGACAGTGGCGAAGTTCTGGGAAAGCAGAGACCAGCAGAGACACTGCCGTGACTACATGCTGGGAAAACAAAAACAAAAACAAAAACGAAAACAAAAACAAAAAAACCAATGTGCTACCAGGAAGTAAAGGAAGAAATCACACCATTTCAGACTCCTTCTGTTTGTTGAAGCAATTAATACTTTACTGAGTGCCTACTGTGTTCCAAACTGCCTTAAACACTGAGGATAGAGGATGGATAAAAATCCTACCCGTTGTAGATTCTGTAGTAGTGGGGGAAGACTGGCAATACACAAACAAGTGCTTATTGTGCCAGGAAATAACTGGTGTGAATGAATGGATGAAGAAGTGATGGAGGAACTCTCCCCCCCCACTCCCACCCCACCCCACCTACCCTCCCCACCCCCACCCTCCGTGTCTGCAAAGGTCTGTAAACTGCAGGGGAGAGTGAATGAGCAGGCTTAGCTATTAAAACTGTATCCCAGGGATCTAGCTCGTGGGACTGGCTGAGCTTCTGCTAGGTGTAGGATAAAAGGGCCGTTTCCCCAGGCTGAGTCCTTGGCCAAGGTCACCAGCTTCTTAGAGACAGCATGGGAACAAGAACTGCAAAGACCACAAGCTTGTTTGACCCTTCACCTCCGAAGATCTGTCTGGCCTATCTAGGTTTCCCAGCAAAACGCAGTCCCTGGGTCTGCTAACCGAATGGGCCCTGCGGGTGCCTGTGTCTGCCCGGCCCTCCACAGAGCTGAAGGAAGGGTCCGACTGAGAGTGGCTTTGAGCTCAGGAGCCGGAGAGGGCCCCCAGGAAGGAAAGAACTTGGGGATGTGATTGGACTCAGCCAACTCTTCCTGGACCAGTCCGCACAAGCCCTCAGAGGCGGCTGTTTCTGGCCTTCGTCCAGGTCTAGGACTATCAGTGGAAGTGTGGTGACCAAGAGAGGATGAAGGCTGGCAATCTAGGGCCAGTAGACTCCCTGCATTATCCCACTAGTCCTCCCTGGCTGCTAAGCTGGCAGACGCGTCGTCCGGGGTGGGGTGGGGGGGGGGGGAAGAAGATAGCGTGTCCAGAAAGGTGGAGGACACTGAAGTGGCGATTGCAGAAAGGCAGAAGAGTGCATGGAGAGGGAAGCTGGGGCTCCGGGGTCCCGGAAGGGGCAAGGGGCGAGGGAATGGAATGCTGAGAGGTTGGCGGGTGGTGGGTGAGGGCGTTTGGGGAGTTTGTTTCCAGACGAGGAGCAAGGCAGAGGCGGCTCAAGGTGAGGGGGCGGGAGATCGGGGGCGGGGTGTGTGTGTGTGTGTGTGTGTGTGTGTGTGTGTGTGTGCTGCAGCATCTCGGACCACAAAGGGCCGGGGAGCTCAGGCCCGCGGTGTTAGCAAGCCTTATCGATCGAGGGGCGGGCGCAGCGAGCGCGCCGAGAGCGGCTCCATCCATTAGGGCCGCTGTTCGCCTCCAATTAGAAAAAAAATCATTACTCAGCAGCCAGCAGCGGCCTGCGCGCCGCCCGGGACCGCCCGCGAGCAAGCGAGCCAGCGAGGGAGCGGCGGCCTCCCCCGCCCCGCGCTCCCCACCCCCCTCCCCCGGCGCCCCGCCTCCCGCGGCCCTAATGACAACTATTAGAACTGCCTCCCCGCACCCACCGCCTGGCGAGCACAAAAGCGCCAGATTCATTTGGTAATCGGGGTAATTACAGCGGGGCGCGGGGGCGCACGCGGCGATGGCGGGCGCGCCGGCGGAATGCTAAGGGGCCCCGGCGCGTCGCCCGTTCCCACCCCGAAGCCCTCCCCGACTGGCCTGGAGCCCCGGCAGCTCTCGGTGCCACAACTATCGGAGCCCGAGCCCTTTTCCTCGCTGCAGTCGCCGGAAGGGGGTGGGGGGGGGTTCCGATCGCTAGACAACGCAGAGATGTCACACACACACACACACACACACCCTTCCCCAGTTCCCCGCAGTCCCCGGCTCCCCTCGCCAGCAGTCTCCGCCGCGAGGCCTGCGGCGTCCGGGACAAGATTTGCTGTGTCCAGGAGAAGCCCTCCGAGGGCCGAACGCATAATAAATACCATGTGTTATGTATTTACTCTGTTGCCCCATCGCGCTGCGCCGCCCCCACCCCCTCGTGCACCAGTCTTCCTTCCCTATTTACAGGCGAGAGGCGCTGTACCTCGAGAAGGCTGCCCTCCCCCGCGCCCCCCCTTTGAGAGCTTTAGGATGGATGCACCGTGTCGTTAAAGCTGAAAGGAGCTGTTCCTTATCAGTAATGGTGTTTTCCTCAGGCCTTTCCCCTCACCTGCACAGCGACAGGTACCACCTGGGTGGTGCACCAGGACTAGGGTGCCCGAAGGCCCTGGTGTGTTTGTTGTGTTGGGGGAAGAGGGAGGAAGCATTATGCGGCTCTAGCAGAAGGCAGCTGAGGCCATTTTCAAGGGGGGGTGTCCCACCCCTGAACTGCAGGGACCTGACTCCTCGCAACATCCAACCTCTTTGCCAGGCAAGAAGGCATGAGTGGAGGGGGCACGTTCTTGCACCACAACTGCCTAGAACAGCAGCAGCTCCTTAGGCCGCCCCTTCCAGAAGCTTCCCCCTCCTTAGCAGCCCTGCCGAGGTGCCTTTCTTGCAGTAGCATTTGCCTTATCTGGGGTGATTTTTTTCCATCCACCCTTTCTGGGCAGGCTGAACCAATCTTCCCATACAGGACTTATCTGGCGGAGAAGCAGGGAATCTGTGCTGGAGGCAGGCCTATCGAAGGGCCTTGTGTGTGTTCTTAATGACCCATAACAGCTCTCAGAGGTGAAAAACAAACCCTTACACCCCGTTAACTCTTTCTGGACCCGTTGTGGTCTAGGAGACTTCTCGGTCCTGCTAGGGTGTCTTCTTCCCCAGGGGCTTCTCTGACTTTTCAAACATTAGTTGGGCTTCTCAGTGGTGGTGGAGATGATGGTGGTGGTGGTGGTGGTGGTGGTGGTGGTGGTGGTGGTGGTGTGTGTGTGTGTGTTAGAGCTGTTCAAGTAGGGAGCTGCAACCCCTGGAAGTACCAACACAATTCTGGGTAGGTACGCAGCTTTCTAAAAGGAGGATTCTTAACAGGATCTGAGGCAGACCCAGAGGATAAGAACCACCCACCAGCTATTCCATCTCTGGCGGATCTGATCGCTGAGCCTGGCTTCAAGACCAGGACCAACAAGGCCATCCCAAAGCAGTTGCGATTAAAACAGTGAGATGATGCCTTAATATTTGTACAGTACAGGCATGTACGAAAATAAATTATTAATGATGCCCCAAATGGCTGTGTGTATGCATGCACGTGTGTGAGTTGATGGCTGTGTGTGTGTGTGTGTGTGTGTGTGTGTGTATGTGTGTATGTGTGTGATTAGAATTATACGCTTTGCTCTTGGGAAGCCTGTTTTGAACCTCTTCATTTCTCTGCTCCATAGGACCAAGGGGGACTGATCTGGGAAGTACCCTCTTCTCTGAGATCCAAGCTCCTCTGGTCCTCTGGAGACGCACCGCACTTAGTCATCCGTATGGACTCAGTACACCTTTGTCCACTAATCAAACCAAAGACTCAATCAACGGTCTCCGTCCAGTGTCCTGTCCCTTCTCTACTTACAAACAGAAGGGACTCTAGACTTTCCCCAACTTTAGTCGCTAAATTCTTTCTGGTGCCTAACGCAGAAATGCTCGACAACTACTTTAATTTTAAAAATAGCCACGTGTTGAATAAGCCCGAATCTAGTGTGTTAAGCAGGCCCCAGAGAGGAGGAGGAATGGATGGATGAGGTGGTAGAAGAGAACGCTCTTCCTTCCTAAGCTAAGAAAATAAAGCAGGGGAAACTTGGCTGAGGTCCTGAGACCAAGATTAGAACCAGTGCTCCTCACCGTGACACCCAATCTTCCCACAACCAAAAGCTGTCATAAAACACCCTGACCAAAAGCCACTCGGGGAAGGAAAGGATTCACAGATCACGGTTCATCACCGATGACAATGAGGGCAGGAACTCAGGACAGGAACCCAGAGGCAGGAGCTGAAGCAGAGGCCGTGGACGGATGCTGCTTACCGGCTTGCTCCCCATGGCTTGCTCAGCCTGCTTTCATCAGGACCGCCAGCCCAGGGATGATGGCACTCTCCACAATCAGCTGGCCTCCACATCAATCCCCGGGTCAAGAAAAATGTTACACAGGCTTGCCAGTAGGTCAACCTGCCGAGGGCATTTTCTCAGTTGAGGTTCCCTCTTCTCAGATGACTCTAGCTTGTGTTAAGTTCACAAAACAACCAACCTTCTTCCTCGGATTCTTTGCAGCCACGCCCCCCGCTCCCCCCACCCCACCCACCCACCCACCCCACCCCCGCCCCAACACATTTCTTAAAGCAGTTAATTCCATCGTGGGGATTATTCCTAGGGGATTTGAGCTGCTACAATATGTTCCTCTCCATTTTCAGTCAGCCCTTATATGCACAAGAGTATTCAGAAAATAAAGTGGATCACTCCTTTGCCCCCACTAGGTGCAGATGCTCCCCTGCAGCCTTTGAGGCTCAATGGCCAGGCGCCACACCCCGGCAATCATGCTGTTTGTGGCTGTTTTTTTTTTTTTTTATTCTTTTATTCTTGCTCTCCTAGGTATAGCATGGCCTATCTCTGCCCAGGGTCCCTGCGTTCCAGAAGACTGTCTGATGGGTGGGTGTGCCAATTAGCCTCCCAAACACGGCACTTCAGCCGGGGCCACTGCTGGGATCTGGCTTTAGTGCAGCGGGTCCCTCCTAATCTAGGTGCTTGGTAAAGCCCGCACGGAGGCCAGACCTCAACTCTGAGACCCATCATTCCTTCCATCAAGTGCTTTGAGCAGGTCCTACAAATCAGTACGCTGACTCCCCAGATAGACTGCGAAAGCTGCATTGGATAGGGGAGCGGTGCAGGACTGGTCAACGCAAAATCAGATCCGAAGACGGCAAAGGACAGGCAGAATTGGGAAACAAAGGCACTGCTCCAGGAAAGGCAGTCATCTGCCCAAGGACAGATGAGATGAGGTGGGGGGCTGGTTTTTGAAGGGGAAGGGGCAGGGGTCACTAGCTAGGGGAATGTGTCATCTTTGACATGGGGAGGGTGGGTGGTTATTCCAGTCTAGAAAGCGAACCCTGGCCAGCTCTCTCCCTAGCCTGGGAGATGCAATCAGATCCCCTGGGGAGAAAGACAAGACAAGCCCTAAGTTTGTGGAGTCTGATGCCCTGTCCACCATTCAAGCTTTTTGAAAAAGAGGGCACCTTTGCAAATTCACTAGCTGACCTGAGGGACCACCGCACTAAAGCCAGATCCCAGCAGTGGCCCTGGTCGAAGAGCTGCGTTTTGGAGGCTAACTGGTACCCCTGCCCATCAGACTTTACAGGCTTCAGGCTGCAGCTCACTGGGCAGGGGGCTGGAGGCCGGAATTTGGGGAAAGTAACCCTCCCCCTCGTTTCTGCCCTAGGGGCTAGGGGTACCTACAAAGACTCCCTGGTGTCCATACACAAACTTGGAGCCTTCGTGCCCTCTGAGAGTCCAGCAGGGTTGCCTCCTGCCACGAGGTTCTGTGCTCTAGAGTACTACCAGTTCCAGGGTGGGCTTGGGGGAGGATCCCGCCCACCTTGCAACCGGCATCCACCCCTCCCCATACCCAGCCAGTTGCTCCCAAAGGAGGATGCAGGTGACGGAAAGGAGCCAGGCCTTCTGAAAGTGGGAGTCGCAGAGCAAGCTCCAACGTGTCGCTGCCCAGGGCCCTGGGGACCCGAAGACTTGCTCTTCATTCTCCTGCAGCCCATCTCTTCCCGCTCCTCCTCACACTTCCCGCCAGCTGCGAGCAGCTTCTGGTATCTTCTCCCCGGTCTCAAGGCTGGGGGGTTGGGGGCAGCTTTGCTTGAGCTGTGTGCCCCAAGCCCTAAAAACCCTCTTATCAGACGCCTACTCTCTCTCCCCGGTTCGCTTTCAGCTTTAAGCTGCAGGAAGTATGGGCAACCCCCACGGTAAACGAAGGCAATGAAGGCAATCGCTTTCTTTATCTGCAGCCTTTCCTATGCTAATGCTCGTTGGGAATCTTCCGGAGCTGGGTGAGGAGTCCCCCAGCTTTCACTGAGCCGCTGGGCTACAAAGGGCCTACGGACTACTTTGCTATTAACCCAGTGTTGCAGGGCGGGGTTTGGGAGATGTTCCTGGGAATAACAGCCCCTTATGACCTCACTTCCGCTTCTGGACCCAGTTTGGGATTTAGCCCTGGGAAGAGACCAATCCAGTTCCTTGTTTATAGTTGTCTGCTAAGATCCAAGTGTGGGAGCCTAAAACTAATACAGGTTTTGTGCTTTTTCTTTTCTTTTCTTTTCTTTTCTTTTCTTTTCTTTTCTTTTCTTTTCTTTTCTTTTCTTTTCTTTTTTAAAGGAAAGTAGTTTGAAGGTACAAATTACTTGTAGGGCCTTGTACTGACCCTGGAAGGGGACTGTGCCAGGTCCAGGCCTTGGAGTTATTAGTATTCATTAATACTAAGGAACCTTCCTTCACCTGTGCCCAGACATCATCATGGGCTCATGGAAATCTGGGAACAGCCATGTGCCCAGCCACTGGTTAGATGGGCTTGGACAGTCTCCTCAGACACTTCCATACAGCACTGCCAGGCCACATGGCTTGCCCGCTTCTGGGCTCACAGCCAGCCTGTGGTTGGCTCTGCCACCCCAGGCCAGGCTTCAGACAAGTGAATGGTCCCAGGCGTGTCCTCTCGGAGCCTAATGACTGAGGGCGGAACCAAGCTGGCTGGGCAAATCTGTTACACTTTCCCTCACCCCGGTACCCTGTCCTGAGTGGAGTAGGTCGATCCTTAATTGGATCACCCTGCTTTGGCCGTTGGCTTCCTGTTGGGTTTGACCAATGGGAGGCACCATCGGGCCATCAGGCCAGTAGGAGGGGTTAGATATTGAAGCTTTTGTTTCCCCATCTGGGCAGCAAGTTCACCAGTGGCTACGACTCCCTGCCCACCCCAACCCGCACCTAGAGCTCCTTCTCTTGAGGTGGGCCAGCCGCTCTGTTCTCTAGATATTTCCTATATGTGCCACGGTGCTTCCCCCAAGCTTTGTGTTTCTTTATCCCTCCCCCACCCCACCCCACCCCCACACACCTGGGGGAAATAGCCCGCTCTTCAAGTTCAATTGACACTCTCATTACATGCCACCCATTCCAGACCCCGCCTCCTCCAGCAGGTCATCTCTCCAATCACAGATGAGAGTCCACCTTGACGTTCTTATTGGTTCGTTTGATTGTACACGTGTAAAGATTGAGGGATGGGGGATAAGCTTTCTGTCTTCTCTTGGCTTGGACTCCCTCTTGCTCAGGTTTGCCATATCACTAAGCACCAAGTGGTTTATCTACGTGGACTCCCCCTTTTCTGAATATTTCAGAGAGGTTATGGGAGAAGCAGACCTTTCTCAACTTCCTGAGTTTGGGAGTAGACAAGAAGACACTCTAATTTCCGCGAGTCCGATAGACCTGGTCATGGCATATGAAGTCAGCCGCATAAATTACGGAACTTAAATAATGGCCCCAGCGATGGGATGGGGATCCCTGCCCCCACCCAAGCCTTGATTTGTAGCATCTGCTGATCGCCTTGATGTAAATATTCCCTCCACAGCTAGCCAGGAGCTTCCCACATGACTGAGCTGACAGTGGGTGCTGGGGGAGGGGGGCGGGAGGCAAGAAAGAGGCTCCTCCCCATTACAGAGTACTTCCACACAGTCTAGACTAGAGAGACTCCATGGCAGACAGACTTGTAGGCTGCCGCAAGGTAGGAAGATGTGACTGTGGAGAATGTGTTTTTAATATGATTTAAACCCGTTTCAAGTTTTCGTTCTTTTTATTTAATTTATTTTATGTTTTATTAATGGCGTGTCCTACAAGTAACTGACTTGCAAGTTTCCAGAAAAATTTAATGATTGGCTCTTCTAAACCAGCTTCGTTGGGCTCCAGCACACGCGGATGGGTTCTATTGGCTGGCTGGCTGGTCCTGGGAAGAAAAATCAGTTTTCATCAAGGTAGAAAACAAAGGCAGAGCAAAGCTACCATTTCAGTTGCGCCACCTTGTGGCACCGCCAAACAGTACCCTAGCCCACCCCCTCACCCCCACTCCCCCACTTTGGTCATTCCATGACCATTTGGGAAGACCAAACACCTTGGTTTGCCTGGAACAAACCCTGCTTGAGCTCATTACACTGGATTAACTCTGAGTAGCACCCACTTCACCAGTCTCAGAAGTGCCCTTGTTTGATCAAGAAAGATGCAGTCATCCAACCTGTACCCAGCAGATTGTGTCTTGGTTGAAGGTCAGGGCTGGGGTCTATGTTTCTGCATCCCCAAGCCAAGGAGGCCTTCAACTTATGCTTGTCAAAAGGCCAGCAAGAGTGAAGGCTATGGAACAAGTTTCCCTGCCTTGTTGGTTATGCTGATAATCGCTGGGGTTTGGAAATGCAGGGATTTTTCTGAATAACCTGGTTGGCCCTGTTATCCCTAACCCATCGTCCTTGTCCTCACGCATGAAAAGCCAGGCTGAGAGACGTCAGAGCCTCGTCTCCCAGGGAGCGTGCGGCAGCCAGAGGGTGTTGGTCTGGCCATCTGGTACAGGAACAGTTGAGCCGTGTGGGAGCCCAGCTGGCATGGGAATCCTTGGCTGTCCCCGGCAAACAGCATGGGGAGGAGAGCCGTGGGATCAATAGTAATTTCCTTCAGAAGAACGGCGATGTAGTGTGGTTGGCAATGGCACCGGGCTTTCCCTGGCACGGAAGGCTCTAAATGCAGTTGCTTCTCATAGCTAAGAAATGGACATGCAGCGCGACGATGGCCAGAGAAGGGAACAAAGATGGGACTTTCTTGGCCTGAGCCCAGGAGAGGTTGCCAGGCTGGCTGTAGAAGCCAGCTCTTTCTGTGCTTGCCTGTCATTGGTAGAGCCCCGTAGACACTCTGAGGCACTGACAGAGAGGAAATCGGGGAAGCTGCAACATTCCCACGGGCCTGCTGGAACATTCCCACCGGCTTGCCGCCTCCTCCCAAGGCAACATCCATCCACTCAGTTGTCGAAGGGAAACAGCAGTGTGTTCTGGGAACAGGCTGGGGCTGAGGCGGGAAACAGGGATCTATGTCCGCTCCTCACTGCCCAGACAGGAAGGAGCTAGCCCGTGTTTCTGAAACAGGGCCATCTCCCCACACAGGAATAGTGGTGAGCCCCACGGGTGTTTGTTCCTTGACTGCCGGTCTCAAAAGGATGGGCCAGTCTCCAGTTGCCACTGGAAAGATGCGCAGGAGTCTTGCTGGACAGGGCGTGGATGCAAGGTGTGTGGGGGGGGAGTGCTCGACTTCCCACGTGGGCTTGCCCTTAGCTGATGGCAGTTGGATTGCCTTGACCTCCTGGCTTCTGGAAAGCAATTCATTCTGCAACTGGTCTATCTGGGGGGACGTGAAAGGACTTGTCCTCTTACTCCAATTCTTCACGTCTCTGCATCTCCAGAACATTCTGTGGGCTCAGCTGAAGCCTCTGTTAACAATTTGCACCGTAGTTGTCCCGCCTTGCTCTGCCCTTCATGTGGCCCGTCTCCCTCACAGGTGCTCATGGGAACACCAGCAGCTAAGCTATCAGGAACTCTTTCCTGGGACACCCAACAGAAGTCAGGGTGGAGGTGATGGTTCTCAGGAGCAAAAAAGAGCCTGCAGGGGTGTGTGTGTATGTGTGTGTGTGTGTGTGTGTGTGTGTATACACACCTGGCTAAGGACTCCATCTTCTATACACATGTGTGCAGATGTATACTAAGGGGAAATGTCCTGTTCTGCGGGCCACACCCAGGACGCAAACTGAGAAAAGCCTGGGCGGAGTTTCTTCACGTCTCCATATTGGTGGTCAAGATTCCATGAGGGGAAGTTCCTATGGTGGCCGGGAAAGATCACTTCAGTCACCCAGTAAGATGGATGGATGTGTCCCTGCACAGGGCCTCGTTGGCCCCAACCACTTCTCTCAGTTGCTGCTGTGCCCATGGGTTGAACTGGAAGGGAGGAGGAACGGGCAGTTTGCAATGAGCTTTCCCCCCCCCCCCCAGTCGCACAGCATCGGTGAGCATATCCCTAAACCCACTAGAGTCTGGCTCTTTATCCACACATGAGGTGGAGATAATGAGATAATGCGCGTAAACGGTCAGCGTGAGACCTGCCTGCATCTTAAGCAGGGACAGAGCTGCTTTTCTTTTCATTCTTCCCCCGTCCCCTGCTACTGGGGATTGAACCTAGGAGCTCCTGCCTGCTGGCCAAGCCCTCTACAACTGAGCCACAGGCCCGCAGAGGTTGCCTTTATTTTCCTTCCTGCCATTTCTGCTTCGCTTTGTGCTCCTCCTTTAGCAGAATCGATTGCCAAGTATCCTCCCGGTTTGTCGATACCGGAGGCAGGGAGTGCTGATGGTAGAGAAGAGGCCGAAGATTCAAAGATGCTCCTAAGCTGAGTCCTCTAGAGTCAGTCCTGCCCAGGCTTATGGAAGCTGCTGGCCAGAAGGAGCACGCTTTTTTTTTTTTTAAAACACTTTTAAAAACAACTCTGTTTTCTTTCTTTTTCTTGAGACAGAGGTCTTGCTATGTCGAGGTGGGCCAGGCTTCCCATCTGTAGTCTAGGCTGGCCTCAAACTCATAGCAATCCTCCTGTCCAGTCTCTCAAATGCTGGGATTATAGGCATGAGCCATCCCACCTGGCTAAGGCCTCCATTTTCTGAAGTGGGGGTGGGGTGGGGGTGGGGACGCCTGCGGGGGAACTGACTTGCCCATGGTTACCGGCTGATAACAGGAGTCTGACTTGGCAGGGCTCCAGCCTCTGCCTGGCAGATTTCATGACAGGATGTGCAGGTAGGTGGCCTTCCCAGAGGGTTATACTGCGGCTTCTGCTGCAGTTCTCCATCTCCCCACTCCCCCCCCACCCCCCAAAGTGCAGCCGACGGCTTTGGAGTTGGCTCTGGGAGGTAGCTGAGAGAGACAGAGACAGAAAGACAGAGGCAGAGATGGACAGAGACAGAGATAGACAGAGACGGAGACAGAGACAGAGACAGGACACACAGAGAGAGACAGACAACAGACAGAGAGGGCTGGGAGAGAAAGAGGGAGGGAAAGAGAGTCAGAAACAGACCACAGACAGAGAGGGAGGGAGAGAGAGACAGAGACACAAAGACAGAGGCACAGAGACAGACACAGAGAGACGTACAGAGACACAAAAGACACAGAGAGAGGGAGACAGAGACAGAGACACAAAGACAGAGGCACAGAGACAGATACAGAGACAGACAGACAGAGAGAGACACACAGAGGCAGACAACAGACAGAGAGGGAGGGGGAGGGAAGGAAGGAGGGAGAGACAGAGACAGAAACAGACAACAGACAGAGAGAGGGAGGGAGGGAGGCAGAGAGGGGGGGAGAGGGAGAGGGAGAGACAGGGAGGGAGGGAGAGAGAGAGAGCGAGAGAGAGAGAGAGAGAGAGAGAGAGAGAGAGAGAGAGAGAGAGAGAGAGAGAGGCTGAGGCTGCTCTTGTTTGTTCCCAAGCTCGCCAGAAGGGCACTTCCCTCCTCCCCACTGATGTCAGCCGATGACGATGACGTCTGGGCCGCATTCAGGCCATGCTGTCATTTGTCCCATGCTCATTCAGCTGATTAAAAGTCATCAATTGTTTTTTAAGCCACCAGCAGGCGAGCCACCAGGCGCCATTTGTTATTGCTCGGCCATGCTGTGAAATGCTGTTTAAACGCACCGAGCAAAGCTTTCGGAAAGCAGAGGCCAAAAGCAGTTTGGGAGGAAAGCAAATGGAGAGAAATGAGTGGGCCCGAAGCTTTGCCAGAGGGAACAATCAGGCCAAGCAGCTGACTACTGGCCCCCCCTTTCAGCAGCTCCCACACAATTCTTTTCAGGGGCCTTTCCCTTGGGGCCAGAGCAACAGGGTGCCCCCTTCATCTTCCTGCCTGCTAAAATCATCTCCATGATGCCTAACGAACATCACTCAGGGATTTTTTTTTTTTTTTTAAATCTAGTCTCCTCACTTCCAAGTTGTCGCATTGATTTTTGACAGGGTTAATGTTTCCACAACCCAACTCAACGGCCCATCTTTGCCCAGACCCCTTCAGTGGTCCCCCGTTGTTTGTGGAATGAAGGATAAAGTTGCAACTTGACATCGAAATCCTTCAGAGTGTGGCTGGATTTCTCTTCTAATCATCCTAGCCACCACCGCCGGTCAGGCAAAGCAGGTCTTCAGCCTCCCCTAGACACAACCATTCCATTGTTTGGCTATTTTTATTCCTGCTATCCCTTCCGTTTGAAACCGTGAACTAGTTCCCCAGTGCCAACTCTCCTGAAGCCCCGTTACATCATCGTCATCCGAGGGGTATGCCGGGACCACCTCTGTCCCTGATCTCTTTAACCAATGATATAAATCCCCATCTTCTTTGTGCTTCCACAGACACATGTGGAGGAGAGGCCATGGTGCCTTGTCTGGATCCTCTTGTGGTTATCATTTCTGTACACACAGCTGCCAGCACCTGTGGCCCCTCGCCTTCAGCCTGCCTCTGACCACCTGAGTCCTCCGTGTCTAGCCAAAGCAGACAGGTGCTCTCAGGGGAATGGTGTTCTCCAGGAGTAGGCCTTCATCAGTGAGTGATGGGAACTGGGGTATTCATTGCTTATCTCTCTCTCTCTCTCTCTCTCTCTCTCTCTCTCTCTCTCACACACACACACACACACACACACACACACACACACACCCTTGCTCTGAGCTCCAGTTAGTTGCCCTATTCAGTCATGTGGCACTGCGCCTTTAATCCCAGCGCTCAGGAGGCAGAGGCAGGACGATCTCTGAACTCGAGGCCAGCTTAGTCGTCAGAGGGAATTCCAGGGCAGCCAGGGCTCCACAGAGAAACCCCATCTCAAATCAACACCAACCAACCAACCAACCAAACAAACAAACAAATAAACAAAAAGCAGTAGCCTGTCCCAATTCCTTTCCCTGCTTCTTCGCAGATAAATAGTTGCCCTACGGTTGGGAGTACACCATAGTGGTAGCACACTTACCTAGCATGTACAAGGTCTCAGGTTTCACCCGAAGCACCGCAAAAACAAAGAGAAAAAAATTATACTCAGACCCTTGTTTCAAGGTCTGTTGGGGGGGTGGGGGTGGTTGACACCCAAACTTAGATCATAGGCCATTTTGTTCTGGCCCTTTCTCCTGCCTAATTAGCCACAGGACCCCTGTAGGTCTGACCATGCTACCTTGCCCATAAAAAGTAGCCATGCACAATAGGTGGGCGTTGAATGGCTCAAAAGATTCTCTGAATGAAACGAGCAGACCTGGGTTCCACGCGTGGTTCTCTCTGCTCGCATATGGCCAGGCTGTTCATTCCCTTCTGTGCCCGCAGATCTCTTTCATTCAAGGGCTAGCCTTAGCACATCTTCCTAACCCTCCACCTCTATCCCAAGGCTGCCCCTTCTCTGCACTGTCCCTGAGCCTAAGTAGCGCCATCTGGCCCATCCCAGTCTCATATTTTGTTTCCCCGAGTTTATTTTCACTCTCTCCTGGGTTCTCTCATTCTCAAGGGTGAATCTCCCAATCCCAGGGGTTTCCTGTTAGTGACTTCTATTCCCAGGAGGCAGGAGTCATCTGGAAGGCTGACTCCATATGAATCAGACCAGGGCGGTGTCGTTGGAGCACACAGCTGGCTCCTCCAGGCATCACTTAAGAAATCTGTCAGTGTACATAAGGCTGAGCTTTGTGACTGTGGGAACAGAGGTTGTGTGGCATCCAGAGACAGGAGAACACACACACACATCTGGATGTCCCATGGTCATGACTTGCCTTGGCCCTGAGAACAGAGAGCCCTGATCTTGGATTTCCATGAGATATGAGTCTATGGTGGTATGTGTGTGTGCAGTGCAGTGCAGTGTGTGAATGCATGCATTCATGTGTGTGTGAGTGCGCGCGTGCGTGCGTGCGTGCGTGCGTGCGTGCGTGTGTGTGTGTGTGTGTGTGTGTGTGTGTGTAAGAGAGAGAGCGAGAGAGATTACTGAATGTGAGTCCTTCCCAGTGGTACTGTAAGGCTTCATCAGGCTACCGCACAGCACAGGGAGAGAAGTCAGTACCATGGACTGTCAATCTGAAATGCTCCCTGCCTGCCTTCCTCACCCCTTTCCAACTCTCTCTTATCCAATGGGGAGCCACTGAAGCAAGAAGGCTCAGCCCAGGTAAGGGGCGGGGAGCGCACAGGCAGCCAGAGGCAGTTGCCAGAGCACTTGGGAAGAGCCTTCCCCGCTCTGCTACAGACAATTCTCATTTCCACCTCTGCACAAAACAAAAGGCAGCCAGCTCGCCTGGGGCTACAGTGTGGAAAAACCAAACGCTGGCTGGAGTACCTCCCAGCTCTAACTTTCCAAACCGCAGCCAGCCTTGCAGACTGCTGACCCACAGGAACTGTAAAGGCGGTGGGTGGCACATTTGAGGCAGGATGGGGTTGGCCCCGGGTTGCTTCTATGATGCTCCTAGGGTGGTGATGGGCCCTCTCTGTGGGTCCTGGGCTGGTGGGTGAGGGCTGTAGGATGTGGCTCCTGAGCTCTCGGCATGGGTTGTCACTGAACTACTGGCCTGAACTCCAGAAGGAGTGGAGGGAGGGAAAGGCCTTGCTGGCCGCCTTGTGTGGAGCTGCTGTTACCCTGGAAACGGCCCTTCTGGCCTCCAGGGCCTAATAACATTCCTCAAAGTTCTCAGGAGTTGTGAGTTTTGGAATGATTACATAAATGTGGCTTTGTGGGCGCGGAGCACTGAGCGGGTAATACTCCACCTCTTGAGTCAGGCTCTTGAAGAAAAACACAGCAACACAAAAGAGAGCGAAATGAGCGAGTCCCAAAGATTTGGGGCTTAAGAACTGCCATGGCCTGATGGGAACCTTCCGGCCACCTTAATGTTTCTTAGATGGCAGTTACTGGGGGTGCTTCGTGGATATTGCAACTGAGGTACAGGGTAGAGGGTTGGGTCTATCTAGGTACATTCTCTTTATATTTCTCTGAACATTTACTGCCTAGGTCACTGTGGTTATATGACAAATTGTCACACTACAGAAATGTTCACTAATGAAATAACTGTATGCAGTCTGTCCCCACCTACATGGTCTTCCTTTCTGACCATCTATCTACTGTGCCTTGGTCTTTGCAGGGTCATAGCCCGACACTACCAGGCATCGGAACCCTGGAGCTGCTGCACGCCCCGAAGCCAGCGAGAATGGCCCTGGCTATTGCTCCCAGCTCAGGAGTCCTTCATTCATTCATTCACTCATTCATTCATTCACTGTAGGTCTGCTTCACAGCCGCCCCACCCCCATCGCAGACACCGGTGAAACTAGGACCTTGTGAATGCCAGGCAAGCACTGTGCCCTGCCCCACGTGCCAGCCTTGGGCATGGTGAGCCAGTTGGCACCATTTTCAGTAGAAGGGCCTCTCTACAAGCTGGAAGAGCAAAGGAGCTTTCCGAAGCGCATCCCTCAGAATACAGCTGATGCGGACCTTTATTCTCTTTACGATGGTGTGTAAGTCAAGTGTCAAGTGCAGGCTGTTATGTCACCAGATTATTTGGTTTGGGGGGGGGTGGGAAAGAGAAGCTTTGGATTGCCAATCGAACTTCCTAGCACATTGTTATAAGGTATTGCTATTGTAGCCCAGGCTGGCCTGAAACTTCTTATGTAGCCCAGGCTATCTTGCCTCCGCCTCCTGAGCGCTGAGATTACAGGTATGCCCCCACCATACCTATCCATTTAACTGTTTGCTTGAACTCAATTATTTTAGGTTCCTCTAATAATTGGGATTAAAACAACAACAGCTTAGTTTTGAGTCAACTGTCATTTGGGAGATCAAGTCCCAGGTACATTTCCCCCCTACTATTTACATGGAAAATTGGATCTTTAGGTGCTTTTACTAGAAGTGGACTTCCACTGTGTTGGCTATCGTTAGGTGACAAGGGTCTCTGGGATTTCTAGGAGCTCATGGGCATGGGGACTTCGATATTCTCTAGCAGAGAGCAAGGATAATGACTAGAGAGTATGTATTGGGGTATTTGAGAGGCAGCTGAGTCCCCTCAGACGTCACCTCCCACTCCCTCCACCCCCCATATCTCTTCATCCACCCACAGTTCATCTCCTCAGTTCTGAAGGCAGATACTTCCCACCCAAAGGCCCAGCCCTCGGGAATCCCCTAATTGTTCTTTCAGTCTTTCGTAGGTGACGTGTAGTGGTTTAGTAGATCCTGTTGGCCTACATGGTAAAGAACGTTTCTAGACTGTTTTCATGGGTGACTGTGCTCTGTGGCGTCTGCTTTTCCTCTCCTTTCTCAAGCTAAGTTTCAGTGAGGACGAAACCATGCCCCTGCCAAGTCAGGTCCTCCTCTCAAAATCTAAACTGGGCTGGAGGGAGCGCTTGCGGGCTCTTGCAGAGAACCGGAGTTTTCTTCCGAGAACCCATGTCTGGTGGCTCACAGTCACCTGTGACTCTAGCTAGCTCCAGGGGGAAAGCTAACGTCCTCTTCTGGCCTCTACAGGCACTGCACTCATACGCACAGCCCCCAGCACAGATACACATAATTGAAAAACAGAAAACCACAGCCAAACCACTCACCTAAACTTTCCTAGCCCAATCGCAGCAGAAGTAGTGCCCATGGCAACGCCACTGCTCTTTGGAAGTGTCCTAGAACTATGGAAGGTCATGAACTCTCCCTAGCCTGCCCTCCCTACCGTCTTAGACCTCTTGGTATTAATGCGCATCAGGCACAATACAGTATATTTGATTATCTGATTTCTGACCTTTCTCTCTCAACAGCGAGTACAGTAGCCTCCCCAGGAACAGAAGTTTATATTTAATTTAATTCATATAAATATTTGTGTGTGTGTGTGTATGTGTATGTGTGTGTGTGTGTGTGTGTGTGTGTGTGTGTGTGTGTCCTCTCATGCATGTAGAGGCCAAGGGACAAGTTTCAGAAGACAATGCTGTCTTGTTTCTGCTGCTGTGCTCTACACTATAGCCTAGTTGGCCAAGACCTTCCACAAGATTCTCCTGTCTCAGCCCTTCTATCTCCATTAGGAGTTCTGGGATCACACTTGGGTTTTTGGTTGGTCACTTTTGTGTTTGTTTGTGTTTTTTTGTTTTTTCCCTCTTCCCAGACAGGGTTTCTCTGTGTAGCCCTGGCTGCCCTGGAACTCACTCTGTAGACCAGGTTGGCCTTGAACTCAAAAATCTGCTTGCTTCTGCCTTCCCAGTGCTGGAATTAAAGGCGTGCCATGACCCCCCACACACACCTGCCCCCCCCACCTGCACACCTGGCTTTTAAATCATGTTCTAGGATACAATGAGTTAGCAAGTTTGTGCACTAGTATCTTTATCTGCTAATTCATCTCCTTCCTTCCTTCCTTCCTTCCTTCCTTCCTTCCTTCCTTGCTTCCTTCCTTCCTTCCTTTCCTTTCCTTCTTTCTTTCTTTTTCATTTATTTATTTATCTGTCTATATGTCCATCCATCTATCTATTTATTTGCTTATTTATTTTCTCCTTTTTTTTTTTTTCAGTACTTGGAATTAAACCTAAGGCCTTGAGCATACTATGCAAGCAGGATAGAGCCCTAGCCCTAGAGATTTGTTTTTAAATTGCTTTTTGCTGCACTTCAGTCTCCCGTCCAGTGTTTAGAACGCAGCAAAACCTCATCTTTATTATTTTTCAGGCAGGATCATACTATGTATCCTGGGCTAGTTTTGAATTCACTGTATAATCAAAGCCGGCACTGAACTTTTAATCTTCCTGCCTCAGCCTCTGAGTGCTGTGATTACACCATGCCCAGCTCAGCTCAGCTCTGTGAATGTCTAGGGCTAGCAGCTAATGATAGGATGACGCCTTGAAGATAAAGTTGGCTACAGCAGAATCAGGAACCATTCTTGTCACAAGATCCCCCCCATCTTTGAGGTCCTAATCTGTCTGGCCAAGGCCTTTCCCTGCAAGGGCCCTGGAAGTCCCATAAGCAAACGTCTCAAAAGCCCCATTCTAGATCTGAGGCTGGAGGTTTGGTACCTGCTCTCAAAGGATTTCCAGCAAATGACCAGGGTGGTGCTATATCCTTCCAGGATTCGGCTGAAGGTTCTGAGATGGTTCTGCTTAGGCAGGTGAGCAAGCTAGGTTAGGTCCTAAAGAACCCTTAGGCCCGTCACAACTAGGAGGCCAGCTGTTCTGGCCTGCACAGACATTTCATGCATGTTTCTGTTGAGTGGAAAACAGGACCAGACATTGCAGCCACTGTCTATACCACCAAACCCTGCAAAGGTGAGCCAGGCAGTCTTTCTCCCCAGAATGAATGAACCCAGCTCAGTCTTCTGCCTTTCAGCCTTGTCTTGCCCATAGCCTTCCCTCAGCCTGTAAGGGCAGAGAGACTTCTAGGGACATGAGAGCCTCCCCCAGTTCTTACTGCTTGGTCCTCAGCTTTGCAGTCCAGGCTCTAACTTCAAATTCCAAGAGAGCTTTTTTGTTTTGTTTTGTTTTGTTTTTTCGAGACAGGGTTTCTCTGTGTAGTTCAGGCTGTCCTGGAGCTCACTTTGTAGACCAGGCTGGCCTCGAACTCAGAAATCCGCCTGCCTCCGCCTCCCAAGTGCTGGGATTAAAGGTGTGCGCCACCACCGCCCGGCCCAAGAGAGCATTTTATGAACTTTCCCCTTGCCAGGATCCCACCTTGCTCAAATTATTAGCATGGAGCCCAGGCATCCCAGTCTTAAGAAGGCCCCAGGTAATTCTGCTAAGTGACCAGGCCTTATGTAATGTGTTGCCTGTCCTAACAGACTTGGCCATTGAGTAATTACCCTGGGTTGGAAGGGGCGATCCCATTGCACTTGGGGAAGCCTGAAAGTCCCACTCAGGAGTTTCCTGGTGTCTAGCACAAGAAAAGCCACAACACATATTTGTTGACTGGCTAACAGCAGCCCTTAGAGCTAATAAGGGACTTTGGAGGACCAACCAAAGGACTATGAACAGTACCTAATACAGATCTCCTTCCAGAGAAGAGGACCAGAGCCATCGAGAGGAAGTGAAGTCACCCAGGCCAGCCTCCCCCTTTCCTGCCATGGCCTTTGGAAGGTAGGATTATTAAATTGATAGACACAAGGAAGGCTATGAACTTGGGCGGAAAAAAGTAGACATCTTTATCCCCCCCCCAAAAAAAAATCTTAACTGAAATGGATCATTCTTGTTAGTTCATGTAGGAGAAAAATCAGGGTAACGGTGATTGTGAGTTTGTTACTGTTTTAGCCCATTCTTCATGACCTATAATGAAAATAGCAGAGGCAGGCTACTTCATAAAGAAAAGGAGTTTATTTGGGCTCACAGGTTTGGTAAAGCAAGTGCTAGGGACTATATCTATTTGTTTTCATCAGCACCAGCACCAGCACCACCGGCACCAGCACCACCAGAGCCAACACTGCCACCACCACCATAGCCACCAGCATTATTACTACCACCACCATAACCACCACCGCTGCCAGCAGCACCAGTGTAGGGCTAATAGAGTCCCACATCTGTCCCACTACAGGGCTAGGGCCACTCATGGAGGTGGGATACGGGAGTTCTGACTGCACTTACCCCACGCTGGCACTGGGCAGGTATCCAGCTATGTGAAGCTGCAGGACAGCGCTCTGGGGATGGCAGAGTGAAGTCTGAGGTTCTGGAGACAGCCGGAGCTGGCTCAAGGGTCCCCAGGCCTGCGGGGAAGCTGGGGCCATCAGGCTCTCAGACTTTTGGGCACCCAGGTACCGCTGGGAGCTGCAGAAGAGCTGAGAACAGAGTGGGGGCCTGAGGGATGGATCTAGTCCGGGGCCAAATGGGGAAAAGCGGGGATGGAAGTAGGGTGGGGTGGGGGGAGTGGAGCTCCTGCAGGGTCCCGAGGGGAGAAGAGTCCTTGGCTTTGTGGAGGCTGTGGCTCTTTAGGCAAAGGGCTGTTCTATTGCTTCCCACGGTGGATTCCAATGAAAAGAGACAGTCCATGGTTTTAAGGCATTTATTGTCATGGCGGAGAGTGGTGATGAGTAAAACCATACCCCACATTCTCAGGGCGGGCCTGAGGTTAAATACCTTTTGCAGGGAGGAGTGTCAGGGAAGGGGAGTGTATTGGCTAAGCCTCCAGCCCCTGCACAGTGGCGCACGCCTTTAATCCCAGCACTCGGGTGGCAGAGGCAGGAGGATTTCTGAGTTCAAGGCCAACCTGGTCTACAGAGTGACAGCCAGGACAGCCAGGGCTACACAGAAGGACCCTGTCTCGGAAAAAAAAAATTGGAACTCTGTCTTGAGGCTGTGCGACCTGTGGTCATATCCTCTACCTGTGGAGGAGCTTGGGGGTGTTGCCCTTATGTGACTTATGGCCACAGATTTATGGAGGACTGTGGCCTCATGTCAGGAGCCTAATGTCTGGGGGCATTGCAAAATGCCTACCGTCCCTGCAGGGTCCCTGGGGTTTCAAGCCTGTGTTCGACCAGAAACCAGGTTGCCTTTCATGGTCCTACGCATCACCACCACCATGTTTCATTCTTAGTCTGGGCTGGTCTCAAACCCACAACAGTCCTCCTGCTTCAGCCTCTCGAGTGTTCTGATTAGAGGTGTGAGCCACTGTGCCCGGGTGATAGAGTTATTGCTAGTAGAGCCCCAAGGTATTAAAGAGTATCACATGACAAGAGGCAGAGGGTGCATATGTATAGGTCTTCAAGTCTCCGTTTTTTTTTCCTTACTTTACTTTATTGATGTGTACGAGTGTCTGTTTGCATGTATGTCTGTGTGCTACACGCATGCTTGTGCAGGGGCCAGAAGGACCTAGTAGAAATGGGGCTACTGAGAGTTGTGAGTCACCATGTGGGTGCTGGGAATTGGCTCTAGATTCTCGGCTAGAGCAGTTATTGCTCTTAACCTGTGAGCCATCTCTTCAGTCCCTGTCCTTTTCTTTTGAGGTCACTAGGATTTATTCCTGGGTCTCCACCCTGATGATCTAATCCTCGTCATTTCCCAAAGGCCCCATCTCTAATACCATGGTCGGCTTGTACTCCCACCCTTTGCAAACCTCACAGTAGGATTAAATTTCAGCCCAAGTTTGAGGGAGGAGATTATATTAAACCTACAGCAGTCACCAGGAAAAATCACAGATATTGTAATAATGCCTTACAGTTATGACCTTTTGAAATATAGCAGTTCATTTACCTCACTATTTAATGCATTGAATCAACACACGCACATACACACACACACACACACACACACACACACACACACACATACGTGCGCACACACACACACACACACACAGTGGCTGTATCACTAGCCACATACTTGATGCCTATCAAAATTTAATAAAATAAATACTTGGTTTTCTTACAATTCTATTGGCTTTATTTTTGTTTGTCTTGTTTTTGGTGCTGGAAATGGAACCCAGGGCTTCTGTCAGGCTAAATGCATACCCTATCACTAACCATCATGTTCAGTCCTGCATAATGCTTTATTGCATGCATTTAATGCTGTGTTCTGAGAATGTGTGTGTGTGTGTGTGTGTGTGTGTGTGTGTGTCCACAGGCTTCACCAGCCTATGAAGGAACCATGGCACAAAAAGGACACCAGGGGTGAGCAGTAGGTAAAGTTCCTTGTTGCCAAGTCTGATGACCCGAGTTCGATTCTTGTGACTCTCAGGATGAAAGGAAAGATTCGATTCCCACAAGCTGTTTTTGGCCTCCACATGGACACATGCAAACTAAATGAATTAAGGAAAACTTAAAAACAATTACAAAAAAAAAGATTTCATCCCCCTTTTAAGAACTCGTCCCCATCAATGCGTAGGAGGTCTTTTGCCACAGACTCTGTGTCAAGGATGAAACGTCACTTCAGTCTGGGTGGCAACGGTGCTGAGTTTCCTTCTTAGCCCCGACTCGGTTTGCTTTAAGCTTAGGTTGCTTGTTCGTGAAGTACGGGTTATCGCAGGCCCATATTTCAGGGTTATTGTGGGATTGAGACAAGGCATACAGTGCTCGGCTTCGAGCATGGCTAAAGGTACAAGTTCAGCATGCCTGTTACACACACACACACACACACACACACACACATACTGTGCATGTACATACATAACGTGTGGGGGTGTTTGTGTGTGCACGCGCGCATAGTTGACAATAACCATTTCTTCATTTTGGCCAATTCAAAAAGGAAAAAAAAAAACAAAACAAAACAACTTAATTCATTTGTCAAACTTTTCCAAGCCTCAATTCATGGGTATTAAAAAAATATCATCCAAGACCAGATGGCTTAAAATGATACTTTCAATTGCATTAAGACATCTTTTAATTAAAGGGTAATTTATGTATCTTAAAGCTCACTATCCTCAAAGGGAATAATTCAATAAATTTTTACATATGCCTAGATCATGGAATCACCACCCCTCCCCCAGATCAAGACCTGTGACTTTCCCAATATTCCAGAGGAGTCCTTATATTATTTCCCAGTCATTGTTGTCCCCCTTTCTTTAAGAACTTACTTAGGTTTCTATTACTGTGATAAACACCATGACCAAAAACAAACAAACAAACAAACAAACAAAACAAAAAACAAAAAAAACTTGGGAAGGAAAGGGTTTAGCCCATCTTATACCTTATGTCTGACATGAAGGGAAGTCCGGACAGGAGCTCAGGGCAGGAACCTGGAGTCAGGAACTGAAGCAGAGGCCCTGAAGGAGTGCTGGTTGCCTACTGGCTTGTTCAGTCTGCATTCTGATCCCAATCCAGTACCACCTGCCTGTGGACAGCATCCCACGCGGCAGTCTGTTGGGCCCTCCCACAGCCAGTATCCATTGAGAAAATGGTCAACAGACTAACCTGCAGGCCAATCTGACGAAGGCAGTTCCTCAGTTGAATTCTGTCTTCCAGATATGTCCATGTTTGTGCTAAGTTGACAAAAACAAGCACTACCCTGGGTTTTCTCACCGATCTTTCTGTAGATGGAATCAGAAGACAGGAACTCCTTTGTGCCCCTCTTCTTTCAGCCACTATACTATCTGAACTCTGTCTACCTATGTTTTGACCTACATGATAATTTCTTCCTTTCCATTGCTAGGTAATAACCACAATATAAATATCCATTGTCCCACTAATGAAAATTTTGGCTTTTTTTTTTCATTTCATTTCATTTTCTTTTCTTTTCTTTCTTTTTTTATTTGGCTCTAGTGACTCATTATGCTATGAACGTTCATGTCCTTGCCTTTGTGTGGGTGAATGAATTCATCCCTCTTGGCTATGCCAAGGAATGGAATCCCTGGGTCAGAATCCTCCTATGTGGTCTGTGTCAGTCCCAGTTTTCTCTTTTTGAGGTAAGAGTCTCATGTCTCTTGGGATGGCCTCACACTTGCTGCATTATTCAGGATGGCCTTGAACTTCTGGCCTCCACCTCTTCCGTACTAGCATTGCAAGCATGCAGCTCCACAGCTGCTTTATGCAGTGCTCTGTGGGGATGGCTTCCGGAAACATGCGGGGTAAGCACTCTTAACTGAGCTACGTCCCTGCTTAACCCAGTGACGTGCTAGAACATTTACTTTTTTTTTTTTACAGAGTGAGACTTTACAGTAAGAGTGGTGGCTGTCCTGTAAACTAGGGTTCCCCAAACTTCCCATCCAAGAAAGCAGAAATTCCAGTATCAATATTCCCACCAGAATTTATATTCTTATTATTTTGTGATGGAACCCAGGACTTTGTGTGAGCTAGTAGTGCTATCCCACTAGATTGTAGTACCAGACCGATATTGTGATGGCTAACTAGATTGTCTGCCCACCTCAATTTGGAATAGAGAAAAGGACTATGATGTACTAGTGACTGAGGATGGGTTAGAAGAGAGATGAGCAGAAGAAAAGAACTATCAAGGGTCAGGAGGGTCAGGCACAGTGGCATGTACCTGCAATCCCAACACTCAGAAAAAAAGTCAGAAGGAATAGCAGTTCCAGATTAGCCCAGGCTATGTAGAAAGTTGGAAGCAAGCCTGGGCTACACAGCGAGATATAGTCTCAAAATCAATCCCCCCCCAAAAGACCCTACCAGGGAAGTTGAGGAGCCAGGCATGGGAGGCTAGATGTCCTTAGGGTAGGGTGAGTAAACTGAATTGGTCAGCAGTCCCTGGGGAAGGAGGTGATCAGTTTCTCTGTTTGCTCCTCAGATAGTTCAGCTAGACATCACTGTGGCTACCTAGTTCTGATAAACCTATCCTATCCTGTATCTACAGAGTGAGTTCCAGGACAGCCAGGGCTACACAGAAACCCAGTCTCTGAGAGAGAGAGAGAGAGAGAGAGAGAGAGAGAGAGAGAGAGAGAGAGAGAGAGAGAGAGAGTTCCAGGACAGCCAGGGCTACACAGAGAAACCCTGACTTGAAAAACCAAAACAAAAAACAAACAAACAAACAAAAAACCAAGGTGGGGGGAACTGTTTAGGTATCTCATAATTCCAGCACTTGGGAGGTAGAAGCAGGCCGATTTCTGAGTTCAAGGCCAGCCTGGTCTATACAGTGAGTTCCAGGATAGCTAGGGCTACACCGAGAAACCCTGTCTCAAAAAACCAAAACAAAAACGGGGGGGGGGGGACCAACTGGCATGTTTTTTTTTGTGTGATTTTTATTTATTAAATTTTTTAAATTAAAATTTTTGTTTTTAGAGTGAGCAAACGAGAGAGAGAGAGAGAGAGAGAGAGAGAGAGAGAGAGAGAGAGGGAGAGAGTTTGTCTGCACACATGGATGTGCACCATATTCACGCCTGGTGCCCAAAGAGAATGTCCTGGAACTGGAGTCACACGTGGTTGTGAACCGCCCATGTTAGTGCTGGGAACTGAGCCCAGGTCCTCTGCAAGAACAAGTTCTCTTCATCGTTGAGCCATCTCTTCAGCCTGCTCCTGTGTGTATGGTTTTAAAATATTTATTTTCATTACCTTTAAGTCGACATGTGTTTGCATGGGTACCCATGGTGTCCACAATAGGCCATCAGATGCTGGGAGGCCCGCTCTGCTCCTCTGCAGGAACAGTCTGTACTCATAACCACGGACCATCTCTCTGTCCCCTGTGTGCAGTATTAATTGAGCAGGTGGCCCATGTGACAACCCAGGCAGGCTTCTTCCCTGCCTTTCACTCTTACCCAATAGCTTCCTGTGAATTCCAATTGCCTTTACCTGCTAAGATGGGTCCTGGAAACCTCACCAGAAACCACAGGAGATTAAAAGAGCAGTAGTCTGGAAACTCAGCACTTTTATTATATACATCATGAAGTGGGAGACAGTTTAACCAACCCTGGGAGAGAGTCTCTGTACTGGGAGAGGTGAGAGTAGTCATTTGGGACTAGAGAGCTTCGGTTGGTGCTCTTTGTTATTGTCTTTTAGCTACAGTTCCAGTGTTTCTCAACATCTGTCCTCAGACCAGGGGAAGGCCTTGCATCCATTCCCATGAATCCGAGGCACTGCATCCTCGACGCGGTGGTGCTCACACCCAGGAAGGCCCCTTTGCAGAGGGGGCACACTGGCTCCCCACACCCAAGCCTGGGGCCTTCGCCACGGAAATGAAAGCTTTTTGGATTTCAGCACCTTCTCAGTTAGGATGGTGAGGTTTTTCTCAAAGTGTGATTCTCAAAGTGTGCTTCCTAGACCAGCTGCGCCAGCATCACAGAGCAGTCTGTTTAAAAATGCCCAGTGGGCTAGGGATGTGGTTCAGCTGCTACCATGCTTGGAGCTATGGGTTCGAGACCCAGCACTGCATAAACTTGGGTGTCATGGGGAACTTCTTTTATCCCAGTCCTTGAGAGGTGAAAACAGGAAGACCAAAAATTCAAGGTCATCCTCAGCTACTTGGGCTACATGAGACCCTGTGCTCATCCGGGGAATTCTGCTAATGCATAACAACGTGTGATAGCTTTGGCTTCCAACTTTTCCTTCTTTTTAATAAAAACAATGTTACTGCTTGGTCAACATCCATGGAGATGATGTTATTAGGTAAGGATGTAGTGTTTGCAACATACAGCACATATAACTTTATCAAGTTAAGCCACATTCTTTCTTGTCCTAGCTTTCTCAGGGCTTTGAATATACGGAGGTGTCCTTAAGTCTATTTATGTACTAAATTACACCCATTGATTTGCATATGTTGAACCAACCTTGCATTCCTGGAAGGAAGCCAGCTAGGTCATGGTGTATGCTTTTCTTAACGAGTTCTCCAATTCCATTTCTAAGAATTTTGTCGAGACTGTTTGCATCTATGCTCATCAGTGAAACTGGTCTATAGACTTTGCGTTATCGAGTCCTTATTGGGGGGGGTGGGAGTTTGTATCAGGATAATGCTGGCTTCATAGAACTAGTCTGTCTGGTGGTGGTCCTTACCTTTCTGTTTTACAGAGCTGGGCGGGGTTAGCGCTTCTTTTTTTTTTAACTTTCTTTTGTTTTATTTTTTATTATTTTCTATATTCTTTGTTTACATTTCAAATGATTTTCCCTTTCCTGGTTCCCCCCTCCCCATAAGTCCCATAAGCCCTCTTCCCTCCGCCCATTCCCCAATCACCCCCCTCTCACTTCTCTGTCCTGGTATTCCCCTACAATACTGCATCAAGCCTTTCCAGGACCAGGGCCCTCTACTTCCTTCTTCTTGGGAATGATTTGATATGTTAATTGTGTCTTGGGTATTCAGAGCTTCTGGGCTAATACCCACTTATCAGTGAGTGCATTTCATGCGTGTTCTTTTGTGATTGGGTTACCTTACTTAGGATGATATTTTCCAGTTCCAACCATTTGCCTAAGGATTTCATGAATTCATTGGTTTTAATTGCTGAGTAGTATTCCATTGTGTAAATATACCACATTTTCTGTATCCATTCCTCCATTGAGGGACATCTGGGTTCTTTCCAGCTTCTGGCTATTATAAATAAGGCTGCTATGAACATAGTGGAGCAACTCTATATCCGACAGGGGGCTAATATCCAATATATACAAAGAACCCCAGAGAACCAAATAACCCTATTAAAAAATGGGATACAGAGCTAAACAAAGAATTTTCAACCTGAAGAAATTCAGATGGCTGAAAAGCACCTTAAGAAATGTTCAACATCATTAGTCATCAGGAAAATGCAAATAAAAAACAACCCTGAGATTCCACCTCACACCAGTCAGAATGGCTAAGATTAAAAACTCGGGAGACAGCAGGTGTTGGCGAGGATGTGGAGAAAGAGGAGCACTCCTCTACTGCTGGTGGGATTGGAAGCTGGTACAACCACTCTGGAAATCAGTCTGGCAGTTCCTCAGAAAACTGGGCATGACACTTCCGGAGGACCCTGCTATACCACTCCTGGGCATATACCCAGAGGATTCCCCGGCATCCAATAAGGACACATGTTCCACTATGTTCACTGCTCTTCTTTAAAGTTCTGCTGAGTCTGTTTGCTGACGTCTCCCCTTTGTGTTCCTCCCTCTTTTTTTTTTCAACACACGCACTCTTTCTTTTCCAATATTTCTACTCATTTCTTCTTCTTCTTCAACATTTGTTTCCATTTTAAATCTTACTTCTGTGTCAAGTCATCTGTATTGGTGATTTTCCTAGCCACTTTGCTGGCTTCTTCCTCTGAGTCGCTCACTTTCTTCTCCAGGTCCTCAACTCAACTCCCATACTTTGTTCGTGTCTGCCTTGAGGTCACTGTTCATGTTCACAAGAAAACCTTGGCACTCTTTTCACCTGGCCTCTTACTTATTCCGGTGCCTTTCAGTCCAGCAGTTTCAGTTCGGATCTTTGGGAGGAGTCCCATCGCCTTGCCTTTACGTGCTTCCTGTGTTTCTGCGTTGTAATCTGCACATCTATTTGTTTGGATTTTGTTTTTCTCCTTGGGACCGGGAAGGGCTTATTAAGCAGCCTGAAATCTTGAAGGTTCAATCCTCACTACCACTCAGCAAGGAAAAAAAACCAAACCTTTGGAACTGGTGCCTGCTGGTCCTCTCCCTGCCCCGGAGCCTCACAGCTCACTGTCAGAATTGTCAGGGGACTAGAGCCAAGACCCACCCCCTGGCCCCCACCACCTAGTGCAAATCCTGGTTGCTTAAAGCTCCTTGTATAAAGTAACACAGTATTTGCATAGAACCTACCTGCATGCTCTTGTATGGTTTGTTTCGCTTTGGTTGTGTGAAGACTGTCTTGCTACATAGCCCAGGGCGGGTTTTGAACTTGTCATCGTCCCACTTCAGCCTCCTGAGCGCTGGCATCCCGTGCACACAGTTACCATGTCGGTATCTTTTAAATCATTTGGCCGTCGCTTATAATACCAATGCGTTGTAGATGCTGTGTACATGGTTGTTAGACACATTGTTTAGGGAATAATGACAAGCAGAAAGCCTGTGTGTGTTCCGTACAGATGCTCTGCTTTCTCACCATTTTCCACGGGTGGTTAGTTGGACCCGCAGAGGCATAGCTTGGGGACACACAGGGTTGACTATATATATATATTTGCCATAGAGCATCCAGCTCCCCAGCACAGGGGCCTTCTGAGCGCGGGGTGAGTGTGACGGAGCTGTTGGGTACCGTCGGAGCAGCTTTGCACGCTCACACAGCTCACGCTGCAAAGGCTGAATTTTGCCAGCCTCACTGGTCGCTTGCTACACTATTTGCTGATTGTTCTTTAGGACGGGTGTCCTCCAGCTCAACACACTCACCCTGCTGGCTGGACCCCCCCCCCCCCATCCAGGGTAGCAGGTTCTTAGGAATAGACTCAACCCACGCCTGTACAAAAGTAGGACACCATGTAGACACTATTGATTTTCCTATAAAGGGTGAACTTTCTATTAAAACAATCCCATAAATTATTTAACTAAACCCCACATGGTAGTACATAACCAGGAGGGCCAGGATCAGCCTAGCCCTTGAAAAAAGGACCAGAGAGCCTGTATGGCATAGGGCTTGAGGGGATAGAAGTCACCCCCGAACCTAATAAATCTTTTTTTGTTGTTGTTGTTGTTTTTTGTTTTCTGCACTAGAGCATTGGGATCACACATGTGCCTTTCTTTTCAGTCTCTACAACTGCTTTTATAGCAGTTTGGGTATCAGAACGCTGCCGTATTCTGAATAAGAAGAATTTTCATTCGATCCGTGGTTTCCACTCACACCCCCATCACTCAGATCTGACAGTCAGCCGTACCCGCCTCTATCTGAAGTGGGCAGTCTCAGTCGCAGACTATGTCCACTCCACACCCCTACCCCACTTGATTCCTCCTTTCATTAGAAGAGATAGAGAATAAAGCCCTATCCATTTCCAGGATGTTGTTTTCCCATTACTGCTGCCCTGGCCCCGAGGATTTCTTTGGAAATAATATGACTGTCCTGAAGAGTTTTGGTAGTTTGAATTAAAAAAAAAAAAAAAGTGATGTTTAGCAGGGTGCTGTGGCTCCCTCTAGTAATTCCAGCAGTAGAACATTGAAGACAGAGGCAGGCAGATCTCTGTGAGTTCCAGGCCAGTCAGGACTACATAGTAAGACTTTTTTGGGGTAGACGAGCAGTGGTGGTGGTAGTGGTGGTGGTGGTGGTGGTGGTGATGGTGGTGGTGGTGGTGGTGGTGGTGGTGGTGGTGGTGGTGACATTTTCATCAAATAACTGATTTGTTGTTGTTATTATATAGCTGACATTCATAGCAGATTCAAACTTGCTTTAGATCTTTTTGGGGTTTTGGAGGATGTTGTTATCACACTTCTTATTTTCAATCAGCTTGCCCCATGCCTTCACCGCCTGGCGTTTCTAGCCCTTGAATACTCTCAACTCCTATCCCCAGCAAAATCAATCTGGGGCTTGTATTCTTTGGGTTTCCTCTAAACATTTAAACAAACAGAACATTTAGACAAAACAGCATTTCACATACCAGGGAAGTTAGACACTAATGCGTTCTATGGCATTCAGGCTTACCTTTCTTTGGAGACCTCGGTGTGAAATAGATGGCCTTTACCTTCGCTGACAGGGGGCATTGGCCTGACTCCACTGACCCCAGGGAGGCTGAACTGGCTTTGCCTTCTGTCTCCAGCAGTGCTGGGTAGAGGGCTACCTCGAGGGGTTAATTGCCCAGTTGTAACTCTGGTCGTTAAAATTCAAGAGGTGTGCTCTGTAAGACCCTTGCGGTAGATGTGCTGTCCTGTAACTTTTTATATGACACCTCCCCCTCCGGTTCCCGCACTGCTGTTAGCCTGAGTCAATTAGAGCTTCACGGAGAGGCCAGGCCCTATCTCCCAGCTCTGCTTCTGCTGGGAGGCCCCAGTAGTGTCCTCCCTGGTGTGGTGGGACCTCTGCTTTCAGCCATAATACGTTGAAGATTTTTAGTTAAAAAAAAATTCAAACCTGGCTTCTATTCCGACATTTACAAGGCTGATTTAAATTAAGGTATTCACTTATGTATTTGTTTGCTCGAAGTAGGATTTTGTTATGACCCCAGACTGGCCTAGAACTCCTGATCCGTCTGCCCCAGCCTCCCAAGTGCCGGGATTGCAGGTATGTATTACCATTCTTAGCTTTAAAAATATATTTTAAAATCTCTCTCTCTCTCTCTCTCTCTCTCTCTCTCTCTCTCTCTCACACACACACACACACACACACACACACACACGCTTGCACACATGACATACTTGGATGTAGACAGACAGACCCCCCCACACACACACACATGCTTGTACACATGGCGCACTTGGATGTAGACAGACAGACACACACACACACACACACACACACACACACACACACCCCAGATTCAATTCCCCAGAATGTTATAAACTTGGTTTGGTGGCACACACCTGCAAACCTAGCATTCAGAGGCAGGAGTTCAAGGTCATTCCGAGATCCTGAGTTTGAGGTTAGCCTGAGCTACATGAGCTCCTCTCTAAAATGACATACACATCCTTCCTTTATCTTTCATACTCCCTTCTAAAAGGGGCTCCTTTTGAAGTTTGTTTTCTTTGATCCAAGTGGCCGACTTCAGGGTGTTTTTCTCTAACTACATATAAAACAAACCTCCCCTTCCCACCACACACACACACACACACACACACACACACACACACACAAAGAAAAGAAAAGGAAAAAAAAAGCCCAGAAGATTCTCTCCTTTTGAGCATGATTTTTGAAGCTGGTCATCAAATCATCTCCTTATTTCCTCCGCCGCTCCCAGGCCTCTGGCTCCATCCTGTTGCCATCTTGTAAGCATTTGGTGAAGACAGAGACTAGAGAACGTTCATCTGCCAGGGCCCTGGAAGTGTCCCGCTGGAGCTAGGCTCCCATCTGTGGGCAAGCTCTCATTTAACGGGCTATGTCCGCCCCCCCCCATCACCCAAGCCACATTGAACTGATTGGAGTCTTAGTGATGAGCAGAAGGGCTTCCATGCTCATAGGTAAAGGAATAAGGAAGACATTAGGCCTGTAGGAGCGGGAGATGGAAGGAAGATCAGCCTCTAGTTTGGCTTGTTTCTGGTGCCTTGCTCGCAGCAGCACTGATTTAGGAAGTTGATGAGCTAAATAACAAACGGGCCCCTAGCAGCCTGGCGGAAGGCAACGCCTCCAGTGCACAGTCGCTGTGGAAATGATGACATTGTTTTTGAGCAGTTTAGAAGTAGCCTTGATTAGCATGGACAGGTGGAAGCCACTGACTTCCTGGGCCTTCATAGGTGTCCCATGTCCTCTAAAGAGCCATCAGGTTTGATTGCACATGCGCAGAACTCCCATTACCTCGCTGCTTACTTTAATTGCCTTGCCCCGTGCCCTGACCACCTTGCTTTATTTATCCCCTAGGTACCCCCCCCCAGACATTGACTCTGCAACATTATCACCTCGTGAATCTTTGCAGTACAGCTAAAACGTTTCAGTGATTGGTGCCCTCAGTGGTAGGCAACATAGATCTTGTTTGGGAACAAGAGGGGAGGTTGCTTTACTTATTAGAACAAGCATGCCGTCCAGAGACCTTCTCTTACTTCCATTGTCTTCCTTCTCACTGCCTCTGACACAAGCTGGGTAGGCACTATTAGGAGTAGTTCTCTGGACCTGGTTTGTTCTAACTTGGGAGGGTCAGTTGTACAGATGGAAATGTCACTGGAAGTAGTATGGTATCTCTGGTCCAGCTTTGTGGGTGGTGAGAATCGTCACAGGAGCCAGACTCCACATCCCCAAACTGGATGTTAGCAGCCTTTTGATTCTTAGAACGCACTAAGAATTCTGGCTGTGCCTCTGAATCCATCAGTCCCAGTAGTAGTAGCTCGATATCACCACTTTTCTGATTGTGGCTGAGAGTGTAGCTCTCCTCGAGGGTCAGCCCCGGAGCTCGTTTCTGGAAGGTCTACGCATGTCTTCTTAGCCTCCAAAATGATGCTGTTAACATGCAATTTAGTGTGTTAAATCTCTTCCTGCTAAAGCACCAGTGACAGTTAATAGTGGTTGTCAACTTGATGAGGTCTAGAATCATCCAGAAACAAACCTCTGAGCATGTCTGGGAGGGCTATTTAAGGTTGAGTTAATGGATTCAGGACGATCCATCCTCAAGGTGGACGGCACCATTTAATGGCTGGGGGGTCCTGGACCAAATGGAAAGGGGAGAGAGAGACCCGAGCATCAACGCTCATCTCTCTGCTCCCCCACTTCACCCACGATGAGACAAACTACCTCATGCTCCTGCTACCGTGCCTTCACATCTGGAACGGACTGCACCCTCAGCCCAAGAGGCCAAGCCAAACCCTTCTTTCCCTAAGTTGCGTTTGCCAGGTGTTTCCTCACAGCAACGAGACGAGTCACCAAGACAACACTCTGTGGTGACCTCTGCCACCCCCCTGCTTCTCAGTTCTTCTCTTGCCATCTCCCTTGCTAGAATGAACCTTGTGGGGGGAACACACACAAATCATCTTCTCTGCTAGATTATAAACTTCTTTTTTCACTCTTTTTTTTTAAATTAGATATATTTTTAATTTGCATTTCAAATTATTTCCCCTTTCCTGGATCTCCCCCCCCCAAAGTCCCATAAGCCATATCCCCTCCCCCTGTTCCCCAATCCACCCCTTCCTGCTTCCCTGACTCCAGTATTCCCCTACACTGCTGCATCAAGCCTTTCCAGGACCAGGGCCCTCTCCTCCCTTTGACGTCCAACAAGGCCATCCTCTGCTGCCTATGGGTCTGGAGCCATGGGTAACACTATGTGTACTATCTGGTTGATGGTTTTGTCCCTGGGAGCTCTGGGAGTACTGGGTGGCTCATATCGTTGTTCCTCCTATGGCGTGGAAACCTCTTCAGCTCCTTGGGTCCTTTCTCTAGCTCCCCCATTGGGGACCCTGTGGTCAGTTCAATGGTTGGCTGAGAGTGTCCCCCTCTGTATTTGTCATGCACTAGCAGAGCCTCCCAGGTGACGGCTATATCCAGCTCTGGTCAGCCAGCACTTGTGGGCATCAATAATAGAGTCTGGGTTTTGTAACTGTATATGGGATGGATCCCTGGGTGGGGTAGTCTCTGGATGGTCCTTATGTCAGACTCTGCTCCACACTTTGTCTCTGTATCTCCTTCTGTGGGTATTTTGTTCCCCCTTCTAAGAAGGACCCAAGGATCCATACTTTGGTCTTCCTTCTTCTTGGGCATCATTTGATATGTGAATTGTGTCTTGGGTATTCCAAGCTTCTGGGCTAATATCCACTTATCAGTGAGTGCGTCACTTTGAGAGGTATAGAAATTAGTATGTAAGAAGTTTTTTCACCTGTAAAATGGGGCTAATGCTGACTGTTTTCAGGGTTATTGAAAAAAAAAAGAGTAAATCTATCATTTGATTTGAACATGAAAAAAAGAAAAAGATTATACTGGGCAGTAGTAGCACATTCCTTTAATTCCCAACATTCAAGAAGGAGAGGCAGTCAGATCTCTGAGTTCAAGGTCAGCCTGGTGTACAAAGCAAGTTCCAGGACAGCCAAGGATGAAGAAACCCTGTCTTGAAAAAAACAAACAAACCACAAAACAGAAAACAAAAAGCAGACAAAGCAGACCTCTTTCCCTGGTCACTTCTCAGTCCCCCAGGTGGGGCGGGCTCCTAGGGTGTCCCACGGGGTCAGAGGCCTCTGTGACTTTTACCTTGGAGCCTCAATTGCTTTGGGTCCCCAGGCAAGTTAATTCACCTGTTTGAATCTCCATCTCTTCCTCTGAAGGAGGAGTGAAAGTAATTAAGTAATCAAAACCTTTCTTCAAGTACTGCAGGGGTCGTCGTGTTCATGTGCAGATACTGTTTTATGTCAGGAATTTACATCTCGCCGGTGGGTAAAGACATCTGGAAAATGGGAATGGTGGATTCCTCTACAACTAGGGTGCTGTTGTAAGAGTCCCGCAAGAAAATACAACTCCTAGCATGAAGAAAAGGCTTCATGTATGCTGGCTCTTTTTATTATCAGCCATGACACCCAGGAATGACTTCCGCAGACAGCCTCCACCTCATTATTGCCAGCAAGAAGTACAGTTAAATTGTGCTGAATCCCAAAACCACTGTTTGTGGTAAGGATTCCCAGACTACCTGCAGCTTGGCTTTCAATCCCAGCGACTAATCACCTGGGTCACCTTGCAGCATATTTTGCGCTGGCTGAGCCTGGAGGATTCATTAGGAGGTCTGGCTATCAAAGACTAATGACTTTTAAAAGATGATTTCGGTGGGTGTTTAGTCATCATTGCCTTAAATTAGAAAAACATTCTTCTACTAGAAATGATTGCAGCCCTGCTTGATGGCCCAGAACCAGGATGGCACCTCCATCACTCTGTCCTCTTAAAGTTCCTGGCCCCTGGGAATTTCCCTGGCAGCTGTGTGAGTAGGGGCGGGGACTCCTAGTTCCTGTATTCGCTAGTCACTTGGTTTCAATGGAGGGTTTAAGCTCCACCCCCACCCCTCCCCCACCCCCCACCCCCACCCCCACCCCCCACCCCCACCCCCGTGCAATCGGATGGTAAATCTATGTCCCCTGCCTTCCCTGAGTCTGAGATGGCTCCGAGCTTGAGTTCAGAAGTGTGGACTGTCTCTTTTCCTTCATATGGGTGGTTCTTCCCATTTTGTGGATTGATATTTCTCTTGACTGCCCGCTCTTCTGGAAATCACAGTGTGGCTGGCCTTCCGTTAGCACCTAGGGTACTGGGGAGTGCGGGGGTGGGGGTGGGTGGTGGGTGGGTGGGGGTGGGGTGGGTGGGGAATGACTCATTCAAATTTACATTCTGCCCCCTGTTACTAGAGAGGGTTTTGTGGTAGGCACTTTGGGTAATCACCGCCCCAGCCCTCTGGGTCCATCTTACTTTGTTTTTTCTTTTTGCCTCATCTGTTCTTACTAATTCGCAATTTATTTTATGCTGTGCTTCTGTGTGCATCTTTGTAAACCCTAAATATATCTGGGCAGATATAAATCAATAGAAGTGCATAGTGGCTAATGGAAGCTCTGGATAGCTTTCTTGTGCAAACAATTGTCCCTGAATATATAGGCCCGAGTCCTGAGGCCGTGGAGGGCAACAGAGAGCTAAAATACAAAGAGCTACAGGGAAATGTCTTTGAATCAGTCCGTCCCCCCCCCCCCACATTTCTCTTTGTTTTCTTTTTTGCTGTTGTTGTTTTGTTTTGTTTTTCCCTTTGGTTTTTTTTGAGACAGGGTTTCTCTGTATGGCCCTAGCTGTCCTGGAACTCACTCCATAGACCAGGCTGGCCTCGAACTCAGAAATCTGCCTGCCTCTGCCTCCCAAGTGCTGGGATTAAAGCCGTGCGCCACCCATGCCTGACTGCGCCCCCCCCATCTTTCAAACTGAACCAATCTCAACCCTCACTCCACCATGGGGGAAAACATGGATTTTAATAAATCAAATCACTTAAAGATGTACCTTATGTGCAGAATTACAAATATTAAACAAAGATTAAATATTGGGAATACTAAACACTGTAATTAATTTGAACATGACATCACACCCTTGTAATCACAACACCCAGGAGGGGGAGGCAGGAAGGTTGCCATGAGTTCGAGGTTAGCTTTGGTCACACAGGGAGTTGCAAGCCAGTTTGACCTACATAGTGAGACTCTGCCTCAAGCAAACAAACCTCCCACACTGTAATTAGCCCCCACCTGGGACCGACAACTATGAACTCATGTCTTGTAACATTGACGTGGCCCTCCTGTGCAGTTATGATGTGTAGGGGGGGTATTGTGTGCACATAGAAGTCACAGGGTAATATCTACTGTCATCCCTACTCACTCTCCATCTTATGATTATTAATTTTTAGATGGTGTCTCTCAGAAGCTTACCCATTCAGCTAAAATGGCTGCTCAGTGGACTCCAGGGGTCCCTTCGTTTGCATCCCAGGAGTACTGGAGTTATAGATTTCTGCTGCTCAGTCCGGCTTTCACGTGGATGCTGGAGATCTTAACTCAGGTCCTCATGCTTATAAGGCAATTGCTTTACTGACTGAGCCATGTCTCTAGCCTGTTACGATTTTTATTTTTTTTTAGTAATAAGTATTTTATTCCTTTTTCCCCATAGACCAATGGCTGTGCTGACTTCTAATATTATCAAAAGTTCTGGCCTGGTGGTGGCGGCACACGCCTGTAATCCCAGCACTTGGGAGGCAGATGCAGGTGGATTTCTGAGATCGAGGCCAGCCTGGTCTACAGAGTGAGCTCCAGGACAGCCAGGGCTACACAGAGAAACCCTGTTTCGAAAAACAAACAAACAAAAAAGTTCTGCTTGAACCTGGTGATGGTGACACATGCATTTAATCTCAGAGCTTGGGAGGTAGATCTCCAAATTGGAGGCCACCCAAGGCTACATAGAGAAATCCTGGCTTGGAGAACAAAACAAAACAAGAAGGCAAAAACAAACAAAAATTTTTTTCTGTGGCAATATGTTATGAACTCTTGAGGTATGATGTCTTACACATAGTCATGTTGGTGCTATCCATCCAGGCTGTGCATGAATCAGCAGTTCATTCCTTTTCATTGCTGAGTAGTATTCTGTTGTATGGACATGGCCCAGCTTATCCCATTTCCCTTCCGTTGACATTTGGGTAGTGTTGCTTTGGAACCATTCTAGGGCGTGCCTTTGGGTGAACATGCTTGGCTTCCTTTTGTTATTTATTCTGCAGCAGGTCCTAGGCGTCACATCATGTTTTAGTATATATCTCCGAGGGAGGATTTGATCACCAAGGTATTTTGTGATAATTCTAAAATTAATTCTAATTTTCATTAGGTTATAATTTTAAAAGTTGATAGTAGAAGTCAATGCTAGGTTCAGGTTCCCAGTGATGGTAGGAAGAGATGGGGCTTGAGGAGAGAATGCACGCCCAGCGCTTGGGAGCCTCCAGGTTTCCCAATACCAAAACAATAAAAAATATCTCCTGGGCTAGAGAGAGGGCACATAACCTAAGAGGGCTTGCTGTTGCCAAGCATTGCGGTGCCCACCTTTAATTCCAGCACTTGGGAGGCAGAGGCAGGGGGAATCTCAAGGCTAACATGGTCTACACAGAGAGTTCCAGACTTGCCAGAGCTACATAGTAAACTCCTGTTTCAAGCAAACAAACAAGCAAAAACTAAAGTGGACATTTCTTAGGAACTCAGTTATATCAAATGGTGTTTTGCTGGGGCGCAGAGGTGAAGGGATATTTTGCTGGAGCAAACAAGTGAAAGGACACTGGGTATTAATTAAGAAGGACCCAACAGATGGTGGACAACACTGGATGGTATTGGTATGCTTTTCTATTCCTTAATGGTCACCATTTGTCATGACTTTATAGAAAGAAATGCCCCCAAACACTTCTGGTGGTGTTCTGGTAGCTTCTTGCCACTTCCACAGACTTGGGTCCATTAGCAGAGTGATGTCGGCTAAGACAGACTCACATGGAGCTCTGCAAAGACAGACTCATGTAGCGTTTTGCTGAGGCTAAACACATGATGTTTGGAGGGGGTATAAGTAGGACTCAACAGACAGTGATGGTGGGCTCACATAGCTAGTCTAGCTCTGCAATGCTTCGTTGGCCTCGCACCTTCATCTTCACTGATCTTCACTTTGTTGAGAGAGGTACAGCAGAGAACTTCTCATGGTGTCCCTGCTGGTCCTGGTCACTAGTGTTGGTTTGGCGGAGGCCTTGCTGTTTCTGCTGGGTCGTGCCACTGCTGATTCGGGTTTGCTATCCTGACACTACTGAACTGAACCACTGATATCCCGACAACACAGACTGAATGTGCTCCAAAGATCTATTTCTAAATAGGTCCACTCCCCCCAAATCCTAATAACTTTTCTTTTCTCCCTACCTCTGGTGGGTGTTGTAGGCTAGACAGGATATTACAGCTTTTTAAGAAACCTTACTAAAAGAAAGGTTTGAAAAATTGAAACCAACAAACTTCTCATGATATTCTGGTGGCTTCTTGCGACTTCCACAGACTCAAGCCTAAGTGTGGGGCTTGAGGATTCTTCTGGATTGAACTGCCACTGGTGATTTGTGTTGGTGTTTTGCTGGTGGACGGGGCTGCTGACAATAAGGATTGGAATATCTCCAAAGAACTATTGCTAAACAGGTCCACAACCCCTGTTTCATATTATTCATTCTTTCCCACCACCTATGGCACATGGTGGGCTAACTGGAAGATTGAAACATTAAGAACCCTTATCAAAGTAGGTTTTGAAAAATTTAAGCCTATAAAAATTGGCTTGCCATTTCTGCAGAAGACACACCATAATTTTCAATGATTCTCTCACACAAGGAGAATGGAGCTCTCCTCCCCTAAACCCTCTGAGAATCACTGGGCTTGAGATATATTGATAAAAATACTTCATTCAGTAGCATTTATTCCTCAGACATATTTTTTAAAAGATTTATTTATTTGTGTATGTGAGCACTCTACTTGCAGGACAGAAGAGAACATCAGACAGAAGAAGGCGTCAGATTCCACTACAGATGATTGTGAGCTACCATGTGGTTTCGGAGAATTGAACTCAAGACCTCCTGAGGAGCAGCCAGTGCTCCTGAGCCATCTGTGCAGCCCCAATTTTTCTTTCTAAAAATCTCTTAATTAAGATATTTTCCTAGGCAAGTCAGAAGTAGAAAGGACAGGGTGGTACGCACTCATCATCATTACTGAGCTACGATCATCTTCTCGGGTAAGATTGTGTCTCAAGACTGCTGAGCTATCATATACCTTTCCTCTCCAATGCCATCAAACTGATGAGATTAATGATATTAAATAAGGGAGTATTGTGCAGGGATGTATGGTTGAGTGTGTATATTTGGGAAGATGAGTTGATGGGTCCCAGGAAGAGGGGAAGGATCCGTTATAAAATATTTATTTTGATCTTTAGTTGTAGCAAAATACACATATGTAAAACTACCATTTTAAGTGTGTGTGTGTGTGTGTGTGTGTGTGTGTGTGTGTGTGTGCAGAGGGGTGATAGGGATGGAACCCAAGTCCTCACACATACTTCTACATAGGCTTGTGCATGGGGGTTAGGGTTGGGTGGGGTCCTCTCTCTCAGAGATAAAGTCCTGTAAGAATTTCCAAAGCAGAGGCATCAAAGGCTAGAAGAGGGAGGAAGGGCAGGGGAGGTGTTGGTGGACGGGAGTTAAGAGTGTTTTCTGGGGGCTGGAGAGATGGTTCAGTGGTTAAGAGCACTGACTGCTCTTCCAGAGGTCCTGAGTTCAAATCCCAGCAATCACATGGTGGCTCACAACCATCTGTAATGGGGTCAGATGCCCTCTGTCACGAAGGTGTACATGCAGATAGAGCACTCAGTCATTAAATAAATAAATCTTTAAAAAAAAAAAAGAGTGTTTTCTGGTAACTGCTTCCTAGCACTTGAATCTGGTCCAAATCCGTAAGAATAGTCCTCCAAAGTGAAGGCTTTGACTCAGGATACTTGCATAGGCTGTGGCTAGTGGAAGGGTGGTAGCTACTAGCTTCCAAGGGTGGTTTCACCCTTAGAAACAACCTACTTGCTATGGACTGAACGCTTGGGCACCCCCACATTCTTATGCCAAAACGTGATGGTTTCAGTCTGAATTACCCTCCACAAATTCATACTTTGAATACCTGGCCCTCAGCTTGAGGCACTGTCTTGGAAGGCTGGAGGGCTTTGAGGAGGTGGGGCCTGGTTGGCAACATGAAGTCACTAAGGGTGGTCTTTAAAGGTTCTATCTACCTCGGACTCTTAACTACTTTCTCTTCTTCCCGGTCTATCGCCATGGGAGCAGTCTCTCTGCTTCCTTCCACCAACACAGGAAGAACTACTCTGCTATGACTTCCTTGCTACGATAGGCTGAAATTCCTCCACAATAGGAAACCAAAGCAAAGGCTTTCTCCCTGAAATCATTTCTATCAGGTACCTACTTGCTCTCGGAGAAACAAACATAACACACTGTCTGATGGGGTGGTGTTATGAGGTGGCATCTCTGGGAGATAACTACTATGAAATGGGGTCAGGAGGATAGGGCACACATTTGCTAACTTTCTAAGTGCTGTGACTAAATTCTGACAAAAGAGGAGGCTTTAGTTTGGTTTGTGGATTCAGGGCTAGAGTCAACTGTGGTAGAGAAGGCGTGGTAGCTGGCATGGCTTCATCCTGAGCGCAGGGGAAACGTGAGGCAGTGACTCCTAACATCTTGGGAGTTCAGGGAACAGAAGGGTCTGGGTGGGAACCAGAAGTGGCTATCACTCCCAGAGAGCCACTCTTGCTAGCTAGGTCACAGTTTCAGAGGGTTGACAACCACCCCAACCAGGCTATTCCTTCAGGACCAAGTATTCAAAGTCATAAGCCTATGGGAGACAGTTATTTTCAGGGATGAGGTTTCTTGTAACAGGCCCAAGAGTGTAACTTCAATTTTTTTCAAAACCTACTTTTAATGATGGTTCTTAAACGTTTTAACCTCCCTTCTAGTCCACCACCCACCAGAGGTAGTGGAAAAGAAAGGATACGGGGGAAGTGGACCTGTTTAGAAACGGTTCTTTAGAATGACTCCTATTTATATTGTCAGGAAATCAGCAGTTCAGTTCACGGGCATCAGCAGTGGCAGCTCAAGCCACTCACAAATACCTCACAGATACACCAGCAGTTTACTTCCGGAGAGTCTGGTTAGCAGCAGCAGTGGCACTACCTAGCAGAGACAGCCAGGCCTCAGCCTCCGCACAAGTCAGCAAGAGGGGCCTGGAGGAACGCTGGAAGTTCTCAGCTGTGCCTCTCTCAGAGAAGCAAAGCTCAGTACAAATTAGAGACCCACAAGCACTGCACAGCTAGCTCTACCAGTAAGCCTAGCTCGACCTCCTTCACTGGCTATCGAGTCCTATTTATACGCCTTCCAAACATCACGTGTCCTCCACGGGTCTTGCCTCAGCACCAGTGTCTGTCTCAGCTGACATCACTCCGCCAAGCAGCCATGTCTGTGGAAGTGGGATGAAGCTGCAGCACACCACCAGACATGTTTTTGGTGTGTTTCTTTCTATGGAGTCCTGACAAATGCAGCTCAACTACACAATGTAAGGCGGACCAAAACATGCCCGTCTTTAGCAAAGATTCCTTCAAGTCCTTTCCCATGCTTGCTTTAGCAGAACATCCTCTGTCCTGTGTCTGCTTCAGCGAAACGTTCCTTTTACCTGTTTGCCCCAGCAAAACATTGTCCAATACAGCTGACTCTCCAAAGAACCCTTAAGTTTCTACTTCACAAGGACTTGCTCCTCTCTTTCTGCCAGGTGATCCAGAACTCAGCCCTGCTAGCCACCTGATCTGGAACTGGCCACAGCACCGAGAAACCCACTTCTGTTGTTTAGTAAACTAGCCACTGTGCGTTATTGTATTTTAGCATCCCCAAGGAACCGAGACACTATCCAAATACTCGAAATGAAAACATGTCTGGATCCAGACCTGCTCACCAACCCAGCCAGGAGACTATGGGTTCCCATCACCGGAGCTTGCTTTCACTCTCAGAACAAGCGTTTTCCACTGGCACTTAGAAAGTACATGCCAGGCTCCACTGGAGATAAGCCTGGACTTCCATCGATCACAGGACTAGAGTAAAGACTTATGAAACACATTTGAAGAAAAGAGACGCCAAATTAAACAAACAGAAGAGCTAATCCCTGCAGAACTCTGCTGGGATATAGAAAGATATTTACATGAAATAAGAGTAGTGTCTATAAATAGACAGCTGACTGCTGTCAAAAGAAAATGTCTGACTGTTTGGAATCGGAAAGTGCAATTGTTCATTGAAGGGACCCAGTGGCCAAGTGACCATGGCTGAAAACCGAATTGATGATAGCATTGAAAGATTCTCTTAGAAAGTTCAAAATGGATAAGAACATTAAAAAGAAAGCATATAACAGAAAAATTAAGAGGCCTGGGATGAACCTGCAATTCAACTCTAATAGGAGTTCTCAGAGGCCAAGAATAGACAGCCTGCAGGAGAAGAAATAATCAAAGTAATGATAGAATAAACAATTTCTCCGAGCAGGAGAGAGACTGCAATCTTTAGATTTAAAAAGCAGAGCAAATGCCAAACAAGAATTATAAAAGACCCAGTCCCTAAAGGCATCAAAATTTCTGGACTCCAAGGGTGATGGTAAAAAAAAAAAATTCAGATCCTCCAGGGAAATAAAAGGTCAGGACTTGGTTGAAAGACTTGAGCTGGAGAGCGAGTGGGGTTTCTTAGACTCTTTCTCACAGTCATGTCACCTGAGACATTTTTATGCAGCCCAGGTTATCTAGGAATATCAAACAGATAAACAAATGAAATGTACCCTGCAATGAGATCATGAATTTATTTTAAAACAATTCTTTGCTATACTTAAACGTTTGACATTTTCTAATAGTGAACACAAATGTGAATGCTGAGATAGATGTGATTCTTACATAAAGAGTTAAATGCAGTGACTGCACGGTATCAAGATTTTTGATGGTGATGATAATGATACTGTGTGTGCATTCGTGTTTGCCAGAGTGCACGTGTGTGTGTGTGTGTGTGTGTGTGTGTGTGTGTGTGATGCATGTGTGTCAGCATGTATGCCACAGCACACACACACACATGTCTACCTTTATGTAGGTCACTGGGATTGAACTCAGATCTCCAGGCCTGGTGATCTATATTTCTTTGAGACAGACTCTCAAGTAGTTCAGGCTGGTCTTGAACTGGATATACCTGAGATGGTCTTGAACTTCAGGTCCTCTTGCCAAGTGCTGGGGATGACAGGTGTGTGATATCACACTTCAGTTTTCTGCAGTGCCAACCCAGGGATCCAACCCAGGGGCCTTTGCACGCTAGGTGAGTGCTCTACTAATTGAGTCACATCCCTTATCCCCGGCTGGATGTTTGGCTCTGCAGTAGAGCAACTTCAACCTTTTTTCAGAGATAAACGATATTTTCATGCTGTAATAGTCAATGCCAAGGACAATGATTTGAATAAATACATAGTCTAAAATGGCAGAAGAGATTTTAGGGCTCTTTTAAAAATTCTTGCAGCTACGGTCCTAATCCCAAGCCAAAATGAGTTTAATATCTATTTGTGTCTGTCTGTCCATCATCTATCTATCTATCTATCTATCTATCTATCTATCTACCTACCTACATACCTATCTACCTATCTATCTTGCAGTAATGGGGACTGAATCAGGGTTTTGCACATGGTAGAGAAGCTTGTTAACACACTGACCTATATCCCAAATCCTCCAACAAATGACTTTTATGATACATGCGACTTTTTATATTGTTTCTTATTGTTTTAAAGATTTATTTATTTTATGTATATGAGTACAGTATCACTGTCTTCAGACACACCAGAAGAGTGCATCAGATCTCATTACAGATGGTTGTGAGCCACCATGTGATTGCTGGGATTTGAACCTCAGGACCTCTGGACGAGCAGTCAGTGCTCTTAACCAATGACCCATTTCTCCAGGCCCCCCAGACAGCAATATTTAAAGATGAAACATTGTAACATGATATAATCCCAGAATACAAAATTTGATATTTTAGCACCTGTGGGAAGTATTAAAAGTCTCCCCCCATTAAATCATTATGTTTCCTTAAGAGCAAAGACTTTGCATTGTCAATAAAAACTGCTCGAGCTCACAACATACACCAGTCTCAAAAGTAAGCTGAGGTGTTTCAGGCAGCACTTGGCACTGTGTGATGCAAGGGCATCCACGGGGCAAAGCATCACTTGGCACTGCATGGCGTGATGGCACTTCATGGTTTGAGGGCATCCGCAGCGCTTCAAGTTCAGAGGCGAGGCTGCAGCGAAGACCTTTGCAGTTTAGACAGGCAAGCACAACCAGAAACCCCTTGGATTCTGATCTTGAATTAATTTTGGGGTTTGCCCTCAGAAACATTTTATGGTTGCCATTTTTGCTTAGCATCCTTCAAGATATGTGACCCCCGGTGTGGTTGTGAACCACAGTTTGAGAAGCCATAAACGGGAAGACAATAACACAATGTCTTCAAACTTCTGAGAGATCACTTTTCAGTTGAATTCTCTCTCTGAGTCTTCTATCAGTCAAGGTCCAATAGGAAAAGGAGAAGCTAGCAACTAGATCCTGTCGAAGCTACAAGCTCGAATCTTCACTCTTATTGCCCAACCATCTTTTCTTCGTGCCTCCTACTATGGAAACAATACAGGTAGGCTAGCTCAAATGTCGTGAAGTTTAAAGTGGCCTATGTCTTAATGGGAAAACGCAAGTAAACATGGGCACACTAGTCATTAAGTTGTGGCGCTGGTAGAGTGGTTGCCTCTCTGGGGTAGTGTGGAACTTGGGTCCTCCTACCATAATGTATTATGCTGCGAGAATAAATTCAACATGGCTTTAGACATTTAAGGGCTTACGAAGTCTAGTGTTTTCTGCAGAATTCTGTGTGTGTGTGTGTGTGTGTGTGTGTGTGTGTGTGTGCGCGCACACACACACACTTTATATGTACATGTTTAAGTGTGTGGAAAGACCAGAAGTCAACACTGTCTTCCTTAATTGCTTTCCCTCCACTTATTATTATTATTATTATTATTATTATTATTATTATTATTAATTATTTGAGAGAGTATCTCTGACCCTGGAGCTCACTGATTTGGTTAGGCTGGCTGGCCAGTGAGTTTCAGGGCTTCGCTTATCTTTATTGTCTTCTCTCCCAAGTGTGGGAGTGACAGATGTGTACTGCTTTGCCTAGCTTTTCAGAAAAGTATTCTTTTTTATTATTTTAAATGATCTGTATCCGGGTATATATGTTACTGCAGGCACTCACAGTTCCTTGGAGTTGGAACTACAGGTGGTTGTGAACCACCCAACCTGAATGTTGGGAACTGAACTCAGATCTTCTGCAATGCAGGCACTAACCACAGGGACATCTCTCCTGCCCCTTCTTGCCTGACTTTTATGTAGATGCTGGGGATCTGAGCTCAGGTCCTTATGTAGTGTACTGGCAGATTTGTCTTCCCAGCTCCCTTCCCCCAAGAATTCTTCAAGGTGTTATTCATCAAAGCAAAGAGGGAACAAATTGAAGAAAAGAGAACTGTCAGATTCTGGGAAGACAGAGACAGATGCCTGGTGCTTGCAGCATCTCGTGTGAGGGAAGTACTGGCCCTAACCCCACAGGGGACAGAACAGCTCAATCCAGCTATCCAGTGTGGTCTTGTGGAGAAGGTTTCGGTGCACGTCGTGTCTTTGCCTTCTGTTGGTATAACTGAGTACCACAGACTAGGTGAGGTCATTTGTAAAGAAGAGAAATGTATTTCTCATTGTTCCAGTCACTAGGGCAACATCTGGCGGGAGCCTGTTTGCTAGTGGGGACTCTCTGTAGTGTCCTAAGGTGGCGCAGAGCATCCCAGGACAAGAGCGAGTCTGATAACTCAGATCTCCTTCCTCCTTCTTCTAAAGCCATCAATTACATAGCGGTGTTCCCATACTCACCATAGCATCTAATCACAATAATTAGACTGAAGAGGTGGCTCGCTGAGCACCAGCTTCTGCCACCAAGCCTGATGACCCACCCGAGTCGAATCCCTGGAACCCCCATGGTGAAAGGACAGAACAGAGTCCTGCAAGTAGTCTTCTGACTTCCACATGCATGCGCACACACCAAATAAATAACTTTCCAAAATGTCTAATTCCAATGATTTCTGTAATGACTTGATCTCCAAATACCGTTAGGCCACGTGACTTTCTGGATTATTTGAAATGCACGGAACACATTCACACCATAGCACCGGCAAAGGGACTACAGGACCATAAATTCATAGGAGTGTCTTATGCAGTAAATGCAGTTTTATTAGAGGATGAGATGAGACAAGGGTACATCTCTGTATTTGGAAAAAAATGTTTGCTCTCGACCCCGGCATCTTTCCACGTGACCATTTTGCAAAGCAGAATGAATTTGTAGTGTTTAAGAGGCCTCTTCTCTACAGTAGAGACCTCACATAGTCTATCTGTGCCCTTGTTCTGGCCTCTGGCTCTGTGGTGCGCCCTTTTCAGACATCCTCCTGGTCCTGCTCTGTGTTTTCTTCCCCATCAAAAGCTGCTCAGTGCTCACTGGATCTGCTGCGTTTGCTAGTTAATTTGCCCTTTCACAGGGAGAATAGATTAACCAAAGGAATGAAGTACCAACTTTAGACTTTCAGGCTATTTCTGGCCAGTGGCAGAGAGGGAGGGCTATTTAAGTACTTCTCAAGTCATTCCGGGGAGGCCACAAGGTTTATACACAAGCATTTCTAAGGAGAAGAATCACGCAAAGACACAAAGAAAGGACATGCCAAGAGCTGGCCAGGAAGGGAGGGGAGGGTGAAGCCCTTTGGGTACCACATGACATGTAATACCTTAAAAGGGTTCTTCAAAACTTTTGTGCGAATATTTGACAAAGAGCCCGTTTTTTTTTTTTTTTCCTTTTCTTCTTGAGACAGGGTCACTATATTGCCATATGAATGGCCAGGAACTACATAGACTAGGTTGGCTGTGAACTCACAAAGATCTGTCTGCCTCTGCTTCTTGAGGGCTGGAATTAAATATGTGGGCTATTATGACCAGTGACAGATAGCTATAAAAGCCCAGGGGATATATACATATGGAATCCTGCCAAATGTATTAGCTACTGGTCATAGCGACCCATGCCTTCTGTTATCTTACTCCTTACAGCATTGGATGGCCCTGGCAAAATACTAGTCATTGTGGTTAAAGCGATACATGTATTGCCCCAAGTTCCTGGAGGCTGGAAGTCTGAGATCAAGGTGTCAGCAGGGTTAGTTTATCCTGAGGACCCTCTCCTTGGCCTGCATATAGTCATCTTCACTCTGAGTTCTCCCTTAGCCTGTGTGCCTGGATTTTAACCTTCCCTTCTAAAAGCACCTGACATTTTGGGTTAGGGCCCAACCTAAGGACCTCATCTAACGTACTCATCTGTGTAGGAGCCCCATTTACAAGCCCAGCCACATTCTGAAGCCACAAGGGTTTAGGCTTCTCCATTTCAGTTTTAGGAGGGCATAGTTCAGCTTACCACAGGAACAGAACCGTAACTTCATACATGACAGCAGTATGCCTGGCTGAAAACTTAGACTTCACAGCCTCCCTTGCAGCTAGGGTTAGTCGATGTGACACGCCCTGGACAACAAGATGTTGCAGGGGCTTTTGGGTGGAACTTCTTAAAATGTTGGAATGTGAGTAGGCACCTCTGCCCTTTGTTTATAATCTGTCTGAAATTCTGGTGGGGTGGCTGAGTTCTGTTGGCCTTTGTAAGAGCCTGGGGGTCCCATCCTAAGGATGAAGAAAAATGAGCAGGGTTGTTGGGGGGTCTCATGGGGCAGCACCCCTGGGTAGCCTGCCACTGGGCTGGTATTGCCAGAGAGAACCCCCACCCCCACCCCTGAATCTTAAGTTACCATGTTTTCAGGTTTATGTTCCTGCAGTTGAACATATTTAATTGTCAGGGCAATAAGTACTTTGATTTCTCAGTCCTGGAAACATGTTCCCTGCAGCTTGACAGGAGGCAGTGTGCTGAATAGGGCCTGGCTGGACTAGGAACCAGCTGAGGAGTGGCTGGCCCTGGTGGAAAGAAGGCAGGGAGATGCTGTGCGCTGATGACTGTAGCTGAGAAATTGGCAGGCTGTGTTAGTCCCTCTGAGGATCTTGAAACAGACGGTGTTTGAAGTGGGGTGGGGATGCCATCCCACGTCTTCTAAGAAGCACCTGAGGATACAGCTCTGGAAGCCGAGGTGTCTGTAAAAGTGACATGCCGAGAATCACTAAATGGCTGTGAAGGCTCCTCAGGTCCTTTTATGTTCCCTCTGCGCGGGAGCAGAAGGCCCTTCCACTTAGGCAGACGGTGTCCTAGCCTCAAGGGGTCAGTGTGAGTGGCGTTTGTTCGGTGGGGTGTTTCCAGTGGGGAGGGAGGCTGTCGCAGCACAGAGCACGTGGGCCAGCCTTTCAGCAGCATCGTCTCCCTGGGCACGCACTCAACATACCAAATGAATCTGAAGCTGGGATTCCTACATGACAGCAGAGAGATAAGCAGGGAAGAAAAGGCGCGCAAGGGCGATGATGAATATTCTATTTGTGACATTTTTCCTGTATTCAGTCAAATAGAAGAAAGTGTTCAAATAAGGAGCAGTCACTTTGGTGGCTACTGTGGCAGTTCCTTGGTAATACAGCACTTAACTCACTCCCTTCTCAGAGAGGTGGCCTCTTGGGGAGGGGGGGAGGAGCTGGGTAGCGCATCGGTGGAAATGGGACATTGATTTGGGGAGAGAATCCTAAGTCTAAGGCTGCCTTAGACTGCTACTGGGGTGGTGGTGTCCTTTGGCCACTGGCTTTGCTCCTCCTGCCTCCCATAGAGAGAAGATAAAAGAAGAATGGGAAAGCCAAATAGGCAGGAAAGTTGGGAGTTTTCGAGATTCATACAGGGAGTCTCAGTCTTCAGAAACATGCCATGGTAGCCATTTTTCTTCCAGGCCACCACAAAGCATACCGATGAGAAGAGTCTCTGGTGCTCCTGAGAGTTGTATTTGGGGTTTGTTCTAGATAGACTTCTCCTAAGGGCAAAGCCTAGACAAAGATTCCAGTACTAAGAGTTCATTTGGGCTGGGAGTAGGAAAGGAGCGGAAGATGTATGGGTCAGAATCTGGTAATGGGCAGATAGCTGGGGGCGCAGGCTGGGAAAGGTCCCAGGCTTAACTGTACCCACCTAGAATGAGGCCAAGCTGATGAGAGTTGGGTTTTGATAGTGAGTGCCAAAACTCTGGGCCATTCCCTTACCTGGGTGGGCTAACAGGTCTGGGACCTGGAAATGTCATATTCACCTGCCCCACCATACCCAGGCCTGTCGTCCCCATTTCTACCACCCCAGCAGAGGCCTGTCTTCCCCTTCCTCCCTTCCCTGGTCCAGGCCTGTCATTTTCAAGCCAGTTCCAATGGCACCTTGGGAAGATACATTTTCTTTGTTCCTTATTCATTGGCTTCTGATATATGATGTGGCCAGTGGGAGGTACAGATAGAAGTCAGGAGGCAGGAAGAAGAAAGAATCCAGTATAGCTCCTCACCCTTTTCCATGGTAATGAGCATCTTTGTACTAGCTATGTCTCTTCTGTTGTCCCAACCTGGGTCTGGTGGCCTGGCTTCTGGGCTATACATATACTATGGTCCCCCTTTTGGTCTCTATCTTGAACTATGGTGGTCCTTTCTTACTTCTGACATTGCCATGAGAAGCACATACTACTGAAGCACTGAAACTGAGGACAGTTTGGGAACTGCCTGTGTGTCTCTTGTGAATGAGGCAGGTGGAGTCTTTGATTCCCATGTACCACTGGTGTGCTGGCTAGTTTTGTGTCAACTTGACATGAGGTAGAGTCATTGGAGAGGGGGGACCTTCAATTTAGAAAATGCCTTCATAAGACTGGGCTACAGGTAAGCACATTGAACACTTTCCCAATTAGTGGTCAATGGGGTCAGGCCCAGCTGATCCTGTGTGGTGGCATCCCTGGGCGGGTAGTCCTGGGTTCTAGAAGAAAGCAAGCTGAGCAAGCCAGAGGAAACAAGCCAGACTAGCGCTCCTCTATGGCTTCTGCATCTGCTCCTGTCTCCGGGTTCCTGCTCTGTGTGAGTTCCTGCCCTCACTGCTTTTGATAATGAACTTTCATATGGAACTATGAGTGAAATAAAGCTTTCAAGCTAGTCTGTAGTGGAGCACCTTTAATCCCAGGGTTCTGGAGGCAGAGGCAGATGGATCTCTGAGTTCAAGGCTAGCCTGGTCTAGAGTTCTAGGACATCTAAGGCCATACAGAAGAAGAAGAAGAAGAAGAAGAAGAAGAAGAAGAAGAAGAAGAAGAAGAAGAAGAAGAAGAAGAAGAAGAAGAACAACAACAACAACAACAACAACAACAACAAGTAGCAGCACAGCAATAATAACCCTATTTCATCACAGCACTAGTAAACCTAACTAAGACAAACACTGTATTAGTCCATTTGAGACGCTATAATAAGCTATGATGAACCTAGTAGCTTATAAATAAGAGAAATACATTGCTTATAGTTCAGGAGTCTGGGAAGACCAAGACTGAAGTCCCAGGAGGTCCTGAATTATGAGAGCTCACTTCCTGCTTCACAGGCAGCTGTCTTTCTCACTGTGTTCCCATATGGTAGAAGGGGCAGGGGAGGTCACTGGGCTGTGTGTGTGTGTGTGTGTGTGTGTGTGTGTGTGTGTGAGAGAGAGAGAGAGAGAGAGAGAGAGAGAGAGAGAGAGAGAATGAATTTGAGACAGGGTTTCAACAGATAGCCTGGGCTGGCCTAGAATTCACTATGTAATTTATAATCTGGCTTTAAACTAGAAATCCTCCTGTCTTTGCTTCCCAAGTGCTAGAATCATCAGTATGAGCCTCCATACTTTTCTTTGGGCTTTATTTATTTATTTATTTATTTATTTATTTATTTATTATTGTATGTGACTGCGTGAGGGGCCGTGCATGCTACCACATGACTGTAGAGCTCAGAGGACAAGGTAGTGGGGTCAGCTCTGCCGTGCACTTTTATACTGGTCCTGGGAATTGCCCGTGGGTGGCCAGGCTTGTATAGCAAGCACATCTGCCTGCTGCGCTAGCTCATCAACCGCGGGCCACAGTTTTTAAAACCAGGTTTTCTTTATATTATGCGAATGACTGTTTTTCTTGTATATCTCAATGTGTACTTGCCTGGTGCCTGGGCGAGTCAGAAGAGGGCAACAGATCTTGTGGAACTGATGGATGGCTGTTCCGGGAACTGAACCTGGATCCTCTGAAAGAGAAAAAAAAAGTGCTCTTAGTCACTGAACCATCTATCTCTCCACTGGGCCAATTTTTATATGATTATATTAATCCTACGCACCAGAACCTTGTCTTTATGGCCCAATTACCCAATCTCCCCTAAAATCCCTGCTTCCTCATACCATCAACTGATATGAATTTTTTTGGGGGGGCACACAAATATTATGTGTACAGCAATGTACCACTCTCTGGGATCCAGAGTCAAATCTGACCCCAGTCTGCAATGAGGATCTACAACCAAGTAGGCTGGCATCCTAGAAGAGTTGAATCCAACGGAGATGTGCCAATCTAGAGATTAAAAAATTGAGTAGAGAGCGAGCCTTTAAGCTACTAGGTGTGTGTTTGTTATGTAGCAAGAGACAACTGATAATGCCCACTATTCTGTTTCCTCCATAACAAATACAAAGTCTGCTGAAAAGCTGAAGCCTGGGAGAACTCCCCATGCTGCTGAGAGAAGTTACTACACACCAGGTATTGTAATGCTCTGTGTCTGTCATGGGCAGGCTTCATGGAAACCTTGCAAGATATGTGCTCACCTCACTGTGCCACAGATAAGGAAGAGACAGTTGAACAGGGCATGCTCTTATCCTCTAGATGGTCTTAAGCGCCTCTCAATGCACGCCACTTGGATGCCTGTTTGTACATTGCTTCAGGAGCTGCGGATCCACCCGTTCTCTGTGGCCACATCCCCAGAATTCAGTTCAGTCCTTATCTTTTGCCCTCTGTAGTAGGAGATACTCACTGCGCCTGGCTCCTTTAAATCTCTTCCTAAGAACAGCCAGGTCTCAGCTGTTTCTCCAGGACCCAGACACTTCTGGGAGACTTTAAGGAAATTAATTTCACCAAGATATGCACAATGTCTCTCTCTTTCAAGAGGTTTCCCACAAGGATCTGATGAAGTCCACTGAATGCTAATGATATCCCACGAAGTCTGAATGACATTGAGACTGGAGCGTTGATGTTTGGAATTTATTGATAACTGAAAGGATTGTAATTACTGATCAATCACCAAACTAGGAACCAGGAATGAAAGGCACCCAAATCATAATCTAAAGGTGTTTTTTTTTTTCAAGACAGTGTCTCACCTGTAATCCAGGTTAACTTAAAATTTGCAGTGTTCTTGTCTTCAGCTTCAAGAGCACTGGGGTGACAAACGGGAGCTGCCACCCTTGGCTGAGGGAACTTTGAATTGCAGTAATATTAATTTTCTCTTGGTGTGGGTAATTAAAATATTCTTGTGAGTTTTAGCTCCCTCTAACTTACGTGGTGTTTAGTGGCCGACTCTTGTCTCTTTGGGAAGAGTGACAGAAAGGAAGAGTCTGATAGTGACAGATGGGTGGCTTTTCTTTCTCTGTTTGCAGAGTCATTGACTTTGGCTGAATCAACAAGAGTTGGATGCACTTCCAGAAAGTTCTGCTACATTTGTAAGAGCAACACGGACCATCCTTTGCTTTCTCTGTAGATGGCTCGGAAAGTTCTATGAAGGCTGGGCTTCTTTGTCTTCCACTTAAGCCTCCCAGCCTCCCATCAAGGTGAAGGAAGCAGTGTTGGAGATGCTGCTGCCATGACAACCCGATCAACATCCCATGGCTACACTGTAACTCACCCAGTGACTGTCTCGGTGTCATGTGGGGATTTGTGCTTGGACCACGTCCCTTGGCCACATTCATACTGACTGGGTGGATACATACAGACACACACACACACATACATGCTAATCATACCTGCTCTACCTCAGCTAAAACTCAGGCACAGTAAACTTTGAGCTTTACTCTTAAAAAAATTGGCCTGTGTGGTGTTTTGAATGAGAATAGCCACCACAGGCTCACATGTGGTCTCCAGTTGGTGAAACTATTTGGGAAGGATCAGGGGTGTGGCCTTGCTAGAGGAGGTATGCCACCAAAGGTGTGTTTGAGGTTTTGAAAGACTCACAAGACTCCCAGTGCTCTCTTTCTGCCTGGTGGTTACGGATTAAGATGTGGACTTTTTATTGTTCCTTTACTCTGCCATTATGATCTCTCACTCTCTGAAACCATAAACCAAGTGTGATGATTTCTACATGCCCAGTCCAGGGAGTGGCACTAGTAGGAGGTATGGCCTTGTCACTGTGGGTGTGGGCTTTAAGACCCTCATCTTAACTGCCTGGAAGTCAGTCTTCCACTAGCAGCCTTCAGATGAAGATGTAGAACTCTCAGCTCCTCCTGCACCATGCCTGCCTGGATGCTGCCATGTTTCTGCCTTGATGATACTGGACTAAACACCTGACCCAATAAGCCAGCCCCAACTAAATGTTGTCCTTATGGTATCTCTTCACAGCAGTAAAACCCTAACTAAGGCACCAAGTTAAATCCTTTCCTTTATAAGTTGCTTTGAGCATGATCTTTTTTTTTTTAATCATATCAATAGAAAAGTAACTAAGACAGCATATGTATGTGCATGCGCTTGTATGTATATTTGTGTTTACATGCTTGTAGACACATAGAGAACGAGAGACCATGTGCACATATACATGGAGCTTAGAAGCTGATGTCAGGTATTCTTGATTGCTCACCACTTTTTTTTTTTTTTGAAAAAGGCAAGATTTCTGCCTGCATCTGGAGCTTACCAAGTCAGCGAATGTGGCTCGCCAGGTGGGCTTTGAGCGCTCCTGTTTCTGCCTCCTAAGTAGAAGAACCTTATCTATTGATTGAGCCATTTTCTCATCTCATGAGCTCTATCGATAATATTTAATAGTCTCTGCTACTTAATGTTTTTATTTTCGCAAAAATTACTTCAAAATAGAAAAAAAAAACAATGATGATGACGACGACAACAACAACAACAACAACAATAACAACAAACCTCAAACAAGTCATAAAATGGGCACATCACTCTGGGTATCTGTTGTGTCAGAACAAAGCATCCCAAAATGGGGGAACACACCAGACCACAGTGTGTTATCTCTCCTTCTTCAGTGGGCCACCCAAATCCTAGCAGCTGTTTTCTGCTTGGGATCTGCCTCTCCTATAACTGTCACCAGAAGGCACTGCTGTCATGAGGGGCTGGATGTCAGAGAAGGTGTCACCCTTGGCATATCTCATGGCCTTGTGCTATCCTAGCAGAGTATAGTAGCCTGAGATTTGTTTATGGTGGCTCAGAGCATCAAGAGGCAAGAAGCAGAAACTTCTAGTTCTCTCGCTAAAGTTCTGAGTAAAGAAGCTATCTTCTATGGAATTACACTGGTTAAAATAATCACAGGATAGTGTAGATTCAAGGGGTAGAGAAACAGACTCTATCCTTCACTGGGGAGAGTGGTAAGGATAGAGCTGGCTTTGCAATTTGGAAGGCCCAGTGAAAATGAAGACATAGGGGCTTAAAGGCTCTGGCTGAGTTTGCTTTGTGCTGCTATGACGCAGCACCTGACGTGGGTCATTTATAACCAAAAGAAATTTGTTTCTTACAATGTTGGAGACTTAGACTCAAACAAAGATCAAGATAAGACCAGGTTTGGGACCTGATGAGAGTCTTATCTCAACTCCAAGATGGCGCCTCTGTTGCTGTGTCCTTTGGGGGGTGGGGCGGAGAGGAGCACTGTACCCCCATATGACAGCACATATGGCAACCGAAGGGAGCAAACACAGTCCTGCCCATGCTTTTCTAAGGCCATGTCCTCCCATTTCTGAAGACTGAGCCCTCATGGCTCAGTCACCTGTCTTAGTCCTGCCTGTCTCAGTTATTTTTCCAGTTGCTATGGTAAAATACGCTCACAAAAGCAACTTCAGGTAGGGAGGATTTATTTTGGCTCACAGTTTACAGGTGGAGAAATGAAGGAGGAGGCAGGAGCTCGGAGCAGCCCTGGGATCTCAGCCCAGGGAATGGTACCACCCAGAGCAGGCAGGTCCCCTCACCTCAATTAACCGACTTAAGATAACCCCCCACAGGCAGAGGCCTGTATCCCCCAGTGAGTCTAGATCTCCTCAAGTTGACAGTTGGGGCTTAGCCTTCATACCTCCCTAAGGATCTACTTCTTAACACCATTGCCTTGGAGAGTAACATGAATTTTGGAGGGAGCACAAACCTTTGAACTGCAGCAGACATTGAAATATAAAGCTTTCCCCAACTTTCTTCCATGCACCCTCTTTTGACTTATGGTGTTTATTTGCTAGTTAATGAGTTTCTAAGTAAGGGAAAAAATTAGAAAATTTAAGTTATTAACATGAATGTACCATTCATCCATATAGTGCGTGCTGTCAGTTTTAAATGCAAATAGAAGAGCATTTAACTAGTTTGTAGCACCACCGGAATTACACAATTTGTGCTCCATTGCTCCTACATGCATATGGATTTTGTTCTTACCAGAATGCTAGGAAGGCAGCAGAAAGCTAACTCAACCGATCTCTTTGACTTCCTCACCGGTTTGCTTTCTACCCACTCTGCTTGCAGCTCACTTGGGAGTAAGGAAGGCTTAGAAGGCAAGGAGACTAGAAGTCGCCTCATCTTTCACCTTCCTTCTCTGTCACCATTTGTGACAGAAGTGGCTGATTGATACACAACAGTAATGCAAAGGGGAAAAAAAGGGGTCTGAGGATGTGGCTCAGTGCTAGAATACTTCTCTAGCATGTATGAGAGTCCCCAGCAGCTCCCCCTACCAAAAGAGCATTGTTTATTTGTATGTATGCATGCATGCATGTATGTGTGTATGTTTTTTTTTTTTTTTTTTTGGTTTTTCGAGGCAGGGTTTCTCTGTGTAGCTCTGGCTGTCCTGGAACTCACTCTGTAGACCAGGCTGGCCTCGAACTCAGAAATCTGCCTGCCTCTGGGATTACAGGCGTGCGCCACCAGGCCCGGTTTGTGTGTATGTATTTTTAAGGCAGTATTTCATTTTATAGCTCTGGCTGGCCTGAAATTGCTATGTAGACCAGGCTGGCCCCAAACTCATAGATATTCTCCTGCCTTCGAGACAGAGCTACACAATTAAATACTGCCTTAAAAATACATACATATATAATTCATATATACATATGTACATATATACATGCATACATACATATAATATATACATACATATATATAAATAAAGCTTAGATAAAGCCATGTACCGCCAACCTGGCAGCCTTACTTTAAAAAAAGTTGAATTACACTTTATTTTGATTTGGTCCACTTTGGATGGGGGCTGCACACGGATACCATTTCCAGTATGTGGCAGTCAGAAGAAAAGTTGGTTCTCTCCCTCCTCCGTATGGGTCCTGGGGACTGAACTCAGGGCATCAGACTCGGCAGCAGGCATCTTTACTTCACTAAGCCGTCTTGCTGGCCCAACAGGACCTTAGTTTTCTTTTCCCCTGCCTGGTTCATGGTCGTTTGTTTTGTTTTGTTTTGTTTTGACATGCCTTTCTGCATCTGAAATGGGAAGCACAGCCTCCATAGGCTGTCAACAGCCTTTTCCTCCGTTGTGGATGTAACATGTTTACCTTGTTCCTATTTTCAGTCAGTCTGAGCTCCCATACCTTATGGGCTTACCTGAACTCCATACTTGGGGCCACCTTGAACAGTGCATGCTAACAGAGCCACCGGAAAGGTCAGCATACACATGGTACACAGATCCCTTAGACACGCATATGCTCTGTTGGCCTGGCAGGCCTCAGTTAGAGACACAGGTTGAGAAGTAAACGTATTAAGGATTACAAGATACAGGCAGTCCAGCAATAAACCATCCACGAGGCCACTGTGACGGGAGGCTCTGGCTGACCGCGACTGCTCAGTTTTCATGCTCATGAAGTCAGCCCTGGGTATCCATCCCTACACGCAATGCAGGGTTATGCTGATACCTGGGCATCTGGGGCGGGGATGCAAAAGAAAAGAAATCCAAAGCCTTGGTGGGGAACATTTTCCTACATGGCTGACCCCCAAATACCAACAACCCGCAGTTGCTCAATGCAGCGGAGGTAGAAAGGAGTGCACAGGATTTGTCCTGGTGAGCTGATACGAATTGGCCTTAGAACACGATGGGGCTGGGGCCACGCGGCTCCAGTACAAAGGGGAAAGAATTGATGGAGCCAAGCGATCACGTACACATTGACTTTAAAAAGAGAGAGCAAGTGAGCCCTTCACGTGTGTGTGTACAGAATGAAAACGGACTGATGGATAGACACCCAAATGTTACCAGTGATTATTTCTTGGTCATAGGATTAAAGGTGATAATAATGAAATAATTAGTTTTGCTTATCTGTAGTATCCACATTTTCTAAAATAGATATGCATTACTCTTGTAATAAAAAAAATGATAAAAAAAAATCTACAAACTGTCTAGGAAAAGTTCGGGCAATCTTGAAAAGCCTAGGGTTTGGATGTGCAAGTTGCTACATACCATGAATAATTTACAAATTAAATTGATTTTAAAGCACGGCTAAAATAAATTTGATAAGATGGGCCACAGTTACGTTCTTTCTTATCATTCACATTTGTACATTTTATAGTCAATGAAGAGTGACAGCCACTATTTAGAATTCTAGTGAAGAACAGACATAACTATTTGTCACCTGCTCAGCATCTAAACAATGGCCTGCCTGCTCACCTGCCCAGCCTGGGCAAGCGCGCGGGTGGGGGTGGGGGTGGGGTTGGGGGTTGGGGGGTGAGGGGGTAGGGGTAGGGGGTGGGTAGGAAGACCTGGAATCCACACTAAAGAACAGTTTCTAACCGCAGAGGCAGCGAGGAGGATGGCCAGTCTCTTTGGAGAGCTGATGAAAACAGTAAGGACGGGTTTTTCTAGCATTAGCTGGGGCCCCGGTGAAGGACAGGAATGAAGGAATTAAGGCATGAATCAAAAGCCACAGTCACAAAGAGGAGACAGAGAGCATTTCAGACTGAGGCCACAGAAGCTAAGGGCATGTCCAAGATGGAACCCCTGGGAGTGACAAGTTACATCAGGGCTGGGTGATCATGAACCTGAGAACCTTCTAAGGATCCTGGGTCCAGGTGCTGAACGGGCACATTCTAACACCGTGGATTGTGATCAACAAGACACCGACCTTAGGTGCTTGCTGTTCCTTTCTCGTAAGCAAAGTTCTAGGCACCAGCTTTCCCATGGGGGCAGGGGCGGGGGGAGAGGCTCCACTTCTACTTTGTCCGGAGTGAGGAAAGTGAAGAGCCCACTTCGCTCCAGTTGGGTTACATTTAGGGACACCCCGGGGGTCCTGCCTGGCTATTTTCCATCTCCAATGGCTCCTCCTCACCCGTGGTGTACTTCTGGTGGGGTCTGGGGAATCTGCATTTCTAATAGGCTCCTAGTTGTCACTGAGCTGTTGGTTCGTGGGCTACAGAAAGCGGCAGGTTGAAGGCAAAATGGCTCGCTAGGACTGCTGTCTCCACCCCTCCCCCCTCCCCCCTCCCCCTCCCCCTCCCCCACCCGGCTCGCAGGTTGGGTTCTGATCAACCGCAGGCCCCTGCAGGCCACAGCTGGTCCTGCTGATGGCTTTTGCACCGCGCCTAGCTGTTGCTCTGGAGGAAGCAGCCGGGGCGAGCTCCCCACATCCCTTCTTCCTGTTTTGGTATTCAGTTTCTCTCCTGGCCTGTCTTGGCTTTGCCTCCCTCCTCTTTTTCTTCCCTGCACGCCTTCCTCTTTGCCTCGTCATTACTGCAGGAGATTTATTTTTAGAGTCAAGGCCACAGAGTTGCAGATTCGGCAAGGGCCTTAAAACAAATCGACAAACGGAAAGTGTTTGTCTTTGAAGCCAGTGTGAATGAGGGGCCTGCTCGCCCGCGCCTGTCAATATGCTCTTATCTAGGCTTGTTTTCTGAGTCACCCACGTGGGTAGGCTTTCTTCCTCCTCCCACCTCAGAAAAGAGGTTGAAACACCAGAAGCAACTGAAATCTCATCTCGCCCCTGTGAGGTCCTGGCCGCTGCAGCTCTCAGCTGACCACCTCCCCAGTGCTAGGGATGCCCACAATAGAGGCAAACAGAAAGGAGACAAAGTTGGGCTCCATTTTTTTTTTCTTTGCATCTGTAAGTGAAACCTTGATGTTGGCTGTCTAGGAGGGGGTCCTGCTGGGTGACAGCAATGCAGGGTGGAGGGCGGGAGGTGGGAGGTGAATGGGGTGTCAGTGTCCTGTCCTTGGGCACTACAGAACCAATGTGCTGGCTAAGCTGCCCCCGCCACTGCCCTGAGCCTTTGTCCTTTCAAAGGTCCAACTGGTAAAGTCCCCCGCTAAATTCTTCCTAGGGTTTCTGCCAAGTAGGTCTTTCTGGTTGGCTACCTCCTGCGCTTCTCCAAAACCTCCCAGGGCCAGGAACCATGGCAATCCCCTCCCTCTGCTCAGGCCTCCCGAGTTCCACGTGCACCCTGGAACATTAGCATGCTGAAACCCTAAACAAAGAGTTTATATATGGCTTTCTTTTTCCCCCAGAGGCCAGTGGATTTCTATGAGTTACAGGCCAGTCTGGTCTACACAGTGAGTTTCAGGCCAGCCAGAGCTAGCTACTGTCTTTTAAGACCCTTGTCTTTTTTTTTTTTTTTTAAATTGCACTTAGAGTGTGTGCAATACAGGAATTTTGGGGTGTCTCTGAGAACAACGGGGCCTTTCTCAGGAGGCTAGGGTTCTGGAAATTCCACAGCTACCCAAGACACCCTGAGCCAGTGGCTTTGGGGTTCTTGTCTTGAGAATTTGAAAGAATGAAATTCATAGATGCCGAGGGTGGGTTTTAGAGAGCAGTCTATTTATTATAGATTCTTAGGGGGCAATGGGGGCGGGCGCACGAGAGCACAGAGCTAGGGTGTAACAGGTGGGGTCCCAAGAAACAGGGTACCATCAAGCTTCTAGTCTGGGAGGCTTTTATAAGGACTTTTGGCAGAAACTGGGGTGAGGTCTGGGGAAGGACATGAGCTGGTTGATCTAGCTGTTCCATTCCAGGCATCCAGAAACTTCCTCTCAGTTCCAGCCATGTGTTTATAAGACTGGTGGATGTGGCTGTACCCATTCATTCTTACGAGTATTCCTTCCTTCCTTCCTTCCTTCCTTCCTTCCTTCCTTCCTTCCTTCTTTCCTTCCTTCCTGGCAGAGTATTTCGAAACAGTTTCTCTGTGTAACAATGCTGGCTGTCCTTGAACTCACTCTGTTAGACCAGGCTGGCCTCAAACTCACAGGGATCCGCCTGCTCCTGCCCTCCGAGTGCTGGGCTTAAAGGCGTGCGCCAGCACTGACCGGCTACCAGTATTTCTTGAGTAGCTGCTGGGTTCTGGGCTCTGGTTTAGGCATAAGGATTGAGTGGTGAAGAAGGCAGCCCCTATCCTGCGTATCGGTCCACTTCAGTGGGGAGGCTGGATAGCAAACAAAGCCAGGAATGGATGTCTCAGCAGAGCCAAAGCAATGGAAAGGGTGTGTGGAGCTCTGTAAGGCGTGTTGGTTAGGGAGAGGCTTGCATGTGTGCAGCAGCTGAGGATCGTTGCCTTGCGCATACTAAGCAGTTGCTCTACCATTATGTTGCACCTCTAGTTTATTTTCTTAGAGATAGGGTCTTGCTCAACAATTTCTAAATCTCATGTGTATGAGTGTTTTGCCTGCACGTATATCTTTGAACCACCTGCATGTAGCACCAGAGGATGCCAGAACAGAGAGCATTGGATCCCCTGGAAATGGAGTTACCAATGCTTGTGAACCGCCATGTAGATGCTAGGGACGAAATCCTGGTCCTTTGCATCTGCCGATGACCTCTGAGCCATCTCACCAAATCTCCCCCCCCCACCTCCCCGCCTCTGTCCCCTTTGATTGAAAGCTAGGGTCTCACCATGACGGCCACACTAGCCTCAAGCTCAAGCTCTTCCTGCCTCAGTCTTCCGGGTGGCTAGCATTACGGGTGAGTATTTGTGAGCCTGCTTGGGAAGGGGTTTTGAGTCGAGTCCTAGGCAAGATGAAGTAGATAGGGGCAGGGAGGAGTGGTCAGGCGGATAGACAAGCTGGTGTAAAAGTCTTGGGATCGGACTGCATTGGGAGAGTTCATTGAAAAGGCTGGTGTGGTAGGATCAGAGGGCACCATTTGTAGAGAGGGTTGATATGGGGCCTGCTCAGCAGGCAGGGCCAGGATGGGAAGGTCATGCAGGTCATAATGAAAAGTGTGTCCATATTTTTTTTTTCTTGAGTATCAGTGTTTCATTGTTCTTTGGAGATAAAGCTTTTTTTTTAAATATAGCTTAGGCTAGCCTAATCTGCTATCTCTCAACTCTACCTCTCAACTTCTGGGATTACAAGCATGCCTGGCTAGTGCTGGAGTCACAACCTTTGATGGTGGCCAGTTCCCGAGAGGACATGTAACAAGTGCCCACTGCAGCCTGTCTTCAGAAATGCTCAGCTCGGGAACTGTGGTGAGTAGCAGTGACTCCTGTTCGGGGGTTGGGGGGGGCGGGGAGAGCTCTGGTTCCAGTCTAGCTGTCTTGTCTGTTTGTCTGCCACGGTGATGTAAGAAGCCTTAGCCATATACTTCCAGTACCATAAGAGTGGGCATGCCTTCCCGTCACCATGGGCTATACTTCTGAAACTGGGGACCAGGAGAAGAAGCCTTTGCTCTCACTTCAATAGTTCCTGGGAGGGATTTGGGGATAGCAACACAAACACAACATAGAAAGAGGTCTTCTACCGTAGAGCTCAATAATATTTATTGAATGAATGAATCAAGCCAAGAAGAGTAGTCATCTTGCTCTTCCCAAACCTGCTTAGGTGACTTCCCGTTAGCTTTTTGGAGCTGCCCAGAAACCTTTTCTTTTCTTTCGTTCGTTCTTTCTTTTCTTTTCTTTTTTTTTTTTTGGATTTGTTTTTTTTTATTAATTAATTAATTAATTAATTAATTAATTTTTTTTTTTTGGTTTTTCGAGACAGGGTTTCTCTGTGTAGCCCTAGCTATCCTGGAACTCACTCTGTAGACCAGGCTGGCCTCCAACTCAGAAATCCGCCTGCCTCTGCCTCCCAAGTGCTGGGATTATAGGCATGCGCCACCACTGCCCGGCTACCCAGAAACCTTTTAATTAGATCTTTTCAACATTTTCCCACATTACACAAACTAGTTTGTCATATGAAGCCAAAAGTTGTCTTTTGTTTGTTTGTTTGTTTTTTAAAGACAGGGTCTCCCTGGCTGACCTGAAACTCAATGTATATATAGACCAGGCTGGCCTCAAATCTACAGAGATCCACCTGCCTCTGCCTCTTTAGTACTGGGGTTATAGTTATATGCCATCACGCCTAGCTCAACCCAAAGACTTTTTACTAGGATAATAGTGTAGCATTGAAATCTGTAGCAGGGACATTCTGTTTTCATCTCAGCTATCTGCTTATCCTATTGAGTTTCTATCTAAGACTACATTTCCCAGGATTCTTTGAAATTAGATCAGGGCCATGTGACATAGCTGTAGCCTATAGAAGTGAATAGAAGTGATGTTGAATCATAACTTCTCCCATTTCAGGTTCCTCCATTTCCTCTTTCCATTCTCTTTTGACCTTGCAAGTCATCTATTGAAGTTGGTAGTGCCATTTCCAAGGGATGAAAGAAACCTGAGGTTTAGATTAATGAATTACCTTGGGGAAGGCTGTTTTTAGTATGGCTGCTGGAAATGGAACGTGAGCAAGAAATACACCTTTGCATATGAGGACTAACTGAAGGACCCTGTAGCTCAGGCAGGTTTGTTGACTTCAAATGCAGTAGGGAAGATGCCTCAGGTGGGGCCGGCTCCATCTGGAAAGCACCCTTGGCCACTGTTGGTGGTGCTGCTAGGAGATAAAGGAGGTCCACTCTTTACCCCAAGCCCTTTCCAGAATTTCTCAGTCTTTAAGTGCATGGGTAGCCACAGTGTGATCCCTCCATTTCATAAAATGGTGACTTTGAACTAGGAGACCTTGTACTTCTATGTTTCACCAGTCCTTACTCTGAGCCAGAAGGTCAAAGTACATGACTCTTGCATTATTTATGAGGCTGCACAGGACTAGCCTGATGGTTTGGAGCTGTGGATTCTAGACCCAGGTCTATGCCACGTGAGAAGGAGGTCATGGTCCCTCTCTCAGCCAGTGTCTTGGTTTGCAAAGTGAAGTTGTGGGTGAGGGTTGGGAAAAGAGGTTAGTTTTGGAGATGGTGTCTAGGCCTAATAGACTGCAACACTGCATCTGTCTGCATCTCTGGTGGCAGAAGAATCCATGTAGCTTTGGAAGGGAAACCAAAACATCCACGGGTTGTCTTTGTCTCCAGCACTGCAGCTCGAGCCAAGGTTGGGCTATGGTAGTAATAAGCTTCCAGAGCTGGGAACAAAGATAACCTGTGGGTGTGCAGCCTTTCATAGTCCTAGTGGGGACAGAGGCCCAGGGTTGGGTTGCCATAGGAGAAAGAAGGCCCAGGCCAAACATTGCACCGCCGTTATATTTGTGACCCAGACTGACCATTGCTGCGGAAGGCCAAACCAGGGAGGCCTGGCATAGGGCCAGAGCTGTCACCGTCTGGGCATCTGAACCCAGGGAGCCCCGGAGGTCAGCTGCCTCTTCAGAGTGGAGAGCAGCCAATTCTTACTGTCTCAGCTGCCAGCTGCCACCAAATCACAGCAATGAATCCAAAGTACCGAAGGCCACTTACCTACTTCGCTACCTGAAGCCTGCGTTGGGCGGGGCCTGGCACACCTGGGGAAGGGAGAGTTGGGCTTCTAACAGATAATTGGCTGTGCATCCCTTTAGCACCCAAGGGACGCCTGTGGATCCCTTCTCAGACTGGTGTATTTCCAATGTGCAAAACAGGATTACAGAGGAGACCAATTAGATTGAAATGTAGTTATCCAAATATTAAAAAAAAACAAAAAACAAAAAACCAACAACAACAACTTTGTGGGGCAGTAATAGATGTGGTTTTTCATTAACACATTAAAGACCAGGATTTAGCCGCAGATGGAATCACTACCATTGTTTCACACTAGGGAAGGGCGGACAGCAATCTTTAGAGATAGCAACTCCCTAGTGTTGTGAGGATAGCTGCGGTTTCTGCTGGGGACTGTCACAGGAGGCACCGAACACCATGGCATGAAATGGAAGGAGGTGCTTGGTTTCAGTCCGAGGTTAGTTATATCGAAGACACATTTTCTGCCCGCCCGCAACCCCTGTCGAGTCCATAGAGCCTTGACTACTTTTATGGACCCCCTAGCTTAGCAGAAGGTGGCTGTTAGGAGGAGACAGGAACACACTGAGGTGTGACCAGGGCCATTGGACGGTGAAACAGTTCTTGCCTCGTGTTCAGCAGGGCCGCGGCAACTACATCAGGGTTGGCTAATTCGAGCAGAGTGCTGTCTCCCCGCCACCCCGCCTGTGGTAAGCACAGCTAATTGATGGTGGTGGGAGCCCAGAGATGCAGAATCCTTCTCAGTCCAGCGCTCCAAGCGGCCATCACTAACCGATTGGAGCTGGCACCAAAATGAAACCAATTTGCCATTCCAGGGCTGGAAGCTCTCTAAGGCCTGTTCCAGCCTGACATCATATGATTACCCATGATTAAAATATGCTCCCTGCCCACAAGGAACTTCGGAACTGCCAAGTGTCTTAGAGGCCCTCTTGGAGACGAGCAGGGGAACCCACATCCACACAGCTCCTCACCAGGCCTTCAGTCATTTCACAGTCAGGGCATCGATTTTACTTTTCGACTTGTAATTTCCACCTCCTGGATTCCATTATCACTCGCTCAATATACGACGGCTCGCCATTTCTCTGGCCATGGCTCTGAGACTCATGCATTACTGAGCAGAAGCAGAAGACATTGCCTAAAACACATTACTACCTGGAAGTAATGATTGGGTTTTAACACAGTCAAGACCTTGATGGGTCTGTGGATAAGCAATCACTCCACCTTCCTCCTTCCCCAGACACCTGACTTCCCAGAAGGGATTTTGAATTAACCCCACGTGCTCAAACCTTAAACCTGGGCTAGCTCTGTCTTGCCCAAGACCCTCACGTTCATGTGATTGACCCTGCAATTGCAAGCTGTCACCGCTCGCCTTTCAGATACACTGTCATTGACTGATTCTTTGGGGGGAGAAAAAAAAAAAGACCCAAATCTGTTCACCCAGGGCTGCTGAAATAGTCAGGAATGGGTAATGTGGGGCAGAAGTTTTTGGCCTGTGGCTCTCAGTATGAAACCTGTAGTCACTGACTCCATAGCCTCATTACCAGGTTTTTTTTTTTTTTTTTTTTTTTTTTTTTTAAATCTCTGTGTTGGTTCTAGTGAACCAGACCTGGAGTAACCTGGTGTGCCTCTTGCAGGGGCATTCTGATGTGCTAACGGGTTAGAATAGCCGTTGAAGGCTGAAAATGGCGAGGTCTTCTGTGAACACACCAGGACCTAGACAGCCACCCTTTGAGGCCTCGGCTGCTTTGCCTGGAAAACAGAGGCGATGCTGCCTGCCTCCCTGGTTTCAAAAATGATCATCTACTAGGCTTACTGCAGCAGCAGCAGCAGCAGCTGAGGCCTCTAGAGCCAAGACAGGGCAGATGCAGGTGTTGGCAGGTGGTGGGTGTGGTTAGGAAAGGAGAGGGTCCATTTTAAGATAAAACATTGGACCGTTGCTTTGTTCTGAGATAAGCAGGGAATAGCCATTTTTCTGTTTTCTGGGGCGTGAAGATTGTGGCTCAGCTGGAGGATGCCACCTTCCCTTTGGCTCCCACTGAGCAGCTTTCTGGGGACTTGACTGCCCTATCTAACAGTTTTGAGTATTTAAATCCACCCTCTGCTGTTGTTGTTCTCCTATGACTCATTGTTAACAAAATTTCTAAATCCAGGTCAATTAAAATTCCTGGGTGCGAGCCACTTGGGTGGCAGGGTAAAGGGGATTACAGGATAGCATTCAGCGGCAGTGGCGACCAGCAAACAAAGCAAGCAGGACTGTTTTCATCCCTAGTTACACCCCCTGGCTGTGGGAAAACAAAGACCACAATGGCAGCTCTTGGCAGATGATCAAAGGTTGAGCTTTCTTCCCAGTTTGGAGGACCAGGTCCTATAGGCTGAAGCAGGGTCATCTTTTAGCCCGCTGGTTCTCAACCTTCTTAATGCTGGGGCCCTTTAACACATTTTCTTGTGCTGTGGTGACCCCTAACCATACAATTTTTTTTCACTACTACTTCATAATGGTGATTTTGCTATGGTTATGAGTTGCAGTGTAAATATCTGATATGTGACCCCCCCCCCCAAAGGGGTTGCAACTCACAGGTTGAGAATCTCTGTAAAATTTAGCCTTTCTCAGGCAAGCCCAGAAGGCACCCATCTTATCCTTGCACTTGACTAGGTAAACTGATACATGTCTGTGACACCATTTAATATTTTTAATAATCCTACCTGGAACATGAGTCATTCCTATTATAGATGCAGACCAGAATCCAAAGGACCCTTGCTCATAGTTCCAGGTTCTTCTGTCCAGGAACAGAGACCTGGACTAGGGACCAGTGAGACAGCACAGCCAATAAGAAGCACTTGCTGCTAGGCCTGAGATGGATCCCTGGGACCCACACAGTGGAAGGACATAATCAACTCCAGAGAGTTGTCCTCTGACCTCTACATATATGCCATAGCATGTGCTCTCTTGCATGTGCACACATGCACACAAATACACACGTATGCAGAATACTGATAATTATATTATTACTACTACTACTACTACTACTACTACTACTACCAGGGACAAAAGAAATAGTGATGGAAGTAGTTGAGTAAGAAAAATAACAGCCCTTCTAAGAGTGAAGTTGACTGAAAACTGGGGACATTACAAGGCTCAAAAGCTCTTAGACCCTGAATACCATGACCCTTTTTATATAGGCTGTTTATGTAGTTACCTGCTTTTTCCTACACTTGGAGAGCTTGCGATTTTCTCATCTCTGTCCTGCGGTTGATGGGTTTCTAGTTGTACTGCCACTGGCTTTTTCATGTTAACCTCAGTGACAATCCATGCTTTCTTAGCCTAATGTGCAAACCCTTTTAACCCTAATGTGCAAACAAGGAAACTGAGGCACAGAGAATTAAGAAACTTGCCCACATGGTGTCAGGGCTGGGGTTTAAAGTCCAGTTTGGTCCTAGAACCATGTTCTTTATGGACCCACTAAATGAGTCTCCTCCTCCCCTTTTCAGGAAGACCTCCTGGGCAGGAGGAAATCAACATAAAGGGACCCACTGGAGAAATTTTGTGATTTGTTAAAAGGACTATTTTCTTCTGAAGAATAACATCTTAAATCCATGTTTTCCCCTACCCTCCTTTTGGAAAGAAATTTTAAGGTTTGCTGTGGTGGAAGAAATCAGAAAATAGAGACTAGCTGGGCATTGGTGGCGCATGTCTTAAATTCCAGCACTTGGGAGGCAGGCAGATCTCCGAGTTCCAGGCCAGCTTGGTCTACAGAGTGAGTTCCAGGATCATCAGGGCTGTCAAGACAGAGAATCCATGTCTCAAAACACAAAAACAAAAAACAACAACAAAAATAATATAGAAAATAAAGGTCAACTGTACAGATAATTAAAAAAAATGCTTCAAAGGAAGAAAAAACAAACCCCTCCAACACCTCCCCATACCAAATTACAGTTCCAAAATAAAAAAGACACCAGCTTATATACAAAAAATATTGATTGTTAGAGTTATTTTATAAAAGAGCCCATCTTAACTGATAGGAAAAAATTGATAAAAGGAAGCATATAAATACAATCCACAAAAAGAACATTGCATCTTAATGTTATTGTTTATACTAAGCAAATGTAAAATTAAAAGTATAATTTTACATAGTTACTAATAATATTATAGTATCTGGTATTTGAGACAACACAGTACAAACAAATGTGTGTAGAGTTTATATTTAAAAAGTGCTGCAATAGCTGGGCATGGTGGCACACACCTGCAATCCCAACACTTAGAAGATAGAGGCAGGAGGATCATGAATTCAAAGCCAGCCCTGGCTATATGAGGACAAACCCCAAACAAAACCAAGAAAAAGATATGCTGGACATCATCAGGAAAACAAGTGAGCCACCTGTGGAGGCAGAGAGAGACAGGCAAACTTTGTGAATTTGAGGCCAGCCTAGTTTACAGAGCACGTTCCAGGCCAGATAGGGCTACATAGTGAGACTCTTGTCTCCCCAAAACAAAAATACAATAACAACAAACCACACACAAAACCCCACCAAGCAACAACTTAAAGAATAAGTCACAAAACAAGCAAACAAAACCTGAAAACCACAATGAGATCTGGCTTCATGCCCAGAGGGTCCAAGAAAGGAAGAGGGAAATGGGAGAGAGAGACAGAGGGAAGGGAACAAAGAAAGGAAACAAGCAAGCAGAGGGATGGAAGAAATAAAGTATGGAAGAAGAAAAGAACGGAAGGGAGGGAGGGAAGAAAATAAAGACAGAAGAGAGAGAGAGGAAGAAAGGGACAGAATTGGAACAGAAATTCCAATCCTCCTAATACCTGGTAGAAGTCTAACAAAGCATAAATATTATAGAATATAGGATTTTTTGTTCTTCAAAAAGATAAATACAGATTCACCATGCTGCTCAGGTATATAGCCAAATCCACAAAAAAAAAAAAAAAAAAAAAAAAATTCCACGTGGCTCAGCAGTTAAGAGCACTGTCTGCTTTCCAGAGAACCCAATTTTAATACCCAACACACAAGTAGCAGTTCACAATTGTCTGTAACTCCAATTACTGGGGATCCTAGGTTTGGTCTTCCAGAGCCCTGCACTTATATGTGCACCCCCCACATGTCCATATACTTAAAAATAAAAGTAAATCTTAAAAAAAACTTTATGTAAATATCCATCAGTGCTAAAACACTGTGGCATGTCCTTACAATGGAATATTGTTCAACCACAAAAAGGTATGGCTAATTTGTTCTATAATGTGGATGAACTTTATAAACCCTATCTTAGGGGAGATGGCTTAGCTAGTAAAAGCATTCATTTTGCAAACATGAGGATGAAGTGGAAATTTCTTGTTTCTTTGGAGACTCAGTTGTGTCATGTGATATTTTCCTGGAAACTGTCTTATGAGAGGACGTTTTGCTGAGAACAGACACATGGTGTTTTTCTGGAAACTGCCTGAAAAAGGGGCATGTGATGTTTTGCTAGAGCAGACACTTTCGAGGGCACATGATGTTTGGAAACAGTATAAGTATAACCCAACAGACAGTGAATGAGGTTGTGGCATTGGTTCACCTTGCCACTCTTTGCTGGTCTTTGGTGGGTTTTGTGGACTCTGGTCTTCACTGATGACCCTGTGACATTGGTTTGCCTTGTCAGTCTTCACCGATCATCGTTTGTTGTGACTTTGTAAAGAGAAATGCAGCAAAGACTTTCTTGTGATATTTCAGTGGCTTCTTGCCACTTCCAAGGACTGTGGCCGATTGGCAGAGCCTCGCGGTTTCTTCTGGATTGAACTGCCCTTGCTGATTTGTGAATGGTGTTTGCTAGTAGATTGAGCACCTGCTGCTCATTTGTGTGAACTGAATTACTGCTATCCTGACAATGAAGATGTTTTTGGAATTGCCCCAAAGAACTATTTCTAAGCAGGTCCACATTCTCCTTTCCTTTCCACTACCTTTGACACGTGACGGGCTAGAAGAGAGGTTAAAGCATTTAAGAACCCTTAAGATAGATTTTGAAAAACCTAAGCCTACATGAGGACCTAAGTTGGGAATCCCCAGTGCTCATGCAAGAACTGGACCTGATGACTAGCTAGCATCTTAACCCCAGAACTGGGGGAAGTAGAAACAGCGGGATACAGGGAATTTATTGGCTGGCAAACTTAGCCAAAACAACCCACTCCAGATTCAGTGAGAGACCCTGTCTCAAAGCTAAGGTAGAGAGGAATAGAGAAGTTTCAGCTTCCAGCCTCCACACCTGTAGACATGGGACACAACACCCTATGTATATGAAAGAAACTAGTCAAGAGTCTACGTGCTGTGTAATTGTATCTATGTGAAAAGTTCATAGAAGGCAATCTATTAGACATAGTAAGTAGATGATATCAGTCACTAGAGCTTAGAAGGCAAGTGTGTAATACATGTTTTAGAATTAGGTAATGGCAGTGCTGCAAAGCTTTGTACACTTCATTTATTTTTAAAATTTTAAAGAGAGTATTTACTCTAGAATTCATAATTCTTCTACCCCTGTCTCCTAAGTGCTGAGATTACAGGCATGTACCTACTCTAGTTCAAGTCCTGTGACCCTCACCAATCTAGAACTTTCTCTAAGTGCTTTAGAATTCCACCCCACAGGCTTGCAGGCAGTGTTCATGAAACATCTTCCAGGTAATGATGGAGGGGAGTTACCTCGGCTTCCAATACCCCAACTGTGGAAATGCTGAGGTGTCTTTTTAAAAGGTCTCACTGAGACACTCCAGTGTCTCATTCTGGTGATTTGCCTGATAGTGCTCATCTACCAGCTACCTTCATTCCCTACTCACTCCCTGACTTAGTTTCCAGGTCCTGTGATAATACTGTGACAAAAGCAACTTAAGCAGGGAAGGGTTTATTCTGGCTCACAGTTCATGGGAATAGTCCATCAAGCTGTGGAAATGAAGGCAGCAGGAAGTTGGAGCTGCTGGGCACCTTGCATCTACAATCGGGAAGCAGAATGTGAAGGATGCTTGCTGGTACTCAGCTTACTTTCCCCCTTTTGATTCAGGCCAATCAAGAGAATGATGTCTGGAGAGGTGGCTCAGCGGTTAAGAGCACTGACTGCTCTTCCGGAGGTCCTGAGTTCAAATCCCAGCAACCACATGGTGGCTCACAGCCATCTGTAATGAGATCTGACTCCCTCTTCTGGAGTGTCTGAAGACAGCAACAGTGTACTCACATATAACAAATAAATCTTGAGAGAGAGAGAGAGAGAGAATGATGTCACCCACAGTGGTAAGTCTTCCTGCATTAATTAACCTCACCAAGATACCCTACTCCCAGAATGCCCAGAGCCTTAACTAACCTAGATAATTTTTTACAGGTATGGCTGAATGCTGTTCTTGTAGATGAGTCTAGGTCCTGTCAAATTGACAACATAAATCATCATACTGCCTCACTCTTGAATTATTATTATTATTATTATTATTATTATTAGTAGTAGTAGTAGTAGTAACACTTTCTGGGATCTCTTGGAAAGTTCAGTCCAAGGCACCTTCTCCTGGTCATTCTTGCTGTATGAACTTGGCCAAGCCCTTTGGTCTAGAGCCATATGTAGGAGCACAGTATGTAAAGACGGTGACCAAGGGCATGGCAGTGTGTGTGGGTGGTGGGGGGAGGGATAACTCGGTGACATCCAGATTATTAATGATTAGAAACAGTTGGAGAGAGGGGTTTTTTGTTTGTTTTTTTTGTTTGTTTGTTTGTTTTGTTTTTTTGTTTTTTTGTTTTTTTGTTTTTGGTTTTTTGAGACAGGGTTTCTCTGTGTAGCTCTGGCTGTCCTGGAACTCACTCTGTAGACCAGGCCGGCCTCGAACTCAGAAATCCGCCTGCCTCTGCCTCCCAAGTGCTGGGATTACAGGCGTGCGCCACCGCCGCCCGGCCGAGAAGGTTTTTTTATTACTATTAATGGTGTTGTGTTTTACTTGTACTACACATTTGAGAGATTCAACTCAAGCCAGGCCACAATAGTGGTTTCCAAACACAATCTGACCAGTTAAGGATAAAATCCAGAAAGTTGTTCCAGAAGTTATGGCTCCCCTATAGCCCAGGCCCAGCCCACATCTCGTCACTCCAGAGGATTGCTGGCAGAGGGAATAGGGGCAGGGATGGGATAACATGTGTGCCTGAAGGGACTGGATATGTAGAGACTGTTTACCTAACATACAAGGCCCAACTTCTAGCCCCAGCATCACACAAAATCGGATATAGTGGCAGAGGCCTGTAATCTCAACTCTCAGGAGGTAGAGTCGGGAGGACCAGAAGTTCAGACTCATATTCTGCTAGCTAAGTTTGCTGTTGGCCTGAGCTAAGTGAAAAAGAACAGCGTTCCCTATGGGCCCAAACCCCACAAATGAGGATAACCTGGTCCATCTCTACCCTGGGGTGTTCACAGTGCTCTAGGACATGGTGGACAGGCCTGGGGGCTGTGGCTGGACCTCCTGTTTGCCTGAGGGACTTCATCCTTCCTGGGCCTAGCTCGGCCTCCTATCCTGTTCCTAGTCATGAGGCTAGGCCAAAGGTAAGGCCAGTGGGGTGACTTACACTCCTGCTTTCTTTACCCAGCCCCTGACTCTCCTCACATACACAGCTGACTGACGTCTTTCTTAGGGGACCTGCACCCCACCAGTGTGTGTGTGTGTGTGTGTGTGTGTGTGTGTGTGTAGCTCTGTAAATGAGAAAAAGTAAGCAAAGTACCTCAGACTGGTGCCGGGGGCATGAGGGGGAGCTTCTGTCCTGTATGCTTGGCTTGGCACCTGTTCTCAGGACACTGTCCAAATTCCTGGCACATAGAGGACAGCTAATGATGAGTGTGGGTGAAGGTGAGGAGGGAGTTTCTGAGCTTGTGACATCAGCATCTTGGACCCTGAGTGTGGCTGGAGGAGGGCGGGCCTATGAGGAACTCTGAAGCCTCCAAGGCCGCCGCCTGGGCTGCTCCGGGCGCCTCCTGCCTTTCTGCCACATTCTTTTTCCTCAGACAAACAGATTCCTTTGCTCCCTGGAACAGCCTGGCTGGAGGAACAGCTGTGAAAACAAGCACGAGGCAGCTGATTGGAAGGCTGAGGCCTGTTCGCCGGGGTCTGCCTGGGACCATGCTCTCTCTCTCCTGGCCTGCAGTGGATGCTCTGGCCCAAACCCAGGAAGGAGAAAGTGAGCATTGTCGCTGCCTGCCGGAGGAGGCCAGCCCAGCTGCCCGCGTTTCCTCACTGAGGCGGTCCTCAGGTGCTTCTAGGCAGGCATGGGTAACTGCTCTCTAAGGCCCAGTTGGCTGTTGAGTGGCTCCAGCCAACTTGGGGGAGAAAATATTCACAAAAAGGGCCTCTGTTCCCCCCCCCCGCCCCCCGGAGCCCAAGTCAGCTCCAAGGGCTTCCTCCTGAGCCATCCTGGGGTCCCTTGAAGAAGGCATGGTGGACAGGACCCAGAGAAAGTCAGTGGAGGAGTCTACTGAGCCCACATAGGTGGCGTATTAAATCCAATTATATTTTGTGGTAGATGAAGAACCATTTGCGTACCCGAACTTGGGAAGACCCCTAAAGGCAAGGACCAAAATCCAGACAGAGAGAAGGACCCCATAGCCAGCCTGAATATTTGGGCCGCTCCCCTTCTTGCTGTGGAATACCCAGGCCAGGGTTTACTTCGCTTGGGGATGTCAGTGAGCGAAGGTCATGGTCAACAGGTCTAAGCTCTTTAATCTGGCATGTCTCTCCCCGCATCAGGCTGTGTGGTAACTGGAAGCCCAAACCTGTTAAAGCCCCAAATGTGTGAGTTTCCTTGGCAACACTCATGAGGCCATTGATCAGTGGGAGTAGGAGGCGGGGCTGCTGCTGAGGGCGTGGCCCTGGCCGGGAGGCTCCTCAGGAGCTAAGGCCACCAAGGAGCTGGGAGCTCAAGGGAAGGCTCATGATTTACCTTGAAGACCTGGGTGGGACTGAGCAGCTGTTACAGGGCACTGGCACTGTCACCACCTTAGACTTGAGTCACTTGGAATGAAGGACCCTGACTGCACAGCTTTCCTGTCCATTTGCTTCCCTCCTGGTACCTGACACCCAGTAGGTCTTCACTAATCATCTGCGGACTGACGAAAGGAATTATGGGAAAGCTCAGCCCTTGGCCTCCCTAGGAAGCATACTCTGTTTCTAAGTTGCCAAGGGTTAGCCCTTTCAATAGACCCTAGAACCTTCCTAAGGCTGTGACCCTTTAATACAGTTCCTCATGTTGTGGTGATCCCCCAAACCATACAATTATTTTTGATGCTACTTCATAACTGTAATTTTTTGCCATTGTTATGAATTGTAAGATAAATATTTGAGATGCAGGATATCTGATATGAGACCCCCCCAAAGGGGTTGTGACCCCCAGTTGAGAAACACTGCCCTACATGCTAGAGGGAGTACTCACCATGTCACATGTCGCAGGGCTCATTCAGGCATTATTTTATTTGCAATTTACATTTATTGATTATCAGTACGTGTGTATGTGTTTGCGTGTATGAGGGGTGTCACTGTGCACGGATGGCCATCAGAGGACCACTTTGGGGGGAGTTGGTTCCATCCTTCCACCCTGAGTTCAGTCACGTCGTCATGCTTGCTGGGCAAGTGTTGTGTTGTGTTGTGTTTTTTTTATAATGGATCCATCCCACTGGCCCCTGGGCATTATTTCCTTGTGGATTTCCAATGGAGTTCGGAGTCCCAGGGAGGAGATGCTGGTCAGCGCTCACCCAGCACATCTTTGCGCCACTGTGTCCAATTAGCCTGCGTTGGAATCTACTGGGAGGAAATAGAGTTATAACCATTAGTTGTCTGCAGCTTTGTCCATTGTTTAAAGTTGCTACTCAGCGGGTCCAGAGGAACAGGAGCCGTGGGAAGAGGGCCTGATTCACTGCCTTGCCAGAACTGTAAGCAGACACTCGGGGGGGATGGTTTTAGTCTCCTACTCCAGGACCTGAGGGAAGTGGGTACCAGAAGTAAGCTGGGCCTTGCCTTGGGTGGCAGTGTATTAGCCTCTGGGTTTTTTTTTTTGTTGTTGTTTTGTTTTGTTTTGTTTTGTTTTGTTTTTTTTTGGGAGATCTGGGGAATGAATGTCACAGTTTGGAAGAGGTGTCCCTGAATTGTCTGCTGGGCTTCTTGAGGGAAAGAAAATTCACTGAGTGGCATGGTGTACTGAACAGAACTACCCTTGGTTGTTGGGGTTAGCAATGGTGCCAGGTAGTTCCCCTACACCAGAGACTGTGAAAGGTAACCGTGGTGCCAGCTGGTGGATGCAGTTCAGGGTTCAGTTAGGGGACATCACAGCCTCCTCAAAGGTCCCAAGGCCCATCTTTCCACTCTGCGCAGAGAATGCCAGCTACTCATTACCAATCACCATCCTAGCGGCAACCGAGCCGCTCTACTTCAGAGAGCTGGAAACTTCCAGGAGTCCGGTTGGTGATGGAGGATGAGGCCAGTGTTGGAAGACCTCATTCCTTTTCCTGTGTAAAAACCCATAAGCTCTCGAGAGCAGCAGCCCTCGCACAGGCATGTGGCTCTGTTTTATTCTACCCGGCGCCATCCATCCCCCAGGCAGAGACAGCACCTGCAGCATGTGCATTGTTTTTGTTTGTTTTTGAGACAGAGTTTCCAAGTGTATCTAAGACTGGCCTCAAACTCCCATGTAACCATGACTGACCTTGACCTCCCTCCCGATCTTCCTGCCTATCACACAGGGATGCACTTTAACAAGTTCCCCTGGGAAACACTGACAGAGGTTCTGTTAGCCTTCCTGACACATTCCGAGACTGTTTTTTTTTTTTTTTTTTTTTTTTTTTATATATAGAAGAGACAGACGGCCAGTGGGCTAGACATTTGAGAAAGTGTGGACATTTGCCTAAAGGACAGTTTAAACCAGTGGTTCCCAACCTGCGGGTCAAGATCCCTACAGGGGTCACATCTCTCAGATGTTTCCTTTATGATCCATAACAAAAGCAAAATTACAGTTATGAGGAAGCAACCAAATTTTGTGAGTGGGGTTCACCGCAACATGAGACCAACCACCCCTAGCAAAACCCATTTTTTTTTTTTTAATTTTCTTACGCTGGTATGGAAATCAGAGCCAGGACATGCTAGGCCTCCCCTAGAGCTACATCCAGAAGCTGCACGCTTTGACCCTGGCTTTTGGCCACCGCTACTCAAAAAGTGTACTCTGGGTGCTAGTGCCAGTCCACAGGCTGCCTGGCACCTGTCCTCAGTGAGCTAAGTCCAGAAATTAGGAACAAGTGTTTGGAAACTTGCATAGCATGTTGACAGAGGATTCAGATGGCTGTTAAATGTAATAATAAAGATCTGGGCTTGCGTCTCATACATTGTTTCTTTTTTCATCTCCTAGTCCTAGCAAATCATTTTTATTGTATCTGCCTGTGATAGATTGAAATTAAACACTCCCCCCCCCACCACCACCACCACGACTACTAGCCCTGTATCCGAAGCAGGTTTAAGGAATGCTGTTTGAGGGCCAGGGGAAAAGGCTCAGCTGGCAAAGGCACCTGCCACCAAGCCTGATGACCTGAGTTCGATCCCTAGGTGGAAGAAGAGAGTCGATCGCAGAAAGTTGGCCTCTACACTCACGGCACACATATACACACAAAGTCAATATAATAAAAAAAAAAATTAAAAACACTTCTTGAGTTTGGGTCATTTCAAGTCCAGAAGACTTGGCTGTTTCCTGACTTTCAAATTTCTTCTAGCTTGGACAAAATGAGTGAACATTCAAGTTGAGGGGCCAGGCTGACTTGGCAAGTGGAACTTATTTTTCGTACGTCCTCAAGCGTCCCAGGAGTTTCTTTACTATAGAGAAAGCGGGAGTGCAGGCCTGGGGGAGGGGCAACGGGGCCTCCGTTATTTCACTTGCAGCTGGGTCACCTGCAAGTGGGGCACACACAGATCTCCGCCTGCCTCCCCGGCCTGCGAGGAGAACGCTATCTTAGGCAGAAATGTCCCGGCACTAGCTGAGCCTTTCTTCTCTCCCCGCCCAACCTGGCGCGCTCTCATCTGGCAAAAGAACAAGCCATTTCTTTTTATGAGCCTGCAAACCTCCTGCCTCCCCAGCCTCCCAGCTGGTCAGGCGCCAGGCTGGGCCTGACACACGGGCTGACATCCCTACCCTAGACCTTGGGCCCTCGGCTCTTCTGATTTCTGGCGCGTCTTATTCACTGCGTCTCAGCGGCGGCTCCAGGAAAGAATTGGAAAGAATCAAGGCCTAGGTCCTCCTGGGGACCTGCTGGTAGCCATCTATCAGCGCCTTTGCATTCTGGCCTCCTTTCCCCCCCACCCCCACTGCCCCCCCACCGCCCCACCCCCCACCCCCCGCTGCCTCTAATCCAGCAAAGCAGGCTGCAGGCGTCCAATGGGGAACCACTGAGCCAGGAATGACGTTTTAGAGTCCCCTTCCCCAAGGTGGTGTGTAAATGAGATGTGTAAATGTCCCCACGTCCTTCCCCACAGTGCTGTTGATTTCCGTGTGAGGATGTGTGACAAGGACCGGAGAGGGAGGCCACACATTGCTCAGGGACCCCCCTCGGACCACCCGGCCTCTCTGAGACTGCGCCCTGTCCACCTGCAGTCCACACCCCCTTCGCCATCGCCACCCCCTACCCCCCCCCCGCCCCCGGGTGTCTGGAGGCGGCCTGTCAGATTAGCCCTGCGGCTGGCCTCCTGTTTAATGAGTGTGGCGCCTGGTGTGCGGCTCAGCCCCTGCTTGTTTAGACAGCCTTGTAGGCTGTGCCACGCGTCCCCTGCGCCAGGCTGAGAAGGGGCGTCCCCTGGAGAAAGCCAGCTCCTTTATTCTTTCCCACCCGAGCCTGGCTGCTCCTGCTAGGGTCAAAGGGGTCTTGGCAAGGGTCTGCTGGGGCCTGGAGTGCCTTATTTCCTCAGAGACCGAGGCTGACCTAGAGGATGATAGGTGGCGGGGGTGGGGGGGTTGGGGGGGACGGACACTGGGAAACGCAAGCTGGGGGGAGCAGGGCAATAGCCTGGCACACTGCTGAGTTAGCCTGCCTGGGCTCCAGCCTTTGATTGCTTTTTGACAGGCCTTAAAGGAGCCATTTGATCAGCATTGGATGGGTTACTTGTTCTCAGTCTGGGGGACCCAGTGGATTCCTTAAGACAGAAAGACATTTCCCCCCCACCCCCGCCCTGCCCTGCTCGCGGGCGCCCCAAACGGAACCTTATGCATTCCAGGCACGGCTCCAATTCCCCGTGTAGCTAAGGTTGCACTTCTGACCCTCCTGCCTCCACCGCCCTGAGTGCTGGGATTACAGGTGTGCACCACCTCTAGGTTTTCCGCGCGATGCTGGGATGGAGCCTAGGGCTTTGTGTATGCTAGGCAAGCAGTCTACCGACTGAGCTGGGTCCCCAGCCCTGAGCTAGGAAGATTTTGGAGTCCTGATTTCTCTGCCTTCTGGAAGCCGGGGCTTTTGTAGACCCCCTTGCAGGCACAGCTGTTTCTCATGTTGCCCCTTCATCAAATATTTATGTCCCACCCAAGGGCCAGAGAAGACAGCATTTTTTTTAAAAAAATTTTATTTTATGAAGTTTAAAACTATTTTTTATTATATTTTATGAAGTTTTGATTTTGAAATAGTTTCAGACTGGAAAAGCTGCAAAAAATAGGGGCAAGAGTTCCTGTGCCCCCTGGATTCGGAGTCCTCTGGCGGCAGGTATTTTTAGCAATTTGCATGCATTCTATCTCGGTCTCCCTTAACCCCTCCTTCCCTGCCAGGATTTCCCTGAGACCTTTGACATTGAGTCAGCTGATAAGATGCACCTTTGCTTCTAGCTGTTTCAGTGTGTGCTATCTAAAAACAATGCCCCTCCCTCCGTTTTGTTTGTTTGTTGTTTGTTTTTCAAGACAGGGTTTCTCTGTGTAGCCCTGTCTGTCTGTCCTGGAACTCTCTCTGTAGACCAGGCTGGCCACCAACTCATAGAGCTCTGCCTACCTCTAGAGTGCTGGGATTAAAGGCGTGCCCTACTGTGCCCCAGCCTCAGGACTTTTCTCTTTAAAAAGCAGTTGAGCTGGTGGGGTAAAGGCGAAGGCACTTGGCCTGAGTTTCATCCCTGGAACCCACATAAAGGTGGAAGGAACAGAACCGACTCCACAAAGTTGTCCTCTAATCTCCTTACATGTGTTCTGGTAAAAGTGTCCCCTTCCCACATCATACACACATAATAATAATAATAAATAATAATAGTACAATAATATAAAAATTTGGACTGAGGATGTGGCTTAGTTGGGAGAACGCATAAAGTCCTGGCTTGAGCCACAGCACTACAAACATAATATTAGATATGGTGGGGTACACCTGTGATCACGGCATTGGGGAGCTGGAAGTAAGGAGCTAGCCCTTAAATTCGAAACCTTGTCTCAAAAAAAAAAAAAAAAAAAAAAAAAAAAAAGAGGCAGGGTAGAGGATGGAGATACAGCTCTACAGTGGAGCCCAGGACCTGGCTTCCATTGCTAACATTACACAAATAACCAAAAAACCACAGTACAGTTCATCAAAATCGGGAAATTGACACTAACCTAACACTATTACCTGATCCATACATCTTGTTCAAATCTCCTCAAGTGCCCCAGGAAGAAAAGAAGAAAAAGAAAGGAAGGAAGGAAGGAAGGAAGGAAGGAAGGAAGGAAGGAAGGAAGGAAACACTCTTCTGGCCCAGGATCCAATCCAGAATGACATGTTGGATGCAGCCATGGCCCTCCGTTTTGTAGGCTGACACCATTTCTCCATGAGTCTTCTTTTCCCGACAGGAGGACTTTCAGAGTACTGGCTGGTTGTTTCGCAGATTGCCCCCATTGTCTGGCTTTTTCTGGCATTTGTGGTTAACTGATTCTGTTTCCGATTGTTGGGCAAAAGTACCACCCCAAGGATGCACGGTCTCTGCGCATAGCAGTGGGGGGGGGGCGGGGAACATACATGCCCGCTTGCTTTGTCATTGGCGATGAATCTGCGCACAGGTCTTAGTCCTGTCTGTGGTTTCCTTTGTACTAAGGCATAATCAAGGGGAGAACACATTTTGGACAAGGTTACCACTTCTTTCCGAGTCCAGTTGAAACCCCACCTCATTACCCTGCCTCAGGCCCTTCGTATCAGCTGTACCTTCTTCCTGGAATGTGCTTCCATCCAAATGACAGTTCCGACTTTTTAGCGTCCTACAAAGCTCAGCCTACCAGTCATTCAAGCGAGCTTCCTGGTGGTGGGGCCAGCCCCACCAAGCCTGTTTTGATTCTCAATCCCGGCTCTTGCTACCATCTGCTATTTGCCAATTTGTTAGCTCGTTGTTTATTTTTTGCCCAGAAGGAGAAAGCCTGTACCTCGCCCACCTTGCTTGGTGTGGTGCCGGTGTAGCCCGCACAGCCCACAGCTGGGGAGTGAAGGCTGGTGGAGAGACAGGCTTGCTAAGTAAGTCCTGGCAGGCTGAGGTCCTCGCTCAGAAGTCTTGGAGTCTTGCCAGAATGTCTGCTGGCTGCAGCTAGCTCTGCTGGGCTCCTGCTCAAATAGGGCAGATGGCTGTAGAGCAGCTAAAGCATTCTGTATGGCCCTCTTAAGTGTGTGTGTGTGTGTGTGTGTGTGTGTGTACCGGAAGTGACCAGAAGGCATGATGAGACAGGATAGAGGGGAGTGACAGTTTTGGAGCCCTGAAATAGAAATCATCTTAACATCTTCCTTTTTTTCCTCTCTTCCTTCCTCAGTCCCTCCTTTCTCTCTCTTTCCAATGTTGCTACTTTTGAGTAATACATATTTTTGTAGATGTTGGCAGCTTCACAGCAGCAGGTAGCTACCGGGACAGCACGGCTATGAGAACGGAAGGGGCTAGGTGTGCTGAGAGAGAAGAGGAGGCCGGGTACAGAAGGAGTTTGCCTGCCCGAAGTCTCTAGCTGTCCCATGCCCTCTGTACAGCTCTTTAAAGTGTTCTTTAACTCCTGTGCGCTGTGTGTGTGTGTGTGTGTGTGTGTGTGTGCCTGAGAAGGAGCATGTGCCTGACCTCAGGGCTGCAAGGCGGGGGAGGATAGGACTTTCCTTGTAAGTGTGTTGCCAGAATGTCCTAGACACCAGCTGTTTCCAATGCTGTTGCTAATGAGGTGGCCGTGGCCTGAGTGCTCCCCACGTCACCTTATTTTTGTATTTAAATTTCTTAGTTGTTTTGTGTGTACACGTATGTACAGGTGCACGTGTCTATGTGTACTTGTGTGGAGAGGAGAGGAGAATGTCAGGTGTTCTGTTCTAGCGCTTTCTGCCTTAGTCCTTTGGGACAGGATCTCTCGCTGAACCTAAAGTTAGGATGGTGACCAGAAAGACCCAGCGCTTCTCCTGTAGTGCTGGGGGCTACCGGCACACATTCAGTTATACCCTTTTTTTTTTTTTTAAATGTGGGTGTTGACATTTAAACTCAGATCCTCATACCTTTTAATAGCATTCTTATTCACAGAACCTGTGTGTGTATGTGTGTGGGAGAGAGAGTCGGGGGAGGGAAGGAGGGAGGGAGAGAGAGAGAGAGAGAGAGAGAGAGAGAGAGAGAGAGAGACAGACAGACAGACAGACAGACAGACAGACTGGCCTGAAACTCACAGAGATCCACCTGCCTCTGCTGCCAGAGTGCTACAATCTAAAGGCATGTGCCACTGCCACCATGCCTCGTACCTGGCCTCAGATTTAATTTTGAGAACCCTCCTGGAAATGTTAAGACCCACCTTGGTAATGCCACCAGGTTTTACGGAATGAAGTAAGGCCCTCTCAGGTAGGTCTTATCAGGTGAGTCTTTATGTGTAAGACGGGGAATGAGCACAGTCCCTAAGGCCCCTTGGTCTGGAATTATCAGTCTGAGGGCCGTTGTCGCACAAGTGAACCTATGTGCTCATGGTATTTAATCACAGCTTCGGGACAGCGAGCAGGGTGGCAGCTGCTTCCCTCTACCTTGGCCTTTCCTACTTTGGGCCCTCTTTCTTCCTCCTATACTGTGGTGTGTGTGTGTGTGTGTGTGTGTGTGTGTGTGTACATTCACAGGAGTATGGGTGCTCAAAGGCTTCAGATCCTCCTGAGCTGGACTTATAAGAAGTAATGAGTCACCTAAGGTGGGTGCTGAGATTGAACTCGGGTCCTCTTGGAAGAGTAGCACACACATAAACTCTGAGCTACGTCTCTAGTCCCCTCTGAGCTCTTGACAGCACTACCCGATACCCTCTTTAGCTTTCCAGTTCAGTTACCTCAGGACTCCTGCCTTCTTTTAAGAACCCACAAAATGACGTTGGAACTTTCCAGAGACCTCTGTGGTGGCTGACAACCTATCTGCCTTGTCGTGTACGATGTGACAGTGCTGGCAGCTGCTCTGACCACCTGCTGCTTCAAACTTTAGGGGCCTGCTCACTGGATATGTTCTTTAGGCAAGCTGTATCAGGAATGGCTCTTTCCTGTTCTGGTCTCTGTCAGCTTGGGGTGGAGGTGGTGGTGGTGGGGGCAGGGTTATTTGAAAGTCTGCTCACCGACATGTCTGCCGGTTTGCGGCTGGCTCGTGGGTAATACATTACTTAGAGCTGTTGGTCAGAACACCAATTGCCTTCCCCACATTATTAAGGCTGCAGGATTTCAGGAGTGACGATGTCAAAAGATGGACACCGCGTCTAACCTAGCTTTGGAAATGTCGTCGTTCCTACCATATTCTATTTGGAGGAAACCACTTACTGAAGGTCACCACATCCATCTCTTGAGAGAGAATACATGTCAAAAAACTTTGCAACCACCTTTTGAACCCATCAACAGTGCCTCTCAGCTTCCTTTACTTTCCTGCAGGACTCCGGGGTTTATTCTTCATGATGATTGATCCCCTGTTTACATGGTTCCTGCCATACCCCCTAACATTCAGTGGTGCCTAGCATAACAGAATTTGGTGCAAGTGTCATATAGACCCAAATCAAGGTAGAGGTGACTTCTTTCTCACGTAACCATCTATGGTGGTGGTGGTGGTGGTGGTGGTGGGTTTATGGCTGACATGGTAATTCTGTTTTGTTAAGTCTGTAGGGGGCAGGCCCCTTGCATGCCATGACTCTGACATCTTAGACCACCACGTGGACCCGAGACTAGTGGCAAGGAGGACACAGAACTATTTGGAAAGGAAGGCTTTCAGAACCGTCCCATGGTGCTTCAGATTCTATCTCATGGCCTTGAGCTTCTCTGCACTAGCATTTCTAGCTGGGGGAGTCTGGGAGATGTAGTCTTTATGCGCAGTGACCTTATGCCAAGTGAAATTTCAGATGTTCTTAGCATGGGGAAAGGGGCAGAAAGGAGACTGTGGGCCAGGCAACAGATTCTGTCCAACAGTAATTAAAACCTCTTATTCACAGAACAGATTTACTGGGTGATTTACTACCCCTGGTAGAGAAGACGAATGGTCTAAAATGGTAAAATATCCTACCCTCTTTGTAGTTCTTTGCATCGGCTTTCTTAGGCATTTTTTTTCAAGTCAAACAATTTGTGGGGGGAACATCTTGAAGGACTTACACATTTTATAATGAAGCAGATACGTGTTTGTGTTAGACACTGATGCCATCCTTTCTTTGACTTTAGAATGGGGGCTGATGGCAGGTAGCTGAACGGGTCTACCCAAAGAGAGGGTCTGTGCCTGTGCCTGGCAAGAGGGTTTTTTTTTTTTTTTCAATTGCCATAAAAGGCGGCTGTTTACTTTGGTAGAAGCTTGTGGAAACTTGCGTCAACTGGCCTGGATGCTTCTATTTATTCCAGTGATATTTTGGATCCTCTAATAGCCTGGTGCTCTGGGCAGCTGCCCAACTGGCCTGCCCAGCCCATTCTGTGCAGGAAGACATTGGGAGGAACTTCACAACGTGGGCGAGGTGTGCTATCTCCATCAAACCTACCTTTTTTTTTTTTTTTGTCCTCTGTAAGCGAAGTGTGTCCACATGTAACACCATTGCCTTGTTATGTCTATAAGTAACAAGACTTGCTTGTTAGGGATACTGTAACCAATCGCCATGCATGGGGTTGCTTAAATGATACAAATGTATCTTCTCACATTACTAGAGGTTGAAAGCGGAAAGTCAAGGTGTCATAACCCTGCCAAACCCAGGGTGTCCTCTGTCCCTTATGAAAGTGACGGAGGGAGATTGGCTGCGGGCTTCTCTCCTAGCTGCTGGTAGTTCCTTCACTTATGGCCAAGTGATTCCAACCGCCAAGTACGTGTCTGCCTCTAAATGTGCCCTTTTTATAAGGATCCCAGTGACATCCGACTGGAGACCCATTCTGTACTAGGATCTTATCTTAATTAATTGAAACTACAATGACCCTAGCTCCAGGGTTGAAGTCCCAGTGTGGGGTACTAGGAGCGAAGAGGCGAACCTACAAATTTGAGAGTATACACCTCAACCCGGATCAGAGACAACCGTGTGTGGAGTGATTATGTGCGAGTACATATGTGCATTTCATACCTGTGTGAGTGCGTGTCAACCAGACTGTGTATGTGTCCGTGAATGTGGCTGTGTACATGTACATGAGACTGTGTACGGGTGCCAGAGTGTGTATGTTGTGAGTGTGTATGCATGAGAGTGTGTGTGAATATGTGAATGAATGTGTATGTGTATGAATGAGCGAGCATGCGAGCGTGTGAACACATGGTTGGATGGACGGACGGACAGACAGACGGACGGAGGGAGGAGTGCATGTGTGATCAAGCATGAGTGAATGTGTGTGTGTGTGTGTGTGTGTGTGTGTGTTAGCATGATCCTTGCTGGCAAAAGTGCTCACACATGGGCAACTGGAGCCTTGTTAGGGTCTGACATTGGCCGTCCCAGTTTCATCCCTGGCACCAGGTAGAAAACCACGACTGTTAGTGCAGTAGGTAGCAGAAGGCAGTGCAGGGGTCAGCTGGCCCTGGTGGAGGTAGGGTGCTTGCAGAAGTACTCGGTGCCTACTTTTTACAACTCAAAGCTCACTGTGCGCGGTGTAGACCACAAAATTCGTTTCCCCTGCAGCCAAGATGTCCAGCGCAGGACCACTCCTGGGTAATGAATTCAGCACTCACTGCTGCAGTCTATACCCCCCGGGTCCCTCCTTTCTGCTCTGCCGTCCTCAGCCTATTCCTGTTGGTCCTCGGTCTTGTCTCTTGCTGCTGCCCACAGAGCTTCCTTAGCTCCTGGAGTCATGTCCCAAAACAGGTTCAAAGGCTTGTTGACAGAATGCTCCGTCCTCTGGTCCTTTGCAAAGAGCCCTGACTGACTTCTTCCCTCTCCTCTTTGGTCATCGTCATGCCACTGACACAGGAAGCAGGGAGGCCAAGGCTAGCTTTGACTCCTGCGGTGTCTCTCTATGGAGCTGGGAAGGGCCAGCCCCCTTAATACTTATCTTTGAACAGAAGCCAATTCAGGTTGGCTATGGTGGTTGGAGGCCAATGTGGAAAGCAATTCACTAGATCTGACACACAGGCTTTGAGCGGAGGGACAAGAGTCAGGGTAGGGGTGGAAGGGGGGGTGGGGTAGGGTAGTGGCGATGGGGAGGGGAAAGGGGACGTTCCGTAGAGCCTGCAGTCGATTCCTTCTTAGAATAACAGCTCTCATCAGGCACTGGGTCTGACTTTAAGCTGACAAATGATTTTCCTTCACAATAAAAGTACAAACAGAATCCTAATTAATGAATTTGCCAATAGCTGTTGCCTAGTTTATGGGCCTCAGCCCAGCTTCAGTCAGTGGACAGCATGACTGAGTGCGTGTGTGTGGAGGTGGCCGTAAATCACCGGGAGGCCCAGGACAAAGGCAGACTTCTGGGGATCTTCCTAGGCAGCCCTTTTGATGGGGGCTCTGGCTTGCCATGACAGCCATGAAAGCCACAGTAGCTTTGACAGTCGTGGTCCCCATGGGACGCTCAGTGACTGGGAAAATCCTGTGATAGTGTAGACTGAGCTCAGCTCATTGTGGCTGCTTCTTGCGGCCGGGAGAAGGAAGATTTTTTTTTTCCCCTGTGAGTTTATTGCCTGCTTTCCTACTGTCTCTGAGTAGGTATTTTGTCTTTTTCTTTTACTATTTCCACCTAAGGCAAGGGCCCAGCCTCTTCAGGGAGCTACCTGGCTTTGAGGAAATGCCTGAAAAGGCTTCTCTCCTTTTAGAGTCTTTGGCAGTCATTTGCCAGCTAGGAATCTGACTATGTGCTGGGTCCTGGCAGTAGAGAGGGAGATACAGGGAGGGGGTGGAAAGGACAGATGAAGCCATCCATATGGGTATTGGAAAGAACATGGAATAGGAACAAAGAACTTCCTAAAGTCTGGTTAGGAAGCCAGAAGGAGGAGGCCTGGGCTACTATAACAGTTGGGGGTATGAAATAGCAGAAACAACAGGGTTCCTGCTTTCTTTTCTTTTCTTTCTTTTTTTATTTTATTTTATTTTATTTTATTTTATTTTATTTTATTTTATTTTATTTTATTTTATTTTGAGGCAGGGTCTCATGTAATCTAGGCTGGCTTTAAACTCATGAGTAGCAGAGGATGACCTTGAACTCCAGATTCTATTGCCCACGCCTCCCAAGTGCCGGAATTACAGGCATATATGCTCCCATGCCCTGATCTGAAATGGCAGTTTTGACAAGACTGTAGGACAGCAGATGTTATATACCAAAGTGGACAGAAGACACACACGGACACGCTAAAGGATTGGCTGACGCTAGTGGCAGCGAGTGTGGGCATGCTGGTCAGTTAGTTTAAGAATTTATGTGTGTATGTGTGTGTGTGTGTGTGTGTGTGTGTGTGTGCGCGCGCGCGCGCGCGCATGTGTGTTTGAGTAAATGTATGTCATGAGTGTGGGGGTGCTTGCAGAGGCCAGAACTATGAATTGGATCCTCTACAGCTGGGGTTACAGGTGCCTATGAACAGACATGAACTCAGGTCGTCTGGAAAAGCTGGAAATACTCTTAACCACGGAGCAATATGTTTTCAGCCCTTATGATTAATTTTCATTGTCAACTGGATGCCATGCAGAATCACCTCTGAAAGGAGCCTCGGTGAAGAACTGCCGGGATCAGGTTGGCCTGTGGCCCTGGCTGTGGGGACTTGGCATGATTGAATTAATTGATATGGGAAGAGCTAGAATACTGTGGGCAGCATCATTCCCTGGGCTCGGTGTCCTGGACTGAGTAAGAGTGGGAAAAGCAGGCTAAGCACACACATACATCCATTAGTCTCTCTGCCTTTGACTCTAGGTGTGCTGTGACTAGCTAGTTGAAATTCCTGTTGCCTTCTCTTCCCTGTTATGATGAACTGTATAACCTGGACCTGCGAGCTAAAGTAAACCTTTTCTTCACTAAGTTGTGTTTTGGCAGGGTATTTTAATCACAACAATAAATATATTTATATTTATGTATTTCTATTTATAAATAAATAAATATAAAACTAACACATTGGAATCACCTCTCTCCCAACTCTCCCTGGGCAATTCTGGAATGTTCCCTACAGGCTCAAGTTTGGGATGCATCCAGATGGTTGTAGTATTTTGGGAGGGTCTGGAAATTCTGGGAGAGGGGTCCTAGTTGGAGGAAGTAAGTCAAGGGGAACATAATTTCCTTGACCACTTCTGATCTCACTCGAATTTCTGGCTCTCACTACTGTATGAACATCTGTCCTCTGTCACACAGCCCTGCTGTCATGATGCTCTGCTCAAGCACGTGTGGTTTTGTCACTGCATAGCCTCAGTGAGAAATCACCCAATGATAAGAACCAAGAACTCACGCACACCCGAGGACAACCAAGCACCTCTCTTTTTTTTTACAGACTTCTCAACCCCATTTCCTTCCATTGGCTAGCACAGACCTGTTTTCCAATTCTTGTTAATGATCAATAATTGGCTTCGCTTCAGCCGAGGGCTTTCTAAAATTTGTTTTGAGCCACAGTTTCCCAGCCATTTGCTACAGATCTTCAAAAACTGACTTGTTGCCTTCACATGGCATCAAGAAATTAATTTCTTCTTTGTTTGCCCTCCATATGGTCAAGAAAGCCCGGTGCTCTGTAACATGTGACCCCGGGATATTGCTCTTGTCATTTCAGGTATGACAACCATGGCTCAGGCCGACACACAGCAGTCCCTAGGTGAGCCCTCTAGAGCTACCTCCCTGGGGTGACATTGCAGGCGCTGTTAAATTGATTTCCCCACTCGGTTGTCATCAGTGCTATTTAAAGACTTTATTTCTTTCAAAATTTCCAAGTTCCAATCACTTGCTCCTGACACTTAATAATAGTAGAGATTTTGTCTTCTTTCTAACTTTGTCTTTTATGACAACATATTTGTATGGCCACCATCACTGTCACTGTCGTTTCTTGTGACAGTGGGCTCTTGAGGCTGGAAGCGTCTTCTTCTTCTTCTTCTTCTTCTTCTTCTTCTTCTTCTTCTTCTTCTTCTTCTTCTTCTTCTTCGTCTCCTCCTCCTCCTCCTCCTCCTCCTCCTTCTCCTCCTTCTTCTTCCAAGACAGAATGTCTTAGTTATTTTTCTATTGCCGTGATAAGACATTGTGACCAAGGAAACATATAGAAGAAAAAGAAAGAAAGAAAGAAAGAAAGAAAGAAAGAAAGAAAGAAAGAAAGAAAATGGTTTTAGATAATCCATGATTATCATGACAGAGAGCTTGGCAGCAGGCATGGCACTGGGACAGCAGGTGAGAGCTTACATTTTGATCCAGAAGCATGAGGCAGAGAGAACTAACTGGTAATGGTGCCGGCTTTCGAAACCTCAAAGCCAGCCACCAGTGACACACCTCCTCCAACAAGGCCACATCTCCTAATTCTTCCTAAACAGTTCTACCAACTGGGGAACCAAGCATTGAGCCAATGGGGGCCGTTCTTATTCAAACCACCACACAGAGTCTCATTATATAGCCCTAGCTGACCCGAAATCGGCCATGAGGATCAGGCAAGTCTCCAGATCGCAAAGATACACTTGCCTTTGCTTTGTGGGTATTAGGGATTAAAGCTGGGTGGCATTATCCAGCCTAGCTTCTGGGAGACTCTGAGTCCCATCCATGCCTTGCACATGCTCTGGTCTTATGTCATATTGGCCAGTCCTTTGGGTAGAGCAGGGCTCGGTGACCTGTCATATTTACTTCTGAGGCTCAGTGTCTTTGTCTTTATTTTAGTTGTAGTTTTTGTGGTGCTGGGATTGGAACCCAGAGCCTCATGCATGCTGAGCCCACGTCCTACCTGCCAGACTGTATCTGCAGCCCATCTCTTCATCGTTAAGATGGTTCTTGTGAAGATGGACCATGCCAATACTTGGAGATGCCTAACTGCAGGCATTACCTTCTTGGCTATCAATGCAACAACCAGCATCTCTTAGCTTGATGGTTTTCTTTAGTCACCAGAGCCCTCTCTTCCGGGTACATGGCAATGTAGAAGTGGCAGGGGGAAGGGGTCACTAGGAAGAGCGTCGAAACCAGGAGGAGCGGGAGTCAGTGTGTTAGTACTGCAGCCCAGTGTCGAGCTAGGCGAGCAGTGCCTGGCTTGTTTCTCTTGGGTTCGCAAATCCTCCCAGAGGCACAGTAAATGCCCCCTCCCTCGGCTCCCTTCTCTTCCTTGTCTCACCTGCCTGGGCCTCTTGCACCGCTTCTAGAATGGCCTCCCTGTGAGCCACTCGCACATATAAATCCTTATCTTGAAGTCTACTTCTGTAGAAAGGCAAGCCAGGGCACCTCTCTAGCTGTTTCCCCAGAGTCCCAGCACTCGCTCCAAACCGCCTGCTGGATGACCCACGTCACATGACCCACTTGACAAATGTAAAAGTATGCTTCCTGCCTTCCCCCTTCAGGCCAGCTATTCGGCCATCTTCTCTGTTATTTAGCAGTTGTACAGCCCCCTTAGTCACTGAAGGCAGAAAGGCAGAACCCCAACCCTGTCCCTCACAACCCCCAACCCCAACCCTGTCCCTCACAACCCCCCAACCCCAACCCTGTCCCTCACAACCCCCAACCCCAACCCTGTCCCTGACCACCCCCCAACCCCAACCCTGTCCCTCACAACTCCCAACCCCAACCCTGTCCCTCACAACCCCCAACCCCAACCCTGTCCCTGACCATCCCCCAACCCCAACCCTGTCCCTCACAACCCCCAACCCCAACCCTGTCCCTCACAACCCCCAACCCCAACCCTGTCCCTCACAACCCCCAACCCCAACCCTGTCCCTTACAACACCTCCAACCCCAACCCTGTCCCTCACAACCCCCCAGCACTTATTTACCTGGCTCTGTTCACAGGAGGCCTGCTCTCTGCCGTCCCCAGCCATGATAGCTTTCTCTCCACACCTCAAGCCCTCGTCATCCTTCACCAACTCTGCCACACCCTGTCTTTGACATCTTTGTTGCTCTCTTCCTGTTTGCTTGAACCCACTCATGGCTTCCAAGCTGTTGACTGTAGAGCTCCACAGTGGGACAAGAAAGTGCCTTGTCCCTCCCTCCCTGGCCCCTGTGTGATACCCTGGTGTCAGGCAGCCACCTTATCCTTCCGTGTTCCCCAGCGTCCCTGGAGCTGCCCCTGGCTGTGTTCCGGCTTGCGTTAAATTCCACTCACACCTTATGGTTCAGATTAAATGCTGTTATTCATTGCAGCCCTGTCCCCAGTGGGAAAGAAGCCCTCCTTTGTATGATTAGAAACAGTCCTCCTCATCTGGTCACTAGGGCACTATGTGCCAGGTATTTTTACCACAGGGTATGTATAGGTAAACAAGGTAGGCCTGCTCCCTGCCCTTGAGACCCTTAGAGTACCAATATCTGTGAGTCTTGATTCATGATGGGGTTAATTCTTGACAGACAAAGTCACTTTATTTAAGAGTATTCTAAAGTAAAAAGTGCGGAGCTAGGAATATAGTCGGGAGTACCTAGCATGCATAAAGTCGCGGGTCCCATGTCTAGCACTGCCTATACTAGATGAGGTGGCACACACCTGTAATCCCAGTACCGGAGAGGTGGAGGCAGGAGGATCATAAATTCAAGCCCCCTGTCCCCACCCCAGATAAATTTGCAGTTCTAGGCCAACCTGGGATTCTCATGACCCTGTCTCAGAAAAAATAAGAATGTACTTAACACACTCAACCTACTGAGAATCCTCACTTCGCCTGGCCCGCCATGGCTTGCTCACAACACTGGCACTAGCCTACAGTAAGACCAGAGAGACTTCCACAAAGCTTGTTTTGTGATGCCGTTGACTGGCTCTAGTAATTTATCTGATATAACCCACCGTAGAGTGTCCCCGCTTCCCTTCCTGACTGCATGGCGGACTGTGGCTCCTGCTGACTGTCCTGAGAGTGTCACACTGCAATCGTTAGCCTGGGAAAAGATCCGGAATCAAATTGTGGAGTGTGGTTTCTACAGTATCACCCTAAAGCTAAGAAGTCCTGAGATGAATGTTAAGAGTTGAGGCTACCTGTACCACGAAAGAAGAGACGGAAACACAAAAAACCCAGAGCTATAAAATTATACACATTAAGGACAGGTGTGGCAGCTCCACTCCGCTGTCAACTCTACACATCTGCAAAGGAGGAACTTTTGTTGAGGAATCGCCTCCATCACATTGGCCTCTGGGTATGTCCGGGGCATACTCTTGATTGCTAACTGGTGTAGGAGGGCCCAGCCCACTGTGAGTGTTACCATCCTTAGGGAGGTGGGCCTGAGTTGTAATGCAGTCAGTAAGCAGCATCCGTCCACTGCGTTGCTTCTCTTTCTGCTTTCAGGTTCCTGCCTTGACCTCCCCGGATGATAGACTATAACTTGGAAGATGAAATGCACCCTTTCTCCCCCCAAGTTCCTTTGCTCGTGGTGTTTATCACAGCATCAGAAAGCAAACTAGAACAGATGTGAAGACTACGGAGGCTAGACAGGATTTTATCAAAAAACCAAGTGTAAGGGCGGGTTAGAGGGGAGATGGGAGATGTGCGGTTGACACCCTCCTGGGACATGAATCCTGAGTGGAAATAGACCTGCACAACACGTAGATTGTCTGTAATGGGGAAATTATAAACCTTCAGACACTGCAAAAGGTCAGTGCTGTTAGAATCTGGTGAACCATGGGGCGGTATAAGGTGAGATGGGTCATCGGGGTCTAGATGGCTTAGAGGCCGCACTGGTTAGATCCTGCTGCTTAAAGATCCCCCACTCACACCTCAGATCTCCATGTTCTGCCATAGTGAGTATTTATTTTGCACTGTTTTGTTTTGTTTGTTTGCTTGTTTTCTGAGACAGGATTTCTCAGTGTAACACCCCTGGCTGTCCCGGAATCGGCTCTGCAGACCAGGCTGGCTTTGAGCTCCACCAGTCTCTCTCTCTCTCTCTCTGCCTCCCGAGTGCTTAGTTAGCACTTTCGGCTCTTTGGATTGTCTGCAGTTGAGCAGGCCTAGCTGCGGCTGTGGAAGCCAAGGCTCGGTGCCTGGCTGTGGACTGGGGCCCAGAGCGGTGCTCCGCTTCGCTCATTCAGACGGAAGGACGTGCAGCTCCCTGGGAAAGGCTCGTCTTGTGACTCATGGTCAACTCCAAATAAGGACAAGACTTGGAACCAGCTTTTGCCCAGTGGCCAAAGGTGGTCATAATGCCAAGTCCTGAGTTAGTGGGACAGGATGTGTCCTTGAGAAGGTGTGCAGTCGCATGGTAAGGGATATGAGTGTGCGATTCAGCCACAGGGAGGGGCAAAAGTGAATTGAAATCCATTTTAACACCTGGACCATGGAAGGCTTGGCTGTTTGACTCTAATGCCACCTGGTACATCATTTCCATTCCCCTCCCCCTCTTGTACTTGCCCACCCCCCCTTTTTTTTTCCCTGTTTTGTTTGTTTTTCAAGACAGGGTTTCTCTGTATAGCCCTGGCTGTCCTGGAACTCACTCTGTAGACCAGGCAGGCCTCAAACTCAGAAATCTGCCTGCCTCTGCCTCCCAAGTGCTGGGATTACAGGCGTGTGCCACCACCGCCCGGCTTACACTTATCCTTCTTATATTAAATTATCCAACAACACAATTACCCACCATACATTCTTCCACGTGAATGAGTCTCTTGTACTTCCAGCGGCACAAAAGACCTCCTCTCAGAAACAACCACTGGCAATCTCTTGTATTTCTTCTTTAAGATTAAAGAAAAATACATCTCAATACTCTCTCACAGGATTTTTAAATGTTTTATCCCTCCCTTCTTTCTTCCCTTCCTTCTTTATTTTTTTAAAATTTTTCATTCTTTTCAGAGAATTTTCTTCTTCATTTCTAAAGACAGATCTCACTATATAGCTCAGGCTGGGCCAGAGCATGCTATGTAGCCCAGGCTATCCTCTAACCTGAGATTCTCTTGCCTAGCCTCTTGGGTGCTGGGAACACATACACAAGCCACCATGTTCGGGCCATGGGTTTGAGTTCTTAGCAAATAACTTTTTTTTTTATTATTATTACATTTTAATTTATTTCACACGGCTATATGTGTATATGTAAGGATGTGTAGGTGGTCATGTCATGCATTCAAAGGTTGGGGGAAAACTTGGAAGTTGAGTCTGTCTTTTCACCAAGTAAGTCCCCAGGAATTGAAGTCAGATTATCAGGCTTAGCCACAAACAGCCTTAGCTAACTGAGCCGTTTTGTATGCCCATGAGTCACCTCTTGAGCTCCAAGTTACTATCTGGGAAGGTTATGTTGTAACATTTGTTTGTTTTTTTTTCGAGAGAGGGTTTCTCTGTGTAGCCCTGGCTATCCTGGAACTCACTCTGTAGACCAGACTGGCCTCAGAAATCTGCCTGCCTCTGCCTCCCAAGTGCTGGGATTAAAGGCGTGCGCCATTCAGCTTTCCAAAGTTCTTCCTGTGGCTTGGGTATAAGGTGTATATAAGGTGTGAGCCATGTAACTGGAGTATTAATTCCACTCCTGCATGCTATGATAGAACTGTGAGACCCTTATATGGACAGATAAATATGTCTCTTCCCTTGGAAATAGCAATGGCAAAGGGATACTGTGTGACTCCCAAGGCTGGACCCTAACAGGCAGTTCAGCCCGGCCACAGCTCATCCCTGGAATATGGCTTCTGGGCTGGAAAGAAAAGCAATCCTCATGAAAGCGTCACTGGCTGGGAAACCCAGACCCCCGCAGCTCAGCGTTGGCAGAGCTGCCCCGCAGCCTGTCATTTGTGTGTGACCACTGAGGGAGGTGGCTCGTTCAGTCTTCCTGGTTTACCTCTGTAGATGATTTTGTGTGAGACAGAGGTAGATGCCTCCTGCCTACACTGCCCTGTGTTTAGAGTCCTGGGCACAAAAATCAATGGACCATGGGGAATGGAAGTCTCTGAGCCTGGGGGTGGCTTGTGACACAGAGATGTCTAGACCACTTAACCCTGCAGGACCATAGTTCCTGGGGAAAGAGGAAGCCGTGGCAAGGCTGGGCAGTGTTGCGCTGGCTCCAGGAGCCCCTGGGTTTCGCTTTGGAAGAGCCAACCCCACGCCCTGAGCCTCAGGCTGGGCTGAGCCACTGAACCCTGGGGATGGGAATCAGCAGAAGAAGTCCCACTTGTGCACTCTCTGACATTAAGGAAACTGAGACCTCATTTCGACAGTAAGACTTAAAAGTTCCAAGTTGCTCTATCAGTGTCCCCAGGCACCAGATAGCTTACTTAGGTCAAATACCTGTTTGGTTTCAGACCCAGGACGCTGGACTGAGCTGCATATTTTACATATCAAAGCAGACCTGGCCTCCCGGTTTTCCCAGCATCCCTCAGTCCCTACCTGGCATACCCTGCCCCCAACTTTGAACTTTCCAGATCAGGGGCTGGGCTGCCCTTCCCCCAGAAGCTCCCTCCCTATAGAATCCAAACATTTTGACCACACCCCCCTCCTCCCCCCATTGGTAACTTCCCTGGCCTCAGGCCTTGCGGCCAGTGAACTAGCCCACCAGAGAGCAGCTTCCCAATAAACCTGCATTTAATACATCCTAATCTGGCTTGAATTGGCTCATTTCACCAACAGCTGAGAAATAACCTATCGATACCCATTTGCATAACGAGTCAGAGGATCTCAGCGAGGGGGAAACAATTCCAGGGGATCACGTGATCTTGGCAACCACTAAAAGTTGGGGAAGGGTGCTAGTTTGCGGGAAGTGGTGGCTTTATCTGTAATTATGCTGTGCGAGGAGACTTGGAGTTGGTGGGCATAGACTTTGACTCTGACAAGCTCTCGGTGTCGCCACTCCTATCACACTTGCCCCTTGACATGCATAGAGGTTTGGATTAAGGATCTGCATGGGCACCAACACCTGGTTTGGCAAGTTCTTCATATAAAATGCCCTGTGACCTATATACCTCTTCCCAGACTCTTCAAATCATTTTTGAGTATGCTTAATACCTCATACCATGTACATTTTAAGTAGCTGTTGGACTGTACTGTTGAAGGAATGACGATAAGAAAACTATTCTATGTAGGTGCAGATTATTTTTCTTTTCTTTTTTCTGTTTGTGGATTTGTTTTTTGTTTTTGTTTTTGTTTTTGTTTTTGTTTTTGTTTTTTTTTTTTGAGACAGGGTTTCTCTGTGTAGCCCTGGCTGTCCTGGAACTCACTCTGTAGACCAGGCTGGCCTCCAACTCAGAGATCCACCTGCCTCTGCCTCCCACGTGCCGGGATTAAAGGCATGTGCCACCACCACCCAACTCAGATTATTTTCGAATTGCTTTGTTCTTGTGATTTGTTTTTACATACGGATCCTTTACTTTGTAGCCTGGGGTGGGCTTATTCAACCAGCCATAGGTTGAACAGATTAAAAAAAATCGGTATGGTGGCTCATGTTTGCAGCAAGTCTAATGCTTAAGGAGCTGAGGTATGAGCCACCATACCCATTTTTTTTTGGGGGGGGGGACGTTTCCAAGACAGGGTTTCTCTGTGTAGTCCTGGCTGTCCTGGAACTCACTCTGTAGACCAGGCTGGCCTCGAACTCAGAAATCCGCCTGCCTCTGCCTCCCAAGTGCTGGGATTACAGGCGTGCGCCACCATGCCCAGCTCATTTTTTTTTTTAAATATGTTCAATCTATGGCTGGTTGAATGGGCCCATGGGGAGAGTAATAGTCAGAGACCAGCTAGCTGGCTTTGACCTCTGTTGGGCTCTAGTGGCAGAGGGTAGGGAGGCAGGTGTTGATGCAAACCTAGACCACTGTAATGGTTTGTATATGCTTGGCCCAGGGAGTGGCAGGATTAGAAGGTGTGGCCCTGTTGGAGTAGGTGTGGCCCTGTTGGAGTAGGTGTGGCCTTGTTGGAGTAGGTGTGTCACTGTGGGTGTGGGCTTTAAGACACTCATCCTAGCAGCCTGGAAGTCAGTCTTCTCTTAGCAGCCTTCAGATGAGGATGTAGAACTCTCAGCTCCTCCTGCACCATATCTGCCTGGACGCTGCCATGCTCCTGCCTTGATGATGATGGACTGAACCTCTGAACCTGTAAGCCAGCCCCAATTAAAGGTTGTCCTTATAAGAGTTGCCTTGGTCATGGTGTCTGTTCACAGCAGTAAAACCCTAAGACAACCACTCAGTTAAAGGTGACCTCATTTAAAAAAAAAATGTGAAGGATTTTTAGTGTGGGTCTCATTTGGTTCATGAATGGGGTGTAGATGTAGACAATTTGAAGCTTCTGGGTAGTACAGACTTCCGGACTGACGCCTGGAGGCAACCAGGTCACATAGATAAAGTGCTTCATATGGCTGGGTTGCAGTCAATGTGAAGTTAAATGAAGTCTTTTTCCTCTTTCCTGTGCTAGGGTGCTATGGCCCATAGGAAACTGTTTATTAAGCAACGGCATCTTTATGCTTTTGTGGGTAAGGCTGGCAGGGCAGGGTGTGTAAAGATAAAGAAGCCACTGGCCCCACTCCCCAGGCATGGGAGCTAGCAGTTGTAGCTGAATCCCACTACCCACTGCGTTCAACTCCCACAGTTAATAACATTGCAAAATGAGGGCCGTGGCGGGTTCTTCCTTCCTCTGCATCTTTATAGGCAGGTTTTTTAATTTTAAGCAGGAGAAAAGCCATCAGGTATTTGAGGCTCCTGGGGGGCAGCTAATGCTTCCTGTCAAATGCTCACCCTGGGGTGCTTTGTTACCCTGACACCTCCCCAACCTAGAGTCAGCAGGCAAATTACAGGACAAAATTCTTAGGCTGCAAGTTTATTGCATATTCATAGAATTTAGGCCATTAGGCAACATTAGCTGTTTTTTTTTCCCTTCTACTTTTTATTGAAGTCTAACCTACATTCAAAGAAGAACCCAGATCTGGGTATACAGCGTGATACCTATTCAGGAGCTAAGCCCTTGCTTGCAACAGCACTGAGGTGGGGACAGTCCCCAAGGAAGCTCCCCTCATGCCCTTTCCCTCTCATTGCTTCCTGTAAGACTATCAGGTCCCCATTTTACATATAAAGAGGGACTTTTCACCATGACCTGAATGAATATTATAGTCTACCTACTAGGGTCTGTCTTTTTTTAAAAAAAAAAATTCCTCCCTCCCTGTCTTTATATTGACAAGAAGCCCAGGCTGGACTTGACTACTCCTCACATACTTGAGGATGACCTGGAATTCTGTACTCTCCTGTCTCCTCCCAAGTGCTGGGATTAGAAGTATGCATCACCATGCCACGTGGCTGTGGGCTCGTGACTCAAACCCAGGGCCTTGTGCGTGCTAGGCAAGTACTCTACCAACTGAATTCCATCTTCAACCTTTTTGCTCCCTTTTATGATGGTGGGACTTATCTTCGGTGTTGCAATACATATAATTTCTTCATTCTCATTGCTGCATAGTATTTCACATATCATGATTCTCCCATTCATGTGTCCACCTGTTGATTGTCCACGGGTCTGCAGCTGGGTTAGCTTTGCTCTGGACATTCCAGGCCTTTCTGTGGGTGCGTCTGGAGGAACCAAGATCATGGCAGATGGGCAGTTGACTCTGGTTCAGATGGCACAACACTTTCCTATCACATCACCTTCAAACCCCCAAGGCTGAATATCAGTGGGAGAAACAACCAAATAACAAAGAAGCTACCTAAATATCTATAATATTTTTTACAGTCTAAGAAAATAGCGTAGTAAAAGTGGTTAGAGAAAGACAAATTAAGCTTTAGCCTGTGCTTTGCAAAGGGTTGAAGATGCTCTTGTCTCTCTTTCTTTTGAGACAGGGTCTTGCTATATAGTTCAGGACAGAGCTGAACTCTCAGAGTTCCTCCTGCTTCAGCCTCCTGCTTGCTGGGATTAGAGACGGGCAGCACCATGTGTGGTTGTGAGTGCTTTTTTGTTAAAGTAGTTTGCCCTGCCTGCTTTTGTAAGTCTCATCCATCAGAAGCCTCTGGTTCATCCTTCTAGAATAGGTGCCTACCGACTTCACATTGCCTTAGTCCATTTTTCTCTGCTAGAAGAGAAAACCTGGAACTGAGTGATTTATGAAGAAGAAAAAGTTGCTTGGGTGTAACTTTTATTTTTTTCAAACCCTTTTTTTTTAAAATTTATGAATGGGAGAATTTATTTTGCCTTATTTCTCCAGAAAAGTAGTCCATAATGGTGAGGAAAACATAGCAATACCAGGAAAAAAAGATGTTGGATCACATTTCATCACACTGGAAATTGTGAAGCATTCAACTCTCAGTATCTACCTTTATCTCCCTTCCTTTTATGACTATATCCTTCAAAAAGTATCCACTACCTAAAAGCTCCATATCTATTGAAATAGAGGCAGCAACAAAAATGTTCAAATATGTGATCTTCAGGGAGATTCACTCCACTCCAACATTCAACATTTGATAATCATCAAAGGATGAAATGTGTATGTGTGGTGGAAGGCTGAGTTTACAATATGCAGCTAAGACAAAAAGCAAAAATACATAAAAATAGAGTGTCAAACCCTATTTTTAATGCTGGGTCTTAAACGCTTTACCCTCCCTTCTAGCCCACCACCCACCAGAGGTAGCGGGAAAGAAAGGATACAGGGGAAGTGGACGTGTTTAGAAATGGCTCTTTGGAGCAACTCCTGTTTGTGTTGTCAGGAAATTAGTTCAGTTCACAGGTCAGCAGTGTCAGCTCAATCTACTTGTAAACACTTCAGAGATAGACCAGCGGTCCAGTTTGGCAGAGTCAGGATAGCAAACACCAGTCAGCAGTGGTGGCACTACCTAGCAGAGACAGCCAGGCCTCAGCCTCCGCACAAGTCAGCAGGAGAGACCAAGGCCAACAGGAATGCCAGGAAAAGTTCTTGCAAAGGCTCAAGACCCATAAGCATTGCACAGCTAGCTGGACCTACAAACCAAGCCCAGTTCAGCTTCCTTCACTGTCCCTTGAGTCCCATTTCTACTTCCTCCAAACACCACCTGTCCTCCACAGGTCTTCCTCAGCACGGGTCTTACCTCAGCATGTGTGTCTGTCTCAGCTGACATCACTCTGCCAATCAGCCAGAGTCTGCAGAAGTGGTAAGGAACCACAACACAGCACCGGAAGATTTTTGGTGCATTTCTCTCAATGAAGTCCTGACAAATGGAGTTCAACTACTCATTATGAGGCAGACCAATGTTTGCTTGTCCTTCGTGAAGCATCTTCGTCACGTGTCCTTTGATGTGCTTGCTTTAGCAGAGCATCCTTACACCTGTGTCTGCCTCAGTGAAACATTCCCTCACGAGTCTGCCTTAGCCTTTCACCTGGGTCCACTTGAGCAAAATGTTCCTTCACATGTTCGTCCCAGCAAAACACCATCCAACGCGACCGCCTTTCCAAAGAACCCTCAGCTTTCCGCTTCATTCGGGCTCCCAGTTCTGGAAGTGTTAAGAGTGCGGCACCTCTACCTGTCTGCTCTGTGGCTGGCACGAAGTGGGAGAACAGAGGCCTTCGTGACCAAGAGAAAACAAAAGACCGAGCTTCAGTGTTAGCTAACCTAGTGGAGAGAAGAAGGCTTTACTCCATTGCAGAGGACAGCACTCCTATGACATAAACACCTTCTAGCAGGCTTCATTCCCCAACCCTGCAGCATCGAAGAGCAAGCCTTAGTAAAACTTTGGTGAGGGGAAATCATAGCAAAAGTGAGCACGAAGGCCTAGAAAGGCCATCAAATAGGTTTCTGGGCCTTTCTGTCTTTCAAGGGCCCTCCCATGCCTACCTCCGGGTTGCTTAGTCTACTAATCCTCTTCATCACTGTCAACGGAGTGTGCTATTAGGTACTTGACATATCCTTGCTTCAACAAATGCTCCCAGCCTTCTGCTTGGACTTGGACCTTCAAAGTGAGTGGCGCCACTTCCTAAAAGTCAAGGGGATGCCCCCACCCTCTCTTGATCTCCTGTTTTCTTGGGAGAGAAGACATGGTCACATTATGACTCTGGCCCCTAGGCCTGAGCCTTAAATGTGACCTCCTTGGGGACTGGCAGGACGGCTTTTGGGGGGGGGGTACCCCAGCTGAAGCAGAACAGCACAGCACGCCTTTTGCCCGCTGGTCCTTTCTTCTGCTAAGGAGTATGCTGGCACGCGGCAGGAAGCCCCACAGACTGTTGGGTTTGGCTCTTGAAGGTGGCCTGAGGCCAGGGCATTGTGTCCAGCCAGCCCTTTCTGGATAAGCCGGCCACTCAGGAAGAACTGGAGAGGCCTCTGGACCCAGAACCAGCTCCTCTGCACCCTTAAGATAGAGGACACTTGGTGGCAGGGGGGTGGTGGTAGACCACAGTGCGGGGGCTCTGAACCTCTTGAGTTTGACATAGGGGGAGGTTATTTTTCTGAACAAAATCATAGGTGTATCTGGAACCCCAGTCCACAGCTAAGCTAAGGGTGGGTGGGAAGGCCGTGGGAGAGCCCAGCCCAGGCCCGAACTCAACCCTGCCTGTTTGTCACCATTGCTGCAATATTTCCACTGCCAGAACTAATCATCAGGTCGGGGTGGGGGTGGGGGCCAAGCCTGGCAGTGGTGGCACTGGCCTGCTGGAAAGGGAGATCCCTTCACCTCTGGGGGAATCTGACTAAGAGCACTTGCATTCCCCAGCATAGCTTAAACCAGACTCCCCTTCTTTAGTTGAAAAGATGGATTCCCAGAAGGGAGTCGGGGAGTTGGTGGACAGCCAGGCTCCTCAGGCTCCGCTCTGAGGAAAACGGAGTAATATCACCTTCCTTAGGCTTGAGAAAGCCCTGCACCGCACGGGAGGAGGCATCGGAGCCAAGAACCTAGCTGGGACTGGGAGAGGGGTCTGGGTCTGGGTCTGGGTCCTCGGAAGGATGCGCCCCTCCCAGCTTCTCTCTGCTGGATACAGGATCCCTTCACCTTTGGAGGCTCTGACTGAGAGCTCCTTCCCCTTCCCCTAGTAAGGCCAGTATGGCTTGCTTTTTGGCGGCCATCCCCTTCCCCTCCAACTTTCCCAGCCATTAGAAACGAAGTGGCTATATTAATGTCCCGTCTTCACTGTGAGCCGGCCAGTGGCATCACTGCCAGGTCCGCTCCCCCTCTAATCATTTGTCCTGGCAGTGGAAATATTACAGCGATGATTTCACGTAGAATTTCATTTGCCCGTATTTTTTTTTTTTCAAACCCTTGAAGAAGGAGCTGAGCGATTAATGGGTCTTTGAGAGATCAAAGCTGGATGTGGCACAGAGCAAACAATTGCAGCTGACAGTGGTTGGGGACACTATGTGTGTCAGGCGCCGTTTCCCCACCAAGACAACCCTGTGAGGAAGGCGCAGTGTTTATCACTTGCATGGTGACATACGGAGCCCAAGCCACTGCAGTGGTTGAAAGCCATAGAGGCATGGCGTTGCTGCTTTCCAGCAGTCCCTGTGCTACCTTCTGATGGGAGGGAGAGCACTGGATCAGGAGTCCAGGGCCCTATCTACCCTGTCTGTGCCTGAGCTACAGCCTGACAGAAGTCAGGCTAAATGTTGATTTTTCTGGGAACCTGGGTCTTGGTCTTCCTCAGGGCTACTGGCTGGGTCTTAGGTCTAGTCACTGGGTCATGGACCACACCGAAACTCTGTCACGCCTTTTCTAATTGAGAAGGATATTTTCTGCCTCAGTTTCCCCGGCTCCTTTTATGAAAAAAAAAAAGGCGTGATAAAATGTTGAATACCTACCGTGTGCTAGGAGTTCTTCAGAGAATACACCTACTGCTCATGGCTCATGTTGAAAGGTGTCACAACCTGCCCCTTCAATAGGTCAGGTGACTAAAGCACGAGGCCATGCTGAATGATTAAGCAGCTTCCAATCCAGGCCTGGTTTGCTTTGAATCTCAAGTAGCCCACTTATTTGAAAGGACAATAGTTATTGGGACTGAAGAGATGGCTCTGCCAGTAAGAGAGGATCCAGCTCTTGCAGGGGTCCTCAGCTTGATTCCCTGCAGTTGTGTCCAGTGGCTTACAACTGTCTGTAACTCTTGCTCGAGGGAACCCAGCGCCATTTTACAGTCCCGCAAGCATATATGAATACAAATACCCACAATTAAAAAAAAATAAATTAAAAAAAAAGACAGAATAGTTACCGTGTCAGACACTTAGTGAGACGCTTCTTCTTTCCTCAAAATATAGCCCTCCCTCTGGGAGATAACGATAAGCATTCTGACATGACAGGTAATGATTGAGCCAGGTCCAGAGACACTTTGCAGGTCATCCAGGGTCATACAACTCAGTGATGGTAACTCTGGCTCTTGGACCTGGGTTGCTCTTTCTTCCTTTTGCCTTGATGTCCCATGTATGGAACCGTAGTTAACTAAAATGACAATTTCTTAGAGGAAATTTGTTGTCTGGCTATTTGTTGTAACTCAAGGAGCTGGGGAAAAGGCAGGATTTTTTAAGGCCATAATTGAGGAAAAAGTAGAAAGGAAACTCTCTTGAAATAAGAATTGTTAGGCCTCCAGTTTGGGAAGCCAGAAGAGGGTCATGACTCAGTCCATTTGTCCATCCATGGATCCATCCATCCATCCACCCACCCACATATCCATCTATCCATTCCTATCATCCATCCATCCATCCCTACCATCCATCCATCTATCCATCCATCCATCCATCCATCCATCCATCCATCCATCCCTGCCATCCATCCATCCATCCATCCCTACCATCCATCCATCCATCCACCCCTACCATCCATTCATCCACCCATCCATCCATCCATCCATCCACCCCTACCATCCATCCATCCATCCACCCCTACCATCCACCCCTACCATCCATCCATCCATCCATCCCTACCATCCATCCCTACCATCCACCCCTACCATCCATCCATCCACCCACCCACCCATCCATCCATCCATCCATCCATCTATCCATCCATCCCATCCATCCATCCATCCATCCATCCATCCATCCATCCACACCATCCACTCCTGTCATCTTTCCTTCCATCCATCAGTTCTAATAGCCATCCACTTCTTTACCATCCTGTCCACCCATCTATCCACCATCATTTCCTTATTCATTCATGCATCTAGTCAGTCTACTCATACAGCCCTCCCGGGAGAGACCAAGAACCCTGAGAAAGTCTGCCATTCTGGCTGCTTGGTAAATCTGTGTCCCCTCTCATGGTTGTGATACAAGAAGGAAAATGTCTCCCGAGTACAAAAGTTTGTTATTCATGAGGGCAGAGCCCCCTCTCTGAAGAAGGCTGTCTCCCTTACAGACAGGGGCAGAGATGGGCACTCTAAGGTGGGATTGTGTACTCTCTTATAACTCAGATGCTTGAGGCTTGAGACTCCCGGGAGTAGGGAGAGGGCTTGGTCATTTGCTCAGTGATCCCGTGATTCCCCAACCTTCTGAACCCAGGATTGACACGGGAGGGAGTCCTTGTCACTTTCCTCTCCCACGCCCACATCTCTCTAGTGGGTGGGAAGTTTGGGAGGGAGCAGCCAAAGACAGTTTGCTCAAGAAATCTCATGTGGCACCAGTGGTCGCTTGTTCTGATTTATGGACCAGAGTTTTCTCAGGCCCAGAAAAGCCACAGGAAAGACGACTGTAGGCATTTTAGAAAGCTGCCCTTTACAATCTGCTCTAGCACCTCTATTCCCTTCTGAGAGACTCCCCAGACCTCGCCAACACTCCAGGCCCCTTAGCACGAGCTTTCCCAGATGGGTTCTTTCCCTGATTTCACCTCTTTCTATCCTTCTGGCCCCTCACTCCCTGTAGGAAGCCTTCCTTGGCCTTTCCAGCTTTCTCTGTTCATCAGTGGGGCCTCTGCGGTATTGCAACTGTAATTGAGTCCAACAAATATTTCCCGGGCCCAACCTGTGCCGGGCACAGCACACGGCTTTGGAGGCAAAAGCAGCTTGGAGCTGAAGCCCAGCCTTCTGCGCCTGCCAAGCAAGGCTGCCTTTGGGAATGTCTCGTTCGCCCTACCCATGGGGATGCTCTCCTGCCTAGCTTAGCCCTTACAAGACTTCATTTAGGTTGACTTAATACCCACTTTTCAGGCGAGTACACCAAGGCTTTGAGAAGATCTCAATGAGCCAGATTCATCCAGCTTGTGTGGAAGGCTTGGGATTTGTCTACCCGTGTGATTGAGTCTACAGGCTATAGTTTATATTTCTCCTTCCTTCTCCCTCTCTCTTTTGTGGCACTGGGATTGAGCCCAGAGTTTTGTGTATGCCAACCAAACACTCTACTACTGAGCTCTAGTCCTGGCTATGGGTTTCCTTCATATTTTTGAGGGGGTGGGGCGGTCTCATTAACGTTTGAAGTCTAACCTTGAACATCTTTTATAGCCTAGGCTAGCCTTGAGCTTGTTTTTCTTTCTTAAGGTAGGGAAGCTCATGTCATAGAGTCTGAAGTCCCGGAGAGCCTGGGACCAGGTTCGGAAGGGGACAGAGGTGTCGAGGCAGATTCTGAAGAATGGCTTTCCAAATGGACGCCTGCAGCCCTCTTTCCTGTGGCTTGTCTAGGCCTGGGAGTATAACCACCTCAGGGACCAAATGAGCTTCCTGAGCTGTGGCCCCACTAGGCCCTGGTCTCGGTCCTTGGACTCATGTCAGAGCCTCAGTTTCCTTACATGTTCAAATGGGGACAGCTTTATTAAAAACCTTTCAGAGATTGTATCTCAAAAACTGGCCAGCTTTTCGTAATGGTGCCGAGTGGTGGCTCTCCTGTGGTTATAAAGTGGGGTCTGGAAAAACTGCTGTGCTTTGTGGAAAAGCTGACTAATCACGCCCGCCTCCCTTGCAACCTCAAAAAAAAAAAAAAAAAAAAAAAAAAAAAAAAAGCCCTTGCTGAGGAGGCACCCCCATCTGCTCTATAGCATTTGCCACCCCATAATTAAACACTACTCTGCACTTTGACACCTTACAGCTCCACAGGGATATCCTTGCCTGGGGGTGGAGCATGGTTAAGTTAGTTATAGTACAGACCTTAGCAGAGTCCCTTCAAAGTGACTTGACTCAACTCCACTCCTCCCCAACACAAGCAGAAGCCAAAGCTCAGAGAAGGCCAGGAATTTACCTGAGGTCAAACAGCCCATGGTAACATCAAGGACGGGCTCACTGCCGCTGTGAAGACTCCTCTCTTGGGGCTTGGGGTATGCGGATCTATTTGTGTCTCTGCCTTTCTACCACGAAAAAAAAAAAATAAATAAAAGCCCCCGGGAGAGACATAGAGGCTACCTTAAGGAGAGGGATGGGAGAGGAAAAGCCTAAAGGCCTGAAAGCCATTGACTGAACATTAGACCTGATATAATGGGGTCAGGGAGTGCCCCAAACTGGCCAGACACCCCAAGACCTGTAGTATACGTAGGCTCTGTTTTGTAGCTGCCTTTCCTGGGTTCCTTCGTGAGCATTGGTAATATCTGGCCTCTCTGCATGACAGGGAAACCTGTGAACCCCGCAGAGCTGTATGGGTTTGCTCCCTGGCTCCAAGAGAAGCAGGACCCACTGTCCCCTGCCACGAGTCCCGCGCCAGCCTTGCCCCTGGTCCCCGCATCCCTTTCTACACTTGGCCAGGGTCCATTTTCCTCACAGCCACTGCAGACCCCATGACAAACACACGGGAAGATGTATTTGTGCCACCGTTCCCGTCACCGTCACCGCCCGCAGAGCCAGAGGAGAGGCAGCCAAATGCTGTCCTAATTATTCTAGCTTCCAGCAGGGTCTCAGAGGTCCCAGCTATGGTTAAGTCTTAACTTTCATGCTATGGTGCACCGGCATGCAATTTACTTCAAAGAGAGCATCAATCCCACCGCGGCGTGTATCAGAGGAGTGGTACATAAAAGTGGCCCGTGTGCTCCCCACCCTGGCTGCCTTCTCACTCTCCCTGCCCTCCCTCCCCAACTCTTCCTCCTTCCTTCCCTCCTCGGAAGTTTGAAAGAGCCAGCCCTGCGGTTGCTTACACATTTTACACGAGAAGACATTTACACACACGTCTGCTCCCAGCCTTAGAAATCAAGGCTTGGCGACTCGGCACTGGGAATGCAGGCAAGCTCAGTCTGGCCCCCAGAGCC